>CM077651.1:54275018-55475018 GCA_039707465.1 Rhabdophis nuchalis
TTTTCAATGGTTCCACCAGTTCTTGCTTGCAGGGAAATGATATTTCTTACAGATCTTCTAATGCACCATTATTGCTACTTTGTCATGCCATTGCTTACAGTCAGTCTGTGTGAGCTTCTTGCAGCAGCTAACAAGGTGATCCACTGTTTCTTCAGCTTCTTTGCATAGATGGCACTTACTATCTGTTGCTGTCTTCCCAATTGTTATGTTTGCTGTTATTATTATCCCTCTGCCCCATTGCCAGTGAACTCTTTTTGTTATTTGATGAAGTTTAATAAATATGAAGTCATACGTAATATTTTAACAGCTTTTTTGTTCTTTCTAAAATGAATTCATTCTACTTGAATAATATTTTGCATATATGTAAAGTTACTTTTTAACATCACCTAGTTAATGGGCTTACAATATGGCTAGAGAAAATTATAATGTAGAAATAATAATAAAACTACAGAAATTGGAAATGATTGTTTTTATTGTACAAGAAAGAAATAGGAAATGTCCTTAAATCCTCTCAGAAGGAGCTAAAAAAGTAGAGCCTTGTAAAATATGACAAGTGTCAGCAATTATTTTTAAAGTTAAAATTTGTTTCACTTTGTTGACCAAAATATTTAACTCAGAAATATTCAACTAATTTGAATAGGTTTTCCAGCAATTTTTCACCAACTGAAATTTTTCACCAACTTAGATGTTTAACATTTAATAGCTAAAATGACTTAATAACTGGTCAACAGCACTCAATCAATAACTAAAAAATCACATACAAGCAGGCACCATATAAATACTAGATGTAGAATAGCCCAAATGCACATTCTGATGAGAGAGAATTTCCCTGAGGATAGGCTCCAGCATGAGTCCAAAAGCTCAGAAGACTCTGGTCCTGCTAACTGACTCAAATTGGATCATCCAAAGTTTATATGTTTCATAACTATTTATCTTGCATAAAATTCTTCTTTCTTGTAACTTTTTGAAAAAATGTGCAGTTCCTAATCTTCAGCATATTGAGGATGAAGTATTTTCCTCCTTATAGAAATATATGTGTTCTTTTAAGATTTTTGTTATTGTCAGATGTGCCTCCTTCAAAATCCAAGAAAGGAAACCCCACACTCCATTGTTTTAGAGAAAAGGTACTTTTACTGGATATGAAGTGAAAGCAGTGAAAATAAAGCAAGATCTGAGGCTAAAAGGTACGAAACATATCAAAAGTTTATGCAAATCCAGAGAAGGAGGAGCCACCCGCGCCGACACAACTGGAGTTCCCTAGTTGCAGGGACTCCGGTTGAACTTTCGTCTCCCCCATGGTTTGATAGGAACCTAAACCATCCTGGAGGGACAGTAATAAGGAAACAAGCCTTCTCTGGGCACAGGGGTCTTGCAAGACCCCTGTCTGACACGAAGGGAAAGTTTCTGAAGGGAGACAAAAGGCACTCCCTCCCGTGGGCAGATTAAGGTGACGGGAGAGCTTCTGGGATGAAAGGAATTGCTTAAAGAGAAAGTGTAACATCGGGAAGGTATTCTATCTTGTAATTGAAACACTCTGCTAAGAAACTTTTCTTCTTTACTAAAGCTTTGAATCTAGAGATAAGTGGCGAATTTAACTGAACTGAGAGATTTCTCCTGTTAATAGAATTCTTTGAAATGGCAGACTGAAGCGTAAGAATAAAGAACAAAGCCATTTCTGCTTGCGCTGAAAGAGATTGGATTATGACTGATTTTTCTACTTTCTTTTCTTTCTAATCTACTTTACTTAAAACTTTGAAATTTGGATTACTTTTACAATCTTAAGAATTATTTGTGAAATTTTATTGCACATTTTTAAACTTAAACAAGGACTATATTTTTATTTTTCTTTGTTTCTGCTCCTCCTCTAATAAAGAAGATTGAAACATTCTTAAGCTACTTAAACTACTTTGTTACATTGTATTGCCTCCGGAAATCGTTGGTGGATATGTATGAGCAGATAAACTCCTGGAAGCACTGAACAGAGACAAGCCAATGAATAGGAAGGCAATTGGATCTATTTTTCTATCTCGTGGATTTGCCAATATGTCCACACATATAGATATATATACCACAGAAAATCAGGAGCTTTTGGCTGAGATTATGAATGAAATAAAAAGAATAAATGACATATTTGATAGAAAGTTATTTACTATATCAAGCGAAGAGCAATTGAAGACTTCAGAAATTAAAGAAATTAAAGAAAAAGAGGAAAGTGAGGAAAGTGATCAAGATAATGAACTTAATTCAATTGAAGAGGATGATGATGATGTAAACCCATTAAATGATGGGGAAAGTACAGAAGAGGGGAAAACATCTAGAGTTTATCAGAAATTTGGACCTCAGTTTGACCCGCAAGAAGAAGAAAAGAGAGAGAGAGAAAAGGAGAAATCTCTTCAGGAACAAACTTGACATTTAGAAATAAACAATATGCAAGGAATGGAGTTGGTCAGCGTTATGATTGGACAGTTATATTGGATTATAAAGTGCCAAAAGGAGTTGACAAAGGACCTGGGAAAGGGGGAAAAAAGAGATGGAGACCACGAATTATAGAAGAGATAAATTTAATCCACTGCTGGAAAGACACCAGCTGAAAAGGGAAATTACTATCCCTTGATGAGTAATAACTAGCCAGGCTGTGTTTAAAATATCATCAAAGGATTATTAGCTAATTGACTGTCAATAACAATTATAGACACCTATAATAAGATTAATTATAATAAATGTTTTAGTTAATGATATACATTTATCTACAGATGGAAAGTTACACTACTTAGATGGTTATAGAATGTTCTTGGAAAATTATTAATTAATAACTACCTATAAAATTCTAGATTGTTCTATATTATATTATTATGGAATTTATATTGATATGATGGGACTAAATAAGGGATGTTAATAGTTAGCCAGGCTTTAAAGATACTATTAAAGAAGAAATAGATTGATGTCAAAATATTTGATAAGAACTGTGGATATTGATATTAGCTACATGATAAATTGTTAGACTTAAAATTTATAAAATGAGATTACCTATGAATAATAACTATTTCATAGAGGCACAGAATTTATGAACACCCGGTTAGAATGTCCTCTACAGGACATTATTTAGAGTGGACTCTTCCTTTTTAAATCTATTTAAATCTATCTATTTGGGGTTTTCTCTCTCTCTCTCTTTCGGTTGGTTTTATAAATAGAATGCCATTATATAGTTATACCTTATATAAAAGGATGTTAAAATAACTAGTAAGATTAGGTTTGAGATATAAGAATTGTAATAATCGACATGAAAAATAAATGATAAATTTTGAAAAACATTATAGAAACCTGTGATAAATTGATACATTCATAAAAATTGATAGCCTGTAAGGAAAAATGGCTTATTGATGTTGTTTTTTTCATTTTTTCCCATATGAAGTTTGTATTATTTGTGTTTATGTCAAAAAAAATAAAAAAAAAATAATAATAATAATAATAATAATAATAATAATAATAATAATAATAATAAAGTTTATGCAAATCCCTCCCCCCAACAACCCCAAGCTAAATGTCCAATCTCCAACCCCAAGGGTGTCATTTGGGTTGCATCTTCAGATGGCCTCATCCAGCTGGTATGCAGAGAAGATGGTGAGAACCAAACTTCCTTTTCATTCTGAGATATCATCTCCAGCATGATTCTCCTCTCAAGTACTGAAACCCCCTCCCTCCCCATTACTATGGCAGCCAATAGCAAGCAAGTGATATAGAGGCTGACAATAGGTCAGCCCAATTATCTTGCTGATAATTGACATAGCACCTGAGGTACTGCTCTAAAAATGAGTTAGTTCATTCACAAGCCCCATTTGTCTGCGGATGATGGGTGGAGCTTAGACCTTGGGCAGAGCCTAACATTTTCAGGAACTCCCTCCAAAACTGGGAGGTGAATTGGACCTCCTGTCTGAAATAATGCATTCAGAAACACCATGTAACCTATATACATGTAAGATGAACAGTTTAGCTAGTGTTTTCACTGAAGGGATCTTGGAGAAGGGCACAAAATGCACCTGCTTGGAGAACAAATCTGTGACCACCAAATGATGATATTTCCACTACTCTCTGGTAGTTCGACAATTAAGTCCATGGATATTTCTTTCCAAGGGGCTGCAAGTCTAGCCACCATCTGGAGTAGTCCCTGTGGTTTTTCCTGGTGGTCTCTTTGCCACAGCACAAACAGGACAACTGGCAATGTAGGATTCTATGTCTTTTTTCAAAGAAGGCCACCAAAACTGCCTTTTTACCAAATGTAAGGTCTTCAAGAACCCAAAATGTCCAGCTGCTTTTGAATCATGGGCCTGTTGGAGGACACTGCCTTTAAGACTAATAGGCACATACAACTTAGCCCCCACCCATGCAAGGCCATCACAAATAATGCATTCATTTGAGTGGAATTTGAACTAGTCATCAGATGCTTACGCTTCCCTCAGACATTTAGTTAGCTCTGTAGGTACATCCAGGTCAGCCTTTCCCTGGCTTCTCATCACTACTGTAGCCACTAAATGCTTGAAAGGAATAATCAGATGGATCAGCCTCCGGGTGCACCTCAAGGGGAGCCCCATGTAGAGAACAGTGCAGTAGTCCAGACAGGAGGTGACGAGGGCTTGAGTGACCATGTGTAAAGCGTCACGATGGTCTTGGACGGGTTGAGTCGGAGCTTGTTCCTCCCCATCCAGACCCGCATGGCCTCCAGACACTGGGACATCACTTCAATGGCATCGTTGGGGTGGTTCGGGGTAGAGAGGTACAGCTGAGTATCATCAGCGTACTGATGGTACTCTCCCTCAAAACCACGGATGACCTCACCTAGCGGCTTCATATGGGTGTTAAACAGGAGAGGCGAGAGAACCGACCCCTGGGGCACCCCACAAATTAGGGGCCTCGGTGTCGATCTCTGCCCTCCTGCCAACAGAAATTGCGACCGGCCGGAGAGGTAGGAGGAGAACCACCGTAAAACGGTGCCTCCCACTCCCAACCCCCCCAGCCGGTGCAACAGGATACCATGGTCGATGGTATCGAAAGCTGCTGAGAGGTCTAATAGGACCAGGATAGAGGAATAACCTCTATCCCGAGCCCTCCAGAGATCATCAACCAACACGACCAATGCCATCTCTGTGCTGTGTCCGGGTTGGAAGCCGGACTGGCGCGGGTCTAGATAGACAGTTTCCTCCAGGTGTCGGGGGAACTATTGTGCCACCACACTCTCAACAACCTTCGCAAGAAAGCGGAGGTTGGAGACCGGACGATAAATAACCAACAATGCTGGGTCCAGGGAAGGCTTCTTGAGGAGGGGTCTCACCACAGCCTCTTTCAAGGCAGCCGGTAAAAACCCCTCACTCAAAGAAGTGTTCACTATTTCCTGGAGCCAGCCTCGTGTAACCTCCCAGGAGGCCAGTACAAGCCAGGAGGGACATGGGTTCAATAAACATGTGATGACATTCAGTCTTCCCAACAACCTGTCCATGTCATCTGGAGTCACAAGGTCAAACTCTTCCCATAAAATGGTCTCAAGGCCGGCCCCCGTTCTGCCCGCCTGGACCAGCTTCGTTGGAGGCCAGTTCGTCCCGGATCTGAGCAATTTTATCCTGCAGATAAAGTCCAAACTCCTCTGCACGACCCTGTAAAGGAGCTTCCCACGGCCTCTGTTGAAGGAGGGAGCGGGTCACTCTAAACAGGGCGGCAGGGCGGTTATCTGCGGATGCAATAAGAGCAGCAAGATAATTACATTTCGCCGCTCTCATCGCCACGATGTAGGTCTTCAAATGGGACCTAACACGTGTTCGGTCAGATTCGGAACAGGAGGACCTCCAAATGCTCTTATGGCGCTTCATCACCCTCAGGTCCTTGGAGAACCAAGGGGCCAGGGTGGATCGGCGCCGAGTGAGAGGCTGCAAGGACATGACCCGGTCCAAGGCCCCAGCAGTTGCACTATTCCATGCGGCCACTAGGTTCTCAGTCGGGTCGTGGGTAAAGGCCACAGGAATTGGCCCAAGCTCCGTCTGGAACCTCTCTGGGTCCATCAGGCGCCTGGGGCGGAACCATTTTAGAATATCTGGTTCCGCCTCCCCGCGGTGGAGTGTAGCGGTTGGAAAGTCTAGCCGAAGGAAAGAGTGATCTGTCCATGACAGGGGTGTGATGGCTCAATCCCCTGTCCCAGATCTCTTGTCCACTGGCCCGAGACAAAAACTAGATCTAGCGTGTGACCCCTGGTGTGAGTGGGACCGTGAATTACTTGGGTCAGGTCCATGGCCGTCATGGAGGCCATGAACTCCTGAGCTATCTCCGATGTTTCGCCTACCGATGGCAGATTGAAATCCCCCAGGACTACAAGCCTGGGGGTATCAAATGCCACCTCGGCTATTACATCGAGGAGCTCGGGCAGGGCTGTTGAAGTGTGCGGGGAGCCAAGTACACAATCAACAAGTCCAACTACCTCCCCAAGCCCCACTTCACACACAAGGATTCCCAGCCGGCTGTCTGCAGCACAACAGTCTCCCTTGGATCTAGGCCTTCCTTTACAATAACCGCCACCCCTCCACCCTGATCCCAAGCCCGAGGCTGATGAAATGCATGGTAACCTGGATAAGTTGATAAGTTAGAGTTGGAGGTCTGGGGTTGCAGCAAAAGAATACTCCAATTATAAACAGCCCATAAGAGAATGTTTCAAAATAGTTCAGGGCAGATCCAACTTACTGAGCTGCTGGCTGGAGATGAAAGTAATGAAGCAGCAATTAGATCATCTCCAATTGCATGTAGAAGGAGCTCGAGCTGGGGCCTAGCCGTCCTGAGATTTTCTGACCTTTTGGGGAATGTAAGGGGAAGGAGGGCCATGTGGATTGTTTCACTCCGAAAACTGACAGAAGATGACCCTGAGAATGTTCGCTTATCTCAGGACAGCCATTACAATAACATCTCCACACCTGTGAATTGGCTGAATCCACATCAGTCTGGAGGGAGGGGTTTCTAATTTCTTTATCCTAACTGAGGGAAATCAGAGCCTGCTTTCTCATTTGTCTTGCTATAACTTCTGTTCAATAAAAGGTTCCTTTTGAAATGCTAAAGTTTCAAGAGTTTTTACTTTCTTGAATGAGGAGGAGAGGCTGGAACTCATATCAGGTCTGTGTATTTTCATCTGGGGGAGAAATCAATTGTTCAATTTTAACTGCTTCTGGTTGGATTTGCTTGGGCAGTAGGCTTTGTTAGATGCATGCTGCGTCTTTCTTTGATTATTGTGTTTCCTTCTATGTGTGACATATCTCTATCTGTCTTTCTCCAAGGGTTTATCAGCAGGGTCAAATCCTCTGGGAGTTATTTGTTCATTATTTGGTTCAAAATAGGTTTTTGGATAGGTTGGAGTTTGACTAGATTTGCCTCTAATCCTTTACTTTTTCCTCTAGTAGTTCACATAGTTTACATTTAATGCATGTATAATTTGGGTATATTGCACACCACAATCATATCAGTTACCTGTTCCATAAGTTTGTTTCTTTTTGTTTGTTCTTTTAAAACTTTGTCCCTTTCAAACTTTTGGTAAGAATGAAAGATAGAAAGACAGAGCCTTTGCAAAAAGCTTTTAATGAAGGGAAGAAATAGTCAGCATTTATGCAGATTTTCTCTAAAGTGTTCAGCTAGTCAGAGTTTTCCCACCACCTCAATACCTCACTCCCCTCAAGTATGAAGCTTGGATAAAAATGGGGAAAAAGAAGGTTTCTGCACAACTAACAAATTTTTATCAATTGTTAGGTTCTCACTAGGAATCAAAGAAATTTCATTATGGGTGACCAAATCATTATTTCTTAATCTTATACAGTAGTACTTATTTAGTGACTGCCCTTTTTAACAACTGCTTACAGTTACAACAGTATTGGAAAAAATAATTTTGTGTCCAATCCTGTAACATCAATGTTATAAAAGTAAATGTAAGAAACCATTAACATCTGCAAAACCAAGGGGGAAAATCATTCGAACACTTCTACTGAGGCTAAAGGGAGGAGTTTCTGGCTGTGTGCAGGGGGAAAGAAAGGTAAAGATTTCCCCATTTTGAACCACTTGAGGCTAAAGGGAGGAGTTTCTGGCTGTGTGCAGGGGGAAAGAAAGGTAAAGATTTCCCCATTTTGAACCATTTTGAACCACTTGAGGCTAAAGGGAGGAGTTTCTGGCTGTGTGCAGGGGGGAAAGAAAGGTAAAGATTTCCCCATTTTGAACCACTTGAGGCTAAAGGGAGGAGTTTCTGGCTGTATGCAGGGGGGAAGAAAGGTAAAGATTTCCCCATTTTGAACCACTTGAGGCTAAAGGGAGGAGTTTCTGGCTGTGTGCAGGGGGGAAAGAAAGGTAAAGACTTCCCCATTTTGAACCACTTGAGGCTAAAGGGAGGAGTTTCTGGCTGTGTGCAGGGGGAAAGAAAGGTAAAGATTTCCCCATTTTGAACCACTTGAGGCTAAAGGGAGGAGTTTCTGGCTGTGTGCAGGGGGGAAAGAAAGGTAAAGATTTCCCCATTTTGAACCACTTGAGGCTAAAGGGAGGAGTTTCTGGCTGTGTGCAGGGGGAAAGAAAGGTAAAGATTTCCCCATTTTGAACCACTTGAGGCTAAAGGGAGGAGTTTCTGGCTGTGTGCAGGGGGAAAGAAAGGTAAAGATTTCCCCATTTTGAACCATTTTGAACCACTTGAGGCTAAAGGGAGGAGTTTCTGGCTGTGTGCAGGGGGGAAAGAAAGGTAAAGATTTCCCCATTTTGAACCACTTGAGGCTAAAGGGAGGAGTTTCTGGCTGTATGCAGGGGGGAAGAAAGGTAAAGATTTCCCCATTTTGAACCACTTGAGGCTAAAGGGAGGAGTTTCTGGCAGTGTGCAGGGGGGAAAGAAAGGTAAAGACTTCCCCATTTTGAACTACTTGAGGCTAAAGGGAGGAGTTTCTGGCTGTGTGGAGGGGGGAAAGAGAAAGGTAAAAGAAATAACACATTCTAGATTTGTGCGCTTAAGACTGTGATTGTATTTTATTTCAAAATGACTGGCTTAGTTCAATGTAATAACTGTTTTGCACCTGTCTTCCGCAGTACTCTTTTCAAATTTGGATACTGTCCCCCTTGCAGACAAATTAATAGATTACATAGACACATAACATATCTTGAATCTGTAATTTGTGATCTCCAGGCAGAAATTAAGTGTCCAATTCGGCCACTCCACCCTGTGGAGATGCCACACTACCAGCCTCCCCTACCGCAAAGATCCCACAGAAGAAGAGCAGCCTGGACAACTGTGGGATCTGGCAGGGTGAGAGCTGTGACCCACAAACACAAAACTTTTGCTGTGTCCCAGCATAACAGATATAGCGCCCTTGCTGATCTTAATGGGGACACTAAAGTGACAGGTCAAGGTAATAATGACGACTCAAATAAGCAGCGGATTGTGGTCCAAAGTGAAGAACCTACTTCAGAAATGCAAAAGTGTGAACCAGGGATCATGCATCAGTCACACAACAAGAGCAAGGTACCCAAAAAGAGAAGTCACCTCCTGATTGGTGACTCAATCGTAAGAGATGTAAACTTAGGTAAGGATATGGAGGTTTTGAAAGATGTCAGATGTTTACCGGGTGCTACAGCCAGCAGAGACAAGAGGCGTATTCTTAAGATAGTCAAGAATGCAAGTAAGGACTGTAAAGTTGATGCTATTATACATCTTGGCACAAATGATCTGTCCCATAAAGATGTAGGTTCTGTGCAGAATGATTTCCAGAGTTTGGGGTACGAACTTAGTAGTACAGGTTGTAGGCTTATCTTCTCAGAGGTTATACCAGTATACAAGGAACAAAAAGGAAAGGGCCAGCGCATAGCAGAGTTTAATGTGTGGCTAAAGGAGTGGTGTAAAAAGGAAGGCTTTGGTCTTATTAGTCATGATGCCTGCAGCTGGTCCAATGATAAACTGTACAAAAGAGATGGTTTGCACCCATCCAAGAAAGGGACTGAGTTACTTGGCACTAAATTCACAGATTTCCTGGCTAAACATTTAAACTGAATAGTGGGGACAGAGAATCAATAGATAAAGAATATTTCTGTCCCCAGCAAACTAAAATTCATAGGGTTATCAGTGCGTGTAACATGGATAATTGTGCAGGTAATATTATCAACACTGCTGTCAAGCAAAACCAAACAATTAACAGTGGGTGCCATACCATGTACATGAACCATACAAGTGGCAAAGAAATAGGGGCAAAGAGAACCATAGTCAGGCATAACACAGGTTTCGTAGACAGAAAACACAGGGTCAATCAAAATGGACTCAAATGTCTATACACCAATGCACAGAGTATGAGGAATAAACAGGGTGAATTAGAAATTCAAGTAAATGAGGGCAGATACGATATTGTTGCCATTACAGAAACTTGGTGGGATGAAACCCACAAATGGAACATACAGCTAGAAGGATTTAAATTATTTAAAAGAAATAGACCAAATAAAAGAGGAGGTGGAGTTGCACTATATATAAGAAATAATTACATCTCTACAGAAATAGAGCACAACAATGATGAGAACTATCTTGAATGTATTTGGGTCAATATTAAAGGTTGGGGGGGGAATGATATTGTCATAGGTCTATACTACAGGCCACCCAACCAAGCAGAGGAAGTGGATGTACTTTTTGCTAACCAGCTAACTAAGGTATGTAGGAAGCACACTGCAATAGTAATGGGAGATTTTAACTACCCTGACATCAATTGGGAAACAAACTCTGCACCAAGTGGAAGATCCAACAGGTTCCTAACAAATCTAGCAGACAACTTTGTTTCCCAAAAGGTAGAGAAGGGAACAAGGGGATCAGCAATATTGGACTTAATTCTCACTAACAGAGAGGAAATGATAGAAGGTGTAGAAGCTACAGGAACTTTGGGGGCAAGCGATCATGAAATACTGGAATTCAACATTATGCAAACAAAAGTAGTTGAACAAAGTCAAACTAGAGTCTTAGACTTCAAGAGAGCTAATTTCAATAAACTCAGAGAGAGCTTGGGAAGGATTCCATGGATGAGAATCCTCAAGGGGAAAACAACTCAAGAAGCTTGGGAAATTTTGAAAAATGAGATTATAAAAGCCCAGTCCAGCGCAATACCAATGAAGAAGAAAAATAACAGTTCCCAAAAGAAGCCAGCATGGCTGCATAAAGAACTCTCTGACAAATTGAAAGACAAAAAGGATAAATATAAAAAGTGGAAAAAGGGGGACATAACCAAGGCAAAATATCAGCAAATAGCCCGAGCCTGTAAAGATGAAGTGAGGAAAGCTAAGGCTCACAATGAAGAAAGGCTTGCCAAAAAAGTAAAAAATAACAAAAAAAGCTTCTTCCAACATGTTAAAAATAAGAAAAAAGTTAAGGAAACAATTGGTCCACTGCTGGGAGAAAATGGCAAGAAGATAAGCAACAGGGAGAAAGCAGAACTATTTAACTCTTTTTTTGCATCTGTCTTTACACAAAGGGATAAAACAGTCCAATCAATCAAAAACAGCACCACAAACATCAGATTAGGAACACAAGTTGAAATAGGGAAGAAAATGGTAAGTGAGCACCTGTCTGCCCTGGACGAGTTCAAATCACCAGGACCGGATGGATTACACCCCAGGGTTCTGAAGGAACTGGCAGACGAGATCTCAGAACCACTGAACTATATCTTTCAGAGATCCTGGAGCACCGGGGAACTGCCAGAAGACTGGAAAAGAGCAGATGTGGTTCCCATCTTCAAAAAAGGAAAAAAAACAGATCCAGGAAACTATAGACCCATCAGCCTGACCTCAATACCAGGAAAGATTCTGGAAAAGATAATTAAACAACAAATAAGTGAACACCTAGAAGCAAACAAAGTAATAGCCAAAAGCCAACATGGGTTTGTCAAAAACAGATCATGCCAGACGAATCTAATTGCATTCTTTGACAAAGTAACAAAATCAGTGGACCAGAGGAATGCTGTTGATATAATTTACCTGGACTTCAGTAAGGCATTTGATAAAGTAGACCATAACCTACTATTAGATAAAGTAGAAAATTGTGGGTTAGACAGCAGCACCACCAAATGGATTCGTAACTGGCTGACCAACCGCACTCAACGTGTAGTCCTCAATGGAACTGCATCTACATGGAAGGAAGTATGCAGTGGAGTCCCCCAAGGCTCTGTTTTAGGCCCAGTACTCTTTAACATCTTCATCAACGATTTGGATGAGGGGATAAATGGGGAACTCATCAAATTCGCAGACGACACCAAGCTGGCAGGAATAGCCAACACTCCAGAAGATAGGCTTAAGATACAGAAGGATCTAGACAAACTTGAACATTGGGCACTGTCTAATAAAATGAAATTCAATTGTGAAAAAAGTAAGGTCCTACATATAGGCAAGAAAAACCAAATGCACAAGTACAGTATAGGTGGTACCTTGCTCAATAGTAGCAACTGTGAGAGGGATCTCGGAATCCTAGTGGACAACCATTTAAATATGAGCCAGCAGTGTGCAGCAGCTGCCAAAAAAGCCAACACAGTTCTAGGCTGCATCAACAGAGGGATAGAATCTAGATCGCGTGAAGTGTTAATGCCACTGTATAGTGCCTTGGTAAGGCCACACTTGGAATACTGCATACAGTTTTGGTCGCCACGATGTAGAAAAGACGTGGAGACTCTGGAAAGAGTGCAAAGAAGAGCAACCAAGATGATTAGAGGACTGGAGACTAAGACATATGAAGAACGGCTGCAGGAGCTGGGTATGTCTAGTTTGATGAAGAGAAGGACCAGGGGAGACACGATAGCAGTGTTCCGATATCTCAGAGGGTGCCACAAAGAAGAGGGAGTCAAACTTTTCTCCAAGGCACCTGGGGGCAGGACAAGGAGCAATGGGTGGAAACTAACCAAGGAGAGAAGCAACTTAGAACTAAGGAGAAATTTCCTAACAGTAAGAACAATTAACCTCTGGAACAGCTTGCCTCCAGCAGTTGTGAATGCCCCAACCCTGGAAGTCTTTAAAAAGATGTTAGACAGCCATTTGTCTGAAATGGTATAAGGTTCCTGCCCATGCAGGGGGTTGGACTAGAAGACCTACAAGGTCCCTTCCAACTCTGCTATTGTATTGTAAGTGTCAAGATTGAAGCTGCTTGTGCTTCTTCCAAATCTTTTTTTATATATAATTTTATATATAATTTTTGCTTTAACATCCAAAAATGCTTAGGGAATGTGTATTATCTGGGTCAATATACTTTACACAATTCTAATAGTGATAGTACCATTTAAATATACATAATTATAACCTTTCAACTTCTAAAATTTGTGTATACATAGCACTTATGTATAATGTAATTATAATATATTCTATTATATTTCAATATACTATTAAAGTTTTCCAAATTTCCACTTTCTACTTCTTTTTTCTAACCCTTCATAAAATAACCACCATGTTAAAAAACATTCTGTATCTATCCATCATCTCTTGCTCTTTTTAGAAATTCAACTCTTATTAAATTTTGGTGAATCTTATTAAATTACATTTGTTTTCCCCTGTCTCATGCTTCTCCCCTGGTATCTTGTAGCTCCTTTCATCATGTTTATTTAATCTGAATACTTCATTTGCCACAACATCTATCTCTTGCTGTTGGATCTCTAGAGCACCCACCCGCAGTTCCCCCATCATATTTAGGGTCCTCTTGGAGAAGGGCGGGATATAAATCTAATAAAATAAATATTTAGGAGATCTTTCTCTTTATTCTCTTTTATATATATTTTGAACTCTTAAAAAATATTGCTATATCTTCCTTATAGCTTGTGTCATTTTTGGATTTATCTCTATTATTTCCTCAACTCCTTCTGACTTCTCTATTTTCTGAATTTTTTGTTCACTTTTGTATTGTCATTTGCTGGTTTTTTTCTAGTCTCACACCTGTATCCTGCATCAATTTCATAATCTCACTCTGATTCCTTATTATATCATCCTGAATACATTGAAACATCAATAATATTTCTTTATAAACTACATTTGTTTTCCCCTGTTGAAACATTTTGTGATAATGTAATAAATTAATCATTGCTCAATATTTCACCAAAATTTCAATATTCAAATTGTCCAGAAACACCCAAAACACTAGTATTGATAAAATGTACACAGTCCCAGAACTGCTTTTCAAAATCCCCTAAAGTCCTTAAAAATTTTATTTTCACCCTCTAAGTTTTCCAAAAGTTTAAGTCTTGTTTAATTTTTCTTTTTTCTTTTTGTCTCATAGAATGTTTTCTCAAATAGTCCTAATAATCCAGATTGGCCCACCAAATTTCTCCAAATGCATTTAATCCAGGTATATATTCAATTTCTTTTTTTTTAAAGAATTTTTATTGGTTTTAAAACATTTATGGGGAAAAGGTAAAAGGGTACATAGAAAATTTTGGTAGCTCCCATGTTAGTAGTAGAAATCCCTCCAGATCTCACAGTTTTACAATTTTAAAAATAACATATAAAAGATAAGCATAAACAGAGTTCTTACTTTATATCAACCGTATGTTCAATCATCTCTTTCTTTGCCACTTTCTACTATATCAACAATTACAATAATATTTCAAATACAATTATTTTTGTGATTTGAGCCTTTTCGATATTGCTCCCTCCTCCCTGCCCTCAGGTGAAGTCATGCCCCCCCCTTTCCCATATCTTGTACATTGCTGCCTTTCCCCCCGCCTCCGCTATCTCCGTCCTCTAGGAGAGAAAAATGTTTTTTAATAAGGGCTTCAGCCTCATCCAATGTCTTAATTCTAATTCTGCTTCCCTCCCAGAAAATCAGCATTCTCTCTGGCAATAACCATCTAAACCAAATTCCTCTATTGTATAGTTTCTTTGATAAGGAAGAATACTTCCTCCTTCTTTCTCTTATTTTTTTCGGGATTTGCTTTAGAATGGTAATTTCTTTATCTTGATATTTTAGAGGTCTCTCCCTTTGGACCCCCAGCACCTCATCCCTCGTGGTCCTCCTGAGAAATTTAACACGTACCTCTCTTGGAACATTATGGGTTCTAGCATATGCTGAATTAATTCTATAAACCAGGTCCATATCCCACCACTGCTGTTTTTTGTCTCTCTTAAGGTATTCTGCTAAAATTGTGCTCATAATATCTTTAAGATCTTCATTTTCTGTCTCTGGTAGGTTCTGGAACCTGAGAAAGAAAGACATTCTTTCAAATTCTATTTTGGCCATAAAGTTTTCCAGTTCTAAATTTCCCTTTCGGACCTCCTTATCTTCTTCCCCCATTCCAGCTGTTCCCTCCTCCAGCATCACAATTTTCTGTCTATTTTCTGTTATGTTATGTTGTACTCCTCTGAGTTCGTCTCTCAGGTCTGCCACTTCCTTCCTCAGTTCGTTTTGACGTCTCATAATTTCCTGAAACATTTGGTTGACAGATAATTCTTTTGAACTCTCTCCAGCCACTTCCTTTTGTAACAATGAAGTAATTTTCGGCTGTTGCGTACTTGGACTGGAAGTTGCTGAAGCGGGGGCTGATAGTGACTTGCCCGTTGGTGGTTTCTTAGGTCCCATTGTCTAAGTTCAGAGATGATAAATCTTTTGCAAAGAAAAATGGCGTCAGTGGAGTGGACAGCTGGGCTGGTCCAAGGTGGCAGGCAAATCCGAAAGTAAAAAATTAATTATCCTTCACTGTTCCAAGACACAGAGGTACACCAGAAAGAAAAAAGTCAAATAATCAAAGTCCAGAAAGTCCACGTAACAGAAAAGATCCAGGGCACCCTCCGGGAGGGAGCTAAAAAATACCAGAGATTTCCCAGAGGTGGTTTCAAAGGACAGATTTCATTTATAAGTACAAAAATGAGAACGAAGGGGAGCCATCTTAACTCCTCCTTTCGCAGGGAGAAGAGCAGAAGTTCCAATTTTAAAAGAACAGCTCAGCAAGCACCTCTTGCAACTGTGATTTCAGTCTTTCTCACATAGTTAATTCAAGTGGCCGGTCAGCCTTTGTTCTCTCTCCATTCCGAGAGAGATAGTTTAAATGCTGCTTTATCTGAGGGGGGGGGGGGTAAAGAAAAAGAAAACAATCTTCGTTTAAATAGATTGAACAAAAACTTATATATATATATATATATATATATATATATATATATATATATATATATATATATATATATATATATATATATATATATATATATATATTCAATTTCAAGGATGTTTCTTGTTAAATATAGTCCATCTTGCCTTAGAAATCTTCAAAAAGCTCACTAATACTTCCAAGCAGCCAAAACACCAATAGATATGGAACCAAAATAAAAGGGTCTTCCAGGTTTTGTTTGCCTTTCACTATTTTCTTTCTTCTCCTCTTTGTTATTCTTGTATTATCAATTAATTAATTAATCCTTACTTTCCAAGGTTGTTCTTACCATGTACTAATATAATATCTTCTTTGACCAGTAGGTGGCACCCCCTCTAAGTTCCAGCATTAAAAACAGCAAAGTTCAAACAGCTGACCATTAAAAAAAGATTTGGGGAAAAATTAAAAAAAGCAAAGTTCCTTTTTCTTTGTACAGATTCTTCCAGTAATCAAACAGTACTATCTACAAATTACAGTGGTACCTCGGTTCACGAACTTAATTTGTGAAATGACTCTGGTCGCGAACCGAATTGGTCGTGAACCGAGGCACAATTTCCCATAGGGTTCAATGTAAATCCGGTTAATCCGTTCTGACCTTGTTTTTTGGTCGTAATTCTTGAACTGACTCTGTTCGCGAACCGAATTGGTCGTGAACAGAGGCACAGTTTCCCATAGGGTTCAATGTAAATCCGGTTAACCCATTCTGACCTTGTTTTTTGGTTTTTGAAGCACCCAAAATATGAAAAAAATTACAAGACACATTTGTACAGTTCTGACCTTGTACTGTATTTTGGTTTTTGAAGCACCCAAAATATGAAAAAAATTACACATTTGTACATTTCTGACCTTGTTTTTAGGTTATAGAAGTACCCAAAATATGAAACAAATTACACATTTGTACAGTTCTGACCTGGTTTTTAGGTTTTTGAAGCACCCAAAATATGAAACAAATTACAAGACACATTTGTACAGTTCTGACCTTGTACTGTATTTTGGTTTTTGAAGCACCCAAAATATGAAAAAAATTACACATTTGTACATTTCTGACCTTGTTTTTAGGTTATAGAAGTACCCAAAATATGAAACAAATTACACATTTGTACAGTTCTGACCTGGTTTTTAGGTTTTTGAAGCACCCAAAATATGAAACAAATTACAAGACACATTTGTACAGTTCTGCCCTGGTTTTTAGGTTATGGAAGCACCCAAAATATGAAACAAATTACAAAACACATTTGTACAGTATGGTAATGTACAGTATACAGTAAAGAGAGAACACTAAGCTTGCTTGAGATCACTTGTTGCACTTGTAGAGGGGCTTCTTTGCACTAAATCACTGTGCAATCTCCTGGCTTTCTCACAAATCATAGTTTCACTAACGCTATCACCTGCCAGCTGTTTCTCATTCACCCACACCAACAAAAGTTTTTCCACCTCTTCCAGCACTTGCGTCCTCTGCTTGGTTAACCTTGTTACTCCTTTTGCAACATCAGCTACTTTTATGGCGGCTTTGTTTTTCAAAATAGTCGAGATTGTTGACTTTGGCATCTTGTACTCCGAGGCCAGAGCAGTCACACGAATACCACGGTCATGCTTTTCTACAATTTCCTTCTTCAGCTCAATGGTTATTTTCTTCACAGCCTTGCTGTCACTTTCATTGCTCCTCCGCACTCTCTTCTTTCCACCATGCTTGCGCTGCATATCCTTGTCACCTGCATTCCCAGGTTGCACATCATCTCCTGCATTCCCAGGTTGCACATCGTCCTGCATTCCCAGGTTGCACATCATCTCCTGCATTCCCAGGTTGCACATCATCTCCTACATTCCCAGGTTGCACATCACCACTTGCATTCCCAGGTTGCACATCAAGTCCTGCATTCCCAGATTGCACATCACCACTTGCATTTCCAGGTTGCACATCAAGTCCTGCATTCCCAAGTTGCACATCACCACTTGCATTTCCAGGTTGCACATCAAGTCCTGCATTCCCAGGTTGCACAACATCACCACTTGCATTTCCAGTTTGCACATTGTCACCTGCATTGCTGGTCTGCACTTTCTTCTTTCCACCATGCTTGCTCTGCATATTCTTGTCACCTGCATTGCAGCTCCGCACTTTCTTCTTTCCACCATGCTTCCTGGGAGCCATTTTCGCAGTCAGCTTCTATGTGTCGTTTTCTGTGTCTCTCTCCACGACCGTTCGTACAGGAAGGAAGTCGCAACCATGTGACAAAAAGGAAATACGTTCATAGATAAAATGTCCGCGGCTCTGGTTCATGAAGCGAAACGGAGTTCGTGAACCCGAGCATTTTTAAGAACTTTTCTGTTCGTGAAGCGAGGCGGAGTTCGTGAAGCGAAACGGAGTTCGTGAACCAAAGCGGAGTTCGTGAACCGGAGCATATTTTTACGAACTTTTCCATTCGTGAACCGAAACGGTGTTCGTGAACCGGAGCACATTTTTTGGAAAATTTCTGTTCGTAAACCGAATTGGTCGTGAACAGAGGCGTTCGTGAACCGAGGTACCACTGTACATGACTTTTCACACTACTACCAGTTCCGTTCCAGTCCTTCTATATTTTAAAGCCTCACAGTCTTCCATTAAAAGTTTGTTTCACTTTTAGGTCTACAACAACAATAGCAATAGCATTTTGACTTAAATACTGCTTTACAGTGCTTTATAGTCCTCTCAAGTGGTTTATAGAGTCAGCATATTGCCCCCAACAATCTGGGTCCTCATTTTATCTATCTCAGAAGGTTGGAAGGCTGAGTCAACCTTGAGCCTGGTAAGATTTGAACTGCCAAATTGCAGTCAGCAGGCAGTCAGCAGAAGTAGCCTGCAGTACTACATTCTAACCACTGTATCTCATCATGACTGCTGCGGCTCATCATAATCTTTCTCCATATGTTAAATCACCACTCAAGTGTCAGCCAAGAAATGGACTATTCCCAAAACAAAAGACTGATTCATAATTGGACAATGTGACCTGTTCCATGGGGGGATGGGAGAATGCTATCCTTTAACCATGGAAGCTTGCACGGAAAAAGTTAAAGCTGGTTTTGAATCTTCAGTACCGAAATGATGTACTCAATAAAGTTTTGGTTTTGAGACTTTGAAATTCCTGAAAGTCTCTACTTCTGTTGAGTTATTTAGTCAGAACATTGATACTAATATTTTTTTTTTAAAGTTAAATATATGAGCTTTGAGAAAAGTCATTGAATGACACGGACTATTGAAGACAGCTATAAGGATACATACCTATTTTCTCCTTTAAATGTATTGTAATAGACATGAAGTTTAAATAACTGAACCCCATCTACCCCATCCAGGCCTGCTGAACTACCTCATTATGTCAGGGGAGAGATGTTCCTAGGAGGGATGAGTGACAAATGTAGGGACTAGTTGCCAAGAGTATAAATACTCTCAGAAGAGTCACACAAGGCATGAAGCTTCCACCTAAAACAAGAAGCCATCTGTATTGCACTGCAGCAATATAGGAAGAAACTGGATGCTTTGTATTAGTGACAATTGCAAAGGCAACAATTCATACTGTGTTGGAAAAGGCAATGATAAACCATTTCTGTATTTTTACCATGAAAGCCACAATCTATATACTGTAAATAAAAATGTAACAATAGTTTGTTCAAAACCGCTAATCTCCTAAAGTACTGCACCCATCGCTTCCAAATTTTCACACAACATTCCTTTCAGGTATAGCACCAATGATATATATATATATAGATTGTGTAGATGTCAGGTATTGCATGTACCAGGTGTGCCAGGTACATGCAACAGAAATGTAAAAAATTGTAAAAAGGGTAGGTAGATGGATACAGAGAGAGCAGTGGGCCACAGGTATTATGTCATCCTTTATGACATAAAGTACTCTGTCCATAAGATAGGTAGGTAGGTAGGTTGAGGGATAGAGAGAGGGAGAAATACAGTAAGTAGGTAGGTAGATAGGTAGGTAGGTAGGTAGGTAGCTGGAGAGAGGGAGAAAGGGAGTAGGTAGGTAGGTTGGGGGTTATATGGTGGTTATATGTATGTGTTTGTGTGTGCAGGTGTAGATCTACATACAGATTGGTTAGCCATTTAACCAGACTGGGCCATAGCAATGCGTGGCCAGGAACAGCTAGTAAAAACAAAAAATGATTGATGATACAGTGCTGAATAGCTCCTCAGATCAAACGGCACCAAAATGCTAAAGAGAAATTGCTGAACTTCTATCACAATAATAATGTGCTTATAATATAGTTAGATTAATACCTTCAAGGCATCTAGTTGATGATGCCATATATGAAAAAAAATCCAAAGCTGAAAACACAAAATTATAATAGGAAAATGGAATATAAGAAAACAAACATGTTCAAGTGGTTGATGCCCGAGGGAATGTTAGTGTTCCGGGAGGGGGGAAGAGTAAGAATTAAAACAATTGCAGAGGCGGAAGCCTTTCTTAAAAAACATTCCTCAATCCTGGAGGATGAAAATGGGGGAACGGGAGGGGCCACGGCTCCGCCCACTGGAGGTCAGGGAGAGGAAGATACAATTGCTAAAAGACTCAGATCTCACAAATGACTTTTTTCTATATAGTGTAACCTTTATCTGGATGTTTATAGAAACAATGATTGATTGCATGAATATATAAAATGATATATCTGTATCTCTTTCCACTTTGTAGGGAAATGAAAAATGTATTGTATTAACTTTTTTTTTGTATGAAGCCTCAGAGGGGGCCGACACCTCCGACATAGATGTCCTCAAAATATCTCTTTAATACCTTATACAGTACCTTTTTCCTATTTTTAAAATTTTGTAAAAACCAATAAACTTTTTTCTCATAAAAAAAAGAAAACAAACATGAGAAAGCTCAATACAGTGAAAAGGAATTAAAATGCTTATAAATTGACATCTTGGGCATCAGGTAAAGGTTTATTTCTGTTTACTACTCAGAATAAAAAATAAATAAAAATGGCATTGCTTTTACAGTTAGGAAAAATATAACACAAATAGTTCTTGGTACAATGCAATCAATAGTCAAATAATATTGATAGACTTTATGCACCACTCTTTAATATGATAATTCAAATTTATACTTGAACTAGTGATACACAGGAAGAGAATGCTGATGAATTTTATGACCAAGTTTAATTTAAAATTGACAGAACATGCAAGAAAGATGTACAGTTTGTAATTGAAGGCTGGAATGTCAAAATTGAAAACATTAAAAAAGAAACTAGATTGTATGGGTCAAGAAACCAAAATGAAATAAGAAACATGTAATTTTTCCACTCCAGTGATTTCTTCATAAATAACACGGTATTCAAACTATAAATGGCACATCTGTACATGGACAACACCAGATGGAGTACATAGAAATCAAATTGACTTTATTATTGCTAAAAAGAGGTGGAAATGCTCAATTATAGCATGACCAGGTGCTGACTGTGGAACAGATCATGAACTGCTCATTGCAAGTTCCAAGCTATATTAAATAATAATAAGAAAACCAATTTCCACTACATATTGATTATATACCCACCATTTTAAAGATGAATATCAGGAATTATTCTGAACTCCTAAACAGGTTATAACATTGGATTAATATACTAAAGGACACCAATGGACATATAATAACCAATTAGGTGCCTTCATGTCCTCCTTCATCCATCGCCCAGGAGATGACCTTGGCTCTGGTGAGAAAGCTCAGTGTTGTATCTAGTAATGCGTTCCAACCTCCCCTCCCTCCATGTTCTTCTGCCATGTTCAGTTTGGCATTGAAAATAGCATTCCATTAATGGTATTAAATTCATTTGTGCTTTCCTATCATATTTAACCAGGGGGGTTATAGTGAAAGAAATACTTTCTGCCTTATCTACAGACTGACAGGGAGATGGCTATGACACACCTAATTATATTCAAAATGAACTAGACCTTTGCACCAGAGAAGTGGTGCAAAGGTGAAATTTTCATTAAAACAAATACTCATATCACCAAACACTAATCCAGACACAGAATCTAAATTACATGATGATGAATTTTCAAATACGGTATCAATTGCATTCAAGCATCAATGAGCATTCTGAATACTTGCATGAGAAACTACATATACAGAGCTTTTCTAGGGGGTGGGGGAGTGACAAAAATAGGTGAAACTCGAAAAATTAGAATATCACGCAAAAGTTCATTTATTTCAGTAATGCAACTTAAAAGGTGAAACTAATATATGAGATAAGACTCATTCCATGCAAAGCAAGATAGTTCAAGCCATGATTTGTCAGAATTGTGATGATTATGGCATACAGCTCGTGAAAACCCCAAATCCACAATCTCAGAAAATTAGAATATTACATGCAATCAATAAAACAAGGATTGTACATGGAATAATATTGGACCTCTGAAAAGTATAAGCATGCATATGTACTCAGTACTTGGTTAGGGCCCCTTTTGCAGCAATTACTGCCTCAATGTGGCATGGCATGGAAGCTATCAGCCTGTGGCACTGCTGAGGTGTTATGGAAGACCAGGATGCTTCAATAGTGACCTTCAGCTCTGCTGCATTGTTCGGTCTCATGTCTTTCATCTTTCTCTTGGGAATGCTTCTATGGGGTTCAGATCAGGCGAGTTTGCTGGCCAATCAAGCACAGTAATCCCATGGTCATTGAACCAGGTTTTGATGCTTTTGGCAGTGTGGGCAGCTGGCAAATGAAGTCAGCATCCCCATGAAGCTCATCTGTGGAAAGAAGCATCTTAAACTATCTTGCTTTGCATGTAATGAGTCTTACCTCATATATTAGTTTCATCTTTTAAGTTGCATTACTGAAATATATGAACTTTTGCACAATATTCTAATTTTTCGAGTTTCACCTCTAGTACTAAAAGTCAAGGATCATAGTGAAAAAACTGGGAGTAAAATTAAATATCATTAAGTTCAAAATGCTGGAGAACAACCAGTCTCAAACCTGACCCAGGAGATGATTCTGTGGGGCAAGCCTGAGGGAGAGAAGAGGATAGGATAGGGGAGGATAGGATAGGATAGGATAGGATAGGATAGGATAGGATAGGATAGATTTCTGTGGGGAAAGCCTGAAGGAGCGTAGGGGATAGGATAGGGGTGGCTTCTGTGGGGCAAGCCTGAGGGAGAGAAGAGGAGAGGAGAGGCCGATCGTAATTACTCATTAATTTTCAAGTGTTGATTCATCAAGCCCGATCATATAGTTTCATAGTGGAGCATGGGCATTCAGCTAGTAATCAACATAATGCAAGAAAGACAATAATAAGCTATTACTAAAACAAAATAATTATTGAAGATGTATGATCTCAGATAATTATAGGTCAAATTAAAATTAGTTTTGGTTAAATTAGTGATAATTCTTAACATAAATAAAATTATTGAGTGATAACAAACATTTTGCTAATAAAAGTATAACATATTGAGTGAAATAATAGCACATATTTGCATGTATCTATAGACAGAAAATGAAGTTGTTTTTAAATGATTTCAAATTAGGACTTGAACACTATATTATCAAAATTGCTATTAATACTAAATTATTTAATTTAACTGAAATGAAAAGGTCATCACGTAGTTCTAGAAGTATACCTGAAATTTGAATGGATATTTAAATAGCAAAAACAGATCAGCATAAGTAAGTATAAAATAATGCACAATGATGCAAACATTATCCTAGTTGTTGAATCAAGGCTTTGGTAGAAATGGCCAATAAAGCTATTAACCTAGTATGCAGCAAGATAAACCATAAACTTAGATAGATTTAAAAGAAGGCTAGGAAGATATATAGAAGATAAGAGTTGAATGGAAAAGTAATGATAATTATTTAAATATATTCATGATCAGAGCCTATCAGTCTCTGGAGAATGAGAGTAGAAATAGTATTGCCCTTATATCCTGCCATTGGGCTTTCAGTTGGCATCTAATTGGCACCTGTGGGAACAAAATGTAGGGCACATATGCTTTTGATCTTATTCAAAATATTTTTCATATGATTGACTAAATGGAAGAAAACATGGATGGATTTGTTTTATCTTAAATATATTGCTGATATCAGCATTTTATTACCAATAATTTCTCTGCTTCAAGAGATTGGTTCTCCAGCACCTTAGGACATGCCTCCCACCAGACTTTGACAAACATCAGTTTGCCTAAAGGGGCAATAGGTCAACAGATTACACCATAGCTACTGCTTTGCATTCTGTAGCAAGCCATCTGGAGAATCCTGGGTATTATGTCAGGATGCTTTTCATAGGCTATAGCTTGGCCTTCAATACCATTCTTCTGAGTATCCTTATCGAAAAGCTGACTGACTTGGATTTTATCACTTCCATCTGTGACTGGATCAAAGACTTTCTGAGGGACTGGCCACAAACAGTGAGGGTCGGGTCCATCATATCTACCTCCCTGAACCTTAGCACCAGCTCCCCACATGGCTGTGTTCTCAGTCCCTACCTGTACTCATTGTACACACATGATTGTGTGTTGTCTGACCCATCAACTGTGATCATTAAGTTCACAGATGACACCACTGTATTGGGTCTTATTACAGATGAAGATGAAACAGTGTACAGGGGGGAGGTTCAAAAACAGCCTGCACCTGAACATCAGCAAGACCAAGGAGATGGTGTTGGACTGCCCCACTTTACATTGAGGGGGGCTGTGTAGAGAGAGTCTCCTCCTTTAAATTCCTGGGAGTCCATCTCAGCAAAGACCTTACCTGGAAAAACAACATGACCCAGGTGGCCAGGAAGGCCTAACAGAGGCTCCATTTCCTTAGGGTCTTGTGTAAAAACAGGGTGGAACAACAACCGATGACCTCCTTTTACCGGTCCACAATAGAAAACTTCCTTACTTATTGCATCATGGTATGATATAGTATGGTATGGTATAGTATGGTATAGTATGGTATGATATAGTATTTCATGGTATGAAATAGTGAATGCCTCTTTGAGTGAGGGGTTCTTGCCTACCGTCTTGAAAGAGGCGGTGGTGAGGCCCCTCCTCAAGAAGCCTTCCCTGGACCCAGCATTGTTAGTAAATTACCGTCCGGTCTCCAACCTACACTTTTTGGCGAAGGTTGTAGAGAGTGTGGTGGCACAACAGTTTCCATGTCACTTGGAGGAAATTGATTATCTGGACCCGCGCCAGTCCGGTTTCCGGCCCAGTCACAGCACGGAGACGGCATTGGTTGTGTTGGTGGACGATCTCTGGAGGGCCAGAGATGGGGGTTGTTCCTCCATCCTGGTCCTATTAGACCTCTCGGCGGCTTTTGATACCATCGACCATGGTATCCTATTGCATCGACTGGAGGGGTTGGGGGTGAGGGGCACCGTTTTATGGTGGTTCTCCTCCTACCTCTCCTGTCGATTGCAATTTGTATTGGCAGGGGGGCAGAGGTCAACCTCGAGGCCTCTCACATGTGGGGTGCCTCAGGGGTCGGTCCTCTCACCTCTCCTGTTCAATACGTATATGAAGCCGCTGGGCGAGATCATCCGTGGTTTTGGGGTAGATTACCACCTCTATGCTGACGATACTCAGCTATCCATCTCTACCCCAAACCACCCCAACGATGCCGTCGAAGTGATGTCCCGGTGTCTGGAAGCCGTACGCATCTGGATGGGAAGGAACAGACTCAAGCTCAACCCGGCCAAGACTGAGTGGCTGTGGCTACCGGCGCCCCGGTTCAACCAGTTGACTCCATCACTGGCCATTGGGGGTGAACATCTGGCTCCCGTGGATCGGACACCCAACTTGGGCGTCCTCCTAGTTGCCCGATTGTCAATGGATGACCATGTGACAACCGTGGCCAGGGGGGCGTTTCACCAGGTTCGCCTGGTGCACCAGTTGCGTCCCTTATTTGACCGGGACACCCTTCGCACAGTCACTCATGTGCTTGTGATGTGCCGTCTAGACTACTGTAACACTCTCTACATGGGGCTCCCCTTGAGATGCACCCGAAGGCTGTAGCTGGTCCAAAATGTGGCCGCGCGGGTAGTTCTGGGAGTTACCAGATACTCCCACGTAACACCGCTCCTGCACAGGCTGCACTGGCTGCCTGTGGCCTTTTGGGTGCGTTTCAAGGTGTTGGTTATCATCTTTAAAGCGCTCCATGGCACAGGACCTAGTTATTTGTGGGATAGTATCCTGCCCCATACATCCCTTCCGCCAATTCGCTCTCACAGAGAGGGACTTCTCCGGGTACCGTCCACTAGGCAATGCCAGTGGGCGATGCCCAGGGAAAGGGCCTTCTCTGTGATGGGCCCAACCCTTTGGAATGACCTCCCCCCTGATATCAGAACGACCACGGACCTCCGCTCCTTCCGCCAGAAACTCAAAACCCACCTGTTTCATTTAGCCGGCCTGGCCTAACTCCAGACTTCCCGCCCCAGTCTGTAATTTTAAATTATTTATCTGGTTTTATGGGTTTAGTTTTAATTTTTATAAATTTGTACAGAGGATTGTTTAATCTGATTTTAGTTATATGTATTGTTATGGTTTTGATAATTTTAATTTATACGTGTACACTGCCCCGAGTCCCTTCGGGGAGAGGGGGCGGTCTAGAAATTGAATTAAATAAATAAATAAATAAATGATATGCTGGTTTGACAGCCGCAGATAGAAAAACATTATAGAGGGTGGTGAGCACAGCACAAAACATCGTAGGCTGTCCCCTGATATCACTAGATGAGATTGCTAGAGTTTGCTGCCTTAGAAGAGTGAGAAAAATCTTCAGGGGCAACTCACATCCTGCACAGCACTTCTTTAAAGTTTGTTAATGTTAATGTTTATTGAATTTGTATACCGCCCTTCTCCCTTGCGGGATTCAGGGCGGTGAACAGGCATAATAAAAACAACAAAGACATGAATATATAAAATACTTTAAAATGTCAATTAAAATGTCAATTAAATTAGGGGCCTGTTCTGTTTACCCTCCTACCATTGGGAAGGAGATATAGAAGCATAGCTAAAGGCTGAAGAACAGTTATTATCCTTGGGCTGTCAAATTCCTGAATGCGAAATAACATCATAACTATGTAGTAAAATGGACTTGCAGGGGCAGCACAACATGTAACATGTTCACACTGGGTGTTTGTTAACATGATTTATTGTGTTATGGACTTTTTGTCTTCACTGTGAGTTGCATTGTGTTGGAGCAGAGATAGTATTCTATTTTCTTTACTACCAGTTTGGTAGTGGGAGCACACACATCTGGGCATGCGTGGATAATATCCTTGATGACATCAGGGTGGGTGGGTGGAGCCTCACAACACCGCCAGCTGCAATTTGTTGATGTATCTTATAAAGTTCTTGGACATCATACCAAGTGCCCTGATGACAATGGGTATCACTGTTACATGTTTCATCCATAATCGGGTAGTTTCATTGGCCAGGTCGTGGTATTTCATTATTTTTTCCAGATCTTTTTCTTTGACTCTGGCATCTCCTGGTACTGCGATGTCAACAAATTGTATGTTTTGATCCTCTACAACCATGATATCTGGTGTGTTGTGTTCCAAATGATGATCTGTCTGTATTTGAAATTCCCACAAGATCTTCACCTTCTCATTTTTGGTAACTTCATCCTTCGCACAGTCACTCATGCGCTTGTGGCATCCCATCTAGACTACTGTAACGCTCTCTACATGGGGCTCCTTTTGAGGTGCACCCGAAGGCTATAGCTCGTCCAGAATGCGGCCGCGCGGGCAGTTTTGGGAGCCACCAGGTACTCCCATGTAACACCGCTCCTGTGCGAGCTGCACTGGCTGCCTGTGGCCTTTCGGGTGCGTTTCAAGGTGTTGGTTATCATCTTTAAAGCGCTCCATGGCACAAGACCTAGTTACTTGCGGGATCATATCCTGCCCCATAGAGCCCTTCGGCCGATTCGCTCCCACAGAGAGGGACTTCTCCGGGTGCCGTCCACTAGGCAATGCCAGCGGGCGACGCCCAGGGGAAAGGCCTTCTCTGTGATGGGCCCGACCCTTTGGAATGACCTACCCCCTGATATCAGAACTACCACGGATCTCCGCTCCTTCCGCCAGAAACTTAAGACTCATTTGTTCCAAATAAGACAGCTGCAAAAAGAAAAGGAAACCCATGGTGCTGCAGGTGGTTTTCAGGTGGATTCTTTTGGACCTCTCTTAAGCTCTTCTCTGGAGGAATCGTCAAAGACTGTTATAGAGGGAACTGTTGAAATGCCAATGCTTAAATTAGATGAGCAATGTGTAACTAGATCTATCACCAGACAAATTCAAGAAGCGCAGAAGCAGGGGAAGCCCCAAACACAACGAGTTAAGAAAGATAAAGGAAAGAAGTAAGTTGAAGCTATGGGACAAGCACGACCGAAGATTAGTCATGTGGAGAAAGAACTTCAGCAAATTCTCTCAACGCTTCAGATCAAACCAAATGATGCTTAAATTTCTATCTTGGAATGTGAATGGTATGAATTCTCCACAAAAAAGGAAAAAAATATTTCACTATTTGAAGCAATTTAATAATGATGTTATTTGCCTACAAGAAACTCATATCAGGCTGCAAGATCTTGATGAATTACTTGATGAATTCAAGATTGGGAACACATTTTGCAGCCTTTAATTTGGAAAAGAAAAATGGTGTGGTGATATATATAAATAAAAGACTTTCAGCTAAAACTATAGAAGTGGATGGTTGTGGCAGATATATAGCAATCGAGCTTTATACAGATTATGGCCCCATTTTGGTGGTAGGAATATATGCACCAATAAACAACAAGAAAGTTTTTACAAGATGCTCCATTCAAAAATCTTGGACTGGAATTTTAAGAGTATTCTAATTATGGGAGATTGGAACGGAGTGATTTCTCCAAGGATAGATTAAAAAACGACGACCAAATCTACTAGTAAGTTACCACAGGCTTTTTTTGAATTACAAAAAGATTTGGAATTAAAAGATATTTGGAGAATACATAACCCAAATGAGTTGGATTTTATTTTTTACTCAGACAGACATAAATCTTTCTCAAGGATTGACTTTTTTTTTTTTGATAACAACCGATTTACTTCCTAAAGCAAAGAAAACAAAGATATTTTCCAGGACATTAACTGATCATAGCCCGGTGTGGCTAGAGATTGAATTAGGGAAGAGGCCAAGAAGGTCCTGGAGAGTAAATGAAAACTTATTTAGATATGAAAAAAATGTCTATGAACTTAAAAAATATATAAAGGAATTCTTTAACTTCAATTTGAATAAGGGTACCCCTATTGAAACAGTCTGGGATGCAAGTAAAGCTTATATGCATGGGGTCCTGATACATATGAATTTTAAACATAAACAAAGCAGACAGAAAAAGAGAATAGAATTGGAAGAAGAAATAAAGAAAAAGGAACAGCTACTTATAGCAACTCGAAAAGATGGGTCACTCCAGATGGCTATAAAGCTGTTGAAAGACCAATTTCAAATGCTTATATCAGAACAAACAGCAACTAATTTACAATTTGCTAAACATAACACTTTTGTTAATGCTAACAAACCTGGTAGGTGGTTGGCTTACACCTTGAGAAAGAATACGAATAACAGAATTATTGACAGAATCTAGTATGGAGGAAAAGTGGTTTATCAACAAGATTTGATTAAAAAAGCCTTTGTGGATTATTATGCTAATTTATATGCAAAGGATAACATACAAAATAAGCTTGTAGATGAATATCTGGAAGGAAAAAGGATTACCAAAATATCCTTGCTTCAAAAGGCAAACTTGGAACGTTTGATAACTACTGATGAGATTAGCCTAGCCATAAAGCAACTTAAACCAGCTAAGGCTCCAGGGACTGATGGTTTGACTGCAATTTATTATAAAACTTTACAAATGGAGATGATTGAACATCTTACAGAATTATTTTGTAATATACAGCAAGGAGGCAAAATACCTTCCTCATGGCAAGCGGCTTTTATATCGTTGATACCTAAAGATGAAGATGGTCCTAAGAAGCCAGAGGACTATAGACCAATATCTCTCTTGAATACAGACTATAAAATTTTTGCTAAAGTATTAGCCAACAGATTGATGCCAGTTATTCAAGAGGTAATTCATCATGACCAAGCAGGATTTATCAAAGGTAGATATATGAAGGAGAATGTAAGGCAACTTATAGATTTAATTGACTATCTAGACAAAAATAAGCAGATCTCTGCGGTGCTGGTTTTCTTGGATGCGGAAAAGGCCTTTGATCGAGTGAACTGGAACTTTCTAACCAAGACTTTGGAAAAATGGACATGGGGATTCGGTTTCGACAGGCGATAGGAGCAATATATCAGCAACAAAATGCACAACTTATTATTAATGGAAATTTGTCTATGAGTTTTGAGATACAAAAAGGTACAAGACAAGGTTGCCCATTATCTCCATTGTTATTTATTTTAACTTTAGAAGTCTTGTTGAATACAATTCGGGACTCGAACTCCTTAAATGGTATAGCTATAAGGCAAAAGGAATACAGAACTAGAGCATTTGCAGACGATCTGGTTGTTACCCTATCATGCTCAACTCGACCAAGACCGAGTGGCTGTGGTTTCCGGCTGCCCGATTCAACCAGCTCTCTCCAACGCTGGCCATAGGGGGCGAACATCTTGCCCCTGTGGATGGGGCGCGCAACTTGGGTGTCCTCCTGGATACCCGGCTGTCCATGGAAGATCAAGTGACAGCCGTGGCCAGGAGGGCGTTTTACCAGGTTCGCCTGGTACGCCAGTTGCGCCCCCTATTGGATCGGGACGCCCTTCGCACAGTCACTCATGCTCTCGTGACATCCCGACTGGATTATTGCAACTCTCTCTACATGGGGCTCCCCTTAAGGTGTACCCGGAGGCTTCAGTTGGTCCAGAACGCAGCCGCGCGAGCAATTATGGGCACCTCTAGGTTTGCCCACGTAACACCGCTCTTGCGCGAGCTGCACTGGCTACCTGTCGTCTTCCGGGTGCGCTTCAAGGTGTTAATTACCATCTTCAAAGCGCTCCATGGCTCGGGACCTAGCTACCTGCGGGATCGGATCCTGCCCCATACATCCTCACGGCCGATTCGCTCCCACAGAGAGGGACTTCTCCGGGTGCCGTCCACTAGACTTTGTCAGCGGGCGACGCCCAGGGGAAGGGCCTTCTCTGTGGCGGGCCCAGCCCTCTGGAATGACCTTCCCCCCGGTATCAGGACAACCACGGACCTCCGCTCCTTCCGCTTAAAATTAAAGACACACTTTTTTCGTCTGGCCGGCCTTGGGTAGTCTCTTTTTAGGTTAAGGGTTTTTAGGGGTAATTTTTAGTTTAGTTTATGGGTTTTAGCGCAGGATCAATTTAATCTATTTTTAATTTTGTATTTTGTATTTGTCTGTGGTTTTATTTGTATTTTTAATTGCCTGTGCCCCGCCTCGAGTCCCCTTGGGGAGAGAGAGCGGGATATAAAATTAAATTATTATTATTATTATTATTATTATGTCCTTTGAATTCAATAATCCAGATGAAAAACATTATAGAAGAATTTCCATAGACAGCCGGGAATCCAGGAGGACACCCAAATTGCGCGCCCTCTTCACGGGGGCCGGTGTTTCGCCCCCAATGGCCAGAGTTGAAATAATCTGGCTGAACCGGGGCGCCGGAAGCCACAGCCACTCAGTCTTGGACGGGTTGAGCCTGAGTTTGTTACCATCCATCCAGATCCGTATGGCCTCCAAGCACCAGGACATAACCTCGACGGCATCGTTGGGGTGATCTGGGGTGGATATGTACAACTGAGTATCATCAGTGTACAGATGATATCCCACCCCAAAACCACGGATGATCTCACCCAGCGGCTTCATATATGTGTTGAACAGTAGGGGCGAGAGGACGAACCCCTGAGGAACCCCACATATGAGGGGCCTCGAGGCCGACCTCTGCCCCCCTGCCAACACATATTGCGACCGACCAGAGAGGTAGGACGAGAACCACCGCAAAACGGTGCCTCCCAGCCCCAACCCCCCCAGTCGGCGCAATAGGATACCATGGTTGATGGTATCAAAAGCCGCTGAGAGGTCTGATAGGACTAGGATAGAGGAATATCCTCTATCCCGCACCCTCCAGAGATCATCAACCAACGCTGTGCCCGGGTCGGAAGCCGGACTGGCGCGGGTCTAGATAATCAACTTCCTCCAAGTGTCGCGGAAACTGTTGAGCCACCACACTCTCAACAACCTTCACTAAAAAGTGGAGGTTGGAGACAGGACGATAGTTCTCTAATAATGCTGGATCCAGGGAGGGCTTCTTGAGGAGGGGCCTTACTACCGCCTCTTTCAAGACGGCAAGGACCCCTCACTCAAAGATGCGTTGACAATGCCCTGGAGCCAGCCTCGTGTCGTCTCCCAGGATGCCAGTACAAGCCAGGAGGGACACGGGTCCAATAAACATGTAGTAGCCCTAAGTCTCTTTGACAACTTGTCCATATCCTCAGTGGTAACAAAATCAAACTTCTCCCAAGATGGTGTCACAAGAACAGCCTCGGCCCGCTCGACTAGACCACTGTCGATGGAGGGTAGCTCGTTCCGAATCCGAGTGATTTTCTCCTGCAGATAAATCCCAAATTCCTCTGCTCGACCCTGTAAAGGGGCTTCCCGTGGCCTCTGTTGAAGGAGGGAGTGGGTCACCCCAAACAGGGCAGCAGGGCGGTTATCTGCGGATGCAATAAGAGTGGCACAATACTCACTTTTGGCCACTCTTATAGCCACTAAGTAAGTCCTAATATGGTCTCTCACTAGTGTTCGGTCGGCTTCGGAGTGAGAAGATCTCCATCTGCTCTCTAGGCGTCTCTTGTGGCGCTTCATCTCCCTGAGCCCCTCGGTAAACCAAGGAGCCCAGGTGGTTCATCGCCGCAAGAGAGGCCGCAAGGGCGCGACTCGGTCCAAGGCCCCCGTGGCCGCACTTAACCATGCGGCCACTAAGTCCTCAGTCGAGTCGCGGGGCAAGTCCACAGGAATTGGCCCAAGCTCCCTTTGGAACCTCCATCAGGAGCCTGGGGCGGAACCATATAGGAATGTCCAGTTCCGCCTCCCTGCAGTGAGGTGCGGCGATCGGAAAGTCGAGCCGAAGGAGAGCGTGATCTGTCCATGACAGGGGCGTGATGACTAGATCCCCTATTCCCAGATCACTACTCCACTGTCCCGAGACGAAGATTAGATCCAGGGTGTGTCCGCCCTCGTGGGTAGGGCCTACAACTACTTGGGTCAGGTCCATGGCTGTCATGGAAGCCATGAACTCCCGAGCTACCACAGAGGTTTTGCCTGTTGACGGCAGGTTAAAGTCCCCCATGATTAACAGTCTGGGGGTCTCAACTGCCGCCTCGGCTATCACCTCTAGGAGCTCGGGCAGGGCTGTTGTTGTATAGCGAGGAGCCAGGTATACAACTAACACGCCCAACTGTCTCCCTAGGCCCCACTTCACAAGGAGGGACTCGCACCCAGTCGTCTGAGGGATCGTGGTCTCCTTTGGCTCAAGACCTTCCCTAACCATAATCGCCACCCCCCCACCCCTCCCTAGGGCCCTAGGCTGATGAAAGGCTCGGTATCCTGGTGGTCACATTTCTACGAGGGGATGTCCTCCCTCGTGGCCCAACCAGGTTTCCGTGATACCCACCAGGTCCGGGTCCCCCTCTGACACAAGGTCATGGATGAGGGCGGCTTTTTGTACCACGGACCTGGCGTTGCACAACATCAGCCTAGGGCCCCGGGTCTGTGGTTCTTGCCCACCTAGTCTGCGATGGGAGCATGGGAGGTTGGAGCGCGTGACCACCCGTAGCCAGCAGCCGCGGCCCTCCAACCGATGATGTCCACCCCGTCTCCCTGCCCCTCCCCAAGACCGAACTGATGGAAGATACCTCAGTGGAAACGACCCCCCCTTCCCCCTCCTCCTTTTCTCTACTTCCGCCAGCCGGCCCTATAGATTGACGTCCCCCCATTGACTATCCCTGCCCTCCTCCCTGGAACCCCCTAAAATCCGAATTAAAAAATTAAATAACCCCCCCCCCCCCGTCATGTTGGAGACGTGGGAAAAAGTATGTGTTCAGAATGTTAAATTTACACAGTCACAGAATTTAAGGGAGAACTTTTATAAAATGTTTTATAGATGGTATTTAGATCCTAAGAAATTATCATGTATGTATCCTAATGTTCAACCAAAATGCTGGAGGTGTGGGTGTTTAGATGCTACATTTTTTCATATATGGTGGACCTGCAATAAGGTTAAAGCTTTCTGGATAAAAATCTGGTAGGTTATGCAAAATGTATTGAAGAAAAGACTACAATTTACTCCGCAAATGCTTTTATTGGGTATAATTAAGGACTCTACAAAGGGGGAAATGAAATTGCTTTTGTATATGGTCACAGCAGCTAGGTTGCTGATTGCTCAGCACTGGAAAAAAGACGCTTTACCTACGATTGACCAATGGATACAGAAAGTGGCGGGGTTGCGGAAATGGCAAAAATCCCAGCTTTCTTAAAAGACCAGAAGCAGGAGAATTATATACAGGAATGGGAAAAATGGATTGATTATATACAAAATAAATACCAGACTAGAAAATATCATGTTGCTTTTAGGTAAGAATGATTAGACTGACAAGGTAATAAGCAAGGGGAACAACATGAAGAGAACGAATAACATATGGGTTGTTTGGAATTATAAGAGTGGCGTATAGTGGAAGTCTGGGGGGTGGGGCGGAACGGGAGGTGGGGGAGGGTTAGGGTGGTTAGGGGAGGGAAGTATATCTGTATAAGATTTATATGAATTAGCTTAAAAGATGGGGACAAGGGGGTAATGTTATTTTATGAAAAATCTATATTGTGTTGGGTGGGAGGAGGGGGGTACAGTATTTGTATCTGAATTACATTATATGTATGGGGGGGAAAGGGGGGGAAATTTGTTTGTATAAAACTCTTTCAATTAAAAAAATTAACAAATAAATAAAGACTCATTTGTTCCATCAAGCCGGCTTGGCCTAATTTATGCTTCTCGCCCCAGTCTGGAATATAAATTGTTTTATTCAGTTTTTAATGGGTTACAGTTTTTAATGTTTATAAATTCATACAGGTTTATTTAATTCAATTTTAATTTTGTATGTATTGTTATGTTTTTAGAAGTTTTAATTTTTCCTGTACACCGCCCCGAGTCCCTTCTAGAAATTCAATAAAATAAATAATAAATAAAATAAATAAATAACTTTTTCAACCTTGTGCTCCCATTACTTTTTTGATACAGGTAAGTCATATTTTTTACATAATGACCAGTGGATTCATTTAGCAACTTAGTCATGTCTAGCTTTGTAATCAGTTTGTGCAACTTTGTTGTTGCAAATTTCAGCAGTTTGGATTGTCAGTGGATTTTTGTATCTTTGCTTTCATGGCATTAGTTTGTAGTGCACGTTCTTGAGCAGCAAATATTAAACCTTCTGTTTCTTTCTTGATGGTTCCCAACTTAGGCCATGTACATGTCAAGTTGTCATCACATTTTCCTTCAATGTTTTTCAAGTGCTGTCCATGCAAAGCTTTGATTTTCCAACTATTTAATCTGTCATCCATCTGTTTTTTCCTTATATTCTGCCTTTGTTTCTGTTGTTTTTATACTGTTCTTCATTTTCACAGTCTGTAGCAATTTTTCTGTACTTTAGTTCACAGAATCATTCAAACTTCATTTTTCTTCTTCTACAGTTTGATGGATTTGCAATAGCCCTGTGCCTCCTATTTTTTGTGGCAGGTACAACCTGTCAATGCCACTTTATGAATGTAAAGCGTGATACATATTCAAAAGTTTGCACGTTTTCTGGTCCACGTTTTCCAGTTCAGCCAAAGTCCAGTTGATGATTCCAGCAGTAGCATATCACTGGAACTGCCCATGGCTTTAATGTTTCCAGCATTCAGCTTTGATTTTAATACTTTGTGGCCTCTCCTGATGCGTTGACTCTTTCCATTGAAGATGTTATCTGCCTCCAATATGCCTAGGTATTTGTAACCATCATCCTTTGTTATTGCTTCCACTATGCTTCATTTCCCAGTTCTATTCCTTCTGTTTCTTCTATTTTTTCTCACTGCATGGATAATATAGCACATTTTTCAAGTCCAAAGTTCATTTTGATGTCACTGCTGAATAGTTGAACTATGCTGAGTATTGATTTAAGTTCAGTGGGCCTTTTTGCATATATTTTAATGTCATCCTTGTATAGTAGATGGTTTGTCTTGCCATGTTGGTTTGAGATTTGGTATCCCAGTTTTGTGTTTCGTAGGTGGAAAACAACCCTCTCAGCTGCCTCTTTGAGAGCTGGTGGCCACACTGGTGCTGCTGCTCCTGCCAGCTGGGCAGAGAATGGGAGCGGGCAGTGGCTGTGCCCTTTGTCTGGCACAAACTGTGAGCCTGGCCTGGGGAAGCAGGGACTGGCTCACCAGGGCAGCTTCTGCAATGGCCATGGGAGGAATGCCCTTCTCACCTGTGATGGATTTTCCCCATAGTTGCAGCCAGAGCACCTCACTCCTGCTGGCATGCTGAGCTGGGCTGGAGGACCAGCCGGATCCTCTCCAGAAGAAGAGCACAGTCAGGAGCTGTTTTGGAAGTGAGTGGCTCTCAAAGAGGCAGCTGAGAGGCTTCTTTGCCAGCTTCCCAGCTCCGATCAGCTTACTGTCCGATGGACTCTAGGTCAGCCACCACGGAAAGTAAGTAGCCCACCCCAAAGAAAGAGATGTTGGCTCAGAAGCGGGACTACGGCCAGGGCCCTAGGGAGGGCAAGGCGGTGAGATGGCGGTGGCTCCAAGACAAGGCCAAAGTTAGGGAATGGGACATTCCCTGTCCCAGCCAAGGCAAGCTGCAAGAGGGAGGTGGCGATAGGTCAAGGCCGGAGCCGGGGAATGACACATTCCCAGAACTGGCCAAGGTGGGGGGTGAGAGGGCAGTAGCTCTAGGGCATCAGGGAATGGCCCTTGACCCAGGGCAAGCGGGCAGCATGCTTAATTACCTTTGGTGAGCTGAGCAGAGTGGTCGAGGCATGGAGGCAACTGGTGAGGTGCATAGGTGGGGACTGGGCTATGTGCCAAAGGCATATATAAGGCTTGGATGGGCAGGGTGAGTGTCAAGCGAGCGAGTGAGCATCGGGCGGCCAGGGCAAGCAAAAAGCAGGCAAGCAAAAAGCTAGTGGTGGGCGGAGTGATCAAGTGGTGGACAGGTAGGCTGGGCAAGTAAGCAGTGGGCAAGCGGGTGAGCAAGCAACAATCAGGGGACCTGTTTGGGGGCGTGACTAGCCTGCTTAGCATGGCCAGCCAATTTTGCAGCCCAGACCCAATTATTACTACCAGTTTGCCCCATTGCAAACCAGTAGGAACCCACCTGTGACACACACACACGTACACACACACACACATATACACTTTTCCTACATTATCAAGTTCTATCATAAAGGTAATTTGTTAAGCTTTTCCACATGTATTTATAATGACATAAATAGGTTTGAACCTCTCTTGGTAAGGAGAGGATGGGAGATATACTCCAGATGGCTGCTTCTTATGAGGAGATTGCAAGAGAATGGTTTTCTACAGGTTTGGGCATTGGGAGACAAAGGAATTAGCCACTTGCTCACAGACATAGCAGACTTTTAAAGGACATTACCATATTTTTTGGAGTATAAGATGCACCTGTTTCCCCCCCAAAAGAGGGTGAAAATATGAGTGCGTCATATACACTGAATGCAACATTTTTAGCCTCCCTAAACCCCACATTGCACATCCCATTTTTCACAAAAATGGACACGCAGAGGGTTTGGGAGGGCTGCAAACTGTTCCTGGGGGCTGAGAAGAGCAAAAACAAGCGAAAAATGGGTCTGTTTTCCCCCCCAAAAAACAGTGTTTTGACCCTCCCAAACCCCCAGGAGCACTCTGCAGGCCTTCCAAACTCTCTCCCCACCCTTTTTTCCCTCCCCAACCCCCAGGAGCACTCTACAGTTTTTCACAAGAATGGGGAGTGCAGAGGATTTGGGAACCTGCAGAGTGCAAGGAAGGGCAAAAACTTTTTTAAAATTTACCTCTTCAAAACCTTGTTGCATCTTATGCTCCAGTGTGGCTTACAGTCTGAAAAATACGGTTAAGTTCACTTTCTAATCAATTTTGGAAATTAGCTGTTAGCCATATTAACACTATTAGAGATCTCCAGAACAAGTTGGAAAAGTCTTTATTAGAACAATTTATTTTCAACTATGAACAAAATAAAGAATGATTATATGCTCCAGAACTTCAATCAATCAATCAATCAATCAATCAATCAATCAATCAATCAATCAATCAATCAATCAATCAATCAAATGTTTATTTGTATACCGCTCCCTCTCACCCGGGCGGTGCACAGGGAATATAAAACATAAAAACATACAATATAAATATCTAAAATCAAATTAAATTACAATAACCCTGCGCTAAAACCTAAAAAACATAAAACACTAAACCCCCTAAAAACCCAACTAAAAATTTAAATATACAGACTGGGGGTATAAGAGATAGATTAGGCCAGGCCGGCCTGTTGGAAGAAATACGTTTTGAGCTTTCGGCGGAAGGAGCGGAGGTCCGGAGTTGTTCTAAGGTTGGAGGGTAGGTCGTTCCATAGGATAGGGCCTGCAACAGAGAAGGCCCTTCCCCTGGGAGTCGCTCGCTGGCATTGCCTAGTGGACAGCACCCGGAGATGTCCCTCTCTGTGCGAGCGAATCGGTCGAAGGGATGTATGGGGCAGGATGCGATTTTGCAGATAGCTAGGTCCCGTGCCATGGAGCGCTTTGAAGATGGTAAACAGCACCTTGAAGCGCACCCGAAAGACCACAGGCAGCCAATGCAGCTCGCGCAGGAGCGGTGTTATGTGGGAGTGCCTGGGGGCTCCCAGAATTGCCTGCGCGGCCGCATTTTGAACTAGCTGTAGTCTTCGGGTGCACCTCAAGGGAAGCCCCATGTAGAGAGCATTGCAGTAGTCTAGATGGGATGTCATGAGGGCATGAGTGACCGTGCGGAGGGCATCCTGGTCCAATATGGGACGCAACTGGCGTACCAGGCGAACCTGGTAAAACGCCCCCCTAGCCACGGCCGTCACTTGATCTTCCATGGACAGCCGGGTAACTAGGAGGACACCCAAGTTGCGTGCCCCATCCACAGGGGCTAGATGTCCCCCCCCCCTATGGCCAGTGATGGAGAAAACTGGTTGTACCGGGATGCCAGGAGCCACAGCCACTCGGTCTTGGACGGGTTGAGTCTGAGTCTGTTCCTTCCCATCCAGACCTGTATGGCTTCCAGGCACTGGGACATCACTTTGACGGCATTGTTGGGGTGGTTCGGGGTAGATATATACAGCTTCGTATCGTCAGTGTAGAGATGGTACTCTACCCCGAAAGCACGGATGATCTCACCCAGCGGCTTCATATATGTGTTGAACAGGAGTGGTGAGAGGACCGACCCCTGAGGCACCCCACAAGTGAGAGGCCTCGAGGTCGACCTCTGCCCTCCTGCCAACACAAATTGCGATCGACTGGAGAGGTAGGAGGAGAACCACCGTAAAACGGTGCCTCCCACCCCCAACTCCTCCAGTCGATGCAATAGGATACCATGGTCGATGGTATCAAAAGCCGCCGAGAGGTCTAATAGGACCAGGATGGAGGAACCATCCCCATCTCTGGCCCTCCAGAGATCATCAACCAATGCGACCAATGCCGTCTCAGTGCTGTGTCCGGGCCGAAAGCCGGACTGGCGCGGGTCCAGATAATCAATCTCCTCCAGGTGACAGGGAAACTGTTGTGCCACCACACTCTCTACAACAATAATTTGAAATAAACAGCAAAAAGCTAAATAAGATTTTGATCTCAGAAAGTTATAAACAGATTAAGGTCAATAAAAATTTGGACTGTTGACTTTTAATATAATATTTTGAAAATAACTATAAAAAAACCAATACTTTCTAATGGGAAACAAGTTTATTTTTGGTATCCTGGCTATGTTAAATCATTTTTAAAAAGCCTAAGTGATTATATTACAAAAAGGACACAAGAGTGGTTTAATATTTTAAGCAGTAGAAAAAAGCATACAAGTCTATTTTTAATACTGGAGCTTTAAAAAATGACATAAAGCATTGTGAGACACTTATAATTATAAATTGAAGAATGGAATTAAAATTAGTAACTACAATATTGACTGTCCAAAATGATGTCTGATTTTATGTGTAGGTTGTGAAGCTCCCAAGAGAAAACCCCAATTAATTCACAGCCTCAAGATAAAGTTCAAAAAAACATCCATTTATTAGGGCTAGCATCTTGGCTGAACTTTGGTGTAGCCAAGAAGGAAAGTTATTTGCTGGCTTCTGAACTTTACCCCCCTATGTCCCCTCCCCTCTGCCTGTCATAAATTACGTTCCCCAATTAGCATCGAAAGTAAATCTATGCATGCACAGTCACAGGTCATCCTGAGATTCCTTTTCCGATCACAGGAATGTCAAGAATTTTCACTTCGTTAGGGCAGTCTGATAATCATCATGGCAATGCTGGAACATTGACATCCGGCTCCCCTCACTTACCGAAAGCAACCTATGGGAAACAAAGCAATTTGAATACAGGTGTATAACTTAGGGAGGCATCCCCCTCCAGGCTTGCTTGGATTTTCTGCATTGAATTTTGCTATAAGGCTGCTGATAGTTCACGTAGCACCTCAGGTACTGCTCTATCATGGCGTTCAGTCTCTCTGCTGCCCCATTAGTGCTTGGATGAAAGGCTGAACGAAGACCCTGAGATGACCCAATGGACCACAGGAACTCCCTCCAAAACCTAACTGTGAACTGGACCCCTCTGCCAGAGATGATTCATCGAGGTACTCCATGCAGTCAGTAGATATGCTTCACAAACAGTTTAGTCAGCTTGTGAGCAGACGGTAGTCCGCTACAGGGTATGAAGTGTGCCTGCTTTGGAGAACAGGTCTATTACAGTCCAAATCACTGTGTTTCCCCCACTTTTTGGCAACTCTACTATAAAGTCCATTGAAATCACCTCCCATGGCCTCGTTGGTTCTGCCACTGTTTGTAGCAGTCCAGGGGGTTTTCCTGGTCGTCTTTTCATTGTGGCACAGATGGTGCAACTTTTCACGTAGCTATCCACATCTTTCTTCATGCCAGGCCACCAGAATTGCCTCCGGGCTAAGTGTAAAGTCTTTAGGAACCCAAAATGGCCTGCCGATTTTGTGTTGTGGCTCTTCTGGAGAACTAGGATATGTAGGGATTCTGGAACATAGAGTTTCATCCCCTTCCAGGTGAGATCATCTCTCTTTGTCAAGATATGTTGGTTGTTTTGGAACCAGGGGTCTGCTAGCAGCTCAGTTTTGAGTCTTGTGGTTAGGTCACTTGCAGGTTGGCCCCACCAGTCATGATGTTGCCGCCTGGTGGTTACTTGGGCAGCTGTTTGAGTAGAAGGAATAATGGCGTCCACTACGTGCTCCCATTCGCATTTGTACTGAGGCATACGGGAGAGGGCGTCAGCTAGAAAGTTCCTCTGCCCTGGAATGTGCTTTAGTACGAAGTCGAAACAGTTGAAATATTGAGCCCATCAGACTTGTTTGGGTGATAGTTTCCGTGGGGTCCTGAGAGCTTCCAGATTTTTGTGGTTGGTCTAGACTTCAAACGGTTTCTTGCTCCCTTCTAACAGGTGCCTCCAGGTTAGCAGTGCCCATCTCACTGCAAAAGTCTCCATTTCCCATGCGGCCCATCATCTCTCCATATCTGTGAGCTTGCGGGTTGTAAATTTCACAGGGTTGTAAATTTCCTTGGTTGTTTCTTTGGAGTAGCACCACTCCTACTGCCATGTCACTGGCATCTGCCTGGATCACGCAAGGTTGCTTGGGGGTCAGGATGCTTCAGTACCGGCTCCTTTGCAAACATTTCTTTCAGTATTTCAAATGCCTCTTGGCAGGTTAGGCTCCACTGTAGGGGTTGTCCCGGACGAGGACAACCCCTACAGGTTGAAATGAAGTTTCATTCCTGGATTCCTTGTCCTCAGGAGGTCTGTGAGGGGTTTGGCAATCTTCGCAAAGGAGGGGATGAATTGCCTGTAGAAGTTTGTGAACCCTAGGAAGCTTTGTAGCTGTCTGTGGGTGCGAGTGGGTTGCCAGCTTAGGACGGCTTGCACTTTGGCTGGATCCATCTTTGTTCCCCCATGTGACACTCGGTAGCCTAGGTAGTCTAGTCGCTCACGGTGGAATTCACATTTTGATAGCTTGACATACAGGTTGGTTGCCAGAAGTTTTTCCAGTACTTGGCGGACCAGGGGTATGTGGTTATTGACGGTCTCAGTGTAAATAAGGATGTCATCTAGGTAGATGATGACCCCCTTGTAGAGGTGCTCATGCAGCACCTCATTTATTAACTGCATGAATACTGCTCGGGCTCCCTGTAATCCAAAAGGCATCACTTTGAATTGGAAGCTCCCTAAAGGGCAGTTGAACGCTGTTTTCTACTCATCTCTCTCTCTGATACGTACTCGGTAGAATGCTTCTCTGAGGTCTAGTTTGGTGAAGACTTTTCCCTTGGCCAAGTGAGATAGCATGTCCTTCATGAGGGGGAGGGGATATAGGTTCTGTACGCACACCCCGTTTAGCCCTCAAAACTCCACACGCAATCTCATAGTTCCGTCTTTTTTCTCCTTGAAGAGGATTGGTGCCGCGACCAGTGGCTTGGCTGGCTTAATGAACCCCCTTGCTAGGTTTTTGTCTATGTATTCATGCATCTCTTGAATTTCCTGGGATGTCATGGTGTACAATTTGGGCTTGTGTAATTTTGCCCAGGGTTTGATTTCGATGGCACAGTCTGTCTCCCAGTGGGGAGGCAGAACATCGCACTCAGCCTCGCTGAATAATTCTGCGAGGTCCTGATATTCCATCGGAATCAGTTCAGCCTCTGGGGTTTTGTCAGATGTGGTTGCCATTTGTTCTCGTGGGCTCTTTTGGGGGGGTGTTCCCAGCATGGGTGGCATTTCTGCTTGCTCGTGGAAGAGGGGTTTAGCGCCCCTTGATATTCTAAGTCTGCGGTTACCCCCTTGCCACCAGATGGTTGGTCCCCACTTGTCTAGTCAGGAAAGTCCCAGTATGATTGTGTCTGTTATTTGGGGGGCTATTCTTGAATGTCAAGAATTCTCACTTGCTAGGACAGCCTGATAATCATCATGACAATGCTTTAACAGTTGACACTCATGTCATCAATCTAATATATATGTATACAATTATTATGGTTATTAAACATTCAGTTGACTATAGCTATTATTACATTATTTTTATGTAAAATATTCTAAATTTAAAATAAATTTGTATTATGGCATTTCATTACATCATCCTGAAATCATTCCATCTTTATATTCTATTCTACATAGGATTATTTATCTTTTATATTTTATAACAAAGTTTTTCAACATCCTCTCCATAGTCCTCACAATTTGTATAAAATTTCATATTATCAATCTAGTGTGTTTATATCCATTATTATCATTGTTAATCATTTATTCGGCTATAACTATTATTACTTTATTTTATACATAATACTCTAAATTTAACTAAGTTTAACTTAATTTTTATTCTAACATTTCATTTCTTCATCCTGTATCCTTCCAGTAGTACTGCAGTCCTATATCTCTTGCCATTTGTAGTATTTGTATTCTAATTGTTTACTTGATAAGTCTTATGTGGACTTCTCTTGGCACCTTGTTGTTCATTGCATATCTGGTAAAGACTCGAAACCCTTCATCTGTTCCTTCCATCCGCTTGCCTTTAATTATTACCAGTGCTTCTGTCAAAATTTCTCTCATTGTTCCTGCCAGATTCTCTCTCCTTTCTTCTTCCATGTTTTGAGGTTTGAGATAGAGCTCTAGTTCATTAATCTCTCCTTTCAACGTTCCACTCCTATCATTTCCAACCTTGTTCAGTTTGCTGTCAGTATCCACAATTTTCTTATCGTTTTTTTCATATTTTTCTTCAATTTTTCGAACTCTATCCTCAAATTTCATCATCATTTTGTAAATATTGTCAATTCTTCCCTCTATTTTTTCTGCTTTTTGTTCTATGTTCTTCATTCTCTTGTCAATGTCTTCAATGTTTTCTGTACTTATTTGTACTTTTTGAATTTCTAACATAATCATTTGCAATGTTAAATCTTTTTCTTCTTCATAGTGCACCATTCTTCCAGGTTATAAACACTGACACTAAAACATCCAAGGCTTTTGTTAAGTTTCAAACAAGTTCACTACAGTCTTTCAAGTCAAGGCTTTCTCTTCACTCCAGTCCAGCTATTGATAGTATTCCAGAAGTGCACCAGCATAAACAATCTGTACTCTTCTCACTATTATTTTCAATAAACAAATCCAAATGCTTTGAAGTATAAGATATGAGTCAGATATTCACAGAAAATAAGGGGGGGGACACAATGTATCCTGCCCCATACATCCCTTCAGCCAATTCGCTATCACAGAGAGGGACTTCTCTGGGTGCCATCCACTAGGCAATTGCAGCGGGCGACGCCCAGCGGAAGGGCCTTCTCTGTGATGGGTCCGACCCTCTGGAATGACCTTCCCCCTGACATTAGAATGACCACGGACCTCCGCTCCTTCCGCCAGAAACTCAAAACCCACCTGTTTCAACTAGCCGGCCTGGGCTAATTCCATGCTTCCCGCCTCAGTTTGTAATTTTAAATTATGTGATTAGGTTTTAAGGTCTAGTTTTTAATTTTTATAAATTTGTACAGGGGATTATTTAATTGGATTTTAGTTTATATGTAATGTTGATGTCTTTTTTAATTTTTTACCTGTACACCGCCCCGAGTCCCCTCGGGGAGAGGGGGCGGTCTAGAAATCTAATCAAATCAAATCAAATCCAAGCCTCCAGCCTCTAGATGGCAGTGTTGCTTCTTTTTCAACTGCTTTTACCCCTCTCTTTAAGTTTGGAACTTAAGAAAATAAAATAAAAATGCTTAAAAAGCAATCCAGCCAACGATTGAGGAAAGAAAAGAAAAAAATCCTTAATCCCCAAATACAAAAAATGAGGAAAAATAGAAGAAGATGGAAAAAAGAGACCAGTCCAAATTAAAAAGTAAGAGGCATTTGTAAAAATTCCATCCTTTAATAAAAAGGCGGTGAGAGGTGAAGTATATCATAGTTCTAGAGAGCAGGATATTACTTATAAGGGGAAACAGGTGATTGTATTAAAACAAGTTCCAAGGAAGGTGAGAGAACAGAGGAGGAAGTACCAATTTCTTACGGACCAACTTAGAAAGCTCAAAATTTCATACTGCTGGTTGTTACCAGAGGGACTACTGTCCTCCCAACAAGAAGAAAGAGTTAAGTTGGAGAACTTACAGGAAGCACGTGACTTTTTCAAACAGCAGTGGCAGACAAGTGGGTGTGGAAGTGAGAAAGAATTGGAAGAGAAAGGAGCTGAGATGAACCAAGAGGATGGTCAATTACAAAAGGAAAAGAGAGGAGATGGAGTACAGAGACAAGGAAATGGAAGACAAGAACCACAAAGAGAGACTAGACAAACCACCAAGGCAAAGGCAGAACTTAAGTAAGATGGGAGATAAGGGAGGTATTTTCTCAGCTAATATTAATGGCTTGAACTCCCCAATAAAAAGGAAAAAATATTTTACAAATTAAGGAAACTTAAGGCAGATATTATATGTTTGCAGGAGGTTCATATAGGTAAGAAATAGCTATATGGGTTGAGCGTCGGCTGTCGCAGACAGGCTTTTACGAGCTTGTCAATCCAGCTGCCTGTTAGAGGCGTTTTTATAAGATCGTAAATGTCTCGGATACTCATAAATCCTTAGGAATTTATGGGTGAACTCACGCTGTCGGGTTGAGCCTCTTGTGTAACTCTCCAGAAGGTATTATAGCCTCTGGGGAGCTGGCAAGAAGAGCCCCCCCCTTTTCAGCGCTTTAGTTCCAGGCGGCTGTATTCCTTCGCATTAGTGAAGCTAGACGGCCGTAATCAACTCTTTAAAATATGTTCCAGGCAATCCATCAAGAAAGACTATATTTCAAGCCTTCGTACCTCAAAGGAAACTAAAACGCAAGTAATTAAAGTTTGTGGTATATCTCTTAGAACAAAGGATTCAAGATGGCGTTAACTACCAGATGAATGAAATGAAACTTAGTTGCCTTGTCTAATTATTGATTTGTGGATTTTGGTCTCTGCTTAACCCCTGGTTGATAGCGGACAGCTGTATGCGGAAAGGGGGAGCAAGCTATAATTACTGACTTATTTTGATATTTTGAAGAGGTTTTTTTTCCTCTTCCTGAAAACTTGGAAAGCTTAAAAGCAAGGCAATGGAACAAACTCGTGTAGTAACTCCCCAGGACTTTAAAGATTTGATGAACTTTATAGTTAATGAAAGCAGAGACCTCAAAAGAATGATCCAGGAGAAATATGAACAATTAGAAAAAAAAATGTTTGCAATGGCCAAGAGTCTGTCTGAAGTTATCATTAAAATTGATGGGAAAATCGAACAGCTGACCTCACAGGTGGAACTTAAAGCAAAGGAAACGGATTTGAAATTGGTGGAAATGGAGGGGAATATGCACAAATTGGACAAACAGGTTATTATGTTACAATTTTTTTTAATGGAAAACGCCATTAGACTGAGGGGATTATCAGAAAATCCTAGAGAAGACTTAAGAAAAGTTTCTGCCGATGCTTTGGCTATATTAGTAAAAATGAATCCTGGTGAAATTTATGCTAAGATTGATAAAATTTACAGAGTAAACTCACGTATAGCATTACAAAGGCAACTACCGAGAGATGTTGTGATATATTTTACTGAGAGAAACCTCAGAAATGATATTCTGCAGAAGTCTTTTCACTCCTCTCTCCACATAGCTGGAAAACGGATTGGTGTCTTTAAGGAACTTCCATCAACTATCCTGAAGCTTAGAAGGGATTTTGGTTTTTTGGTGGCAGAGCTGAAGAAAAGAGGGATACAGTACAGGTGGGATGCTCCAATGGGTGTTATATTCAGATATGAAGGGGCGCGGTATTGTTTGAATACTATAGATAAGGCAAGAGATTTTTATTATGAAATACTGAAGAAAAGTGCAACGCCCCCACGTATATCTATACCAACACTAGTAGATCTGGATGGTTCAGAACAAGATATTGAGATGGAGCAGAAACAATTTGGAAAAGAGATGGAAGAACATACTCAGTTGGATTCCCCTGGGCTTTTTTTAAGCCCTACTCTGGAGGAAATGTCGAAGACTGCTATAGGGGGATCTGTTGGAATGCCAATACGTAAATCAGATGAGCAATGTGAAGCCAGGTCTAGTACCAGACAAATCCAGAAACCGCAGAAGCAGAGGAGGTCTCAATCTCGGCGAGTCAAGAAAGACAAAAGGATTAAAGGACGAAGCAATTAATCAATCTAGATAAAAATATACAGATCTCTGCAATGCTGGTCCTCTTGGATGTGGAAACTTTTTCAGGGTTGAAAACTGGAACCGGAGCATTTGCAGTGGATCTGGTTGTTACCCTATCACGATCTTGGAACTTTATAATCCTGATGAAAAGTCACTCGGGGGTTACCTATGTAAAGGGTTTTTTTCTTGTTATTTATGGGGGCAGCTGCTTAAACTGGTATTACAAACAGCTATGGATGGAATGGAAGGAGACCTGAAGAGTTGGACTTATGAACATTGACGCGGAAAGGATTAATATTATGTTAGTGTTCTGGGAAAAAAACTTGGGCCGAACTTTGAAATTTTCTTGCAATTTGCTGTATCCTTCTTGTGATAGGATCTGAAATTTTCCTATACCATTTCTGTTTCCTTTGTGAAGAGAGAAGTAACTTTGCTTTTTTTAAATATTAGAGTAATCTTTACATTTTTTTGTGTGTTGTTAAGTGGGCAATTAAGCAAATGGAGAGGGGAAAAATAGTAAACCTTTTGAATCAGGAAGGATGTAAACTTGAGCTAGGATATATGGTTTAAGTTTTATAAGTGTTAGGTTATATGACATGGTATTTAGAGCTTAAGAATTATTTTCTATGTATTTTAATGTTTAACTAAAAGGGGGTGTTTATGTTGAGTTTGTTATAAGGTTTCTAATGGATTGGTTATATACAGAATAAATATCAGATTAGGAAGTACTATGTAGTTTTTAGGTAAGAATGCTTTGATTGATAGGTGAATAGAGTAAATAATATTTGGGATGCTTGGAATTATTAGAGTGGTGTATAGCGGAAGTCAGGGGGCTGGGTTTGAATGGGAGGTGGGGGAGGGTTAGGGTGGAGGGCGGGGTAATATATATGTATGATTAATCTAGAGAGGGGAATAATGGGTTATGCTTTTTTTTTTAAAGAGAAATTTATATTATGTTTTTTATATCTTTAATTAACTTAGAAGATGGTGTTAATGGGATATTAATATACTAAGAGAAACTTATATTGTGTCTGCTGGGAGGCGAGGGGGTATAATATCTGAATGAGAAACTTATTTTAAGACGGGGTGAGGGGGGGTATAGTATTTGTATGTGATTTATATTACATGTCGGGGGGGGTAAAAAGGGGGAAAATCTGTGTGAATAAAACTTTTTCAATTAAAAAAAAAAAAAGAACCACAAAGAGAGACTAGACAAACCACCAAGGCAAAGGCAGAACTTAAGTAAGATGGGAGATAAGGGAGGTATTTTCTCAGCTAATATTAATGGCTTGAACTCCCCAATAAAAAGGAAAAAATATTTTACAAATTAAGGAAACTTAAGGCAGATATTATATGTTTGCAGGAGGTTCATATAGCTAAGAAATATGGTGAGATTTTAAAGAATTTGCGACTGAGGGAGACGTACATGTCTCTGGCAGACCAAAAGAAGAGAGGGATAATGGTATATGTACAGAGGCATCTGTCAGCAAAACAGATTTATGAGGATGGGAGTGGAAGGGTGTTAATGCTGGAGGTAATAATCAATACTCGTCAAGTCTTGCTGGTGGTGATATATGCCCCAAACAATAACCAAATAAATTCTATAAAAAATTACACAAAAAATGGCCTAATTAGAGTATGAGTATTTAATTGGAGATTTTAACCCTATTGTAGATTTTAAAAAAGGATTATAAAGTGGAGAATGAGCAAGGGAGGGGGGCAAAGAAGAAAAGGACATTGCCTAAGACATGGAATGATTTAAGAGAAGAATTTGGACTCCAAGATGCTTGGAGAAATATGTATCCCACAGGGAAGCAATGTACTTTTTTCTCCCCCTGACACAAGACATTGTCTAGAATTGACATGGCATGGGTGTCCCCAGCACTAGGAACAATAGTGAGAGAGGTGAAAATAGAAATAAATGACTGGGCAGATCACAGCCCTTTGAGATTATGGTGGAAAGAGGGGGGGTAGGCAAACACGATAGATAATGAGAAAAGAATTATGTAAAGATAGAGAGTTTGGGGACTTACTAAAAAAAAGAATTGGAATTCTTTTTTAAAGAAAATAAAAGAGAAGATACATCTCTACAAATTATTTCGGATACGGCCAAAGCAATAATACGAGGAACAGCTATTAAATATAATGCAAGAAAGTGGATAGAGAAAAGAGAAAAACACTCGACGAATGGCAAACAATTTGGGGCAAATCTATTAAAATGACCCTGGCCTCCTCAGACCTTCTCAGACCTTCGTACTATCACCAACCTTCGCCTCTTTCACCGGACACTGAAAACATATTTCTTCCATATGGCCAGCCTGGCATAGCTGTTATAGCTATGCTATTTTTAGAGTTGGGTTTTAAATTAAATTGTTCTTTTAGCACAAGCTAAATTATTTAATTTTTAGTTTTAACTTTTGTAGAATTTTGTATTGTTGTATTTTTAGATTTTTAATTCCTGTGCGCCGCCCTGAGTCCCATTTTGGGAGATAGGGCGGGATAGAAATCTAATAAAATAAAATAATAAATAAATAAATAAATTACGAGAACTGGGGAGAGATTTGGACTGGTGGTCTTATGCCCAAATTCAAGCACGGTTTGGGAAAGATAAGAGGAATTATGGGGTATACAACATGGAGTTGGGGTTAGATAAGATATTATTAGGAGAAGACGATAAATGTATTTCAAAAATTTACCTGGTGTTATTAGAATGATGGATAGATGAAGAAATACTGAAAGACACCATGATAGCCTGGGGAAGAAATTTTGGATATATACTTCATTTAGATCAGTGGGAAAAGATTTGGTAACAAAGCATTAGAATGACAAAAGAAATGTCCTTAAAAGAAAATTCTTATAAAATGATATATAGATGGCATCTACCCCCAGCAAGACTCGCAAAGATGTTCCCAGGAGTGTCTGAAACATGCTGGAAATGTGAGTCTGCCAGAGGCATGTACTACCACCAGTGGTGGACATGCCCAGTGGCCAAAACATATTGGAAACTGATTGTAAAATGGATAGGTGAAATAACAGACACACATATACAAGAGAAACCAGAAATAATGTTATTAGGAATTTGCCCAGGAGTAATTAAAAAAGAAAAATGGTATCTTATAATACATATATTTGTGGCCGCAAGGATTTGTTATGCCCAAAAATGGAACGATAAGGCAATACCTGATAACTATCAAATTATACAGAAAATATTAGAATGTGCAGAAGCAGATAGATTATCATATATACTAAAGGAAAAAGAGGAATCAGAATTTTTAGGAGCTGAGACTGTTGGTATAAGTGGTTGGAAAGGAGAAGAGGAAGAATGGATAAGTAATATGAGGGGAGGTAAACCATATATAGAGATAGATATGTAGAATGAAAATAAGAAGTTGATATCAACAATATAGAATTAGAAAATAAGGGAAGTTCCGTTCTGTGCTGAAATTACTTGTGTTAAATTGGGGCAGACGTTAGTTCTGCCAATGTGAGTATGTGTAGGGGATGTTTGAGGGAAGGGTTGGTATGAATGTATAAAGAGGGGGGGTTCTCTTTTAATATATGTATACACTTCAATAAAATATTTAATTTTAAAAAATGCAAGTAGAAAAATAGGAACCACCTTTGGTGGGAAGGTAACAGGGTTCTGTGTGCCTTTGGTGTCTAGTCATGCTGGCCACATGACCACAGAGATTTATTCAGATAGTGCTGGCACTTCAGCTTTGAAACAGAGATGAGCACTACCCCCTAGAGTCAGGAACAGCTAGCACATAAATGTGAAGGGAACCTATACCTATATTTCTTCCTTGCAGTGCATTTGACAGAACAGAAATTTCATTTAGATCATCAATGTCAAATCAGTCATAAAATTTATATTTTCAAGATGGGCAGCCATACTTGAATATTTTTCATTTGCAATAAAATACTGATATAGCACTGGATAAGCACGCCACACAGCTACGGTTGACCTTAAACTACAGACAGCCCATCTTGGTCACAAAACTCTACAAATCTTTACCATTTCAATTTCAAGTTCAGATATTTTGAAAAGTTACATCTAGCTCTTACAGGATTTATAAAAAGTGGTGTGTATCTTATCAATAAATATGTTAAAATGATTTAGTTGCTTAATTTCTTTTATGGAATCATCTAAAACAAGTTGGAGGCGATGGGCGCCATTTTTTTTAAAAGTTTTCTTCTTCTTACTTTTTGCACCATACATACAGAGTATTGACTGGGTCACCTTATACATTATATTCACAATCATAATTTCAATATATTCTAATCTTCCCACTTTATCTTCCCACTTCATCTCTTTTATATAATCCTTTATCTTCTTCCATTAGTTCATTTAGGTTTAAATATCATTGATATACATCATTTATTTATGTCTTCAACTAAGTGTTATTAATTCATTTTTACAAATTAATCATTTTTCACAACAGCTTTGTTATTCCAACTTAAGCCATATTATTCTCTTTATATAATTCTTTATAATTTCTTGTTCAATTTTTATGCTTAAATAACATCACTATATGCCCTCTATTTCTCCTCTCTTACAATTACACCAGTTGTTTGCCATATTTCTTCATTTCTGGAAATGTCCCTCAGATTCCCCATTTCCAATCATTAACATTTTAAATTCCCAACCAAACTTAAATTATTGTAAGGATTCCTCTCCTACTAGCTTAGGAAAGTGAAGATTCTTGATACGAAGTATTTCAAAAGGAAGCTTTTATTAAGTAGAAGTAAAACAATCAGTTCAAAGCAACATCTGAAACCGCTTAGGCAAGGCAAGTAGAATTAAAGCAGTAGAAACCCATCCCATTAGTCAAAATGCAGATTTTAGCCAATATGCAAGTGTGAAAGTGCTTCCTTTACCAGCTGCCCTGAGAACTGGATAAGTGTACACCCCCATGGTTAACTTCCGTTAGACATTAAAGTGAACCATCCCACATGGCCATCATAAACATTCCCCCAAAAGGTGAGGGGATCTCAATGTGCTTCAGCACCACGAAACCAATTGTAAAGTATCAGTTGTCACAGGCATTGCTAATAAATTGACTCCAAGACCCCCATCCTCCCAATTGAATGGCAGTGTCACTTTTAGGGATCTGACATGCTGCCTTCCTTAGAAAAAGGAGAGATCCACCTGTGAAAAGACAGAAACAAAAATACCATCATAGTATTTTAACAAGGTTTGTCAGATTGTTAAATCTTTTCAGTAAAGTGGGGGCCCTAATGTGGTGCTTAGCTACCCATTCATTTTGGAATGAGGGTAGATGCTTCCAAGCAACTAAGTATTGGGTTTTCCCCCTTTGGATCCTACAGTCAAGGATTTCCTTGATTTCAAAGTGCTGTTCACTTTCTATCATGATAGGAACAGGTTATGTAGGTGCAGGTGGTCTGAGGGGTGAGATTACCTCTTATTTGAGTAAACTAATGTGAAATACTGGGTGGACCTGCCTGAGTTCTTTGGAAGGAGTAGCTCTACTGTTACTGGATTGATGACCCTAGTGATAGGGAAAGTTCCAATGAAATTTGCCCTAATTTCTTTGATGGCTGTAATGATTTCAGGAATTTTGTAGATAGGTATACTCTATCTCCAATGTGGAAAGGTTTGGGTTCCATTCTTTTCTTGTCAGCTTGAATTTTAAAAGCCTCTCTAACTTCCTTTAAAACTAATCTAACTACTGGCCATGTGTTTTCTAAAGTGTCCATCCACTCCTTAAGTGAGAGGATAGTGGGTTCCTCTGTGGGTAGTTCAGGCATGGAGCTGAATTGCTATTCTAAAAGGGTAAAATGGCTAACCCTAACCCTAAGGGCAGGAAAGACAAAGTTACTGGAATAAAACCATCAAGGCATTGTGGGACGTATACCCCAAAAGGACAGTGCCAGAAACCTCACAGCACCATATACCTCAGAAAACTCAAGAAAGAATCTCAAGCCAGACCTTCCCCCTTTAAAAATCCCCAGGAAAAAGCATCAGCTGAAAGGAACACCTAAATACAGCCATTAAAATAAGGGGAATCAGGCTAAAAATAACTCAAATGGAATTCCCCCTTTCCTCTTTCCTGGCAGAATTAACCCCTAGGATAGGAAAGATAAAAGATCTGAGACCAAGATTAGCCCAGGAAAACAGGTAAACAAAACCCAGGGTAATCAGAAACCCATCAAAACCCATCAAGGTGTAGGAGCTCACAAAGCTGCACAAATCTGAACATATGAAAGCAGCTATTGAGTCACATAAAACCCAACCGCATTTTATGTGATTCAATAGCTGCTTTTATATTTTGAAATTTGTGCAAGCTTTGTGAGATTTTGTGTATTTCTGTAGTGACTCACTACAGAAACACACAAAATCTCACAAAGCTTGCAAAAATTTCAAAATATAAAAGCAGCTAAATGTTCCTAAATTTTATGTGACTCTATTTCCTAAAAAAGTACATTTCCTAAAAACAATAAAAATTCCTTTCAAAATTATTACAGAGCATCTGCAGAAGATCAAAACGTTGTCTATAATGACCACATGATTGAAATCCCTTTCCCCTTTTTGTGTGTCTATATATAATGAGCAGGACTTTGATCAATGATTTCCTTTTATGATGATGCTTGAAATCAAGTAGGATTCTATATATATAAACGAAACCTCACCTGGGACAACCTCTACAGTGGGACCTAACTTGCTAACAGGCATTCAAAACACTAAAAGATATGTTTGCAAAGGAATCGGTGTTGAAACATCCAGACCCAGAATAACCCTTTGTTATCCAAGCATATGCCAGTGACATGGCAGTGGGAGCAGTGTTACTACAAAGAAACAGCCAATCCTACCCATTGCCAAACTCCCTAAACCCAAGATGTATAGCATGTCCCTGAGGGAGGTGGAAGAACTGAGAGCATTCATTGAGAAAAACCTAGCAAGAGATTTCATTGAGCCAGCCCAACCAAAGATCACACCCCCAGTGTTATTTAGGGGGGAAAAAGATGGCTATAAACATCTTTGTGTAGATTTTAGAAACTTAAATATGATCAGTGTGGAGAACATGTACCTCCTCATGAAAAACATGCTAGCACACACTGGTGGGTTTCAAAATTTTTGGGAACCTATGATATGGGTGTGGCCTGCTTTGTTGGAGTGGCTTGTCAACCATGTGACCGGGTGGGAGTGGCTTGCTGACCATGTGACCAGGAGGGAGTGGCTTGCCGACCATGTGACCGGGTGGGAGTGGCTTGTCAACCATGTGACCGGGTGAGAGTGGCCAAGATGATGTCACTGAATTCTTTGCCTCAATGGATGAACTACAATAAGTTTAAAATAAGTACAAAAACAATAAAAGAGCTACTTACAGAAGGAAGATGACTGTTCTTGCCAGTCTTCAGTACCACTTACTCCAATGAATGGCCTACACAAAGAAGAGACACAGAAATGAACTCTTCCATTGCATGCTCTGCATTAGGATGAAACCAGCACACAAAACAATAAAGACAGCTCCTTATAGAGGGAACATTACTGCCTTGCTGGTCTTCTGCACCACCACCTCACCACCTTGCTCCAATAACCTGCACAAAGGAGAGACACAGAAAGGAAGACTTTAATTGCATGCACTGCATTAGGATGAAACAAGCACACAAAATAATAGAAAAGGAAAATTACTCTCCTTTTTTGCATCTTCTATACCACCACCTCACCACCTTGCTCCAATAACCTGCACAAAGGAGAGACACAGAAAGCAAGTCTTTAATTGCTTGCACTTTACCATGTCAAGGATGAACCCAGCACAGAGCACACCCAGCAGTAAAGACAGCTACTTACAAGGAAGGATGACTGGCTTGCCGGTCTTCTGCACACCACCTTATCACTTTGCTCCAATAACCTGCACAAGGTGAGACACAGAAAGCAAGACTTTAATTGCTTGCACTTTACTATGTCAAGGATGAACCCAGCACAGAGCACACTCAGCAGTAAAGACAGCTACTTACAGAGGAAACCTGTTTTGCTGGTCTTCTGCACACCACCTTATCACTTTGCTCCAATAACCTGCACAAAGAGAGACACAGAAAGCAAGACATTAATTGCTTGCACTTGAACCTTACATAAGAATAACACAATGAAAGAGATACACTCAAGTACTTACTTGTGTTATTGATTTCGTGATTGTTGATATTTCCATATTGTTCTTAGGCTCCCAGATTCCTCAGTTGCAACTTTCCTGGTCTTTACTCGTGGATCATCAGCCATGTGGTGGTGCGCTCTGAGCCACACTTTCACTGCAGGAATTGGGTCCCATCTCTCAACAGGTATGCCAACAGCACTTATCACCATCAGATTACTTATGTTTGGAACAATTAGGTGGGTTCTTTGCTCTGAACTTATGAGGTTCATTTTTGAGAACCCCCTTTCCGCCTCTGCTGAACTAAAAGCAATTGTCCTGACAATAGCTCTAGCTTTTCTGATACTGTCAAGAATTTTGTACTTGTCTGGAATTTTTAGCACATTTTCCCAAAAAACTCTGTATTAATTAATTAATTAATTTTGTAATTAAAATTTTTGTCAAATGCAACCAATGCTGCCTCTGCCTCAGGCCATGGAATGACTACATCTTCAGTTTTCCAGTAATCTGGCTCCAAATATGTGATAAAGTGTAACTTGTTTGCAGCTGGCAGTAGGCTACCTGTTTTTAGATGGTCGCAATCCATCAACCTTTTCTTCAAATTGGTGATGATGCTTGACAGAAGCTTGTTATGAGGAAAGGCAACAAATCGTTGATTTGGAGCTAAATTTAGGTTTTTAAAGACTTGTGTTTTTAGCATTTCAACCAGTTCTGCTTCATATTTGCCCTTTTTATGTCTAAGTGCTTCAACAGAATTGATTGTTCGCACTACTAACTTTTCGGCCAGGATGATATCTGTCTCTCTCCCCTGCAGGGAATTTGATAGAAGAGAAATCTCACTTAGGATATCAATCATGAGGGCCAGATCCTTCAAAAAATTTAGATTTTCAAAATGGGAAGCCATGCCTAGGAATCTTTCATTGCTCAGAAAAAACTGATGTAGCACTGTATAAGCATGCCACACAGCTATGGTTGCCCTTAAACTACAGGCAGCTCATCTTGATCCCAAAACTCTGCCAATCTTTACAACTTCTATGCCAATTGTTCAGAGATTTGGAAAAGGTCATTCTGGCTCTTGCAAGGAAGATCTTGAAGTGGTTGACTTCCTTTACTTCTCTTATTGCATCATCAAGCACAAGTTGGAGGCAGTGGTTCAAGCAGTGCCAGATTACGATGTTTGGGAAGTCTTGAGCTATTCTGGTGCTGACTCCAGATTTTTTTCCAAGCATAATGTTGGCACCATTGGAGCAGAAAGTGATTAAATTCTTCTATAGATATTCGGTGGTAAACCCAACTTTATGCAAGCTTCCCATCGCTGCAGAACATATGGTCTCCGCATCTTGTTTCTCTAATTCCAAAAGCTCAATGAAAACGGTTGCTGGACATTCTGGATCCTCAACTCTAACAAAAACTATCAGCACTGCTTTCATTGAAAGTGTTGAGGCTTCATCGATTATTAGGTACACCTTTAGATTCTTTGCAATAATCCTGGAGAACATAGTGGTTTTTATGTGGTTTGCAATGAATTCAACTATTTTCACTGCAGATCTCTGTGAATGCAAGCCAACTCCCATACCCATTCCAACTGTATCCAGCAGATTTACCTGTGCTTCGATGTCTGAGAATGGTCTACATCTTTGTGCCAGATCGTAAACAGTAGAAAATATTGTGCAAGTACTGGCTACATATTTGTCAGTTGACTTATCTACGGATTTGGTTAAAGCATCCTGCTCACGTTGCTTACTGGTATCCATGCAAATATGGTGTGCTTTTGACTGAAAATGTTCCTTTAATTTTTTTCTGAGAGATGCTTGCTGTGTATCCTTAATTTTCCCTGCCGCTACAAACTGGAAATGCTTCCACTCTTTGGAAACATGAATACCTTTCTCTAATGAGAACAAGGGTTTTGCACAGTACTCACAACCCAACTTCTTGTTGGATACTGCCATTCCATCATACTTGTCCTTGAAGTGTCTGTACTGCTGCAAATTCCAGCAGTCAGGAAGTTGTGGAACTTCAGTGGAGGAGTTGGACTTGCTGCTTTCTCTGACCTCAAGTGGTGGAAGTCGATGCAGCAGGGAGCAGGCAGGCAACGAGGCAGCAGGACAGGTAAGCTGAACTGAAGGAACCACCGGATCAGCTAGGCCTTCTCCGCCTGGCAGTTTAGCCAGTCAGGCGAGGCTGGAGAGCGGGAGGAGGCGGGGGGTAGCAGGAAACCCCCTTTCGACCACCTGGCATATGCCAGTTCGTGGCTTTTGCAAGGCAAGGCCTGAAGGCCTTCCCTTGCGAAAGCCGCAAGTGGGCGTAACCTAGCCTCCCACTGCTGCCGCTGCCACCCACCCCTGAAAGGCCACCCAGTGTACGCCAGCTCATGGTTTTCGTAAGGCAAGGCCTGAAGGCATTCCCTCGTGAAAGCCACAAGCTTGTGTAAGCTAGCTTCCCGCCGCCCTCACTGCCCTCCTCGCGCTTAGTTGCTTACCTGAGGGAAGCAGCAAGCTGCTGGAAGGCAAGACAAAGCGAAGGGAGGGCCCGATCAGCTAGCACAATGCAACAGCTGCTTGGGAAGTTCGGGAACATGAAAGACTCTTTTCAAAAGAGGAATGTTGGCCATTGGCACCATGCTTTTAAATGGGTGAACTCCAGGCAATCAGTGAGCGGCGGGCTGGGCTAGTTTAGTGCGGATGGGTGGGGGAATGAGCGAGCTGTGACAGAACAGGGCGAGTGAGCGACAAGCAGGGCTGGGGCAGGCTTCCCGGAACTTACTTCTGGGTCCACCGGTCAAACTTCCTCTCACTGGTTTGGTAGATTTGACCAATCAGCTCTACCGAACAGGTGTGAACTGGTAGGAACCCACCACTGCTAGCACACCTCTCTAAAGGGAATTTTTTTTCAAATCTGGATTTAAGGGAGGTTTACTACTGTATCAGAATTGGTTTATTTAGATGATGTTTTGTTATATACTGAGACCAAAGCAGAACATATAAAACTAGTCTGGACTGTTCTGAATAAACTCCGCTCCGCCAAACTTTATGCTAAACTCTCTAAATGTGAATTCCACCAAGAAAAAAATCAATTATTTAAGGTACCACATTTCACACCAGAGCATAAAAATGGATCCTTTAAAAGTTCAGGCAGCAATTGATTGGGAACCACCCCGCACACGTAAACAATTACAAAGCTTTCTGGGATTTGCCAACTTTTACTGCCAGTTTATCCAAGCTTTCACCCAGATTGCTCGCCCCATCACCAAGCTTTTAAAAATGAAGGGAAAGGGTAACCCAAAACCAAAGCAGGCTTTGAATTGGCAATGGAATGGCAAGCTGCATTTGAAAAACTTAAATGGCTGTTTTCAGCAGAGCCAATTCTAAAGCACCCAGGCACAGAGAAAGCATTCATCATACAAGAGATGCCAGGGATGTGGCAATAGGAGCGGTCCTGCTTCAGTAAAATGAGCAAGACCAATTACAACCATGCGCTTACACATCCAAAAAGTTGAATGAGACTGAACAGATGTGGGCCATTTGAGAGAAAGAAGCTTATGCAGTTTGGTGGCCTTAAAGACCCTAAAGAAACTCCCCAAAACAAGTATGATGGGCTCAGTACTTTAAATTGTTTGAATTTACATTTAGATAATTCCCAGGGGGGGGGGGGATTTTCTGGTGGATGCACTATCTAGAAAACTGCAATACAATAGTATGAAGCCAGGTGTAATCAAAATAATCAGCTAGACGCTAAAGTAATCAACAGATCCTAGGCAAAACAAGAAACATTGATGGACCATGACAAGCTTTAGCCACCGATGAATGGTTTTTGAGCCACAAATCCAGCTGCCTGATGAAAACTTGGGTGGGAGGGAAGTTGTATGTTCCAGCTAGCCAAAGACCGTGCTTAATGGCAAGGTGCCATGACTCCAAATTACCTGGACACTTTGGTTTTGTGAAAACTTTACACCCAATTAAAAGACAATTTGTGTGGCCATCATTAAAAAAGAACATAGAGAGCTATGTAGTTAGCGGCCCTATTTGTGCAGCAGCTAAAAGATGTCAAGGGAAAATCCCAGGACTCTTACAGAATGTAGCTGAAGCATCTACCCTCATTCCAAAATGAATGGATAACTAAACACCATGTTAGGGCCCCTTCTGTGAGGTTTGCAAAAGATGCCTATGAGCCTTGAGACAGAGTTCAAAAGAAATCCAGTCATTTATTAGGAGCAACATTTTGGTATTTCCTGCTGCGGAGCCAAATCTGATTTTTGTTCAATGGTGTCTGAACTTTACCCCTGTGTCTCCCCTCCCCTCAGTCTGTGTAATAAATCACATCCACCAATGAGGTGCTGCAGCAGGCTGTAAACTTTCTCGCCCCACACACCTGCTGTAGATCCAACCCTGGTCGAAGGTAAGCATGGAATTCTCCTCCCCTTTCTTTCAATGTCAATGTGATAATAGGCATGGAAACACTTTAGAAAGTGACACTTACCTTACTGAAAAAAATTCACTCCCAATACCCTGACAAACCTTGTTAAAATACTATGATGGTATTTTTGTTTCTATCTTTACACAGGTGGATCTCTCCTTTTTCTAAGGAAGGCAGCATGTCAGATCCCTAAAAGTGACACTGCCATTCAATTGGGAGGATGGGGGTCTTGGAGTCAATTTATTAGCAATGCCTGTGACAACTGATACTTTACAATTGGTTTCGTGGTGCTGAAGCACATTGAGATCCCCTCACCTTTTGGGGGAATGTTTATGATGGCCATGTGGGATGGTTCACTTTAATGTCTAACGGAAGTTAACCATGGGGGTGTACACTTATCCAGTTCTCAGGGCAGCTGGTAAAGGAAGCACTTTCACACTTGCATATTGGCTAAAATCTGCATTTTGACTAATGGGATGGGTTTCTACTGCTTTAATTCTACTTGCCTTGCCTAAGCGGTTTCAGATGTTGCTTTGAACTGATTGTTTTACTTCTACTTAATAAAAGCTTCCTTTTGAAATACTTCGTATCAAGAATCTTCACTTTCCTAAGCTAGTAGGAGAGGAATCCTTACAATAATTTAAGTTTGGTTGGGAATTTAAAATGTTAATGATTGGAAATGGGGAATCTGAGGGACATTTCCAGAAATGAAGAAATATGGCAAACAACTGGTGTAATTGTAAGAGAGGAGAAATAGAGGGCATATAGTGATGTTATTTAAGCATAAAAATTGAACAAGAAATTATAAAGAATTATATAAAGAGAATAATATGGCTTAAGTTGGAATAACAAAGCTGTTGTGAAAAATGATTAATTTGTAAAAATGAATTAATAACACTTAGTTGAAGACATAAATAAATGATGTATATCAATGATATTTAAACCTAAATGAACTAATGGAAGAAGATAAAGGATTATATAAAAGAGATGAAGTGGGAAGATAAAGTGGGAAGATTAGAATATATTGAAATTATGATTGTGAATATAATGTATAAGGTGACCCAGTCAATACTCTGTATGTATGGTGCAAAAAGTAAGAAGAAGAAAACTTAAAAAAAAATATGGCATCCATCGCCTCCAACTTGTTTTAGATGATTCCATAAAAGAAATTAAGCAACTAAATCATTTTAACATATTTATTGATAAGATACACACCACTTTTTATAAATCCTGTAAGAGCTAGATGTAACTTTTCAAAATATCTGAACTTGAAATTGAAATGGTAAAGATTTGTAGAGTTTTGTGACCAAGATGGGCTGTCTGTAGTTTAAGGTCAACCGTAGCTGTGTGGCGTGCTTATCCAGTGCTACATCAGTATTTTATTGCAAATGAAAAATATTCAGGTATTGCTGCCCATCTTGAAAATATAAATTTTATGACTGATTTGACATTGATGATCTAAATGAAATTTCTGTTCTGTCAAATGCACTGCAAGGAAGAAATATAGGTATAGGTTCCCTTCACATTTATGTGCTAGCTGTTCCCGACTCTAGGGGGTAGTGCTCATCTCTGTTTCAAAGCTGAAATGCCAGCACTATCCGAATAAATCTCTGTGGTCATGTGGCCAGCATGACTAGACACCAAAGGCACACAGAACCCTGTTACCTTCCCACCAAAGGTGGTTCCTATTTTTCTACTTGCATTTTTTAAAATTAAATATTTTATTGAAGTGTATACATATATTAAAAGAGAACCCCCCCTCTTTATACATTCATACCAACCCTTCCCTCAAACATCCCCTACACATACTCACATTGGCAGAACTAACGTCTGCCCCAATTTAACACAAGTAATTTCAGCACAGAACGGAACTTCCCTTATTTTTGGCTTTGGAGTCAATTTATTAGCAGTGCCTGTGACAACTGATACTTTACAATTGGTTTCGTGGCGCTGAAGCACCTTGAGATCCCCTCACCTTTTGGGGGAATGTTTATGATGTCCATGTGGGATGATTCACTTTAATGTCTAACAGAAGATAGCAATGGGAATATATGTCTATTCGATTCTCAGGGCAATTGGTAAAGGAAACATCTTCACACTTGTGTATCGACTAAAATCAACTAATGAGAGGGGTCTCTACTGCTTTAATTCTACTCGCATTGCCTAATGGGATTCAGATGTTGCTTTGAATTTAATGGTTTCCATTCTACTTAATAAAAGCTTTGTTTTGAAATACTCTGTTTCAAGAGTCTTCACTTTCTTAAGCTAGGAGAGGAGCCCTTCATCTTCAAAAATATTTTCCATTCTCCAGATTTATTTTATTTATTTATTTTATTAAATTTATACCCCGCCCTTCTCCTTATTAGGACCCAGGGCGGCGCACAGGCATTATTAAAACCACAAAATACAAAATACAAAATCGATTAAAATATATTAAATTATTAGACCCGTGCTAAAAACCCATTTTAAAACCATACCAAATTAATTTTAAATTTAAAAGTCAGAAGTAGGGGCTATCCTAGGCCGGCTTGTTGGAATAGATACGTCTTAAGACGTTGGCGGAAGAGGCGGAGGTCCGAGATAGTGCGAAGGTCGGGGGGTAGGTCGTTCCAGAGGGCCGGGCCCGCCACAGAGAAGGCCCTTCCCCTGGGTGTCGCCAGCCGGCATTGCCCCGCTGACGGCACCCGGAGAAGACCCTCTCTGTGGGAGCGGATCGGACGAAGGGATGTATGGGGCAGGAGACGGTCTCGTATATAGCTAGGCCCCGAGCCATGGAGCGATTTAAAGATGGTCGTCAGCACCTTGAAGCGCACTCGAAAGGCCACAGGCAGCCAGTGCAGCTCGCGCAGGAGAGGTGTTATGTGGGTTTGCCTTGAGGCACCCATAATCACCCGCGCGGCCGCATTCTGTACTAACTGTAGCTTTCGAGTGCACCTCAAGGGGAGCCCCATGTAGAGAGCGTTACAGTAATCCAGCCGGGATGTCACAAGCGCTTGAGTGACTGTGCGAAGGGCTCCCCGGTCCAGTAAGGGGCGCAACTGGCGTATCAGGCGTACCTGATAGAACGCCCCCCTGGCCACGGCCGTCACATGGTCCTCCATGGACAGCCGCGAATCCAGGAGGACGCCCAAGTTGCGCGCTCTCTCCACGGGGGCCAGTTGTTCGCCCCCAATGGCCAGTGTTGGACTTATCTGGCTGAACCGGGGTGCCGGAAACCACAGCCACTCGGTCTTGGACGGGTTGAGCTTGAGTTTGTTACTACCCATCCAGATCCGTACGGCCTCCAGACACCGGGACAGCACCTCGACGGCATCGTTGGGGTGGTTTGGGGTGGATATGTACAACTGAGTGTCATCAGCGTACAGATGGTATTCCACCCCAAAACCACGGATGATCTCGCCCAGCGGCTTCATGTAGGTGTTAAACAGGAGTGGCGAGAGGACCGACCCCTGAGGGACCCCACATGTGAGTGGCCTCGGGGACGACCTCTGCCCTCCTGCCAACACCCATTGCGACCGACCAGAGAGGTAAGACGAGAACCACCGTAGAACGGTGCCTCTCAGCCCCAACCCCCCCAATCGGTGCAATAAGATACCATGGTCGATGGTATCAAAAGCCGCTGAGAGGTCTAATAGGACAAGGATAGAGGAACAACCAGATGCCCAGGGATAGAGGAACAACCAGATGCCCAGCTGACATTGAAGCGATATCAGACATGAGGAGTCCCACTCTGTATGCTCCCACGCTGAGTTCTTCTTGTTGGAGGGTTCCAAAAGGAGGTAATGCCATCCTATAGGGGTGGTGAAGAAAAGAGGGGTGTCCTGTAGTTCGGGGGAGAGCAGCAACTCTCCTGCTGGACTCAGGGCTGTTTCCCTCTCCCTTGACGAGGAGAAGAAGCAGCCATCATGGCTGCCACAAAACTGGGACAGCTGAGGCAATAAAGAAATGTGCAGGAGCAGTGCAGATGAACAGTGATTGGAGCTGGATGTGAATATCCCCTTTTATTTAGACCCTAACTTTAAAGAAAAGAAAGAGGAAAATGCAGGAAAAGAGACTTTTAGAACTATTTTTTTAAAGTGGTGAACTACAATAGAGAGAAAAATCCTAGACCTGAAAGAAAGGAACTAAGTGGAGAAAAGCTAAAAATGTTTTAAAACATAGAAATTGGATTCTTAAACTGTGTAGGCATTGTTTTGGAAAGGCATTATTAAATGCTGGAACTATCTACTTGAATCTACTTGAATAGCTGATTTTTCTTCCATAAATTGAATTAAATTTGGATTAATCAACTTATCAGAACTGAAACTACACTGAAACCTAAGCTGAGGGTGCCATCTACTGGTGAATGGAAAATTTATCATACCCCTACAAGACTAGGAAAATTCTTAAGTGAAATAAACAACATTCATCTGGGGGACTGTGGTGGTACTTACTGTTCTATAGCTATCCACTTTATGATTACTGGCGACGCTAAGGAAGACTCTTAAGTAAAGTAAAGTGACTCTTGATTTGTGGAGGCTGCCTGGACTGCTTAATCATCTATATATATAAAAGCGAAATAATACTCCTGCATCATCACAAAATCTCCAGAACTATAAAGCCTACAAACTTCAAAATTGCCGACTTCCTTCCGGTTAGCCGGAGGCGACGGTCGGGTCTCAGACTCGTCCGCCGCTTGGTTGCTCCAGTGGCACCTTCGGGGGCAGGGGGCTCTTGCTGCAATTAAAGACAGGCTGAAAGCCGGGGCTGAAGGCAATGCCGAGGCTCATGGCTACAGAGTGGATTGTGAGTGATTCCAAATTAATGCTTTCAACTTTCACTTTAAAAGAAGAAGGAGGAGGGAGTTTGTAAAACCCCTCCTCGGAAAGGAAAAAAAAGTGGTGTTTTGAAATGTTCCCCAGGCTTGGGGAGGTGGAGAAATTAACATCCGATTTTTAAACAACAAATGAAAGTCTTTCACTTTAAGATTCTTTTTTTTATATTGAAATTTTTTTTTTGGTTTTACATTTTTTCTATAGGGTAGGGTAAGGGATACAAAGAAATTTTGAGAGCATTCACGTCAGAGTCGTCGGCCCTTCCGAGACCTCAAAATACACAATAAAAAAATAACAAAAAAAGCATTTTTCATAACACTACAAGGTAAAAGCAAGTACATATACCTAAATTCTCAATTCCATGCTGTCAGACATTTACAAAAAATCCAGAAAATATTATGCAAAATTGTTCAGGAAAATCAAGGCAAAGTTATTTTTTCGATCTAAGTCTCTTGGCTATTGTATCTTCTTTTTCTCCTCCCTGGCCCCCAGCGGGCGGGGCCGTGGCCCCCTCCGTCTCCCCTGGATCTTCCCCCAGGGCAGAGGAATGTTTTTTAAGAAAGGCTTCCGCCTCAGCAACTGTTTTAATCCTCACTCTTCCTCCTTCCCAGAACACCAGCATCCCTTCGGGTGTCACCCACTTGAACCAAATCCCATGATCAAATAAAATTTTAAACAAGAAGGAAAATTTCCTCCTTGCTTCTCGAATCTTTCTAGGAATCTGCTTCAAGATAGTGACCGTTTTTTGTTGGTAAATTAAAGGGTTCCCTCTCTGCGCCTTCAAGATTTCCTCTCTGGTTGACCTTCTAACAAATTTCACATGTATCTCTCTAGGCACTTCATTTATCCTGGCATATGCTGAGTTAATTCTATAGGCTAGGTCAATGTCCCCCCTGATCTCATCCTTAGGTTTTTGTAAATAGTCTACTAAAATTGTGCTCGTAAGATCAGGGAGGCATTCACCAGGTTGCTCAAAAACATTCTGAAATCTCAAAAAATATGTCATTCTTTCCATATCAATCCTAGACACATGCCCACTTGTTTCCTCAACCTCTTTAGTAACATTTTTAATCTCTCCCTTAACCCCCACCAGCCCCCCTTCCAATTCTTCAGTCTTCTGTGTAATTTCCAGCATTAGCTTCCGTGTGTCCAATAGCTCCTTCTTGAAAATGATGTTTTCTGCCCGCTGGGCCTGAATTTCTTGAACCAAAGTTTGTATAACAGTTTCAAGAGAAGCCATCCGTTGTTCTAAACTTGTCAGTGCTGTTTCTTGAGCCATCTTAACTGTTAGAGTTAGTGCCACCAAAATGGCGTTTTCAGGGTGGGGCTGGTGAGACTAACCGGGAGCCAAAAGTTCAGATCAAGGTTGGAACGTTGTAAAATTCAGGAACCAAGAGAGAGACAATTTTCCAACTCAATAGTTATAATAACGAAGGTAATCCAGAAAGGAACCACAAATCCAACAAGAAAACAATTCTTCATTAATATCCAGAGAGAGTCCCAATTGTAAAAAGACGCTGGAAATTTTCCATAATTAAAATAGTCAGGCAGGGACAAAGAAAAGCCACTTTCCACCGCCCATCTCAGAGCCCAGAGGAGAGAGTAGAAAAATAAATTTTTTTAACCAGCCAGACCTAGACACAATGTTGCAAGTAGCCGCATACCACTTTCCCTTGTTAGAGACAGTCCGGATTTAAGATTTCCGCTTTCTCTTCCAGAGAAGCCATTTTTAAGTGCCGCTTAAGTCCGAGGGGTTTTTTTTGAAAACAAACACCCCCCTCCCAGTCCGTTCAGCCTGGCTGGCAGCAAGGAAAAAAAGTCTTTTTAAAACTCACTCTCCCTCGCAGCTGAAGCCTCGGCAAGCCTTCCGATCTCTTCCGCTCAGCCCTCTTCATTAAAGTGAATGGCGCCGACAGCCGTTGGCGAAGGGAGAACCCCCCGCAGCATGTTCTCCTTCACCTAAGCCGCGGCAAAAGGGTCGCCTCCCCCACCGCCGTGAGGGGGGGCGTCCCTGCCGAGCCGGCCCTATGGGAGACCCCCAAAAAAGGGGCGTCTTGCCCCCGTGGGGGGGCAGAAAAAGCAACAAAACGGCGAGCGAGCGCTAGGCTCGCTCGTCGCCGCAGGAGCCGGAACCGGAAGTCCACTTTAAGATTCTTAACGATACTTTGTATCTCTGTCTTGCAACAATTGATATGAACTTTCACTAGTTCTCCGCGGCTTCCAGCCGCGGGGAAGATGGCGTTCCTTTGTTCTCAGCAAGAAATACTTCTCTTTGAAATTTGCTGACACTCCCTCGTCTTTGGGACTGAACTTTTTACCAGTGGATTAATGTAACTGATTATTAGGACCTTTCCCAGATGTGCCTTCTTTTTTCCCCCCTATCTGATTGTTCTTAAAAATTGTTATCTCTCTGGATTGTAAGTAAATTGAACTTTGAATTTGGATATTGACTTTTACTCTCTCCTCACCTCACGGACTACCTCTCCAACAGACGCCATATTAGTGACAAGAATTTAACACTTTCATTATGGCTTCAAAAAAGCAGCCACACCAACCTAAGATTACTTCAATGTTATCCAAAGAAACAGAGGTGGAAGCTACACAGTTATCAGCAACAGAGGAAACTCTTCAAAACATCATGAAAGAAATAAAAGAAATCCGGAAAGACAATGTTAGCTCAAAATTGGAACTTTTGGAGACACAGAAAGCACTCATGGAAAACAAACAAAGAATTGATGGACTGGAAGGGGGGACGGCTGAGATGAAGGGAGAGATAAAAAATTCCCAAAGAGAAATTGTGGATTTAGCTGGTCATATGTCTAGGATGGATTTTGAAAGGATTTCTTACTTTTTAAGGTTTCAAAATGTTCCTGAATTAAGCTCTGAGAATTTAAAAGATTTAATGAGTACGATGTTAGCAGATTATACCAAAAAGAGCAAAGAAGATATTTGGGGGGACATCGATCTGATCTATAGAATTAACTCAGCATATGCCAGAATAAATGAAGTACCCAGAGAGATACATATTAAATTTGTAAGAAGGTCAACAAGGGATGGGATCCTGAGAGCACAGAGAGATATATCAACAGAATGAGATAGCCATCTTGAAACAGATCCCGAAAAAGATGAGAGAAATAAGAAGGAAATATTCCTTATCAAAAAGATTATATAAAAAGGGGGTGTGGTTCAAGTGGTTGATGCCCGAGGGAATGTTAGTGTTCCGGGAGGGGGGGAGAGTAAGAATTAAAACAATTGCAGAGGCGGAAGCCTTTCTTAAAAAACATTCCCCAATCCTGGACGATGAAAATGGGGGAATGGGGGAGGCCACGGCTCCGCCCACTGGATGTCAGGGAGAGGAAGATACAATTGCTAAAAGACTCAGATCTCACAAATGACTTTCCTTTATATAGTGTAACCTTTATTTGGATGTTTATAGAAACCAATGATTGATTGCATGAATATAAAATGTATATCTGTATCGCTTTCCACTTTGTAGGGAAATGAAAAATGTATTGTATTATCTTTTTTTTTTGTATGAAGCCTCGGAGGGGGCCGACACCTCCAACATAGATGTCCTCAAAATATCTCTTTAATACCTTACACCTTTTTCCTGTTTTTAAAATTTTGTAAAAACCAATAAAACTTTTTTCTCATAAAATAAAAACTTCAAAATTGCCATGTAGGTTACTCTTGGCTTCTAGGTGCTCACTAAGAGAATTTTCAAAGCATTAGTATTTCCTATATTATTATTAACATGCTGTCGTGCTAAGGAGTTCTATTCCCCCTCCCAATCTGAAAAGAAATCTGTTCCAAATGCAAAACACAAACAGCGGGGAGTAGATTCAGATTCAGTTTTACTTTCACAGTAGGAAGCAGTTTTACTACAGAACAGTTGAGCTAAGCCACAGTCCTTCCAGTTTTCTTCTTGCTCACACAGCAAATGCTGTTTCAGTTTCCAAACAGCCCTCTGATACTAATGTCAACTCATAAAGTTAGTGAGGAAAGAGGAGGGAGAGCATTCCACACATACCTTCGGTTAGAGTTGGATCTCAGATTACTACAGGCTTGTGAGGGGTGCACCTAATTGGAGAATGTGATTTAAGACACAGACGGAGGGGAGTGGAGGAACAGGGGTAAAGTTCAGCTATAATTCAAATGAGGTTTAGATCTGACTGCAATAGGATAGTGCCAAAATGGTGCTCCTAATAAATGACTGGTTTTCTTTTGAAACTTGGTTCAAATCTCATGAATCAATTAGAGCATCTTTTGGAAAACTGAATTCCCCCTCCCCATATGAAAAGAAATCTGTTCCAAATGCAAAACACAAGAAGAGGAGAAGAGTTTCAGTTTCAGTTTTACTTTCACAGCAGCAAGCAGGTATATTACAGAACAGTTGAGCTAAGCCACATCCAGGCTACTTCCTGTCTTCTTCTTGCTCATATAGCAAATACTATTTGAGTTTCTAAACACCCCTCAACTCTCTCACACACTGACAGGATGCCAGCTAGATGAACACCGATGGCTTCTGGTAGGCAGAGGCAGATTTCCCCCCCCCCTTATTTTCCTCCTCAGTTCAGAAGAATCTGATCCTTCTATTGTAACACCAGTTAAAGGGAAAAGAGGCAAATAACACAGAAAAAGATTTACAGATGTGATTAGGAAAACACAAGCAAGGGAAGCTGCACACAAGTATTTATTTATTTATTTATTTATTTATTTATTCAATTTATATACCGCCCTATTTTTCCTGGGGGGACTCAGGGCGGTGCACAGAAAGATAAAAACCCAACAACACATTCAAAATATAAAAGACAATTAAATTATTAAATCTGTGCTAAAATTTAGATAATATAAAAGTTAAAACCAGTAAATATCAAAATGTTATAAATTTAGTCTATGTCAGGCCAGCTAGATGAAAGAAATGTGCTTTTAACATCCGACGGAAGAGGCGTAGGTCCATGATGGTACGGATATCGGGGGGCAGGTCGTTCCAGAGGGCCAGGCCCGCTACAGAGAAGGCCCTTCCCCTGGGAGTCGCCAGCCGGCATTGACCGGCTGACAGCACCCTGAGGAGGCCCACTCTGTGGGAGTGGACAGGTCAAAGGGAGATATGTGGCAGGAGGCGGTCTCTCAAGTAACCAGGACCCGTGCCATGGTGCACTTTAAAGATGGTTACTAACACCTTGAAGCGCACCCGGAAGACCACAGGTAGTCAGTGCAGCTCGCACAGGAGAGGTGTTACATGGGAGTAATGAGAGACTCCCCAAATCCCCTGCGTGGCCACATTCTGCACTAGCTGGAGTTTCCAGGCGCACCTCAAGGGGAGCTCCATGTAGAGAGCGTTGCAGTGGTCCAGACGGGAAATAACGAGGGCTTGAGTGACCGTGCGTAGGGCATCCCGATCTAGAACGGGGTGTAACTGGCATATCAGGTGAACCTGATAGAAAGCCCCCCTGGCCACGGCTGTCACATGGTCATCCAAGGACAGCCGCAAATCCAGGAGGATGACCAAGTTGCGAGCCCTTTCCGCGGGGGCTAATGACTCGCCCCCGATAGCCAGCGATGGAGTTAACTGGCTATATCGAGATGCCGGAAACCACAGCCACTCAGTTTTGGACAGGTTGAGTCTGAGTTTGTTCCTCCCCATCCAGACCCACACGGCCTCCAGACACCGAGACAACACTTCCACGGCATCGTTGGGGTGGCCAGGGGTAGAAATGTACAGCTGAGTGTTGTCAGCGTACTGATGGTATTCTACCCCAAAACCACGGATGATCTCACCCAGCCGCTTCATATAGATGTTAAACAGGAGGGGTAAGAGAACTAACCGCTGAGGTACCCCACATACGAGAGGCCTCGAGGTCGATCTCTGCCCTCCTGTCAACACACATTGCGACCGGTCGGAGAGGTAGGAAGAGAACCACTGCAATACAGTGCCTCCCAATCCCAACCCCTCCAGCCGGTGCAATAGGATACCATGGTCGATGGTATCGAAAGCCGCTGAGAGGTCTAATAGGACCAGGACAGAGGAATAACCCCTGTCCCGGGCCCTCCAGAGATCATCTACCAATGCAACCAATGCCGTCTCCGTGCCGTGCCCGGGACGGAAGCCGGACTGGCGCAGGTCTAGATAGACAGTTTCCTCCAGGTGTCGGGAGAACTGTTGAGCTATCACAATCTCTACAACCTTAGCAAGAAAGCTAAGGTTGGAGACCGGATGGTAATTAACCAACAATGCTGGGTCCAGGGAAGGCTTCTTGAGGAGGGGTCTCACCACCGCCTCTTTCATGGTGGCCGGAAGAGACCCCTCACTCAAAGAGGCGTTCACTATTTCCTGGAGCCAGCCTCGTGTGACCTCCCGGGGGAGGCCAGTACCAGCCAGGAGGGATACGGGTCCAATAAACATGTGGTAGCGTTCAGTTGTCCCAACAACCTATCCATGTCATCTGGAGTCACAAAGTCAAACTCTTCCCACAAAACGGTCTCAAGACCTGCCTCCGAGTGACCACCCGAACCAACCTCATTGGAGACCAACTCGCCCCGGATCTGAGTGACTTTATCCTGCAGATATTGTCCAAACTCTTCTGCACGACCCTGCAAAGGAGCTTCCCGCGACCCCTGTTGGAGAAGGGAGTGGGTCCCTCTAAACAGGGCAGCAGGGCGGTTATCTGTGGATGCGATAAGGGCAGCGAGATAATTGCGTTTTGCCACTCTTATCACCACGAGGTAGGTCCTCAAGTGGGACCTAGCACGTGTTCAGTCCGATTCGGCGCGAGTGGATCTCCAAATGCTCTCCAAGCATCTCTTGCGGCGCTTCAATGCCCTCAGCTCCTCGGAGAACCAAGGAGCCAAAGTAGTTTGGCGCCGCAAGAGAGGCCGCAAGGGTGCGACCCGGTCCAGGGCCCCAGTGGCCGCATTATTCCAGGCAGCCACCAGGTCCTCAGTCGAGTTGTGGGTCAGGGTCCCCAGTATTGGCCCAAGCTCCATCTGGAACCTCTCTGGGTCCATCAGGAGCCTGGGGCGGAACCATCTTGGTATTTCCGGTTCCGCTTCATCAAACTCATCCCCAAGTCAGTAGACAGGCTGTAAAAAAGTATACATCTAATAACCTCTATGTTAATCAGTCACAAATGAAATCAATGCCTTGGACTAATAAGTATTTGTCTGGTTCTAATTATGAACCTCAGATTGATTACTCCAGGGACAAAGTTATTGATCTTGGACCCCAGTTACCCTGTGCCTGGTGTTCTGCTCTAAAGGGGCAGGGTGAGAGACCTGGGATGTGCTGCAGTGGTGGTAAAGTCCACCTCCCTCCCCTGAACACCTACCAACATCCAAGTTTGTTCCTGAAGAGATTTTCTTTTCTCTTTTCTTCTTCTTGCCGATCAAGCTGAGGTCCAAATTTCTGATAAACTCTTGGTGTTGTCCCCTCTTCTGTACTCTTCCCATCATTTAATGGGTTTACATCATCACCATCCTCTTCAGTTGAATTAAGTTCATTATCTTGATCACTTTCCTCACTTTCCTCTTTTTCTTTCATTTCTTTAATTTCTGAAGACTTCAATTGATCTTCGCTTGATATATTAAATAACTTTCTATCAAATATGTCATTTATTCTTTTTATTTCATTCAAAATCTCAGCCAAAAGCTACTGATTTTCTGTGGTATATATATCTATATGTGTGGACATATTGGCAAATCCACAAGATAGAAAAATAGATCCAATTGCCTTCCTATTCATTGGCTTGTCTCTGTTCAGTGCTTCCAGGAGTTTATCTGCTCATACATATCCACCAACGATTTAAAATAAGTTTAAGTTTAAAAATGTGCAATAAAATTTCACAGATAATTGTTAAGATTGTAAAAGTAATCCAAATTTCAAAGTTTTAAGTAAAGTGGATTAGAAGGAAAAGAAAGTAAAAAAATCAGTCATAGTCCAATCTCTTTCAGCGCGAGCAGAAATGGCTTTGTTCTTTGTTCTTACGCTTCAGTCCGCCATTTCAAAGAATTCTATTAACAGGAGAAATCTCTCAGTTCAGTTAAATCCGCTGCTTATCTCTAGACTCAAATTACTGTTATTGCTGTTTGTATCAAAATGAGTTATACCCAGAGGCCACACTGTTGAAGTAATTGAAACTGACGTGTATTTTTAAAAAAATCCAAAAATACCAGGACAATGCATTATACTGTGATAGAGATTAAATCATGGCATCATTTTCAAGAAACCCTTAAAAGGCATGACAATTTGCAACCATAAAAATTGCTTATTTTATTTAAATGAGATATAATTTAAAAATGATTGCTTCTAAGAACAGAAGCTTGCTATAAAATAGGCCACTATTTCCTGTGATTAATTTGGCTAAGGTAATTAAAACAAATATCTTGTGATATATCTTAAAATGTCTTCTGTGGATGAGATGTTAATCAAAATCTGTTTCACTGGCATGGCAACTAGTTGTTTATCATTTCAAAGTTGATTTAATTTTAAAAGGGGAAATAAAAATTCCTTGCATATAAATTTCATTTGTTTCACAGTAGATTGTAAAGCTGGTATTTATATAATTGTTACACTGGGTTAACATCTGCCTTACTTACATTAACCTCTGGTTTATTTTTTTGATGTGATTAAAGAATGAAATGAATCAAGGAATAAATAAAAAATGAAATGGACAGTACTGTTATTATATCATAGTGATAGAATGAATCATGGTATCTGCTACTAACAGATTGTAATGTTCCCACAATCAAAAAAGTGAGCAGAGGACATATTTAGAAATTCTTTATCAGTGTGGACCATATGTGCTTAAATCAATTGGATCATTTCTTGTTTTTTTAAAATAAATGTTCTATTGATTCTAAATAAATGGATTTTGGGCAACAGATTTAAAATCCATTCATAATCCATAATACAGTATGTACTACTTGGTTGGAAAGTTTCTTTTTATGACGGAGATGTGATGTAGCAGTCACATCGTGCATATTAGCTTTTGCAATATTTTCTTTGCATTCATTCTATGTGAGCTATTGTGAGAGCCCTGCTGTAATCGCTTGCATTATTTTATGTTTTATTTGTAACACACTTAGTTAATAAACTGTCCATACATGGATTTGACACAATATTTTATGTGAACCCAAACTTGATGAAACAGTATATTTGCTATCTCATTAGGTGCTACAACATTACTGTTTGAGCCTATAAAACTTAACTCAAACCACATCCTATCCCAGTACCTTTTAATAAGGAAATAGTTTTCTATGCTTTGTTTTTCATCCCTTTGAAGTGACATGATATTGATTGCTTTGGGATATTTCAGATATTACAGGAATCAGGATGGTAGCAACAAAACTTCCCATTGCAGAATTTAAAGTAGTCCATCATCTACAGATTTGCATAGAGGGAAAATCATATTTCAAAATTAGGGTTTTACCTTTTATGACTAAGCCTTCACCTGAATTTCGGCATTTAGCAAGACCCAATGTGCAAATTGTAAGATGCTATCAGTCACTGAAGCCAAATGATAAGGCTGCTGTCTGAATTGCTTGTGTAGATCAATGAGAACTTATGCATATCTAGACTTTTCTGTCTTGGATAAAAGTGCATTAAGCCCAGGGGAGAAGCAAATTAGTGGACAGCATCAAAAGCTATAAGAACAGAATGTATGTTCTGACCTATGCTTCCCAAGAGCACGAAGCAAATTCCTTGTCCTGACAAAAAACCTTTTTATTAATTTACTGTGAATTCTGCTCATTCATATCCAGCAAATTCTTTCAAGGGAGAATTTACACTCACAGACCTTATCTGGCTTGGAGAGCTGACAGGCCAATATCTGCAAAACTTGGCAAGGAATCTCAGAGAGTCATGAATCAATTAATCGAACTAATTGTCTCCTGCAACTGCACTCCCCCTTCGCTCCTTTTTTATTTCCTCTGGGAGGGGCCATTCATTGTCTACTTGTGACCTTGCTCTCAAGTCAACCCCTGATCGTTAGCGGTTCTCCTCGTCTGGCAACTGTGCATTCGCACACTGGGAACAGGCTCCAGCTGTTTGTCTGCCTCACTGATGTCTGATTCTGAAGGCAGCTGATAACTGTCAGATGGCTCTGGCCCCTTGGAAAGTCCAGCCGAAGGAGTGATCTGTCCATGACAAGGGTGAGATGACTAAGTCCCCTATTCTCATATCACTCCTCCACTGTCCCGAGATGAAGATTAAATCCAGGGTGTGTCCTCCCTCGTGAGGGGGGGCCAAGAACTACTTGGGTCAGGTCCATGGCCGTCATGGAGGCCATGAACTCTCGAGCTACCCCAGAGGCCTCGCCTACCGACGGCAGGTTAAAGTCCCCCATGACCAACCATCTGGGGGTCTCAACCGCCATCTCGGCTACCACCTCCAGGAGCTTGGGCAGGGCTGCTGTTACATAGCGGGGAGCTAGGTATACAACTAGCATGCCCATCTGCCTCCCCAGGCCCATTTCACATAGAGGGACTCACACCCAGTCGTCTGAGGGATCGTGGTCTCCCTTGGCTCAAGACCTTCCTAAACCATAATTGCCACCCCCCAACCCCTACCTAGGGCCCTAGGCTGATGAAAGGCCCAGTAGCCTGGTGGGCACATTTCTATGAGGGGTAATCCTCCCTCGTGGCCCAACCAGGTTTCCGTTATACCCACCAGGTCCGGCTCCCCCTCTGACACAAGGTCATTGATGTGGGGGGCTTTGTGCACCACGGACCTGGCGTTACATAACATCAGCCTAGGGCCCCGGCTCTGTGATCCTTGAACTCCTAGCCTGCGAAGGGAGCTTAGGGGTTGGGGCGCGTGACTGCCTGTAGCCAGTGGCCACAATCCTCCAACAGTTAATGCACACCCCGTCTCCCACCGCCCCTGCCCCTCCCCAGGACCGAACTGATGGAAAATTCCTCTGTTGGATCGACCTCCCCCCTCCTCCATTTCCCTACTTCCGCCGGCCGGCTTTATAGCTTGTCCCCCACCCAACTGACTGACCCCACCCTCCACCCTGGAACCCCCTAAAAGCCGAATTAAAAATTTACATAGAAACCCCCTGAGCTTGCGACTTGCCCACCTCTCTGTTTCTAACAATCCATCCTTGAGGTGGGCTCCTCTGCTATTCAGGGGGGTTGGCTGGTTTCCAGCTGAAATGAGGCTTTCTTCTGATAAAGCACCTTCTGCCATGCCGGCCTGATCCCTCCAGGCGTTCCAGATATTAGGCAGTGCCTGGAGGAGGAGGGACTCAGGTAGCCCGGAAATCTTGATAAGATTTCTTAAAAAGTCCTGGCTATCTGTCAAGCCCCAAAGAGAAACTTCAAATAATTCATGGCCTCACGTAAAAGTTCAAAGAAATGTCCGTTTATTGAATGTAACCTCTTGGTAGAGCATCGTTTATAGCCAGGACTGGCAATTATTGGATGGCTTCTGCACTTTACCCCCTTATGCCCCCTCCCCTCTGCTCATCATAAATCACGTTCCCCAATTAGCATTGAAAATAATTGCATGCATGCGCAGTCACAGGCCATCTTGAGATTCCTTCCCCGATCACAGGAATGTCAAGAATTTTCAGTTCGTTAAGGCAAACAGATAATGTCCATGGCAACATCGCGATGTTGACACTATTGCAATGCTCTCTACATGGGGCTCCACTTGAGGTGCATCCGGAGGCTCCAGTTGGTGTAGAATGCGACTGTGCGGGGGATTCTGGGAGCTTCACAATGCTCCCACGTAACACCTCTCCTGCGCGAGCTGCACTGGCTACCGGTTGCCTTCTGGGTGCGCTTCAAGGTGCTTGTCACCATCTTTAAATCGCTCCATGGCTCGGGGACTAGTTATTTGTGGGACCGTCTCCTGCCACATACCTCCCACAGGGACGGCTTCCTCAGGGTGCCCACCACCGGTCAATGCCGGCTAGAGGTGCCCAGGGGCAGGGCCTTCTCTGTGGCAGGGCCAGCCCTCTGGAATGACCTACCCCCCGAACTTCGTACTATCACGGACCTTCCCCACTTCCACCGTTCACTCAAGATGTTCCTTTTCCATCAAGCCGGTCTAGCTTAGGGTTTAGAACTCTGGCGCGATACAGCTCGAGCCAATTAGTAAATGTTTGTTGGTATTTTAAATGGGAATTTTAGCACAGGTTTCTTATTTAATTCATTTTCATTATTGTTATTGTATTTGTTGTTATTCATTTGTGATTTTTAATTCCCTGTGCACTGCCCTGAGTCCATCTTGACGGAGATAGGTGCGGTATATAAATTGAAATAAATTGAAATTGAAATTGAGAGGCGCAGTATAAAAATAAAATAAAATAAATAAAATAAATACCAGGTGCTGGTGGTCTGAGGGTGAGGTCACCTCCAGTTTCAATAAGCTACAATAAAAAATGGGATGAACCTGTCTAAGTGTTTGGTTACAAGGATCACAAGGACGGATTTATGATCCTTGTGTTGGGGAAAGTGCCTATGAATTTTGGCCCCAGTTTCTTTGAGGGTTGAAGTGACTAAAAATTTGGTGGAGAGGTAGACTTTGTCTCCCACTTTGAATGGTTTCAGTTCAGACCTCTTTTTGTCTGCTTAGGCCTTGAAAGCTGCCCTAGCCTCTTGTAGGACCAATCTGACAACTGGCCATGTATCTTGTAGATTGTTGATCCACTCCTTAAGAGGCTGCATCACTTGGATCCATTCATATGACAAATGGTTGGTCTGGGTCAGGGTGTTTTAATATTGGCTCTGCAGAAAACATGGTTTTTTTTTTAGTTTTTCGAATGCCACTTGGCATTCCATAGTCCAATTTAGTGACTGAAATGGTTTTGGTTTTGTTATTCCTTTTGTTTTCAGAAAGCTTGTGAGGGGGAGGGCAATCTTTACAAAAGCTGGGATGAATTATCAATAGAAATTGTTGGTGTGGGGCATTTCCCAGTCAATGACAGCCTACACTTTTTGTGGGTCCATTTCTATGCCCTCATGAGAAATGTGGTATCCTAGATAGTCATTTTTTCCTGGTGAAATTCATATTTGGAGAGTTTTGTATATAGTTTTGCAGAGCAGAGTTCGTTTAGGATCGCTTGGACCACTTTTACATGCTCCACTTTTGTTTCTGTGTGTATTAAAATGTTGTCCAGGTAAACAAGGACCTCTTTGTACCAATGTTCATGTAGAAATTCATTTATCAATTGCCTGAAAATCACTGGAGTGCCTGGTAATCCGAATGGCAGTACTTTAAATTGGAAACAGCCTAATGGGGTGTTGAAAGCAGTTTTGATCCCCTTCCCTTATTCTGATGTGGTAGTATGCCTCATGTAAGTCCAGTTTCAATTTTTTTTCCTTTGGACAGGTGAGCTAGCATGTACTTCATTAAGGAGAGAGGGTACATGTTTTATGTGCTCACAGTGTTTAGGTTCCTAAAATCCATGCAGAGACGCAAAGAGCCATCCTTTTTCTCATGGAATAGGACTGGGGCTGCAATCTTTGGTTGGGCTGATTCAATTAAACCACTTTGTAGGTTTTTGTTGTTAAATTTCTTTAGTTCTTTGAGTTCTCTAGGGGAGATATAGTACATTTTTGGCTTTGGTAGCTTAGGGGGTTTTTAACGAAATTTTTAATTTGGATTTTAGGGGGTTCCAAGGGGGTTCAGTCAGGTGTTGGACATGGTGTTAGTTATCATCTTTAAAGCGCTCCATGGCTCCAGTTTCAATAAGCTACATCTTTAAAGCGCTCCATGGCTCGGGACCTAGCTATCTGCGGGATCGGATCCTGCCTCACACATCCTCACGGCCGATTCGCTCCCACAGAGAGGGACTTCTCTGGGTGCCATCCACTAGACTTTGTCAGCGGGCGACGCCCAGGGGAAGGGCTCTCTCTGTGGCAGGCCCGGCCCTCTGGAACGACCTTCCCCCCGACATTAGAACGACCACGGACCTCCGCTCCTTCCGCCTGAAATTGAAGACTCATCTTTTCCGCCTGGCCGGCCTAGGGTAGTCTCTCTCTCTATGGGTTTTTAACTGTATATTTATATTTAGTGGGGATTTTTAGTTAATGGGATTTTAGCACAGGAATTAATTTAATCTGTTTTAAATTGGTATGTATTTGTATATGTATTGCTTTTATTCTCCCTGTGCACCGCCCCGAGTCCCTGTGGGGAGAGGGAGCGGTCAATAAATTGAATTTGTGACTTTTCTGCAGGAGAAAACCGCTCAGATACAGAATGAGCTAGCCCCCATTCTTGGTCCAGTGGGATGCCACGAGAGAGATCTTGTTTGGGAGGAGTTTGACTCCGTTACTTCTGAAGATATGGACAGGTTACGTGGGCGACTGCAAGCCACCACATGTTTATTGGACCCGTGTCCCTCCTGCCTTGTACTGGCATCCTGGGAGGTGACACGAGGCTGGCTCCAAGAGGTTGTCAACGCATCCTTGAGTGAGGGTTCCTTGCCTGCTTCCCTAAAAGAAGCTATGGTGAGGCCCCTCCTTAAGAAGCCCTCTTTGGACCCAGCTCTTTTAAACAACTATCGTCCAGTCTCCAACCTTCCCTTTTTGGCGAAGGTTGTCGAGAGTGTGGTGGCACAACAGTTTCCCGGTCACCTGGAGGAAGTTGATTATCTAGACCCGCGCCAGTCCGGCTTTCGGCCCGGGCATAGCACTGAGACGGCATTGGTCGCGTTGGTAGATGATCTCTGGAGGGCCAGAGATGGGGGATGTTCCTCCATCCTGGTCCTATTAGACCTCTCAGCGGCTTTCGATACCATCGACCATGGTATCCTATTGCATCGGCTGGGGGGGTTGGGGGTGGGAGGCACCGTTTTACGGTGGTTCTCCTCCTACCTCTCTGGCCGATCGCAATTTGTGTTGGCAGGAGAGCAGAGGTCGACCCCGAGACCCCTCACATGTGGGGTGCCTCAGGGGTCGGTCCTCTCGCCTCTCCTGTTCAACACATACATGAAGCCGCTGGGTGAGATCATCCGTGGTTTTGGGGTGGAGTACCATCTTTACGCTGATGATACTCAGTTGTATATTTCCACCCCAAACCACCCCAACGATGCCGTAGCGGTGATGTGCCAGTGCCTGGAAGCCGTACGGATCTGGATGGGAAGGAACGGACTCAGACTCAACCCGACCAAGACCGAGTGGCTGTGGTTTCCGGCTGCCCGATTCAACCAGCTCACTCCATCGCTGGCCATAGGGGGCGAACATCTTGCCCCTGTGGATGGGGCGCGCAATTTGGGTGTCCTCCTGGATACCCGGCTGTCCATGGAAGATCAAGTGACAGCCGTGGCCAGGAGGGCGTTTTACCAGGTTCGCCTGGTTCGCCAGTTGCGCCCCCTATTGGATCGGGACGCCCTTCGCACAGTCACTCATGCTCTCGTGACATCCCGACTGGACTATTGCAACTCTCTCTACATGGGGCTCCCCTTGAGGTGCACCCGGAGGCTTCAGCTAGTCCAGAATGCAGCCGCACGAGCAATTATGGGGACCACTAGGTCGACCCACATAACACCGCTCTTGCGCGAGCTGCACTGGCTACCTGTCGTCTTCCGGGTGCGCTTCAAGGTGTTAGTCATCATCTTTAAAGCGCTCCATGGCTCGGGACCTAGCTATCTGCGGGATCGGATCCTGCCCCATACATCCTCACGGCCGATCCGCTCCCACAGAGAGGGACTTCTCCGGGTGCCGTCCACTAGACTCTGTCAGCGGGCGACTCCCAGGGGAAGGGCTCTCTCTGTGGCGGGCCCGGCCCTCTGGAACGACCTTCCCCCCGATATCAGGATGACCACTGACCTCCGCTCCTTCCGTCTCAAGCTAAAAACACACTTCTTCTGTCTGGCCGGCCTAGGATAGTCTCTCTGTCTTTGGGGTTTTTTAATGGGGTAGCACATTTTTAGCGAATTTTTAGCACAGGGTTGGTTTAATTGTTTTTTATGAAATGTATGTATTTTTTGACTGTTTTTATTCTGCCTGTGCACCGCCCCGGGTCCCTGTGGGGAGAGGGTGCGGTTTAAAAATAAAATTATTATTATTATTATTATTAACTATTATTATTATTATTATTATTATTTATTATGGCGCGGGGCCAGCTGGCGGAATTAGGGAAACGAATAGGTCCAATAAGGAGGGGGGAACGGGGGTCGATTCCATGGAGGGTTTTCCCATCAGGTCCTGGGGAGGGGCAGGCACGGTGGGAGACAGGGTTCACACCATTTGTTGGGGGAACGTGACCGCTGGTTACAAGCGGTCACATGCCCCAACCCCCTGAGCTCCCCCTGCAATCTAGGAGGTCAGGGATCACAGAGCCAGGGCCCTAGGCTGATGTTGTGCAATGCCAGGTCTGTGGTTAACAAAGCCCCCCTCATCAATGACCTTGTGTCAGAGGGGGAGCCGGACCTGATGGGTATAACAGAGACCTGGTTGGGCCACGAGGGAGGATTACATCAGCATTTCATCAGCCATGGGCCCTAGGCAGGGGTGGGGGTGGGTGGCGATTATTGTTAAGGAAGGTCTTGAGCCGAGAGAGGCCACTGTACCGCAAACTACCGGCTGTGAGTCCCTCTACATGAAGTGGGGCCTAGGGAGGCAGTTGGGCTTGCTGATTGTATGCCTGGCTATGTAACAGCAGCCCTGCCCGAGCTCCTTGAGGTGGTCGCCGAGATGGTGGTTGATATCCCCAGACTATTAGTCATGGGGGACTTCAACCTGCCATCGGTAGGTGAGACATCCGAGGCAGCTCGGGAGTTCATGGCCTCCATGACGGCCATGGACCTGACCCAAGTAGTTCTTGGCCCCATTCACGACGGAGGACACACACTGGATTTAATTTTTGTCTCTGGCCAGTGGAGGAGTGATCTGGTAATAGGGGATTTAGTCACCATACCCTTGTCATGGACAGATTACTCTCTCCTTCGGCTGGACTTTCCAATCGTCTCACCCCACCGCGGGGAGGTGGAGCCAGAGATCCCAAGATGGTCCCGCCCCAGGTGCCTGATGGACCCCGAAAGGTTCCAGACGGAGCTTGGGCCATTACTTGTGACTCTGACCTGCGACTCGACCAAGAACCTAGTGGCCGCATGGTATAGTGCGGCCATGGGGGCCTTGGACCTGGTCGCGCCCTTGCGGCCTCTCCCATGATGTCGACTCACCCAGCTCCCTTCTTTTCCGAGGAGCTGAGGGGGATGAAACACCGCAAGAGACACCTAGAGAGTAGAAGGAGATCCACTCGGTCCGAATCTGACCGAACACTGGTAAGATCCCATTTGAGGACTTACCTAGTGGTGATAAGAGTGGCCAAATGTGATTATTGTGCCACTCTTATTGCATCTGCAGATAACCACCCTGCTGCCCTGTTTGGGGTGACCCGCTCCCTCCTCCAACAGAGGCCGTGGGAAGCTCCTTTGCAGGGCAGAGCAGAGGAATTTGGAGAGTATCTGCAGGATAAAATCACTCAGATTCTGAGCGAGTTGCCCCCCACTGCAAGTGGTCTGGAGGGATTTCCCGATGCAGGCCTTGAGACAATATTATGGGAGGAGTTTAACATTTTCACTACCGAGGATATGGACAGATTGTCGAGGAGACTAAAGGCCACCACATGTTTATTGGACCCGTGTCCCACCTGGCTTGTACTGGCATCCTGGGAGGTCACACGAGGCTGGCTCCAGGATATAGTGAACGCCTCTTTGAGTGAGGGGTTCTTGCCTACCGTCTTGAAAGAGGCGGTGGTGAGACCCCTCCTCAAGAAGACTTCCCTGGACCCAGCATTGTTGGTAATTTACCGTCTGGTCTCCAACCTCCACTTTTTAGCGAAGATTGTAGAGAGTGTGGTGGCACAGCAGTTTCCCCGTCAACTGGAGGAAATTGATTATCTAGACCTGCGCCAGTTTGGCTTCTGACCCGGTCACAGCACTGAAACGGCATTGATCGCGTTGGTGGATGATCTCTGGAGGGGCCGGGATAGAGGTTGCTCCTCTATCCTGGTCCTATTAGACCTCTCAGCGGCTTTTGATACCATCGACCATGGTATCCTATTGCACCGATTGGGGGGGGGGTTGGGGGGGGGAGGCACCGTCTTATGGTGGTTCTCCTCCTACCTCTCCGGTCAGTCACAATTTGTGTTGGCAGGGGGGCAGAGGTCGACCTCGAGGCCCCTCATATGTGGGGTACCTCAGGGGTCGGTCCTCTCGCCACTCCTGTTCAACACCTATATGAAGCCGCTGGGCGAGATCATCCGTGGTTTTGGGGTAGAGTACCTCTGTACGCTGATGATACTCAGCTGTACATATCTACCCCAAACCACCCCAGCGATGCTGTCGAAGTGATGTCCTGGTGTTTGGAGGCTGTACGGGTCTGGATGGGAAGTAATAAACTCAAACTGAACCCGTCCAAGACCGAGTGACTGTGGTTTCCTGCGTCCCGGTTTAGCCAGGTGAGTCCAACACTGGCCATAGGGGGCGAACTATTAGCCTCCGTGGAGAGGGTGTGCAATTTACGTGTCCTCCTGGATTCCCGGCTGACCATGGAGGACCATGTGACAGCCGTGGCGAGGGGGGTGTTTTACCAGGTGCGCCTGGTCCGCCAATTGCGCCCCTTACTGGACCGGGATGCCCTTCGCACAGTCACTCAAGCACTTGTGATATCCCATCTAGACTACTGTACCGCTCTCTACATGGGGCTCCCCTTGAGGTGCACTCGAATGTTACAGCTAGTTCAGAATGCGACCGCGCGGGTGATTATGGGAGCCTCAAGGCAGTCCCACATAACACCTTTCCTGCACGAGCTGCACTGGCTACCTGTGACCTTTTGGGTGTGCTTCTAGGTGTTGATTACCATCTTCAAAGCGCTCCATGGCACGGGGCCTAGTTATGTGCGAGACCGTCTACTGCCCCACACATCCCTTTGACCGATCTGCTCCCATAGAGAGGGTCTTCTCCGGGTGCCGTCGGCCGGGCAATGCCAGTTGGCGATGCCAAGGGGAAGGGCCTTCTCTGTGGCGGGCCCTACCCTCTGGAACGACCTTCGTCCTGAACTCTGTATAACCTCGGCCCTCCGCCTTTTCTGCCAGTGCCTGAAGACACACTTTTTCCATCAAGCCGGCCTAGCATGACCATCCTACAATGACTGAGTTTTAAATTACCAAATTTTTTATCCGAGGGATTTTAATAATATTTTAGCTCAGGGTTTTCTAAGTTTAATTTTGGTTTTATGATATTTATTATGTATTTGTATATTTGTATTTTGTTTTAATTTCCTGTGTGCCGTCCTGGGTCCCTTTTTGGGAGATAGGTGCGGGATATAAGTCAAATAAACATCAAACATCAAACATCAGCCCCTGGCAAGATCTTGATAGTGCAATCTGTGGCACAGTGGGGGGAAAGCTTGTGTGTGTGCTCTTTGCTGAAAACCTCTGCTAAGTCCCAATATTCTTTTGGGAAACAGATTCGCTACTGCTCAGCCAGGCATTGCTGTTTTGTTCCCCTCCTCCTTTTCTTTCCTGCCTTTGAGATTTCCGAGAACATCACAAGCTTTTAGAGATTTATGGACCCGTTTCCCATTTACATTAGGGTTCCATTTCTTCAGACACGTGAGTCCCAGAACTAGCAGCCATTCCATTCCGGGGGCTACTATGAAGGTTAAAGTCTCATTATGGTGTCCTAGGTTTATTTGCAAGGGTTCAGTGGCAAATGTTGCTGGTTTCCCACCCCCCTGCTACCGACTGATCAAGTTGGCAGAATGGAATGGGGATTTTTAGTTTCCTCAGGGGGACCCCAGCCGTCCTACCAGGGTGGGGCTAATTTAACTCAAGTGCCCCCGGAGTCCAGCAGAGTTGATTCTCCTCCCCCCTTCCTTCTGCAAGAGATAAATAGTTTTAGTGGTAGGGTGAGTGGTTGAATTGGTTCACTTACCACCTGGATCGCTTTCAGATGGGTTTGGGTAATGAAATTTCCTCTCACGGAGTTGGGGAAAGGGGAAATTCCCTGGCTTCTCAGTGCCGTCTCCTTCCTCAGTGGATCAATTATGTAGGTTTTCTGCCAGATGGGCATTCAGGCTTCCTGGTGGGGTCTTTTGAGCAACATTCAATGGCATGGTACCCCCTTTTCCCACACTTGAAGCAAGTTGATGGCCTTTGTGCTAGGGCATTTTGTGGTTTAAACAGCTCCCTTTTCCCTTGGGGACTGATCTTCTCCACATTCAACTGGCCCAGTATTGGTTTCCGGCCATATCTATTTCAGATTCCTCAGCTACGAGGTACCACTTGTGTAAGTGGTAAGGAGCTTCTTGGACCAGCAGGCAGTGTACAGGTCATCATCATTCAGCCCGTCTTTGAACCAGCTCACTAAGATGGTCTCTGGCCATCTACGCAAGGCCACAGAATTCCTCAGTGTATTCAGCTACTGGTTTGTGACCTTGCTTCACCACACTGATACAATCCCAGGCTTTGTGGTCAACCAAAGGGTCTTCAAATCTGTATCATAGGGCCATCATGAAATGATCAAAATTTCGCAGTTCAAGAGCATCGGCATTGTAGAGTGTCACCATCTAACAAGCAGCCACTCCTTCTAATACTAGTGTCAGTATCAAACTCATGCCCCTTGGGTTGGGAGGTTTCGCCCAAACTCCTGTATGTACGTGAGGACTTAGGCTAAGAAGAATCCCAGCTTCTGGGGAGTCTCCATTGTATTTGACACCTGGGGGGCAAATCTTCCTCTCTAGTCTGGGCTGGTTGGGGACAATCACCTGGGGTGGCCCAATGGGTGGCAGGTTCACTGGTCTGGCAACTGGCCCCACTGGCACTTTGGCTCAATTGGCAGCTCCAGGGTCTGGGGTTGTGGCTCCCCCCATCTCTGCCTGGTGCATCTTCCACCCCCTTCATTGATGATCTTGCTCACCTCAGACATTTAAGTTCTCCAATTAAGCTTCCCTCATGAGTTGATTGACATGTCTTTTAAGTTGACTCTCACACAGTTTTTCCTCACTCACTTTGTCTTGATTGGATAGTGTGCAGTTTCCAACCAGTTTCCAACCTGGCTTTCAGCTGCCATGGGTGAGGGTGATCCCCCTGGTTCTGCCATCCCAGCTGTCCTTCTTCCCCATCCCAACCAACCATTGTGGATGGTGGAGTTTTCCAGGACTGCTTCAATGTCTTCAATGGGGCAAGCGGCTCCAGTCTGCAGTTAGATGGTCATTGACATCTCCCTCCAACCTCCAGCTTCTCCCTGCTCTGTTTGGATATTATTTGCAGGGTCCCCTCAGTAGGAGAAAAAATGTTTTCTCTCTGGGTTGATCACTTTTCCAGATCCTGCTTTATGTAAGGCCTGGCCTCGCCCCCTTAATCAAAGAAACAAAGACTCTGGAAACTTTGCATTTCACCTCTGAAAAAGAGGTGATAACTGAGCGAAAGCAAAGCAGGATCTGGGGGTCCTAAAGGCAATACAATAGGAATAAAAGAAGTTAGAATCCCCTCCCAACTGTCCAATGTGGATTTGGCCAATCCGCAGGTGTGAAGATGATTTTTGTAAGAGACGCTCTGGGAAAATGGTAAGCACTCTCCTGAGCAATGCAATCCACGTGGCTCTTCCTCCCCACCCATTTCCTGAAAGGTGAGAAATTGCCAGGCCTCTCTTTATAAAGCAATTAATTACATGGTACAGGATATATAGGAAAGAAGGATAAAAAGTCTAGAGGAAGTATAGCCCCGCCCCCCTTTTCCCTTGAAGAATGGCAGTTTTGTGGATCTGACACGTAAAATAGGGAGTTTTGCCCCATTTTATGACCTTTCTTGCCACATTTGCTTAGTGAATCACTGCAGTTGTTGAATTAGTAATCTGGCTTTCCCATTGACTTTGCTTGTCAGAAGTTCTCAAAGGCTGATCACATGACCCCAAGGCACTGCAACCATCATAAATATAAGTCAATTGCTAAGTTGTCTTGAGTTTTGATCATGTGACCATGGGGATGCTTCAGTAGACATGTGAAAATTAGTCATAATTTGTACTATTGTACGATTGTAACTTTGAATGGTCACTAAATGAAAAGTTGAAGACTACTTGTCAGCTCTCACCTGTGGCTCCTAGTAGCTGTAGCATGTGCAACAGCAACACGCCAAGCAACACTTTGACAGGCTGGCCAAATCAGGTTGAGAGTCGCTGTTGGGTCATCGACCTTTGGTGAGATAGGGACTTGTCTATCCCAAGAATGTGAAGACAGATTCCAGCAGAGTGAGTGGATGAAACCTACTGGAATAGGACAACAGCCTTGAAGGCGGTATCTAGAAGCGATGTGGTATGCTAAGAGCACGGCAAGACACAAAAGACATCCTGGTCAACCACTACACCCAGCCCATCTCCAAATGTCTTGACTCTTGTCCTGCTATTGGAGCAAGATGGAATCTGAGAAGAGAGAGTGAGGCTGTCTCTTGCACCTCTCCCTCACTTTAATCCAATACACACGCAAGTCTTGAAATCCCCCCAAACTAGATGTCAAGGTCCTATTTGAATATGATGGATGAACATCATCACTTGTCATAAACATCAGAAGCTTACGCCAATGCAACGAGGCCCCGCCTCGAGTCCCTCTGGGGAGAGAGAGCGGGTTAGAAATAAAAATTTATTATTATTATTATTATAATAATTGGAAGAGATACCATGATTTTTATCTGACACAAATCATATAATCTGTATATCTAGCACCAAATTATATTCATCCTACAATTCAATATACCCAAACAGAATGAATATTGGACTTCATAGAAATAAGTACATTTCAGTATTTTATTCCCTCCTGCTTAGCCAATTCCCTTACACATATAATAAATATTTCCTCTGATAGTGTAAAATGACAGTGAAACCACACATACAGGAATAATAACTGTGTGGATTCTCAGGTTAGATAATTTGCCTTAAATAGTTTGATCCTCTAACATTTATTTTTCTACAACAAATCAAAAGAGATCACTACAGTTTGTGGTAGGATTCCACAGAGTATATTCAGATAGGAAATAAAGGTACATTTGAAGGTTGTTACAAAGAGAAAGATTTTCATGATTTCAGTGTTGTTTGACATTGCCTATTCTCAAAGGGAGGAACAGAGAGGGCTATTATCTCCAAATATTGTTGATAATGCTACTATCATTTCCTTTATAGGCATATCCTTATCACCTAAAATCAGGATCTACTGATTCTTCTTCGATTATATTTTCTATTTATTTCACAAATTGCCAACATCATTGTATTGGCTTTCTCAATGGACTAAACATATAAATTACAAACCAACTCAACAGATCATATATGAGAGAATATAAATGCATTTTATGTGTATTCATGCTTAGAAACATCCAAACCGATTGGATGCTAGTACAGCAAAAAGAATCATACATTATTTTAATTTACCCAGGCAAAACAAAACAAAACTGAAATAAATACTTCCCATTTTCATTTTTATTCATAAGATTTCAGCACCTGAGAGAAGCAAATCACACGTTTTCAGATTCTCTGCGAACATAATGAGACTGCATAAGAAGGAGAAAATGGTCTGTTAGAATATAAAAACATGGAAATCTTGACTATGTTCTCATTTATATTACCAGAAAATGCTGTATACTTAAGCCACTTGGGCAGAATGGTTGAAAATAAAGAGGTGCAGGAATATAATAAATCAGTAGGTGGCATTTTTATAAGGCTGCAATTTACATTGGTTGTTATTAAGCAAGTCACTCTGCTATTAAGTAGGTCACTCTGAGAATGAGATGGGTGGTAGCTAAATTTAAATAAATAAAATAAAAATTATAGGAATATTTATTTTAATTGTTGCATCATTCAAAAAATAATGTAATGAATAGATGAATTAACTTTCATGTTTATGGTGCAAAGCAGTAATGATATTCTCTTTTTTTCACTACCGGTTCGGTAGTGGGAGTGTGCGCACATCTGGGCATGCACTGAAGGTTCGTGATGATGTCTGGGTGGGTGGGTGGAATCTCGCACCACCACCACTATCGGTTCACCAGAACCAGTGCTAATCAGCAAAATACCACCTCTGGTGCAAAGGTTTAGGAATGTGGAAGGCTTAAAATATATTACTACAAACCGATAAGTTCAGCTGCAAGTTTTTGATCATCATAGGAACATTAAAATTTTAATACTGATTAGTAAATAACTGGTTTTATAACTTTACTCGTTCCATGCAGGAACTTGTCTTGCCATAATTAGAATTAAGAAAATTTTGAAGTGTAATTGTTTTTGCAAAGTAAATGAAATGTACTAATTATTCTAAATTAAATAAGAATTTAAAATTGGATCCCCCCTCCCCCCATTTTACTGAACTCATGACGATTCCTGTTGTGCTTGAAAACATATTACTGCATTTAGGGAAATTAATGCTGTTTTTAACCATTTTTTCTTATTTGTATTTTGTTCCATGGCAGAAACTCTACATATTGTATGAAGGTATCAATTTCACTGACAGTGGGTGAAAATGACACTGGTCTGTGCTACAATTCAAAAATGAAATATTTAGAAAAAGCTGAACTTAGCAAAAGCAAGGAAATTTCATGCCCCAACATACAGGATTTTTTAATACCATATAGAGAGCCAGAAATCTTATGGTATAAGGTAAGAAATGTTAAAAAATCTTGAACAAAATATTATGTCTTCTTTTGTTCCATTTCTAGTATCTGAATTTTTCTTTTACATAGAATACACAGGTTCATAAGATTTGGAAAAGTATAATTAGAAAAAGGTTAACTGAAAAATGGGGGGAAAGTAGCAATGTGATATTTGATGGACAAATTTCTAAATGCATGAGGTCATTTTTTGGTTACTGAAAATGAAATTTCTTTGTTTATATTATCAATTTTATACATAACTATTGCATTATTTATATATTACAAAATATGTTCAGTTATTCAGCAATTAGATAATAGACATATTCATAATGCATAGTGATAGTTTTAAAAACCCAAGGTATATAGTTCTAACAAGATGTTTCTGTGCATAAATGAAAAAAATTAAAAGATGAATAAAATAAATCATACTTTAGGTTTTAAAAGTGAGGCTGCATTAGTTATTTTAATAACTAATGTCTCAGGGCCTGGCTCCAGTAGATGGTATTTAACAATGTACTGTTGCACCCATAACATGCCTGACCATATTTAAAGAGGGTGTGTCACCCAGAGATAGAGACAACTGGTTGAACCGGGCAGCCGGAAACCACAGCCACTCGGTCTTGGTCGGGTTGAGCTTGAGTCCGTTACTTCCCATCCAGACCCGCACGGCTTCCAGGCACTGGCACATCACCGCTACGGCATCGTTGGGGTGGTTTGGGGTAGATATATACAGCTGAGTATCATCAGCGTAGAGATGGTAGTCTACCCCAAAACCACGGATGATCTCACCCAGCGGCTTCCGGGTGCGCTTCAAGGTATTAATTATCATCTTTAAAGCGCTCCATGGCTCGGGACCTAGCTATCTGCGGGATCGGATCCTGCCTCATACATCCTCACGGCCGATTCGCTCCCACAGAGAGGGACTTCTCCGGGTGCCGTCCACTAGACTCTGTCAGCGGGCGACACCCAGGGGAAGGGCTCTCTCTGTGGCGGGCCCAGCCCTCTGGAACGACCTCCCCCCCGACATTAGGACCACCACGGACCTCCGCTCCTTCCGTCTTAAACTAAAAACACACTTCTTCTGCCTTGCCGGCCTGGGATAGTTACTCCTCTGTTTTTGGGTTTATTGGGGATTTTTAGTTTAGTTAGTTTTAATGGGTATTTTAGCGCAGGTATTGTTTAATTTATTTTTAATATGAAATGTTGTATATAGTTATTGTTTTTATTCTCCCTGTGCACCGCCCCGAGTCCCTGTGGGGAGAGGGTGCGGTTTATAAGTATTAAATTATTATTATTATTATATTATATGTGTTGAACAGGAGGGGTCTCGAGGGGTCTCGAGGACGACCTCTGCCCCCCTGTCAACACAAATTGCGACCGGCCAGAGAGGTAGGAGGAGAACCACCGCAAAACAGTGCCTCCCACTCCCAACCCCCCCAGCCGGTGCAATAGGATACCATGGTCGATGGTATCAAAAGCCGCCGAGAGGTCTAATAGGACCAGGATGGAGGAACAACCCCCATCTCTGGCCCTCCAGAGATTATCGACCAACGCGACCAATGCCGTCTCGATGCTATGCCCGGGCCGAAAGCCGGACTGGCGCGGGTCTAGATAATCTAGACCCGCGATAATCTAGATAATAATCTAGATAATTATGCTTCCTACATTTCCTCTTCTTTCCTTCATGATCTTCTATGGTCCTTCTTTTCCAAGCATTAGTTTACATATTCTCTTTTTTAATATACTTCATAACTTCTGATAAAGTAGACAGTAGTATACAAGCAAATAGGGTGTCTGGATAGCATATTGGTCAGAGTACTGCCTCTTTTCACAGGTCATCTTAATTATTTATGAAACATATCTTACCCATGAAAAAGAGGCCAGCTTTTTTTCCTTTAATTGTTCTCCACATGCCTGTTTTTCCCCCAATTTTTTTTATTGATCAGATATTTGTGTTCATTTTATTGTTATAGATGGTTCATAATATATAACAATTTATATCTAGGACCTGTTACATTTTTTTCACATCATTAAAGCATTCCTGGCTGTTCCATTAATTCTATTGTGGGATTTAGGTGAAGCCCTAATTTAATATCTTTCTCTTGCATTTATGGTAACATAAAAAGAAGCCAGAATGCATGAAACCTCTACAGAAATGTTTGTGCAATAAAAGACAAAAGATTTGTGTGCATCCATATCAATATCACCTCATTCTATCCATGAGAAATTTTTTTCTCAAAAATATTTTAAAATACATTTGTGTTTCACAGAATTAAGGGTTTACCAATAGGAGAAAGTGTATTTTCTCCATAAGAATACGTGAAACAACTATCTATTTCCATGAAGCAGTTTTTCTATTTCAATTACAGTGTTATAAGAATATGATTCCAGGGGAGAAAATTGAGAATTGGTGAAAAAGAAAATGAAAGATGAATAAGTCCTTATATGAATGGGTATATTTTTCTTCTAAATGTGTTCTAAAATAGTTTCCTGTCAAGCAATGCAATGAACTTTGTACTGGCTTTGAGACTTTTTTTAAAAAGGCTTTTAAGATTATAGGTTTTGAATCAAACTGATGTGTCAAATAAAAGTACAAGGGCTATATTTACTAAAATACTGTAATTATCTTTGTACAGGAATGCCAAGTCACAACCTGGAGACTAAGTGTTTTGTTCAAAAAGGATACTCTTGTTATCGGGGAGGTCACAGAAGATGACATTGGAAATTACACTTGTGAATTAAAGTATGGACTCTTTTCTGTCAGAAGAACTACAGAATTAACTGTTACAGGTAATTAGAGATTTTAAGTATATATTTTTGTTTTCAATCACAGCCTCTTTTCTTTTTATTGATTCACAAAGTTGTCTGTTTTTTTAAAAAAAACTAATATTTTTTGTACTAAACAGTGACTGCAAGAATTTAGAACAGGTTAATCTTAATCTGTTTTGAAGAGTTGTTGGTAATTTAAATCTGTAGTAAAGAGAGTTTTGAAGTTTTGAAGGATAACATATCTACTGTATATGACAGAACAACCTTTGGGCATGATTCTAGCTCACTCAAGTGCATAACCGTTCACTTCAACAATTATGCACTTGACCTTGGTTGTGTTCTTGTAGACATTGCATTACCCAAACTACGTAACATCATCAGTTCGTGTTATCTAGTTTGGGTAATGAAACATCTGCAAGAAAGCAACCAAGGTCGGAGAACACTAAGAACCCCTCATTTCATCTCTATAAATATTCCCTTTATTGGAACTTTATTCAAACTATTGTAGTGCTTGATGAAATAATTTTGTCTTTACTGAATTGCTTTACAATACTTGTGTGAAGATGAAAGAGAATCTTATTTTAGTTCTGTTATCCTGTGAAGAAGCTAATTTAGTTGTTGAAAATGTATTACTTACACAGTTATTGTTGTTAATATTCACCCCCACCCATATTTTAACTTTTACTTCTATTTATTTCAGGGAAACGGTGAGGATACAATTCAGGGGTGGGTTTCAGCCAATATGGACCGGTATGGGTGTACCGGTTGGTGAAATTTAGCGTGCCTTCCTGTACTCATTCTTCTGGAGGCCCTGTACCTCCTATTCCTTCTTCAGCTGTTGGACAAACCCATGTGGTATGCGCTGCTCTCTTCTCTTTGACAACTGCCTCATTTCCAATGAAGGGGGTGGGGAATCCATGCAGAGGCAGGAAATCACATGGATTTCCCACCCCCTTCATTGGAAATTAGATGGCTGTCAAAGAGAAGAGAGCAGTGAGCGCCACGTGGGTGGGTCCAACAGCCGAAGAAGGCTATGAGAAGCCCACATGGCATGCACTCCCTTCTCTTTGACAGCCGCCTGGTTAAAATTCATCCCCACTTAAAAGTATCTGGCAGTGGCATTTTTCCCTAGGGGGCTCCGCAGAACATCCCAAGACCTATGCCACCGCATCTGCCCTCTTCAGGGAAAGGCCCTCTTCGGCACGTCCTCTTCAGAAGGATGAGGCCCCCCTGGCATTCCTCATCTTCCCACCCCTGCAGATGGGCTTCGGAGTCATCGCCACACAGAGCCTTGCCAGCTTCCTGCCATCGGTCCTGTAGTTTGGACCAGTGGCTTTGTTCCCACTCTCTCCCCACCCAGTTCCTTTTTTTATGCACTTCCTGAAAGGTAGCTGCTAGTGGTTTAAAAAACAGTCATGGCCCCATGCCATGGAAAACATAGGTGCATGTACACCCTACACAATTACATCCTCGGAAACACGTGGAGGGAAGCCACTGCACAAGCTCGGGTGAGTGGGAACAAGTTCACACCGTTATGAAGGTTCCAAGATGAGGGACAAAAGCCCCATCCAGCAGGCAGCCTGGTCCCTTCCCCTCAGAGGAGGAAGGGCCAGTTGGGAGAGGGGCTTTGCTCCAAAGAGGGCCTGTCCCCGAAGAGGGCAGATGTGGTGGCATCGGTCTTGGGATGTGCTGCCAGGTACTTTTAAGTGGGGATGGCTTTTAACCAGGTGGCTGTCAAAGAGAAGGGAGAGCATGCCACATGGGGTTCTCACAACCTTCTTTGGCTGTTGGAGAAGCCCATGTGGCAGGCACTTCTCTCTTCTCTCTACTGTAATGGGGCTCCCCTTGAGATGCACCCGGAGACTCCAGTTAATGCAGAATGTGGGCACGCGGGGGATTTTGGGAGTTGCACGGTACTCCCGTATAACACCTCTCCTGCGCGAGCTGCACTGGCTGCCTGTGGTCTTCCGGGTGCGCTTCAAGGTGCTAGTTACCATCTTTAAAGCGCTCCATGGCACGAGTCCTGGCTACCTGCGAGACCGCATCCTACCACATACCTCACTTCGACCTGTCCGCTCCCACAGAGAGGGCCTCCTCAGGGTGCCGGCTGCCGGTCAATGCCGGCTGGCGACCACCAGGGGATGGGTCTTCTCTGTGGCAGGTCCGGCCCTCTGGAACGACCTCCCCCCCGACATCCGAACCATCACGGACCTGCGCCTCTTCCGCCGGACACTTAAAACTTATTTCTTCCACCTTGCTGGCCTGACATAGACAGATAAAGGAGTAATTTTAATTGGATTTTAATAATTTTAAATTATTTTAGCACAGAGTCATTATTTAATTCTATTTTATACTTTTGTACTTGTGGGTTTTATCTTTTCTGTGCACCACCCTGAGTCCCATCTGGGAGAATAGGGCGGTATATAAATTCGAAATAAACTAAACTAAACTAAACTTCTCTTTGACAGCCACCTCCTTTCCAATTGGGGGGGGGGGGAGAATCCATGCACCTTTTCTCCCTCTGCATGGATTCCCCCCCCCCCCATTTCATTGGAAACAAGGCAGCCATCTCTGTCTCTGTCTCTGTCTGTCTGTCTGTCTGTCTGTCTCTCTCTCTCTCTCTCACACACACACACACACACACATACCACATGTGTGAGGGGATCAGCTGTGAGGCTGACAAAAAAGAAGCCTAGCCAATCAAGCACAGTTATCCAATGATCATTCAACCAGGTTTTGGAGCTTTTGACAGTGTGGGCAGCTGGAAAATGAAGTCAGCATCCCCATAAAGGTCATCTGCAGAAGGAAGCATGAAGTGCTCCAAAATCTCCTGGTAGATGGCTGTGTTAATCCTAGACTTAATGAAGCACAGTGGTCGAAATTCCTGTTGCTCAGTGGTCCAAAGTCCTCTTTTCTGATGAGAGCAATTTTTGCATCTCATTTGGAAACCAAGTACCCAGAGTATGGGGGAAGAATGGAGAGGCACCCATTGCAAGATGCTTGAAGTCCAGTATGAAGTCCAGTTTGTGTTGATTTGGGGAGCCATGTCATCAGCTGGTGATGGTCCATTGTGCTTCATTAAGTAGACCAACTTAATGTCAACACAGCCATCTACCAGGAGATTTTGGAGCACTCCTTGCTTCCTTCTGCAGATGAGCTTTATGGGCAATGCTGACTTCATTTTCCAGTAGAACTTGGCACCTGCCCACACTGCCAAAAGCACCAAAACCTGCTTCAATGACCATGGGATTACTGTGCTTGATTGGCCAGCAAACTCGCCTGAACTGAACCCCATAGAGAACCTATGGGGCATTGCCAAGAGAAAGATGAGAGACATGAGACTGAACAATGCAAAAGAGCTGAAGGCTGCTATTGAAGCATTCTGGTCTTCCATAACACCTCAGCAGTGCCACAGGCTGATAGCTTCCATGCCACACCACATTGAGGCAGTAGTTCCTGTAAAAGGGGCCATAAACCAAGTACTGAGTACATATGCATGCTTATACTATTCAGAGGTCCAATGTTGTACTATGTACAATCCTTGTTTTATTGATTGCATGTAATATTCTAATTTTCTGAGATTGTGGATTTGGGGTTTTCATGAGCTGTACGCCATAATCATCACAATTATGACAAATCATGGCTTGAACTACCTTGCTTTGCATGTAATGAGTCTTATCTCATATATTAGTTTCACCTTTTAAGTTGCATTACTGAAATAAATAGCATGATATTCTAATTTTTCGAGTTTCACCTGTATACACTTAGAATATAAAATTATAATGCTAGAAGCAACCATGGAGGCCTTCTAGACCAATTTCCTCTCCAAGGCAGGAGTCCTTAAACCACCCTGGACAAATGGTTATCCAATCTTTTCTTGAAAATCTCCAGTGATAGAACACCCACAATTACAGAAGGCAACTTGTTACATTGATTAATCCTTTTTGCTGTCAGGATACTAAAATCAGTGAAAAAGGGTGTTTCTATTAATCTTTTATTTAATTAATAATAAGCCCATGAAGAAAGCTGAAACTGGATAGTGGTTTATCAAAGATTGTTATCTTAGAAGATCAGCTAAAAAAAATACAGAAAGACAATCTTCCCTCTCAGTCAAATGGATGTTAGCAAGAAAATTGACAAGTACCTGCTCTAGTAAACTTAGAAATTGTTATAGATAAAGCAAGTGAAAGTATGCATGTGTTGAGATTTCGGCAGTGAAATAACGTTTCTCTTTCAATAAATCTGATTTTTAAAAAGTTAATGAGAATCTTTTTTTCTATTGCCAAGGGCTTTGGTATCTTTGGTAAATTAGTCAAACAAGCAATCAGATCTGAGTCTTTGGGCATTTGGATTCAATAGTTACTTAAACACTGCCACATTTAAATCTGGAGACAAAGGCAAAAATTAGGGAGTAGCTTTCAATTATGTACCTTCCAGAGATTCAAGGCTGCCAAGTTTTAAATACATCATGTGCAACTGAAAGGATCATTATGAATCCAGAAGTGGATTCTATCAGTGTTCGACATATTTTTTTCCCCTCTTTATTTATACCCCGCCCTTCTCCTTGTTAGGACCCAGGGCGGCGCACAGGCATTATTAAAACCACAAAATACAAAATACAAAATCGATTAAAATATATTAAATTATTAGACCCGTGCTAAAAACCCATTTTAAAACCATACCAAATTAATTTTAATTTTAAAAGTCAGAAGTAGGGGCTATCCTAGGCCGGCTTGTTGGAATAGATACGTCTTAAGACGTTGGCGGAAGAGGCGGAGGTCCGAGAAAGTGCGAAGGTCGTGGGGTAGGTCGTTCCAGAGGGCCGGGCCCGCCACAGAGAAGGCCCTTCCCCTGGGTGTCGCAAGACGGCATTGCCCCGCTGACGGCACCCGGAGAAGACCCTCTCTGTGGGAGCGGATCGGACGAAGGGATGTATGGGGCAGGAGACGGTCTCATATATAGCTAGGCCCCGAGCCATGGAGCGATTTAAAGATGGTCGTCAGCACCTTGAAGCGCACTCGAAAGGCCACAGGCAGCCAGTGCAGCTCGCGCAGGAGAGGTGTTACGTGGGTTTGCCTTGAGGCACCCATAATCACCCGCGCGGCCGCATTCTGTACTAACTGTAGCTTTCGAGTGCACCTCAAGGGGAGCCCCATGTAGAGAGCGTTACAGTAATCCAGCCGGGATGTCACAAGCGCTTGAGTGACTGTGCGAAGGGCTCCCCGGTCCAGTAAGGGGCGCAACTGGCGTATCAGGCGTACCTGATAGAACGCCCCCCTGGCCACGGCCGTCACATGGTCCTCCATGGACAGCCGCGAATCCAGGAGGACGCCCAAGTTGCGCGCCCTCTCCACGGGGGCCAGTTGTTCGCCCCCAATGGCCAGTGTTGGACTTATCTGGCTGAACCGGGGTGCCGGAAACCACAGCCACTCAGTCTTGGACGGGTTGAGTCTGAGTTTGTTACTACCCATCCAGATCCGTACGGCCTCCAGACACCGGGACAGCACCTCGACGGCATCGTTGGGGTGGTTTGGGGTGGATATGTACAACTGAGTGTCATCAGCGTACAGATGGTATTCCACCCCAAAACCACGGATGATCTCGCCCAGCGGCTTCATATATGTGTTAAACAGGAGGGGCGAGAGGACCGACCTCTGAGGAACCCCACATAAGAGAGGCCTCGAGGTCAACCTCTGCCCTCCTGTCAACACATATTGCGACCGACCAGAGAGGTAGGGCGAGAACCAACGCAGAACGGTGCCTCCCAGCCCCAACCCCCCCAGTCGGTGCAATAGGATACCATGGTCGATGGTATCAAAAGCCGCCAAGAGGTCTAATAGGACTAGGATAGAGGAATAACCTCTATCCCGCGCCCTCCAGAGATCATCGACCAACGCGACCAATGCTGTTTCGGTGCTGTGACCGGGCTGGAAGCCGGACTGGCGCGGGTCTAGATAATCAACTTCCTCCAGATGTCGGGGAAACTGTTGAGCTAAAAAGTGAAGGTTGGAGACGGGACGATAGTTCTCTAATAAAGCTGGATCCAGGGATGTTTTCTTGAGGAGGGGCCTCACCACCGCCTCTTTCAAAATGGTGGGCAAGTGCCCCTCACTCAGAGATGAATTCACAATGCCCTGGAGCCAGCCTCGTGTCACCTCCAAGGATGCCAGTACAAGCCAGGAGGGACATGGGTCCAATAAACATGTGGTGGCTCTAAGGTTCCTCCGCAACCTGTCCATATCCTCGGTAGTAACAAAGTCAAACTCCTCCCAAGGTGTAATCTCAAGACCAACGCTGGACGCCTCAACTGGACCACAAGTGGAGGGCAACTCGTTCCGAATCTGAGTGATTTTGTCCTGCAGGAATACTCCAAATTCCTCTGCTCGACCCTGCAGAGGGGCTTCCCGCGGCCTCAGATGAAGGAGGGAGCGGGTCACCCCAAACAGGGCGTCAGGGCAGTTTTCCGCGGACGCGATAAGAGTAGCACAATACTCACGTTTGGCCACTCTTAGCGCCACTAAGTAAGTCCTAATATGGTCTCTCACTAGTGTTCGGTCAGATTCGGATCGAGAAGATCTCCACCTACTCTCTTGCGGCGTTTCATCTCCCGAAGCTCCTCGGTAAACCAAGGAGCCTGGGTGACTCGGCGCCGCATGAGAGGCCGCAAGGGCGCAACTCGGTCCAAGGCCCCCGTGGCCGCACTATACCATGCGGCCACTAGATCCTCAGTCGAGTCACGGGGCAGGGACACAGGTATTGGCCCAAGCTCCCTCTGGAACCTTTCCGGGTCCATCAGGCGCCTGGGGCGGAACCAACTCGGTGTCTCTGGTTCCGCCTCCCCGCGGTGGGGTAGCTTAATATATAGCTTAATATCTGCATATAATGCAAAATGCATGGTTTACTCTTCTAGCTGACCTGAAAAATGTTTCTTTACATACATACATACATACATACATACATACATACCTATCCTGATGGAGAATTTGTTGTGCATTTTTTTTTAACAAAGGACAATTCTGATTTATTTCTTGTATAGCTGTGAGAGAGTTTTTCAAACTCTTTTGCTTAGTCTAAATCCTATACATGCACAATAATGTGTCTCACTACCAGCTGTTGATCCCAGCAGCTGTTCAGTCACTTGCAGCTTTTCAGGTTCTTTGCTCTTGCCCTGCTTGTGGGTCCATCACAAAAACTTTAGTGACATAGGCTGAACTTTCCTGATATCTTTTATCTAAGACTCACATTTTTGTTTCTTTCCTTTATGAAAAGTCTTCTCCCATTTTGTTTCAGTCACTGGTGCCTATAACCTTGGTGGAAGTTGAAGTCTTCTGTGAAGTGTTCATTTCTGAGAGTACACAATTGACCTGAATAATAATTAGTGAAGCACCTTTTGAAACTTTAATAGAGATGAGGTTTCTTTACAAGAAACACCTCACAAGCAGTGGTGAAATTCACATTTTGTTACTACCGGTTCTGTGGGCATGGCTTGGTGGGCATAGGATGGAAGGATAATACAAAATCTCCATTCCCATCCCACTCTAGGGGAAGGAGACTGCAAAATCCCCATTTCTTCCCCACTCCTGGGGAAAGGATATTGCAAAATCTCCATTCCTACCCAGCCAGAGGTGGTATTTGGGGCCAGCCAGAGGTGGTATTTGCCAGTTCTCCGAACTACTCAAAATTTCCCCTACCAGTTCTCCAGAACCTGTCAGAAGCTGCTGAATTTCACCCCTTCTTACAAGGAAGGTAAAACATGACACATTCTATTAGGAGGAGAGTCAAACAGCATGCAATCTGTGCCTTAGGAAGAAAAGCAGAAGGTAGTGGCCTCAGATTATCTTAGATAGAGATAGAAGTGTAGACAAGAAGATTATGCAGAATAAACCTCTAGCTGTCTCTTTTTACTTTTATTTTATTTATTTATTTAATTAAATTTATACCCCGCCCTTCTCCAAATGGACCCAGGGTGGCGCACAGGGATGTTAAAATACATGCAAAATATATAAAATTTAAAAAACTTATTCTAATAAATAAAACCCTGCGCTAAAAACCGAATTAAAATCCCAAGTTTAAAACTGTCTAATAGTCAGTAATGGAGGTTATGCTAGGCCGGCTAGATGGAATAGATGTGTCTTCAGACACTTGCGGAAGAGGTGGAGGTCGGAGATGGTGCGGAGTTCAGGGGGTTTTGTGATCATTACATTATAAAGTGCTAAAGACTCAGGTCCATTAGCTCTGGATTTATTTATTTTATTTATTTTATTTATTATTTTATTTATTTTATTTATTTTATTTAAATTTATATCCCGCCCTTCTCCACAGAGGACCCAGGGCGGGATTTCCAAGAACAATATGGTCTTCTCTGAAAAATATATCCAGTTCTGGAATATTTAGTGCAATAATAATTAAGAATGTAGTTAAGCAACTTAATATAAGTAAAAAATGATTTTAAAGTTCTTACAAGTTAATTCCAACTTTATCAAACTGTGATTTATTGTTTCAAAATATCACATTTTACTTTTCCTCTTTACAGTTATGATAATTGTTTCTTGAGTGAGAATGCCCTTTACACTAATAATGTAATTTATTAACAACCAAGACAAATCTGAGACAGCCTGAATGTGCTTTCAATATATTTATATTAAAGATATATTGACAGTATATTACTACAGACAACTAATAATATATCACCGGGAAGATTAATAATAATAATAATGATGATGATGATGATGATCCCCCCCCCAAGTCCTGAACCTTCCTTCCTACCATCAAATAGGTAGTTAGGCCTCATTTCTCTCCCCCCCATTCCTGAACCTTCCTTCCTACCATCAAACAGGAAGGTAGGCCTCTTCCTGCTGTGGCTGGGCCTGAACAGCTACCTGGTGCAGTTTCTACAGTTATGATATTATCATCCTTGAATCAATAGTGGCTCAGCACTGAGAACCAACCCAGGCACCTACCATCACTAATGATGAGGAGAAACGAACAAAAATCCACTTTGGATCTTTCGTCGCCCGGGTCAACAAGGACCACGTCAGATGCTATGGCTCCTGGATATCTGTCGAAAAATGGGCTACAGGGCTCAGTTGTTACTGCCAGGGAACCAGGGCATGCAACTGCAAACTGACTGGAACAAAAGCACAAAACTTGGACAACTGAAGAAAATCGACAAATCCTCAAATATTACTACCAGGCAGAGCCAACAGCCAGGGGATTTCAAAAAAGAATGATGCAGCTGTGGAAGGAACAACATCCGGAAAGTGGTGTAACTGAACAAAGACTAATGGACCAAAAGTGCTTCATCATCCGTAATAAAGTTTTCACAGAAGTGGAAATGCAACATCTAGAAATATTGGCTAAAAAGAAAACAACAAGTGATGATGAACAAGCTGAAGAAACTGCTCCAACACCTAAACAAATTGAAAAGCCAGTGCAAGAAGCAAACATACAGGATGAAGACCCTCCTATGCAACAACTTGAAAGTGTAGAGCTAAGTGATCTAGCAAAAATGAAAATTGAAAACCACATCAAAGAAAATGTAGAAAGAAAAAGACTACCTATCATTTGCGAAGTGCATAGCAAACAAGTGAAAGATCTGTTAACTGCCGTGAACAACATTTTAACTTCCATCCCATCCAGCACACTATATGAAACCAACCAATTAATGTATAGCACAGCCGCTGTTATAACTGCAGAATTAGATTATAAAATGCCAAAAAAGCAACCCACTGGAACACCAAAGTGGAAAATTCGACTTGAAAATAAAATTAAAAAACTACGAGGGGATATCAGCAATCTGAAGTACTTAAAAGAAGGAAAACTAAAGAACAAAAAGCTGAAAAATAGTTTACACAAAAAATACAACCTGGAGGAAAAAACAATAACAGAAATTATGGAAGAACTAAAACAACGTGCGATAGCAAAGGCAAGGGAAATGGAAAGATACGAAGGACGAATAAAACAATATCATGAAAATGTCCAGTTCAGAAGAAACCGACACCTCTTCTACCAGTCCCTTGATGAAAGTCGAATCCAAACTTATATTCACCCATGTAAAGAAAAAACTGAACTTTTGGAAAGAGCTGTGGGAAAACCCAGTGGAACACAACAACACTGCCTCCTGGATCAAAGATATTCAACAACAAACAATACAAAACGGCTTCCGGTTCCGCCTTCCAGCGGCGACGGACGAGTCTTGGGACTCGTCCGCCGTTTTGTTCTATTTTCTGCCCCCCAACGGGGGCGGGGCACCCCTTTTTGGGGTCCCTCCGTAGGGCTGGCTTGCCTGGGTCGGTTTATCCCAGCAGCGGCGGGAAAACGGCCCTTGTCTTCGGTCTAGGCGAGAAGAGACATGCTGCGGGGGGTTTTCCCTTCGCCAATGGAGGACGGCAACGCACGATGAATTTTAAAATAGCTGAGTGTTCGGGTCGGAAGGCTTTCCGGGGCTTTGGCGGCGAGGTGGACAGTGAGTGACTTTAATCTTATTTGTGCTGGCAGCCTGGACTGAAATAACGTGGAGGGGGTGTTTGTTTGTTAAAAACCCCCTCAGATTTAAAGCGGCGCTTAGAAATGGCTCCTCGTTGCGAGGAAGCGGACATTTCGCATCTGGATTGCTTTGAAGCAAGTGAAAGTGTTTTGCGGCTTGTTTCTTTACAATGTATCTAAGTCCGGCTGGCTTGAAACAATTTTTCCTTTGCTACTTTCTCCTGCTGGCTCTCAGACTGGGCGGTGGAGGATGGCTGCCCTTTGTTCCTGAATGACTATTTTTACTTATGGAAAATTACCAACATCTCTTTGTGATTTGGACTCCCTCTCTCTATTAATGAAGAAATTTCTGGATTAATTGATTCCTTCCCTGGAGGGCCTTCTCTGTTATAATTATTGACTGTGAAAAGTGTTTCTCTTCTGGGTCTTGAACTTTTTATAACCCTGATTTGAACTGTTTTCTCCTGATCTGCTTCAACGGCCCCACCCAAAAAACGCCATCTTAGTGGCACTGACTTTAACAGCTTACCATGGCATCAAAATCAGAATTGGCAGGCTTGGAACAAAGAATGACATCAATGGAATCAGTGTTACAAGCTTTGGTGCAGGAAATTAAAGTTTTGAGAGAAGATAATAGCAGCTTCAAGAAGGATCTTTTGGAAACACGGAAACAAGTGCTGGAGAACACACAGAAGACTGCGGAGCTGGAAGGGGGGCTGGCTGGGGCAAAGGGAGAGCTTAAAATGTTAACAGTGAGGTTGGAGAACTGACTGGGCATATGTCTAGGATGGATTTTGAAAGGATGTCATATTTTTTAAGATTTCAGAACATTTCTGAAGAACCTGGTGAATGTCTTCCTGAACTCATGAGTACAATTTTAGCCGACTATTTACATAAACCTAAAGATGAGATCAGGGGGGGACATTGACCTAGTCTACAGAATAAACTCGACATATGCCAGGATAAATGAAGTACCCAGAGAGATACATATTAAATTTGTTAGAAGGTCAACCAGAGAGGGAATTTTGAAGGCGCAGAGAGGGGGGCCGCTAATTTACCAACAAAAGGAAGTCGCCATCTTGAAGCAGATCCCAAAAAAGATTAGAGAGATGAGAAGGAGGTATTCCTTCTTATCCAAAAGATTGTTTGACCACGGGATTTGGTTTAAGTGGGCGATGCCGGAAGGGATGTTGGTGTTCTGGGATGAAGGAAGAGTAAGGATTAAAACAGTTGTTGAGGCGGAAGCCTTTCTTAAAAAACATTCCTCTGTCCTGGGGGATGATTCAGGGGGGGCAGGGGGGGCCACGGCCCCGCCCGCTGTGGGCCAGGAAGGAGAAAAAGAAGATACAATTGCCAAGAGACTTAGATCGAAAAAATAACTTTGCTTTTTTATTAACATTGTATAACCTTTATATCTGGATGTTTGCACACGACTGCCAGCACAGAATTGAGAATTTAGGAAACATGCACTTATTTTCACCTTGTAGTATTTTTGAAAAATGTTTTTTCAATGTTTTATTATGAAGCCCTGGAAGGGCCAATGATCCCGACGCGAAAGTTCTTAAAATGTTTCTGTATCCCTTACCCTATCCTTTTGGAAAATTGTAAAAACCAATAAAACTTTTTCAATATAAACAAACAATACAAAACAAGATGGAAAATATTGTAATAAAAACTGACATGGTGACAAAACAAGCAAAGAAGGTCAAGAACTGGGGTGCACCTGGCCTGGATGAACTGCATGGATACTGGCTAAAACATCTGACCAGCCTACATCATCGCATGGCCACTCAATTTGATCAAATGCTTCAACATGCAACACTCGAAGAATGGCTAACAGCTGGACGAACTTACTTGATAATGAAAGATTAAAAAAAAGGCACAGAACCAAGCAACTATCGCCCAATTACTTGTCTGCCAACAACTTTCAAACTTTTTACAAGGATACTGGCAAATACAATATTCAATCATCTGATAGAAAACAGTTTGTATCCAGTAGAACAAAAAGGAAATTATAAAAAATCAAGAGGAACAAAAGATCAGCTGCTCATAGACAAAATTTTTGTATTTTTTTTTGTATTTTATTTAAATTTATATCCCGCCCTTCTCCACAGAGGACCCAGGGCGGCGTACAGGAAATTTAAAAACATACCAATACAAAGATGAATATATAATTTAAAATAAATATTAAACAGTCCTATCCTGTACTAAAACCAAATTTAAAATACCCAATTTAAAAAACTTCCTAAAGGTCCACACGGGAGGTTAGGCTAGGCCGGCTTGTTGGAACAAATATGTTGGAACAAATAAAATATATTTATTGTATTTTGTGTTTTTTAAAATGCCTGTGCGCCGCCCTGGGTCCTAACAAGGAGAAGGGCGGGGTATAAATTTAATAAAATAAATAAATAAATTTAGACATTGGCGGAAGAGGCGGAGGTCGGTGATGGTACATAATTCAGGGGGTAGGTCATTCCAGAGGGCTGGGCCCGCCACAGAGAAGGCTCTTCCCCTGGGTGTCGCCAGTCGGCATTGTCCGGCCGACGGCATCCTGAGAAGGCCCTCTCTGTGGGAGCGTATTGGTCTAAGAGATGTATGGGGCAGGAGGCAGTCTCGCATATGACTAGGAGCCATGGAGCGCTTTAAAGATGGTCGTCAAAACCTTGAAGCGCACCCGAAATGCCACAGGAAGCCAATGCAGCTCACGCAGGATCGGTGTTATGTGGGAGCATCTAGTGGCTCCCATAATCTAGTGGCTCCCATAATCAAACGCGGCTGCGTTTTGGACTAGCTGTAGCTTTTGGGTGCACCTCAAGGGAAACCCCATGTAGAGAGCATTACAGTAGTCGAGTCGGGATGTCACGAGAGCTTGAGTGACTGTGCGAAGGGCAGCCCAGTCCAGTAAGGGGCGCAATTGGCGCATCAGGCGTACCTGATGAAACGCCCCCCTGGCCACGGCTGCCACATGGTCCTCCAAGGACAGCCGGGAATCCAGGAGGACACCCAAATTGCACGCCCTCTCCACGGGGGCCAGTGTTTTGCCCCCAATGGCCAGAGTTGGAGTAATCTGGCTGAACCGGGGTGCCGGAAACCACAGCCACTCAGTCTTGGCAGGGTTGAGCTTGAGTTTGTTACCACCCATTCAGATCCGTACGGCCTCCAAACACCGGGACAGAACTTCGGCGGCATCGTTGGGGTGGTTTGGGGTGGATATGTACAGCTGAGTGTCATCAGCGTACAGATGGTACTCCACCCCAAAACCACGGATGATCCCACCCAGCGGCTTCATATATGTGTTAAACAGGAGGGGCGAGAGGACCGACCTCTGAGGAACCCCACATAAGAGAGGCCTCGAGGTCAACCTCTGCCCTCCCGTCAACACATATTGCGACCGACCAGAGAGGTAGGACGAGAACCAACGCAGAACGGTGCCTCCCAGCCCCAACCCCCCCCAGTCGGTGCAATAGGATACCATGGTCGATGGTATCAAAAGCTGCCGAGAGGTCTAATAGGACTAGGATAGAGGAATAACCTCTATCCCGCGCCCTCCAGAGATCATCGACCAACGCGACCAATGCTGTCTCGGTGCTGTGACCGGGTCGGAAGCCGGACTGGCGTGGGTCTAGATAATCAACTTCCTCTAGGTGTCGCGGGAACTGTTGGGCTACCACACTCTCAACAACCTTCACCAGAAAGTGAAGGTTGGAGACCGGACGACAGTTCTCTAATAAAGCTGGGTCCAGGGACGGCTTCTTGAGGAGGGGCCTCACTACCGCATATTTCAAGACAGCAGGTAAGGACCTCTCACTCAAAGATGTGTTGACAATGGCCTGGAGCCAGCCTCGTGTCGTATCCCAGGATGCCAGTACAAGCCAGGAGGGACATGGGTCCAATAAACATGTGGTCGCCCTAAGTTTCCTTGACAGCCTGTCCATATCCTCGGTGGTAACAAAGTCAAACTCCTCCCAAGAAGGAACCTCAAGACTAGTCTCGGACAGTCCCACAGGGCCACTGTCGATGGAGGGTAGCTCATTCCGAATCCGAGTGATTTTCTCCTGCAGATAAATCCCAAATTCCTCTGCTCGCCCTTGCAGAGGGGCTTCCCGCGGCCTCTGATGAAGGAGGGAGCGGGTCACCCCAAACAGGGTGGCAGGGCGGTTATCTGCGGATGCAATAAGGGTGGCACAATACTCACGTTTGGCCACCCTTATCGCCACTAAGTAAGCCCTAATATGGGTTCTCACTAGTGTTCGGTCGGCTTCGGAGCGAGAGGATCTCCATCTGCTCTCTAGGCGTCTCTTGTGGCGCTTCATCTCCCGAAGCTCCTCAGTAAACCAGGGAGCCTGGGTGATTCGTCGCCGCAAGAGAGGCCGCAAGGGCGTGACTCGGTCCAAGGCCCCTGCGGCTGCACTTAACCATGCGGCCACTAGGTCCTCAGTTGAGTCGCGAGGCAGGGTCACAGGGATTGGCCCAATGGTACTAAAAATGCAAAACAAAGGAAAACAAATTTAAATATGGCTCGGATTGATTACAAGAAGGCATTTGACTCATTACCCCACAACTGGATTAACACCTGTCTGGAAAACTTTGGAATTAGCAAAAATATGTGTACATTTTTGAAAGCAAATATGCAAAAATGGAAAACAGTTCTAACAACAAATGGGGAGAACATTGGTGGTCAACATCAGACAAGGAATCTTCCAAGGGGATTCACTTTCACCTCTACTGTTCAACTTTGCATTAATTCCCCTGACAATAATCCTACGGAACACAAAACTGGGATACCAAATCTCAAGACAACATGGCAAGATAAACCATCTACTATACATGGATGACTTAAAAATGTATGCGAAAAGCCCCACTGAACTTAAATCAATACTCAACACAGTTCAACTATTCAACTTTGGACTTGAAAAATGTGCTATATTATCCATGCAGTGAGGAAAAAGAGAAGAAACAGAAGGAATAGAACTGGGAAATGGAAATATAGTGAAAGCAATAGCAAAGGATGATGGTTACAAGTACCTAGGCATATTGGAAGCAGATAAGATCTTGAATGAAAAAGTCAAAGAGTCAACACAAAAGGAATACATCAGGAGAGTCCACAAAATATTAAAATCAAAGCTGAATGCCGGAAACATAATTAAAGCCATTAATACATGGGCAGTTTCAGTGATACGCTATTCAGCTGGAATCATCAAGTGGACTCTGGCTGAACTGGAAAACATGGACCGGAAAACATGCAAACTTTTGAATATATACCATGCTTTACATCCACAAAGTGACATTGACAGGTTGTACATACCAAGAAAAATAGGGGGCAGGGGGCTATTGCAAATCCATCAAACTGTAGAATAAGAAAAACGAAGTTTGAATGATTATGTGAACCAAAGTACAGAAAAATTGCTGCAGGCTGTAAAAATGGAGAACAGCATAAAAACAACAGAAACAAAGGCAGAATATAAGGAAAAACAGCTGGATGACAGATTAAATAGATGGAAGACCAAGGCTTTGCATGGACAGCACTTGAAAAACAGTTAAGGAAAATGTGATGACAACTTGACATGGACATGGCTTAAGATGGGAACTATCAAGAAAGAAACGGAAGGTTTAATACTGGCCGCTCAAGAACGAGCACTACAAACTAATGCCATGAAATCGAAGATTCAAAAATCCACTGACAACCCAAACTGCCGACTTTGCAATAACAAAGTCGAAACTGTTTCACATTTAATATGTGAATGCAGCAAAATTGCACAAACTGATTACAAAGCTAGACACGACCAAGTTGCTAAATTAATCCACTGGTCATTATGTAAAAAATATGGTTTACCTGTATCCAGAAAGTCATGGGAACACAAAGTGGAAAAGGAATGAGAGGGTGAAGATCTTGTGGGACTTTCAAATACAAACAGATCATCATTTGGAGCACAACACACCAGATATCACGGTTGTAGAGGGCTGAAGTGTACAGTTCATTGATATCGCTGTTCCTGGAGATGCCAGACTCGAAGAAAAAGAACTAGAAAAAATAATGAAATATTGTGACCCGGCCATCGAAACTACACGGCTATGGATGAAGCATGTCACAGTGACACCCATTGTCATTGGGGCACTTGGCACCATGTCCAAAAATTGTATTAAATATATCAGCAAATTGCAGCTTCCTGCAATAACACCAGTAGAACTGCAAAAAACAGCGCTACTTGGAACATCTTACATTCTACGAAGATACTTGGTTAATACCTAGGATGCTGGCAGCAAACTGTAACAACCATTATCACCAGTCAATAGTATTTGTAATATGCATTTTTAAATGTTCAGTTGGCTGAGTTTCATGTTTTATGAATAAAGTAAATAATAATAATAATAATAATAATAATAATAATAATAATAATAATAATCTTTATTGTCATTGTACTAAAATTACAATGAAATTGGTTTATATATAAATACTGAAAAAGTAATGAAATTTCCATTTGCAACAGCTATTTTTAATTAATCTGTTGTCCTAGAAAAGAAATAATAGAAACTCATAATTTCCTCTGAGCTCAGTACCAAAAAAGTGCCAGAAATCATTTAACACAGTGAATGTCAACACAAATTCATCACTCTCTGATTCAACATAGAGGTGCTCTGAACTGAATTAGTATTAATCTACAATTTTCTTGGAAAGTGGAGCCAAGCCACTCAATCAGAAGTTCTGTAAGATTCCACTATACAAAGTCAAATGCGAGATTAACAGTTTAACAGTTAAAGATACCCTTAGTCTCCTGATCTAGACTAATTCTGGTTTTAGTAATATTATCACAAGGAATGAGATGAAATAAGATTTAATGGCAATCCATTATGTATCTGAAAATGGAGAAGTGCTTCCAAAAATGAACTATTAGGGTTAGACTTTGCATACAATTTAGCAAGGACATAAATTTACCACAAGCACAAAAATGGTGTAATTAAGTAACACTGGACAGTGAGCCACAGAGACCCAGTTGTTCAGTTGTTCAGTGCAAAATGAAGGACTTAGCCAAAGTAATAAAGTTTCAGCTGTGTTTAAATCAATTTAGACATGCAGATTGTATAAAGACCAAAGTCACTAAGTTGATAAACTTCTAAAGAAAAGGAAAAGACTCAAAGAAGCAACTGGAGGGAATGTAGAAGTAACATTTTTAAGCCAGTCCATGTCACTATACAATAAATTATAATTTACATTCATAGATGAATACAGTATATAAGATTCACATTTTGTAGCTTGCAAATTGTTGTCAAATACTGGGTAAATGTAAAGATTATGTGGCTTTAGTAAGCAATAGGTTTTGGGGAAAGTCTGAAATATTGTGCAGAGACAATCTGGTAAATACCCAGCAGGCAAGAGGCAAGAGATTGTGCTGAAAACTGTGCCAAAGTGCCAAAACCAAATAGTATGGCAGAATATTACATTATAATAGAGAAAGCCATTTGAATTGTATTGTATTTTTGGCTATTAATAATATGGTTTTGTTAGCTGAAGGATGCTTCTGGGTACAATATGAATATCTATATGGAATCAGCTTTTATGAGCTTTTTGTAGCTTCCATTTGTGTCTTCTGTATCTTCTTTAGCTACTCACTTTTTAATCCTATGCAATTTTTGTATCCTTTCAGCTTTTGAGCACTGCCTTTTATAGTCTTCATTTTAGCTTTCAAATCTCTTCTTTACAACCAAGATTCCTAAAGGAAAATGTAGAAGATCTTGCACTCTCAAGACAAGAAATATACTTAATTTTTCAGAAGCTTCCTTTAATAAAAGCATGTGCTGCTCCTTCTTTTTTAATAGCTACAAAATAGATTATTAACATCTTACACGTTTATTTTTTTCACAGGGTGCAGGAAACATAATGCAATAGAAATGGTAATAAAAACCTTGGGAATGGTGTATCAGACAAATATATAATAGCTAACCAATTAGAAAAATTTATGGAATGATCTAATTTATGTTTCATTGAATGAACTGTTTTGCAGAATGTCTTGATCACCTCTAATAATGCTGACCTTATAGATCAGGGGTGTCAAACTCACGTCATCATAGCGGCATTACATGATGTATTGGGACTCTCCCCCCCTTTGCTGAAATGGGCATGATGCATTCGGCCTGTGGGCCAGGAGTTTGAAAGCCCGGATATAGATAGTATATTCAGTTTTAAAGTATGTACTGATGCTGAAAATGGCCATGTAATATATTGGTTACTTCACTTAAAGTTAAGGTATATATTTGTATTGATAAATATATACAAATGAATATGTTTTGTACATTTCTTTCATGATGTGCCCAAATAATTGTATGCATTTATAAGCCACCAGCTTAAAAATATTACATTGGTGTACTAATTACATTCTAATATACACTTATTACATTATTACAAACTTATTGTATTAAGTTTCTTTCTTCAAAGTATTTAAATAATTTAGAAAATTAAACTCTGTACTGAGGAGTTACCTGTGAAAAGTAGTTGAAAGGATAGTCCTGTTTTGGATATCATACAAATGTTAAAGTCTTTGTGTGTGTGTGTGTGTTTTCAAATTCTGTGTTAGAACCACAGCCAACTCCACATACTCCACTTAAATGTGCATGCACTATTTTGCATGATAAAGTTTCAGTTATATGGTTTCAGTTATAGTAATACAGAATGGGAGGAGAAATCTGAGCTGGAGACGGTTCAGATAATGCATTTGCATCTAAGGTGAACATCTGAAGAGTGATAATTCTTTCTATAAGTTGTGCTGCAGATGCAAGTAGTGCATTGGGAAGCCTTAACATGTGCACAAGGGCTTCCATATGGTTATAATTAGTTTACATGGGAACATTCACAGATGTACTTAGACTCCCATTTTTGACAATTACATTGTACTCATGAACAGCTGCTAGTTTATTAATGTTACCGTAGTACATGACCTGATAATGTTTCTTATGAGAAAACAGAAATGGATCTTGAACAAAAACATGACATTGATTGGATGATTTAAAGAAGAAATATACTTGTAATGCAAAAATAAGATAGGAAATGATAAGTTTGATCTGATTACTTGATTATGAATATAATAGCTCTCAATAAATGAGAGGAAACACTACTTAGTTATTTATCACATAAACTAAAATCTTGTTTATGCATGTGTTAATTATTAATTCTAGGATTCATCAGTAATTACTAGCTTTTTAAGAAGACCAGAATGGAGTTTGAAAATGTATATATACCGTATTTTTCGGAGTATAAGACGCACCGGAGTATAAGACGCACTAAGGTTTTGAAGAGGCAAATTACAAAAAAAAGTAGGTAGGTAGGTAGGTAGATAGAGGGAGAGAGAGGGAGAGAAAGAAAGAGAAATACGTAAGGTAGGTAGATAAAGGGATAGAGAGAGAGAGAAATAGAGAGAAATACAGTAGGTAGGGAGGGAGAGAGAGAGTAGATAGGTAGGTAGGTAAAGGGATAGAGAGAGAGAGAAATAGAGAGGGAGAGAGAAATACAGTAGATATACAGGGGGAAAGGGAGAATGTGTGTGTGTAGGTAGGTAGGTAGAAAGATAGAGAGAGAAATAGAAAGATAAAGAAATACAGTAGTTAGATAGGGAGAGTGTGTGTGTGTGTAGGTAGGTAAGTAGAAGGATAGAGAGAGAAATAGAAAGAGAGAGAGAAATACAATAGGTATGTAGGGGGAGAGGGAGAATGTGTGTGTGTACCAGTGGGTTTCTGCAGGTTCGCACCTACTCGCGAGAGCCGGTTGGTGAAATTTAGAGAACCGGTGAGAGGGGGGTCCACCGGCGTACCTGGAAGTAAATCTGGCCCGCCGCTGCCAGTGACCCAACGGAAAGGAAAGGAAAGGAAGGAAGGAAGGAAAGAAAGAAAGAAACAATGAATTTATCATCACAATTGAGTCCAAAATTTTGGTTGCTAAGCAAGAGCGTTGTTAAATGAGTTTCACCACATTTTAAAAGGTGGTCACTCCCACCCTGTCACATGACTGCCAAGCCACGCCCACAAAATAGGCCACACCTACAGAGTAGGTTCTAAAAAATTTGAAACCCACCACTGGTGTGTACAGTAGGTAGGTAGAAGGATGAAAGAGAAATAGAGAGAGAGAAATATAGTAGGTAGGATGGAAGAGAGAGTGTGTGTGTAGGTAGAAGTATATATTTGTTTTCTGAGGTTTTCGCGGGTGTTTGTATGTAGGTCTTTGGTTGTTCGGGTTTTCTCCCGCGTAGAATTGGAAGTATCTTCACGACGTTTCGAGGAAGTCTCATTCATCATCTTCAGGCTGGTCCTTCCGGCTTGGTGCTTCCAGGAGCAATGTGAGATCTCAGCCGGTTCCTCTTTTTAACTGCCAGTGGGGGTGTGAGCTGATTGGGTGGGAGCTTGGCTGCATTCTGATTGGGTGGAGGTATATTCTGATTGGTAGGGGGCTTGGCTGTGCTCTGATTGGATGGGAGTTTGGCTGTGCTCTGATTGGATGGGGGCGTGTTCTGTTTGGGTGGGGGCCTGGTTGTGCTTGTGTTAGTCTGAGTTGCAGAGGGATTTGAGCTGGTGAGCTGCGTTACTGTTGTTTGGCTTCGCGTTTGTGGTCGTGCCACATCTCTGTGGTGGGCATCAGTTTGTTTCATGTATGGATTGGAGGGGTTTAAAGTGGCTAATAATGCAGCTGTGGTCTGGCTTCTGGTTTGTGGTCGGGCTTCTGGTTTGTGGTCATCATTGGTGTGGGTTTGGGCTTGCTTTTTGCGTGGATGTGTGATAGTGACATCCTGTGTGGTTTTCGTGTGGGTCTGGTATCATTCTTTGTGTTAGGGACTCGTTTGTCAGTGAGGGCAGGTTTCCAAATGGCTGGTAGGCGGGAGGTATCATCTCGTTTATTCATGCTGTGTGGCCGTTTTTCTATCTCAATAGCTTCTCTGATTATTCTGTTGTTAAAGTGTTCAATTTTGGCAATAGTTCTGTTCTTTTTAAAGTCTATATCATGTCCTGTGGCTTTGAGGTGTTGGACCAGGGAAGAAGTTGGTTCCTCCTTTCTGACTGAGTTTTTGTGTTCTTCAATGCGTGCCTTTATTCTTCTGTTGGTTTTTCCGATGTATGTGGTGGGGCAGGTGGTGCATGGGATTTCATATACTCCTTGATTTTCTAACTCTATATAGAGTTAGAAAATCAAGGAGTTTCATATACTCCTTGATTTTCTAACTCTATATATAGAAGATTGATTGGTTAAGACGCGACTGGCCGGAATGGGGTTATCCGCCTAGTTAATTGCCTTCCGCTTGAGAGCTTGTGCATATATAGCTGTCAAGCGGAGAGGCACCTGTCTACTGCACTATTGCTGCTTGTAAATAGTTTGGATGTTTGACTTAGAATAAATCTGTTGTGATGAGTAGCCTATCTATATGCACTTGGGGTACATATAGATTTTGCGGGTCCCTTCCACGGTCAGTCATTCCTGGTGGTGGTGGACGCGTACTCCAGATGGGTGGAGGTGGTCCTTATGGCCTCCACCACTGCAGAGAGCACTGTCAGGGCCTTGCGTCGCCTTTTCGCGATGCACGGGTTGCCGGACACCCTGGTGTCTGACAACGGCCCGCAGTTCCACTCCACCACCTTCCAGGAGTTCCTGGCCTCGCAAGGGATCCGCCATGTGCCAGTAGCTCCCTATCACCCGGCCTCCAATGGCCGTGTGGAAAGGGCTGTCTGCTCGGTCAAGGAGGCTTTGGCCCGGTTTGATAAGGGAGACTGGCCAGCAAGGGTGGCTGCTTACCTCATGGGTCAGCATTACACTCCTTGCCCAACCACAGGGAAGAGCCCCGCTGAGCTCTTGATGGGTCGACGCCTGCGGACCACTTTGGACAGACTGCACCCCGACTATGATGGGGTGCAGGAGAGCAACCTGAGGGTTCCCCCTCCCTGCCTTTTTAATGTGGGGGACCTGGTTTGGGCACAAAACTTTTCCAGGGATCCGCGTTGGGTTCCCGCCTCCATCCTCGGCCTAACCGCCCCCTGTTCCTACAGGGTCGGCCTACTTGATGGAAATGAATGGCGGCGCCATCTGGATCAACTGAGGCGCCGCCTGCCCTCGCTGGCCTTCACCACACCAGGCCGGACCTACCCATTAGCCACCGTTGGGCCACATCACCCTTCTCAAACCGAGCTGCCAGAGCCCCTTCCAGTTTCAGGCCTCCCCCTATCTGACGCCCTTTTCCGCCTTCCAATAAGCACGACAGCTCAATCCGACCTGGACTTGCGGGCCTCGCTGTTCAGAGGCCCGCCCTACCAAGCCACTGCCTACCAGCAGCCACAACACACCTCCGTCCTGGTTGCCACGCCCCCTCGCTTGGACTTACCTATTCTGCTGACTCTGTCGTCGCCGCCTCCGCCTCCGGGGGTAGGCCACAGTGACGCATCCTGTAGCTCCACTCCCCGTGGGGAGGAGCTTCCACAGGAGCTACTTACTCCGTCGAGCTCTCCGGCGCAACTGAGGCGTTCAGGGCGGAGCCGACACCACCCCGCCTACTTGGCCGACTACGCGTGCGCGACCACTTGGACTGACAACTGACAGATGCGCATGCACGCTGACTGGGGGGAAAGGGGTGTAGAATCCTTGACTTACAACCAAGCTAGTAAGTCTGGTAAACTTTGTATGACCTTGTTAACTTGTTATCTTGTTAACAGCCAGTCATGTCTGATTGGTTAAGACGCGACTGGCCGGAATGGGGTTATCCGCCTAGTTAATTGCCTTCCGCTTGAGAGCTTGTGTATATATAGCTGTCAAGCAGAAAGGCATCTGTCTGGCGCACTATTGCTGCTTGTAAATAGTTTGGATGTTTGACTTAGAATAAATCTGTTGTGATGACTAGCCTGTGTCAGACTCACTTCCTACGAAACCTAACAGGTAGGTTGATGTTCTCAAGTGTATTTATCTATGTCCTGCAGAAGGAAATCGCAGACAAACCTTAAAACTTTGTTTCTGCTTGCTCAGAAAAAGTTAAAGAGCCTTCCGAAAGGTGTGGGGGGGGGGGAGCCTTTGCACTCGGCAAACTTCCAAAACAGCCCATTTCTCCGTGAAAATGAGGCTGTTTTTTTTTAAATAAAAAGCATAAGTGCAGAGTGCTCCGGGGGGTGGGGGGGTGCAGAGTGCTCCGGGGGGTGGTGGTGAAAAATGAGCAAAAAACCCGCCCCGTTTACCCAGGAGCTGCCTCCATAAGGCTCGGCACAGCCAGTTTGGTGAAGGGTTTTTTTGTGCTTTGCATACTTCTTCCAAATGCTCTTTCTCCGCGAAAACGGGGCCGATTTTCTTCAAATTAAAAGCATGACTAGTCTTGGGGGGGGGCTTGCAGAATGCTCCTGGGGGGTGGGGTGGGGGGCAAAAAACTGCCCCATTTATCGCGAAAATGGGCCATTTTTGGGTCAAATAAATTGCCTGCATAGTCCTATGGAGGCTTAAAGAGTGCGGCTGGGGGCTGGGGGAGGGGGAAACGGCCCATTTGAGGCTAATTTCTGCCCTCCCCAGCCCCCAGGGGCTCTCTGGAAGCCTCCACAAGACTAGGCACAGCCAGTTTGGTGAAGGGGGTGGGGTTCCAGGAGGCAAAAAATGCTGTATTCGATGTATAAGACGCACCCAGATTTTCATTCTCTTTTTAGAGGAAAAAAGGTGTGTCTTATACTCCGAAAAATACGGTATGTAATATGACACATAGACTCACAGTTATAGTTATTATGAATATTCTCTCTCTCTCCCTCCCTCCCTCCCTCCCTGTCCCTGTCTCTCTGTCTCTGTCTCCCTCTCCCCCTCCCTTCCTCCCACCCTCTCTTATGGTGCTCAACTCAACAACTGGATGGCCAACAGAGTTAAAATAAAACAAAACCAATTATAAATAGTCCAAAATTTAAAGTATACAATGGCCAAGTAACTTTAACACTAATTGCTAACATAACCAAGTAGATGGACCCTTCAATCCCTCAAATCCTAGGTCTGGGCACAGAACCACATTTTCAGAGCTTTAAAAAAGGCCCACAGGATTGGGTTCATCGTGATCTCCAGAGGAAATTATAACATATTATATATGAATGACCTGGCATTTTCATCACTGAATGTTAATAAAATTAATAATTATACTATTATTAATAGTTCTGTAGTTATTAGGAGAAAAACAAAGGATATTGTCTTCCGAAGTATTCTGCTTGTAATCAACTACTGACTGAACTACACTTGAATTCTGTAGCCATTTACCTGGGGGTAAACATATATGAACTTAATAGAAGTTAGTTCTTTTGCTCAAACTGCAACCTGTCCAAATGGTAGATAACGTGTAAAATACTGTACATAAGTTTAATTTAATCTAGTTGTCTTCATCTATTCTTTTATATAGCTTTCTTATTGTAATTCTGAACTTTCTGACAGCACCCTGAAATCCTTATTGCTTCCATCATAGCCAAGTAGAAGTTTGGTTTTGAGTCTCATGGTTAAGTCGCTTGTGGGTTTGTCTTGCCAGTCATGGCATTGCTGCCTGGTGGTTACTTGGGCAGCTGTTTGAGTAGAGGGAATAATGGCATCCACTGTGTGCTCCCGTTTGCATTTGTACTGAAGCATGCAGGAGAAGGCGTCAGCTAGAAAGTACTCCTCAAACTCTTACGCTGATTAACATCTGTCTAAATTATTTCCATAATCCCATATCTAATCATCAAAGCACAGATCAACTTTTAATTTCAGTCTCTTACAAAAAGTCTCTCAATTTCTAAAGTGTTGCCATGACTATTATCAGGTTTGCCTGGAATGGAGAATTCCATGCATGCCTTCAGCCATTTTTCTACAACCTAGTTCGTGAGTATGATCTATGATGCATGACAGAAGGGAGGAGATAAGGGGGTAAAGTTCAAACGCAATTAAGCGAAAGCCAGTTTTGGCTCCGCAGGAGTACATGCCAGAATGTTATCCTAATAAATGATTGGATTTCTTTTGAACTTTGTCTCGAGGCTCGTAAATTAATTAGGTCATCTTCTGGGAACTTCACAGAAAGCCAAAACTGACTTTTAAAAATCTGTCAAGATTTCCAAGTTTCCTGAATCCCAGGCTCTCTGAACATTCCCCCAATATTTAGGGTGCTTGGAGGGAAAATCAGGCAACAGGAAACTGATTACAGCTGGAGGTATGCGGCAATGCCAGGCAGCGATGCCTTTCTCAGAAGCAGAAGCAAGAAAAGATGAGTACTGGTGGAAATCAGTCCCTAAGGCAGCTGAGGTGGAATTCCCTTACCCCAATTCCCAGATAAAGGGAAGGGTCTTGAGCGAGCTGGCAAGGGTGGACTAGAGGTGGGACTGGGCACAAACCAGGCTCCCAAATTTAATAATAATTAATTTATTACATTTATAAACTGCCCCCTCTCCCCGAAGGGATTTGGGGCGGTGTACAGGAAAATTAAAAAACCATATAAAAACATACAATACACACAAAGTTAAAAGCGAATTAAACTACCCTGTACTAAAAATTTAAGAACATTAAAATTACTACCCATTCAAACCCAATAGACAGTTTGAGAAAACAGACTGGGGCAAGAAGCGTAAATTAGGCCAAGCCGGCCTGATGAAACAAATAGGTTTTTACTTTTTGGCGGAAGGCGCGGAGGTCCGTGGTCATTCTAATATCCGGAGGTAGGTCGTTCCAGAGGGTTGGGCCCATCACAGAGAAGGCCCTTCCCCTGGGCATCGCCCACTGGCATTGCCTAGTGGACGGCACCCGGAGAAGTCCCTCTCTGTGTGAGCGAATCGGCCAAAGGGATGTATGGGGCAGGATACGATCCCGCAAATAACTAGGTCCTGTGCCATGGAGCGGTTTAAAGATGATAACCAACACCTTGAAACGCACCCGAAAGGCCACAGGCAGCCAGTGCAGCTCGCGCAGGAGTGGTGTTACATGGGAGTATCTAGTGACTCCCATAACTGCCCGCGCGGCCGCGTTCTGGACCAGCTGTAGCCTCCGAGTGCATCTCAAGGGGAGCCCCATGTAGAGAGCATTGCAGTAGTCCAGATGAGATGTCACAAGCGCATGAGTGACCGTGCGAAGGGCATCCCGATCCAATAAGGGACGCAACTGGTGCACCAGGCGAACCTGGTAGAATGCCACCCTGGCCACGGCTGTCACATGATCTTCTATAGACAGCTGAGAGTCCAGGAGGATGCCTAGTTGCGTGCCCACTCCAGGAGGGCTAGATGTTCGCCCCTTATGGCCAGCGATGGCGTCAACTGGTTGAACGGGGGCGCTGGTAGCCACAACCACTCAGTCTTGGACGGGTTGAGCTTGAGTCTGTTCCTTCCCATCCAGATCCGCACGGCTTCCAGACACCGGGACATCACTTCGACGGCATCGTTGGGGTGGTTTGGGGTAGAGATGTACAGCTGGGTGTCATCTGCGTACAGATGGTAATCTACCCCAAACCCACGTATGATCTCGCCCAGCGGCTTCATATATGTATTGAACAAGAGAGGCGAGAGGTTTCCCAGTGGCAACGGTCGAGTCCTAGGGCTTGTCCGCCGTTTTGTTTCTTTTACAGGGCAGGAAGTGCCTTTTAAAGGACTCCCACTGTACGGTCGGCTCGCTGGGATTCCCCTATCCCGACGGCGGTCGGGGGGTGGTCCTTGTCCTCGACCCAGGAGTAGAACATGCTGCGGGGGGCTTGGTTCCCTTTGCCAATGGAGGATCGGAACATCTAATTGTTTTTGAGAGGGCTGGATCGCTGGAGTCGGAGGCGATGCCGAGACTCTGGCTATAGAGTGGACTGTGAGTGACTTGATTTCTTTTTGCTTGCAACGTTTGCTTTGAAAAACGATGGAGGGGGGAGTTTGTAAAAAAAAAACCTTGGAACGGAGAGAAGCGGCGTTTTAAAAAATGCTCCTCAGGCTTGAGGAAGTGGAGAAATCCACATTCAAACTTTTCTAAGCGATAGTGAAAGTCTTTCTGGAATGACCGTTGGATATTTTGTATCGAAGTCTGGCGATAAAGAAGCAATTTCCTCTTTGCGGTGGCTTCCAGCTGGGCGGGGGAAGATGGTGTTCCTTTGTTCTCCGGAGATATACTCTTTATGGATGATTGCTGACATTTCCTGGCGATTGGAACTGCCTCTATTTTCTTTACTAATGATTGTATGTAATTGATTAATTGGTCCTTTCCCTGAAGTGCCTTTTTTTTCCTATTTGATTGCAAGAGCTTGGTCTCTCTCAGGACTTTAATTAGGTAAACTTTGTGACTTTGTGTATTGGGATTTGCTCTTATCCTGCCTCACTGACTCCTATTCAGCAGACACCATTTTACTGACACAGACTTAAATCTTTCATCATGGCTTCAAAAAAGCAGACACATCAGCCTAATATCACCTCGATGTTACCTGAAAAACCTGATACGGATGCTAGATTAACAGCAATGGAAGAATCCCTTCAGACCTTGGTGAAAGAAATTAAAGAAATGAGGAAGGACCATGTCAGTTCTAAGTTAGAACTTTTAGAGGTACAGAAGAAATTAATGGAAAATACACAAAAAACTGATGAGCTGGAGGTGGGGTTGGTTGGGGCAAGGGGAGAGCTTAAAAGTATTAATAATGAAATAGGAGATTTAACTGGTCATATGTCTAGGATGGATTTTGAAAGAATGTCCTATTTTTTAAGATTTCAGAATGTTCCTGAGGAGAATGGTGAAGATTTATCTGATTTAATGTGCACAATTTTAGCAGATTATTTACATAAGCCTAAGGATGAGATTAGGGGGGACATTGATTTGATAAATAGAATAAATTCAGCATATGCCAGGATAAACGAAGTACCCAAAGATACATATTAAATTTGTAAGAAGGTCGACAAGGGAAAGGATCTTGAGGGCACAGAGAGATAGTCCATTAATTTACCAACAGAAAGAGATAACCATCTTGAAGCAAGTCCCAAAGAAAATACGAGAGTTAAGACGGAAGTATTCCTTCTTATCTAAAAGATTATTCAAAAAGGGGCTCTGGTTTAAGTGGGTAATGCCAGAGGGAATGTTGGTGTTCTGGGAGGGAGGAAGAGTAAGAATTAAAACAATTGTAGAGGCGGAAGCCTTTCTTAAAAAACATTCCTCACTCCTGGAGGATGAAAATGGGAGAGCAGAGGGTGCCGCGGCCTCGCCCACTGGAGGCCAGGGAGAAGAAGATACAATTGCCAAAAGACTTAGATCTCAAAAGTGACTTTATTTTAGCACAACACAATATTTGTTTGGATGTTCATATATGCTTGCTAGCATAGTTTCTTTTTTTTAAATGACATATTTGCATTTCTTTCCACTTTGTAGTACAAATGAAAATGTAAGGTATTATCTATATTTTGTATGAAGCCTTGGAGGGGGTCACCGATTTTCACGTGAAAGTTCTCACAATATCTTGTATGCACCTTACCCTTTACCTTATTTGTAAAAAATTGTAAAACCCAATAAAACTTTTTCCAAAAAAAAAAAGAGAGAGAGGCAAGAGGACCGACCCCTGAGGCACCCCACAAGTGAGAGGCCTCGAGGTCGACCTCTGCCCCCCTGCCAATACAAATTGCGACTGACCGGAGAGGTAGGAGGAGAACCACCATAAAACGGTGCCCCTCACCCCCAACCCCTCCAGTCGATGCAATAGGATAGCATGGTCGATGGTATCAAAAGCTGCCGAGAGGTCTAATAGGACCAGGATGGAGGAATAACCCCCATCTCTTGCCCTCCAGAGATCATCCACCAATGCGACCAATGCCGTCTCGGTGCTGTGACCAGTCCGGAAGGCGGACTGGCACAGGTCCAGATAATCAATTTCCTCCAGATGACGTGGAAACTGTTGTGCCACCACACTCTCTACAACCTTCGCCAAAAAGTGAAGGTTGGAGACCGGACGGTAATTTACTAACAATGCTGGGTCCAGGGAAGGCTTCTTGAGGAGAGGCGTCACCACCGCCTCTTTCAAGACGGTAGGCAAGAACCCCTCACTCAAAGAAGCCCTCACTATTTCCTGGAGCCAACCTCGTGAAACCTCCCAGGATGCCAGTACAAGCCAGGAGGGACACGGGTCCAATAAACATGTGGTGGCCCTCAGTCTCCTACGCAACCTGTCCATATCATTGGAAGTAACAGAGTCAAACTCCTCCCAGAATGGTGCCTCAAGACCCGCTTCCGACGCCTCCTCCGGACCACTTTCGGTGGAGACCAACTCGCTCCAAATCTGAGCGATTTTGTCCTGCAGATACTCTCCAAATTCCTCTGCTCTACCCTGTAGAGGGGCTTCCCACGGCCTCTAGTGAAGGAGGGAGCGGGTCACCCCAAACAGGGTGGCAGGGCGGTTATCTGCGGTTATCTAAGAGTGGCACAATACCGACTTTGGCCAATCTTATCGCCACAATGTAAGTCCTCATCTGGGATCTTACCGAGGCCAGCTCTCCCCGGTCCAGGGCCTCCCACTCACCAACTTTTCACCCCAGCAGGGGTCTGTCGGCCTTTGCCTCAGTCTGGCTATCTTCAGCCTCCCGAGGCCTTGGCACAGCTGTTTGTCGACCCCCCCTTTACCTACGATGCCCCAGCGGCGTCTATCAGCGATGACTTTCGGCCTCGGCCTCAGCTTGGCGATCTTCAGCCTCCTGAGGCCTCAGCGCGGCTGTTCCCCGGCTGGCCTCACAGTTTGCCAGGCCTGGCCCCAGCATGACCCCAGCTTTGGCCCGATCTTCTTCAGGCCTGCCGGGCCCAGTTATTCTTCGGCCTGGCTCGGCCCGGCCCGGCCTCGCGGCCTCCGGTGTCGCCATGCCGGCCCAGCCGACTTCGGACGGCCTGGCCCGGCCTCCCCGACCTCGTCCTCGCTGGCGCCACGTTGCCCATGCTGGCCGTCCCGACTCCGCCCTTCTGCGCCGTTCAACCCTCATTCAAACCTCGGCCCGGCGTTTGGAGTCCTCCGCCCAGCGTCCACCCAGCATCCTCATGTAGAGCCACCAGCCCACCTTAAAACGTCGTTCAGGCCTCTACAGGCAGCTCAGGTGGGCAGCTCACTGGGCCTGGCCCCTACGATGTTCCACGGGCCAGGCAACATGCCCTAATAGCTGGCCACCCCCGCGGCCCTCATGGAGCTCAGCGGCAGACTGCCATCTTCATGCATGCGCAGCCCCAGATGAAATCCCTGGGGTGTGCAATAGAGCAACAGAGGGAGAATTTTGACCGGTCCACCCTTGCAGATGAGGGGCCATCATGCCGCCCAAAAGAGAGAGTAGGGACATCTGATCTTGTTGAGGGGAGGAGATGCAGACTGGAGCTCTGCCCCCTCCTCCACCCAATAGATGGAGAAGGAGCCCAAAACTACAACCAGTGCCTCGCCCACGCAGCAGACAGGCTGTCCAGGGCAGACAAACCCCTCCCGCCTTCCGAACTAGAGGAGAGGAAGATGGTCAGCCATATCAGGTGCAAGCACACAGAGGCTGACAGGAGGTTGGAGTAGTAGGATTGAACAACCCTCCCAATTCAGGGGAACGTTTGACGGAGACTCAGACCAGCTACCTCTATTCGTTGATTCAGCTGATATCCACCTAGAATGCTATGGGCATCTCTACCCATCTCCCAGAGCCATGGTGAATACCATCGCACAGAGTCTACACTCTAGAGGGAGAAGCAAGGGAATGGCTAGCAGCTCTCCACAAGAGGAAATCCTCCCAATTGCAAGAACTAGATGACTTCTTACAACTGCTAGAGGCCAGGTTTGAGGAGGGGGAGGAGGAGGACCCATATGTGAAAGAGGAACTCATCAAGCTAAAGCAGAGGGGCCACCCCATCAAAGAGCACCTCCATGAATTTAGGAAGGTCATAGGAAGGCTACCCCCTTTAACAGAGCGGCTGCTGGTGCATTTTTTCAGAACAAGCCTAGACAAGCAAATTGCCCAGGTAACCACATACTGTGGCATCCCAAATTGACTCTCTGAGTAGTTCCAAGTAGTAACAAGAGTTGACAGCGGGCTGTGTGCCAATGACATGAGAAAGCAACCAGACACAAAAGAAAGAGGTCATCCTGATGTGAAACCACCCAGCTGAAAGGGAACCACAGCACCACAGCAGGCCCTGAGAGCAGCCCTCCCTCACAGTGCCCTAAAATGCTACATGCAGGGGGGATGGGCCACATGGCAGATGCATGCCCAACCCCAGCCCCAAAACCAAGACCAGTATCAAGTACGCTAATGATGCTTGCTTCATAATAAGCAACCTAATATTATAATACAAAAAGCAGTGATTTATTAACAACTTCATTAGGCATTCCTCATTAGGCATTAGGCATTTCTTATTTGCAGCTAACTTTTTTGCTTTCTTTATGTGCTTCTGAACTTTGCCCACATTACTGTCCTCCCATCAGCCTCATCATCATAAATCACATTAGCCAATGAGAGATGGTAGTTTAGACATGCGCATTCACAGGCCAGCTTGAGATTCCATTCTGACCACAGGTATGCATGAAATTCTCCTCTCTAGGGCAGTTTGCTAGTAGTCATAGAGATGCTTTACAAACTGACAACCGGCTCCCCTCACTTCCTGAAAGCAACCTATGGGAATCAAAACAATTTGAGTACAGGTGTATAACTTAGGGATGCATTCCTCACCCAGGCTTGCTTGGATTTTCTGCATGGAATTTTGCTATAAGGCGATCAGCCTGGATGTTTCAATATTTCACCCAAGATGCCTCTGATAAGGGGTAACCCTTCTTCTTGATTAGGTATTGAAGTTGTCCCCTGTGCCACCTTGAATCAAGGATTCGTTGAACTTCATAATGGGTTTGGCTTCCGGGGTAGTGTCTGTAGGGTGGATCCAATCACGGGTTTCAACAGGCTGCTATAAAATGATTGGTGTATCTTCCCCAGCAATTGAGGCAGTTTCAATTGGACTGTGACTGGATTAATAATTTTTACTATGGGGAATGGTCCCACAAATTTCGGGCCCAGTTTCTTGCTAGGCAGTTTTAATCTCAAGTATTTTCTGGAGAGCTAAACCTTCTCTCCCATCCGGAATGGCTGTTGCGAAGCCCGGTGTTTATCTGCCTGTTTCTTATAGCTTTGTGCTGCTTTAGCCAGTGCTTTCTTGACATTTTCCCAAGTTGCATTCAACATCGACATCCAATCAGTCAAGCTGACTGAGGCAGGAGGGTCCCTTGGATATTCAGGCTTTGGGACAAAGTCCATGCTGCTCACTACTTTGAAAAGCGTGAGTCCTGTGCTACTGTGAACAGCATTATTGTACACAACCTCAGCAAAGGATAAAATGTCTGCCCAATGGAACTGCTGATAGTTCACGTAGCACCTCAGGTACTGCTCTATCATAGTGTTCAGTCTCTCTGCTGCCCCATTAGTGCTCGGATGAACAGCTGAACTAAGATTCTGAGAAGACCCAATGAACCGCAAGAACTCCCTCCAGAACATAGCCATGAACTGGACCCTTCTGTCTGAGATTATTCTTTGAGGTACTCCATGAAGTTGGTAGATATGCTTCACAAACAGTTTAGCCAGCTTGTGAGCTCCTGTCAGGGTTCGCTTCTTCGAATATTCAAGAAAGACCACACTTAAGCATATTTCAGAATGTTTAAGGTTACTTTTACTGAATACAGAAGAACAGCAAACGAAGGTCAAGCAGGGAGTGACTAGTTTAGGCGCGAAGCGTGTATATCAAAGCATAAGCCAACCCCATTAACCCATGCCCTCTACAATAGTGTCCAATGCCAAGTTCTCCAGGACATCAGGTGGGCATCACGTCCACAGCAGTCATCACAATGGAATGTGATACCGTTAGGAGGGAGACATCTCTATCTCGCACTATTCTCCTCCAGCACACATAGCTAACCCCAAAACCCCACCCTCCCCGTTTCCATGGCAGCCAAGCATGCAGCAAAGCGAAGGCTGACATCCGGACCTCCTCCAGAAGCAGGGGATTCAGTTCTGAAAAATAGACAACAAAATTGACAAACACAAAATCACACAATAACATAGAAAATGGGAGAAGAGAGGTTAAGGTTTGTTAGGATATTTGGCATAGAATTGTCGCAGTAGTTTTGGGGTGCTCACATGTTGTTTATCCACCCATTCATTATGTGACGGAGGAAAATCCTTCCAGACTACCAGATACTGTATTTTATTTCTGTGCACTCTGGAATCTAAAATGTCACGGACTTCATAATGCTGTTGGCCATCCATCATTAGGGGTGCGGGAGCATCAGGATGAGGTTTACGAAGATGTGACAAACGTTCAGATTTCAACTGGTGGACATGGAATACTGGGTAGAGACGTCGGTAGATTTTAGGAAGGTCCAATCTAACTGAGACAGAGCTGATTATCTTAGTAATCGTGAAGGGTCCCACAAACTTAGGACCTAGTTTCTTGCATTTTTGAGGACTGTCCAGATGTCTAGTAGAGACGTATACCCGATCTCCAACTTTGTATTGCGGAGGTACAGCTCGTTTTCTGTCGGCGTAAAGCTTATGAGATTGATGAGCATCATCTAATGTTTTTCGTATAATGGGCCAGACAGAAGACAGTTTAGCACTCCAATCCGCGAGCGAATGAATTGTAGGAGGGTCGTGCGGAAGCTCAGGGATTGGTACAAAGTCCTGACCATAAATTACTTTGAACGGGGTCATTCCGGTACTGCTATGAACAGAGTTATTATACGCTACCTCAGCGTGAATTAGGAGATCAGCCCAATCATTCTGTTGGAAGTTTATAAAACAGCGCAAGTATTGTTCCAGAACGGAATTAGCTCGTTCACAGGCCCCATTAGTCTGCGGGTGGGGGGAGGAGCTTAAGCCCTGGGCGGAGCCAATCAATCTCAGAAATTCCTTTCAAAATCATGACGCAAATTGAGTACCCCTATCTGAGATGATACGCTTCGGGACGCCATGCAAGCGATAAATGTGAGTAAGAAAGAGCTTAGCCAAAGATTTAGCGGATGGAATTTTGGAGCATGGTACAAAATGAACTTGCTTGGAGAACAGATCAGTGACCACCCATATGACAGTATAGCTCTGGCTACTTGGAAGATCAACGATAAAGTCCATAGAAATTTCCTTCCAAGGAGCCTCTGGTCGCGCTACAGACTGGAGGAGACCGTGGGGTTTCCCTGGGGAACGTTTGGAAGCCGCACAAACTGGGCAACTGGCAATATAAGATTCAACATCTTTTTTGAGGGAAGGCCACCAAAATTGGCGTTTCACCAAATGTATAGTCTTTACAAATCCAAAATGTCCAGCAAGTCTGGAGTCATGAGCTCTTTGCAACACAAAAGGTCGCAGGGTAGCAGGAACATATATCTTAGAACCAACCCAGGGTAGATCATCTCTGATGGTACAGTCTGCAGAGTGCGCGGAATACTAATCGTCGGTAAGAAGTTCTGACTTAATTCTGGCAATTAACTCTGCAGGAGGATCAGATTGGACTGTGCAGTGACTTCTGATGACGACGGGGGCTGCCATTGAAGTATGTGGAATGACAGGTTGAACAACCGTGAGCTTAGAATTGTCATATTGAGGTAGTCTGGATAGAGCATCAGCCATGAAATTTTTTCCTCCAGGAATGTATCTGAGGGTGAAGTTGAACCTATGGAAGTAGTGAGCCCAACGCACTTGTTTAGGAGACAATTTACGGGACGTTGTTAGTGACTCCAAATTCTTGTGATCAGTCAAGACTTCAAATGGATGAGGGGCCCCCTCTAGAAAATGACGTCAAGTCATGAGGGCCCAACGAACAGCAAAAGCTTCTTTCTCCCAGATCGCCCATCTCCTTTCAGTGTCGGACAGCTTACGGGAAGTGTAAGCACAAGGTTGCAGTTGGCCCTGTGGGTTATATTGTAACAAGACAGCGCCAACAGCCACATCACTTGCGTCGGCTTGAATCACGAAGGGGGCGTTGACATCAGGATGTTTCAAAACAGGTTCTGCTGCAAATAAGCATTTAAGCTTCTCAAATGCGGCTTGGTATTCCATAGTCCAGTTCAAAGGAGAACCCGGTTGCGGTTTGTCCTCCCCATTCGTTTTGAGAAGGTTCGTGATAGGTAGTGCAATGCTAGCAAAAGAAGATATAAATTGGCGGTAAAAATTGGCAAACCCCCAAAAACTTTGTAATTGTTTACGAGTGCGAGGAGGCGCCCACTCCGTGACAGCTTTAACCTTGGCAGGGTCCATTTCAATTCCCTCAGAAGAGATGCGATAGCCTAAGTAGTCAATTTTTTCCTGGTTAAATTCGCATTTAGAAAGTTTAGCATAGAGTTCAGCAGCTCTGAGTTTACGCAGAACGGACTAGTTTTACGTGTTCGTCATGTTTTTGTGTATATGACGATGTCATCAAGATAGACGATAACGCCCTTGTACAGGTGCTCATGCAGAATGTCATTGATTAGTTGCATAAAGACAGAAGGCGCTCCTTGTAAGCCAAATGGTAAAACCTTAAATTGAAAGCACCCTAAAGGGCAGTTAAACGCTTTTTTCCACTCGTCTCCTTCCTTAATTCTTATTCGGTAATAAGCTTCCCTGAGATCGAGCTTAGTGAAAATTTTGCCTGTGGCTAGATGTGCCAACATGTCCTTCATGAGTGGTAGTGGGTAAACGTTGTGTTCACAGATAGCATTCAAAAATTTATAATCCTGAACCAGACGAAGAGTGCCATCTTTCTTTTCTCTAAACATTACTGGGGCGGCTACACGTGGTCTAGCAGGTTCAATGAAACCTCTCTCTAAATTCTTGTCAATAAATTTGTGAAGTTCCACCATTTAGCGGGGTGTCATAGAGTAAATGCGAGGTTTGGGAAGTTGCACCCCTGGGAGGAAATCAATTGAACAGTCTGTAGCCCAGTGGGGGGGGGGGAGAGTGTCACAGGCTTTTTCACTGAAAACATCTTTAAGGTCCCAGTACTCCTTAGGGATTTTATTTTCCCCAGGTATAACTTCCAGCGTGGGAAGAGCCAAGCCTAAATTAACAGGTTCCTGGAGAGGAGGTTGTTCAGGTAGAGGTTGCACATTGGGAGGTGGAGCCAGAGTGACTGGCACATTGTTAGGCAAAGGGAAAGGAATGCGAACCCACCCTTCTTTCCAGTCAATTAGAGGGTTCCACTTCCGTAGCCAATTGAGGCCCAGAATGACCGGGTTGTCAGCAATAGGGGCCACAATAAAGTTAATGGTTTCTCGATGGGTATCACCAATAGACACTTGAATTGGTTCAGTTACATATAGTGCTGGATTACCACCTGCTACAGTACCATCCATTTGGCAGAAAGCGATAGGTACTTTAAAAAATTTTAGGTGGAATCCCATGTGTTGTACTAATTCCTGGCTGATGAGGCAACGTGAACAGCCAGAATCTAAAAGGGCCTGTATTTTACAGTTGCGGCCACTAGATGGAGCCAAAAGATGCAAAGGAATAGTAAGGGGCCCAGAATGGGGACTCACCCAGTTGTCATCAGAGGAGGAGGATTCATTCTCCCAGTCATCCAGTTCCGCCTTTTGCTGGTCACCGGCAGACAGATCCAGAGGCTCCGCTCCAAACATCACTGGTTTAGTGCGCACGCTCAGAGGTTTCGCGGACTTTTTCCCCTCAGCTGAAGACGGCGGGCGTGGCGTTTGCTTCATTTTGCAGTTATTTGCCCAATGCCCCTCTTTCCCACAGCGAAAGCAAGCACCAGAACGAGGCGTAGAAGATCTGCGCTCTTTACTTTGTTTGTGGTAATCCCTCCCGTAAGTTTGGGGGGGGGGGAGGGATCCCAGGCTCTCTTCCCTTTTCAAGTTGAAGCAGAGGTTTTGTTCGAGCCAGATCTATTTCAACATCACTGGAAAGCTGATGCCAATCTGCAAGGGACTGGGGCGTGCGCCGGTTAATGCACCTCTCATATAAGGTTGGGTTTAAGCCTTCCGTATAAATATCGATAAGAGCGTCTTCACTCCAACCCCTCATATAAATTGCAAGTTCTTAAAAACATTGCGTGTAAGCTTGAACTGATTTATTTCCCTGGCGCAGATTTTTCATTTCCATCCTTGCCTTTCTTTGAATGAGGGGGTCTTCAAATCGCCTCCTAAGAGCAGTCATAAAACTGTCGAAGTTCCCCATTAGTGGGGAATGATTATTATGTAAGGACACTAACCAATCAGCGGCTGTATTTTCCAGCGCTAGAGACACGATCCTTATCTTTGATTCATCATCTCTCAAGTCGTTTGCAAACTGTTTAACATAGTTGCTGACGTGTAGTAAGAAAAATCCTAACTCAGTAGGGTTCCCTCCAAATTTAATCCCCAGGGAGGGAAGTCTTGCCGGCCTGCGAGGAGGAGGGGTCGGCTCTCCTTGTTGGGATTCTCTAGGGGTTCCCACGGGCGGTTGGGGGCTCCCTCCTCTTTGTTCTTGGGGGGGGATCTCTTGCTGTTGTTTCATTCCTTCCCACTCCGAAGAATGAGGATTCCCTCCCCACATTTTATCCAGAGCCTCCTTCCTATCGTCCGCTTGACGGAGTAAATCCCTTGTCATCTCTCTCAAGTACCTCTCTTCCTTTAACAATTCTGCCATGGTTATAGGCATGCCGGCGCCTTGTGGTTGTTACCCCGGGGCCGATGTCCTCTTTTACAAATTCCTTCATTCCCACTCCCTCGGACCAACGATGGCGAGTTGATCCTTCTTCGGGATTTGGTTCGAGGTTAAGGCCAGCTAATAACTCCATGACTGACCTGGATTCCTCTTTTAGAGCGGCTGGGTGAGAGGCGGCCTCTCCCATCGGTTCTTCTTTCCCAAGCTCCGACATCGGGTTCCGGAATTTAGTGTTTTAAGAGTGACTCCCTGCTTAATGTCAGGGTTTGCTTCTTCGAATATTCAAGAAAGACCACACTTAAGCATATTTCAGAATGTTTAAGGTTACTTTTACTAAATACAGAAGAACAGCAAACGAAGGTCAAGCAGGGAGTGACTAGTTTAGGCGCGAAGCGTGTATATCAAAGCATAAGCCAACCCCATTAACCCGTGCCCTCTACAATAGTGTCCAATGCCAAGTTCTCCAGGACATCAGGTGGGCATCACATCCACAGCAGTCATCACAATGGAATGTGATACCGTTAGGAGGGAGACATCTCCATCTCGCACTATTCTCCTCCAGCACACATAGCTAACCCCAAAACCCCACCCTCCCCGTTTCCATGGCAGCCAAGCATGCAGCAATGCGAAGGCTGACAGCTACAGGGTATGAAGTGTGCCTGTTTAGAGAACATAATCGATTACAGTCCAAATCACAGTGTTTCCCCCACCTTTTGGCAACTCAACTATAAAGTCCATTGCGATCTCCTCTGATGGCCTCATTGGCTTGGCTACTGTTTGCAGCAGTCTGGGAGGTTTATGCTAGGCCACCAGAATTGCCTCTAGGCTAAGTGTAAAGTCTTTAGGAACCCAAAGTGGCCTACCAGTTTGGCGTCATGACTCCTCTGGAGAACTAGGGTATGTAGAGATTCTGGGACGTAGAGTTTTGTCCCCTTCCATGCAAGGTCATCTCTTTTCATCAAGATGTGTTGATTGTTTTGGAACCAGGGGTCTACTAGCAGTTCAGTTTTTAGCCTGGTGGTTAGGTCATTTCCGGATTGGTTTTGCCGATCATGCCATTGCCATCTGGTGGTCACTTAGGCAGCTATTTGTGTAGAGGGAATGATGGCATCTACCACCTGCTCCCATTTGCATTTGTACTGGGGCATGCGGGAGAGGGCGTCAGCTACAAAGTTCCTCCCCCCTGGAATGTGCTTTGAAACAAAATCAAAACAGTTAATTTAATTTAATTTAATTTAATTTATTAAATTTCTATACCGCCTTTCTCCCTTCCGGGACTCAGGGCGGTGTACAGGCAGCAATAAAATCAGTGATATAAAATATAAAAATACATGAAATATATATATTTAAAAATATATTAAATAATACGCCTGTTCTAAAACCATTAATAAAACCTACTAAAACTATTAAAAAAATTATGCCACGCCGGCCGCATGAAATAGATAGGTCTTCAAAGCCCGACGGAAGAAGCGCAGGTCCATGGTCGTGCGTAGGTCAGTGGGTTGGTCATTCCAGAGGGCAGGAGCCGCCATAGAGAAGGCTCTCCCCCTGGGTGTCACCAGCTGACATTGCCTAGCCAATGGCACCCTGAGGTGGCCCTCTCTGTGGGAGCGCATAAGTTCTTTCTTTCTTTCTTTCTTTCTTTCTTTCTTTCTTTCTTTCTTTCTCTTTCTCTCTTTTTCTTTCTTTCTCTTTCTCTCTTTTTCTTTCTGTCTCTTTCTCTGTCTGTCTGTCTCTCTCTCTGTATCTGTCTCTCTCTCCTCCCTCCTCCCATCTGTCACTGTGTGTCTGTCTGTCTGTCATTTACTCACTTAATCACTCATTCTGTGTCTCTCCCTGTGTCTGTCACTCTGATTCCCTCCCTCTCTCTGTCTCCGATTCAATCCCTCCCTCTGTCATTCTCTCTGTGTGCCTCTCTCTGTCTCTCTCCCTCCCTCCCTCCCTCACCATCTCTCTCTCTCTCTCTCTCTCTCTCCCTCTCTCTCTCTGTACTCTGGGTGTCTATCAGTCCCTCTCTGATTCCCTCCACCCTGTTTCTCTGTCTGTCTGTTTCTCCTCCCCCACCCTGGGAGCCCTTTCAGACCCTGGGAAGCGCTCTGGTATCCTTCCCAACCAGCATGTGGGTGAGCGAGCGGGGCAGGCGGGTAGCGAATGTTGCTGGGCGCCGCTGCTCACCCCGCCCGCCCTGCGTGCCCACCCACCTCGCCCGCTGGCTCCGGCAGCCAGTTCCCTTCCTCCCCCCGCGGAGCCCGGTGGGTGAGCTAGGGGGGCAGGTGGGTAGTGAATGTTGCTGGGCGCCGCTGCCCGCCCCGCCCGATGGATCTGGCAGCCAGTTCCCTTCCTCCCCCCGCGGAGCCCCCTTCAGACCCTGGGAAGCAGACGAGTGGCCAGCATGCTGGCTGCCTCCTTGGCTGTGGGGCAGCCGGACCACTCCAGATTCAGCGACCCGTCGCTGCGGCCGCATTGCCTGCCTCACCCCCTGCTGCTTAGCTGGGCAGCTACGTCCCAACTTCATGCTCCTATGTCATAACTAAGTTGCCCATTTCCTCGTCCACCATGCGTTGCGCGTGCCTGTTAACCTTCCCGTCTGTTCATCGCTCGGCAGTCAAGGTTTTTTTCCCCCACGGAGCCCCTTGGCCACTCCACGCCTCCTTTTGGGGAGCCCGCCTCAGCTTCGCCTTTGCTCTGGATGCTTTGGATAAAGTGACCAGATATTAACATGTCTTTCAAAAAATCGGGACATTTTAAAGAGCCCACGGGAGGCGTGTCTAATTGTTTGAAAGCGTTATTATCATGCCAAATGTGGGACGTCTGGTCACCTTAGTTTAGAAGAACACCTCACGGCCATGACAGGGGGCCATTTACAAACAGAATGTACAATTCTACTTGGACAGCATTTGTCAGCAGGTGCCTTAAAGCAGATATTACTCCCACCTCAGTGTCAGTGCCACAAGTCCTGGAATTCCTTCAGGAAGGACTGGACAAGGGCCTGTCACACAATGCCATCAACAGGCAGGTGGAGGCCCTTGCAATGGTATTGACATGTGGGAAAAGGGAATCTCTGACTCCCCATCCAGTCATTTGGAGATTTATCAGGGGGCAGCAAACCTTAACCTGCCTGGGATCCACAGGCATCCCACTTGGGACCTGTCAAAGGTTCTACAAGCCTTACCATCTGCACCATTTGAGTCATCACCTCAGCCAGGCACATTTCAGAGCTGGCTGCTCTTTCAGTAAGGAAAGATTATATATATTTCATCAGAACAGGGTGGTTCTCAGGATGGACCCCTCCTTCATCTCCAAGTTGAACTCTTGGCCAGACTTCTGCTCAGGGCCTTCTCATGCCCTGGTGAAGAAATGGCACACTTTGGATGTGAAGAGGGCCATCCAAATTAACAAGAGGACTTCCCCTACTAGAAAGACTGAGGCACTGTTTGTGTCTTTGCACCCTGCATCGATGGGCTCCAAGGTAACTCCATTGACAGTTGGCTAAGAGCTTGCATCATTAAGGCCTATGAAGTTCAGGCCTTACCAGCTCCCAGAGGGGTGACTGCGCACTCTACCAGAAGTGCAGCAACAACAGCAGCATCGGCTATGCAAGCATCCATCAAAGAAATTTGCAGAGTGGTGACATGGGCTTCTCCTGACCTGAATTTCCCTCCCCTCACTTGTGAATGGATCAAAGACTTCCTGACCGATCGTCCACAAACAGTAAGGGTTGGGTCCTTTACATCTTCCATGCTGAGGCTCAGCACAGGCTCCCCTCAGGGCTGTGTGCTCAGCCCCTACCTCTACTTACTGTATACATATGACTGCATATCCTCTGATCCATCCAACATCATAATAAAGTTTGATCCATCCAACATCATAATAAAGTTCGCAGATGACACAATGGTGCTGGGTCTCATAACTGGAGGAGATGAATCAGCATACAGGGAAGAAGTCCAGAAGGTATCCGCATGGTGCTCAAGAAACAACACATCTAAATACTAGCAAGACAAAGGAGATGGTGCTAGATTTCCAGAAGCACAGAGAGTAATCTGCCCCACTGTATATTGAAGGGGACTGTATGGAGAGGGTTTCCTGTTTTAAATTCTTAGATAGATAGATAGATAGATAGATAGATAGATAGATAGATAGATAGATAGATAGATAGATAGATAGATAGATAGATAGATGTTATTTTTCTATACCGCGTCCTCTCCCCAGGGGGACTCGGAGCAGTGCACAGGGAAAATTAAAACAACATAAAATATATACATGAATAAATACAATAAAAACAAATTAAATCAACTGTCCCTGCACTAAAATCCCCATTTTAAAATTAACATTCCCTAACCCCTGAGGTAGAGACTAACCTAGGCCGGCCAAGCAGAAAAAGTGAGTTTTTAATTTCTGACGGAATGAGTGGAGGTCCGTAGTTGTTCTAATGTCGGGGGGAAGGTCGTTCCAGAGGGCTGGGCCTGCCACAGAGAAGGCCCTTCCCCTGGGCGTCGCCCGCTGACAAAGTCTAGTGGACGGCACCCGGAGAAGTCCCTCTCTGTGGGAGCGAATCGGCCGGGAAGATGTATGGGGCAGAATCTGATCCCGCAGATAGCTAGGTCCCGAGCCATGGAGCGCTTTAAAGATGAGAACTAACACCTTGAAGCGCACCCGAAAGACGACAGGTAGCCAGTGCAGCTCGCGCAAGAGCGGTGTTACATGGGTATACCTTGCGGTACCCATTATTGCTCGCGCGGCTGCATTCTGGACCATCTGAAGTCTTCGGGTGCACCTCAAGGGGAGCCCCATGTAGAGAGAGTTACAATAGTCCAGTCGGGATGTCACGAGAGCATGAGTGACTGTGCGAAGGGCGTCCCGATCCAATAGGGGGCGCAACTGGCGAACCAGGCGAACCTGGTAAAACGCCCTCCTGGCCACGGCTGTCACTTGATCTTCCATGGACAGCCGGGCATCCAGGAGGACACCCAAGTTGCGCACCCCATCCACAGGGGCAAGATGTTCGCCCCCTATGGCCAACGATGGAATCAGCTGGTTGAATCGGGCAGCCGGAAACCACAGCCACTCGGTCTTGGTCGGGTTGAGTCTGAGTCCGTTACTTCCCATCCAGATCCGTACGGCTTCCAAGCCCTGGCACATCACCGCTACGGCATCGTTGGGGTGGTTTGGGGTAGATATATACAGCTGAGTATCATTAGCGTAGAGATGGTACTCTACCCCAAAGCCACGGATGATCTCACCCAGCGGCTTCATATATGTGTTGAACAGGAGAGGCGAGAGGACCGACCCCTGAGGAACCCCACATGTGAGGGGTCTCGAGGTCGACCTCTGCTCTCCTGCCAACACAAATTGCGATCGGCCAGAGAGGTAGGAGGAGAACCACCGTAAAACGGTGCCTCCCACCCCCAACCCCTCCAGCCGATGCAATAAGATACCATGGTCGATGGTATCGAAAGCCGCCGAGAGGTCTAATAGGACCAGGATGGAGGAGCAACCCCCATCTCTGGCCCTCCAGAGATCATCGACCAACACGACCAATGCCGTCTCAGTGCTATGCCCGGGCCGAAAGCCGGACTGGCACGGGTCTAGATAATCAACTTCCTCCAGGTGACGGGGAAACTGTTGTGCCACCACACTCTCAACAACCTTCGCCAAAAAGGGAAGGTTGGAGACTGGACGATAGTTGGTTAATAAAGCTGGATCCAAAGAGGGCTTCTTAAGGAGGGGCCTCACCATAGCCTCTTTTAGGGAAGCAGGTAAGGCACCTGCTTCCCTTAAGGAGTGCTTATTAGCCAAGATCTCACCTGGAAAAGCAACGCATGTCTGGTGATTGGAAAAGCCCAACAGAGACTTCATTTCCTTAGAGTCCTATGGAAAAATCGGGTGGAACAATGGCTGATGACCTCTTTCTATCGGTCTACCATAGAATGTGTCCTCACATATGGTATCACAGTGTGATATGCTGGTTTAACAGTTGCAGAGAGGAAGGCACTATAGAGAGTGATCAATTTGGCACAAGAAACCATCAGTTGCCCTCTGACATCACTGGATAACATCACCAGATCTCGCTGCTTTAGTAGAGTAAGGAAGATTCTCATAGATGATTCACACCCTGGTTGGTATCTCTTTGCACTTCTACCATAAGGCAGAAGATATCAAAGTAGGTATAGCCAGCTGAACTAACAGGTTTAAAGATAGCTTCTATCCTTGGGTTGTGAGACTTGTAAATTCAACCACAATCACTCCATGCACATGCTAGTTTTTTCTTTTTTCTTTTTTCTCTCTTTTTTGTTTCTGTTATAATTTTGCACCAGTGAAGTTAAAACCAATTTCATTGTAATTTTAGTACAATGACAATAAAGATTATTATTTACTTTATTCATAAAACATGAAACTCAGCCAACTGAACATTTAAAAATGCATTGCAAATACTATTGACTGGTGCTAATGGTTGATACAGTTTGCTGCCAGCATCCTAGGGATCAACCAAGCATCTTCATAGAATGTAAGATGTTCCAAGTAGCGCTGTTTTTTGCAGTTCCACTGGTGTTATTGCAAGAAGTTGCAATTTGCTGATATATTTAGTAAAATATTTGGACATGGTGCCAAGTGCCCCGATGACAATGGGTGTCACTGTGACACGCTTCATCCATAGCCGTGTGGTTTCGATGGCCAGGTCGCAATATTTCATGATTTTTTCTAGTTCTTTTTCTTCGACTCTGGCATCTCCAGGAACAGCGATATCAATGAACTGTACACTTCAGCCCTCTACAACCATGATATCTGGTGTGTTGTGCTCCAAATGATGATCTGTTTGTATTCGAAAGTCCCATAAGATCTTCACCCTCTCATTTTCGATAACCTTTGCCACTTTGTGTTCCCATGACTTTCTGGATACAGATAAACCATATTTTTTACATAATGACCAGTGGATTAATTTAGCTACTCGGTCGTGTCTAGCTTTGTAATCAGTTTGTGCAATTTTGCTGCATTCACATATTAAATGTGAAACAGTTTCGACTTTGTTATTGCAAAGTCGGCAGTTTGGGTTGTCAGTGGATTTTTGAATCTTCGCTTTCATGGCATTAGTTTGTAGTGCTTGTTCTTGAGTGGCTAGTATTCCGTTTCTTTCTTGATAGCTCCCATCTTAAGCCATGTCCATGTCAAGTTGTCATCCCATTTTCCTTCAATGTTTTTCAAGTGCTGTCCATGCAAAGCCTTGGTCTTCCATCTATTTAATCTGTCGTCCAGCTGTTTTTCCTTATATTCTGCCTTTGTTTCTGTTGTTTTTATGCTGTTCTCCATTTTTACCACCTGCAGCAATTTTTCTGTACTTTGGTTCACATAATCATTCAAACTTCATTTTTCTTCTTCTACAGTTTGATGGATTTGCAATAGCCCCCTGCCCCCTATTTTTCTTGGCATGTACAACCTGTCAATGTCACTTCGTGGATGTATAGCATGGTATATATTCAAAAGTTTGCGTGTTTTCTGGTCCAAGTTTTCCAGTTCAGCCAGAGTCCAGTTGATGATTCTAGCTGAATAGCGTATCAATGGAACTGCCAATGTATTAATGGCTTTAATTATGTTTCCAGCATTCAGCTTTGATTTTAATATTTTGCGGACTCTCCTGATGTATTCCATTTGTGTTAACTCTTTGACTTTTTCATTCAAGATCTTATCTGCTTCCAATATGCCTAGGTACTTGTAACCATCATCCTTTGCTATTGCTTTCACTATATTTCCATTTCCCAGTTCTATTCCTTCTGTTTCTTCTATTTTTCCTCGCTGCATGGATAATATAACACATTTTTCAAGTCCAAAGTTCATTTTGATGTCACTGCTGAATAGTTGAACTGTGTTGAGTATTGATTTAAATTCACTGGGGCTTTTCGCATACATTTTTTAGTCATCCATGTATAGTAGATGGTTTATCTTGCCATGTTGTCTTGAGATTTGGTATCCCAGTTTTGTGTTCCGTAGGATTATTGTCAGGGGAATTAATGCAATGTTGAACAGTAGCGGTGAAAGTGAATCCCCTTGGAAGATTCCTCGTCTGATGTTGACTTCACCAATGTTCTCCCCATTTGTTGTTAGAACTGTTTTCCATTTTTGCATATTTGCTTTTAAAAAAGTACAGATATTTTTGCTAATTCCAAAGTTTTCCAGACAGGTGTTAATCCAGCTGTGGGGTAATGAGTCAAATACCTTCTTGTAATCAATTCAAGCCATATTTAAATTTGTTTTCCTTCGTTTTGCATTTTTTAGTACCATTTTGTCTATGAGCAGCTGATCTTTTGTTCCTCTTGATTTTTTATAATTTCCTTTTTGTTCTACTGGATACAAACTGTTTTCTATCAGATGATTGAATATTGTATTTGCCAGTATCCTTGTAAAAAGTTTGAACATTGTTGGCAGACAAGTAATTGGGCGATAGTTGATTGGTTCTGTGCCTTTTTGGGATCTTTCATTATCAAGTAAGTTCGTCCAGCTTTTAGCCATTCTTCGCTTGTTGCATGTTGAAGCATTTGATCAAATTGAGTGGCCATGCGATGATGTAGACTGGTCAGATGTTTTAGCCAGTATCCATGCAGTTCATCCAGGCCAGGTGCACCCCAGTTCTTGACCTTCTTTGCTTGTTTTTTCACTATGTCAGTTTTTATTACAATATTTTCCATCTTGTTTTGTATTGTTTGTTGTTGAATATCTTTGATCCAGGAGGCAGTGTTGTTGTGTTCTACTTGGTTTTCCCACAGTTCTTTCCAAAAGTTCAAAGTTTTTTCTTTACATGGGTGAATATAAGTTTGGATTCGATTTTCATCAAGGGACGGTTAGAAGAGGTGTTGGTTTCTTCTGAACTGGACATTTTCATGATATTGTTTTATTCATCCTTCGTATCTTTCAATTTTCCTTGCTGTTGCTATCGTACGTTGTTTTAGTTCTTCCATAATTTCTGTTATTGTTTTTTCCTCCAGGTTGTATTTTTTGTGTAAACTATTTTTCAGCTTTTTGTTCTTTAGTTTTCCTTCTTTCAAGTACTTCAGATTCGTAGTTTTTTAATTTTATTTTCAAGTCGAATTTTCCACTTTGGTGTTCCAGTGGGTTTCTTTTTTGGCATTTTATAACCTAGTTCTGCAGTTATAACAGCGGCTGTGCTATACATTAATTGGTTGGTTTCATATAGTGTGCTGGATGGGATGGAAGTTAAAATGTTGTTCATGGCAGTTAACAGATCTTTCACTTGTTTGCTATGCACTTCGTGAATGATAGGTAGTCTTTTTCTTTCTACATTTTCTTTGATGTGGTTTTCAATTTTTTCTTTCAGCATTTTTGCTAGATCACTTAGCTCTACACTTTCAAGTTGTTGCACAGGAGGGTCTTCATCCTATATGCTTGTTTCTTCCACTGGCTTTTCAATTTGTTTAGGTGTTGGAGCAATTTCTTCAGCTTGAATAGAATAGAATAAATCTTTATTACGGTCAAAGACCAGCAATACACGTTACATTTAACCATATATTAAAAAGTATTAACTTTAAGATATAATTTTAAAAATGTCAGCATTATAAGTGGAAAGTAGCATACATGTTCTCATTTTGTTCAGGTCATTCTTCAGCTTGTTCATCATTACTTGTTGTTTTCTTTTTAGCCAATATTTCTAGATGTTGCATTTCCACTTCTGTGAAAACTTTATTATGATGAAGCACCTTTGATCCATTAGTTCCATCAAAGGTGATGAAACACCTTTGATCCATTAGTCCTTGTTCAGTTATATCACTTTCCGGATGTTGTTTCTTCCACAGTTGCATCATTCTTTTTTGAAATCCCCTGGCTGTTGGTTCTGCCTGGTAGTAATATTTGAGGATTTGTCGATTTTCTTCGGTTGTCCAAGTTTTGAGACTTTTAAATTCAACCACAATCACTCCATGCACATGCTAGTTTTTTCTTTTTTCTTTTCTCTCTCTTTTTTGTTTCTGTTATAATTTTGCACCAGTGAAGTTAAAACCAATTTCATTGTAATTTTAGTACAATGACAATAAAGATTATTATTATTATTTACTTTATTCATAAAACATGAAACTCAAACCAACTGAACATTTAAACATGCATATTACAAATACTATTGACTGGTGCTAATTGTTGATACAGTTTGCTGCCAGCATCCTTGGTATCAACCAAGTATCTTTGTAGAATACAACATGTGCTAAGTAGTGCCGTTTTTTGCAATTCCACTGGTGTTATTGCAGGAAGCTGCAATTTGCTGATGTATTTAGTAAAATTATTGGACATGGTGCCAAGTGCCCCGATGAGAATGGGTGTCACTGTGACATGCTTCATCCATAGCCGTGTGGTTTCGATGGCCAGGTTGCGATATTCATGATTTTTTCTAGTTCTTTTTCTTCAACTCTGGCATCTCCAGGAACAACAACAACAACATCATCATCATCATCATCATCATCATCATCATCATCATCATCATTATTATTATTATTATTATTATTATTATTATTATTATTATTATTATTATTATTATGTTAATCTTTGGTGAGATTCACAGCCTTTGGGGCTAGTTTGTAGCTCAACAGCTCAAGTCCTAACCAAGGACCTAGGAACTGTCAAGGTAACGTCGGAGGATATAAGCAGTTCCAAGCAGGGTGGCCCTTTGTAGAGTTAGAATGTTCAGGTCCGGCAAACCTAGAGCCTCCACATAGTGAGGCAGTCCCGTAGGTATTGCTCCAAGGGCTCCAATCACAATTGGGATAACACACGACTTTCTCTTCCACAGTGGCTCAACTTCAATTTGCAAGTCCCGATATTTTGTGATTTTTTCTTGCTGCTTATTTTCAATTAGTGCATCACCAGGTATTGCAATGTCAATGAACCATACTTTTTTTCTTTTCAATTATTGTTATATCAGGTGTGTTGTAGGACAAGTGCCTGTCAGTCTGAATTCTGAAGTCCCACCAGATCTTGACTTTCTCATTCTCTAAAACTTTCTCAACCTGATGTTCCCAGTGATTTTTACTGTACTCAAATTCTTGCCTTCATGCAGTTGGTGGCTAAGGCTTGTTCTTGAGCTGCCAAAATAAAGCCTTCTGTTTCCTTTTTCAGTACTCCTGATCTTAACCAGTTCTAAGTTAGTTTTTGGTCAGCTTTGCCTTCAATACTTTTCAAGTATTGGTTATGCATAGCTTTGCTTTTCCAATTTTCAGCTCGTTTCTCAATTACTTCTTTCTTATATTCAGCTTTTGACTTAGTTGTCTTTAAAAGGCCTCCTTTATTTACTTCCTTAATCATTGGTTCTTCACTTTTCTGGATGTAATCATTCAAGCTGTGTCTTTCTTCTTCCACAGTCTGCTTTACTTGTAGGAGTCCTCGACCACCTTCTGCTCTTGGTAGATATAATCGGTCAACATCACTTTTAGGGTGCAAAGCATGATTCATTGTCATACGCTTCCTCGTTTTTCTGTCCAAATTGTCCAACTCCATCTGAGTCCAGTCAATTATTCCTGCAGAGTATTGAATCACAGGTATAGCCCAGGTATTTATGGTTTTTATGATGTTTCCTCCATTCAATTTGGACTTTAATATCTTGCGGATTCATCAAATGTACTTGGTTGAAGTTAATTCCTTGACTTTATTATGCATTAAAATCTAAAATCCCCAAGTACTTGTAGCCTTCTTCTGGTTTTACTGCCTTTATCATTTCTTCATTCTCAAATTCTATTCCATCATCTTCTATGACCTTGCCTGCTTTGGTTGCCATTGTTGCACATTTGTCAATTCCAAACTGCATACCAATGTCTTGGCTAAATTCTTTTGTGCTTTCAATTAATAAATTCAGTTCAGCTTTTGTTTTACCAAACAGCTTCAAATCATCCATGTACATCAAGTGTGAAATTTTCAATCCTTTCTTTGCAAGTTCGTATCCACAGTTCATCTTCTTTAAAATGATTGTTAGTGGTAGCACTGAGAGTATAAAGAGAAGGGGTGAAAGGAAATCACCCTGGAAAATGCCTTGTTTAATTTCAACTTCACCCAGTTCTTCTTCATTAGCCATAAGTTTTGTTTTCCAGAGATTCATTGAAGTTTCCATGAATTTTTGTATGTTGCTGCTGATGCCAAAGATTTCCAGACATTTCTTGATCCAGCTATGGGGAACTGAATCAAACACTTTCTTATAGTCTATCCAAGCCATGAACAGATTGTTTCTTCTTTTCTTTGAATTCTTTAGGATTAGCTTGTCAATCAACAATTGGTCCTTTGTTCCTCTTGAATTTTTGCAGCATCCTTTCTGTTCCACAGGAAGCAAGTTATTTCTTTCCTAGTATCCATAAACTTGGTTTGCAATGATACCAGTAAGGAGCTTCTATGTTGTTGGCAAATAATAATAATAATAATAATAATAATAATAATAATAATAATAATAATAATAATAATAATAATAATAACAATAACAATAACAATAACAATAACAATAACAATAACAATAATAACAATAACAACAACAACAACAACAACAACAACAATTATTATTATTATTATTATTATTATTATTATTATTTACATCCTATTCAAAATCATTTTATTATTTTGGTATTGATAACCTTCTCTAATAATTTTCAATTCCATATTTTTTTTAATCTAACCACTGATGAAATAAATCCCATATCCTATAAAATTGTTTATCTTCTTGTTCTCTAATTTCATATGTCAACTTACTCATTTCAGCACATTCCATTATTCATATCATCAATCTAATATATATGTATACAATTATTATGGTTATTAAACATTCACTGAATATAGCTATTATTACATCCTTTTTATGTGAAGTATACTAAATTTAAAGTAAATCTATATTATGGCATTTCATTACATCATCCTGACATCATCCAATAGTATTACATCTTTATATTTATTCTATATAGAATTGTTTATCTTTCGTTAAAAAAAAGCTTTTCAACATCATCTCCATAGTTTATTTAAAGTTTATATAAAATTTCATATTATCAATCTATTGTATATAAATGCATTATTATCATTGTTAATCATTTATTTGACTATAACTATTATTACTTTGTCTAATAATAATACTCAAAATTTAACTAAGTTTAACTTAATTTTATTGTGACATTTCATTTCATGATCCTGTAGCCTTTCAGTAGAAGTGCAGTCCAATATCTCTTGCCATTTGTAGAATCTGTATTCTAAGTGTTTTCTTGCTAAGTCTTATGTGGACTTCTCTTGGCAACTTGTTATTCATTGCATATCTTGCAATGACTCAAAACCCTCCATCTGTTCCTTTCATTAGCTTGCCTTTAGTTATCAATGGTGCTTCAGCCAAAAATTACTCTCATTGTTTCTGCCAAATTTTCTCCTCTTTCTTCATCTATGTTTTGAAGTCTGAGATAGAGTTCCAGTTCATCAACCTCTCCTTTCAATATTCCACACATATCATTTTCCTCCACTCTCAGTTTTCTGTCAGTGTCAATAATTTTCTTATCACTTTGTTCATATTTTTCTGCAATTTTTTGAACTCTATCTTCAAATTTCATCATTATTTTGTAAATATTCTCAACTGTTCCCTCCATTCCTTCTTTGTTCTATAATCTAAAATCTCTTTTCAATGTTCTCTGTGCTTATTAATACTTTTTGAATTTCTAGCATATTTTTTTGCAATGTTAATTCCTTTTCTTCATGTTGTGCCATTTTCCAGGTTGTATACACTGCCACTAAAACATTCCAGGCATTTTGCTAGGTTTCAAACAAACTCAGTGTACTCTTTCAAGTCAGGGATTTCTCTTTACTCCAAAAGAGCACCTGTATACACAAAACATGATTTCCCACTGTTCCTTTCAGTAAACAAAGCCAATAGCCTTGAGATATCAGATGTTACCAAACCTCCAGCTTCTAGATGGCAGTGTTACTTCTTTTACCTCTGCTTTTACCTCTCTCTCTAAGCTTCAAACTTAAGAAAAGAAAAAAAATGCTTAAAAGTTATGATCCAACCAAGCATTGAGAGGAAAAAAATTCTTAATCCACAAATACAAAAAATGGGGAAAATAGAAGAAGAAAGAGTGGGGAGACTAGTCTAATTTGAAAGTAAGAGGCATGTGTAAAAATTCCATCCATAAAAAAGAAATGAAATTAAAGAAAAAAAGATAACACAATAGTTTTAATTCAGGCTAATTCACCGCTTACTCTCTTCTGTCTTCAATTTTAATTTTACTCTAAGTCTTTTTGGGTGTTCTCTTCTCTAATAGTAAAATTTATCTTACCATTTCGACACACTCTCTCTCCTGCTCAGCTTCCATTCATGGGGCTGTCCCAGCCTTCTACAGCTTAAAATGGCTGCTTCTCTTGTAGCCGGAAAAAAAAGCTTCTCCTGGATTGATCAGGGACTTTGTGATGACCCTGAGATCAGCAGGATGTGCCCTTCTCTATCACCATCTCTATGGGACAGTTTAGGTCCAAAAAGGACTGTCCAGCAGCAGAGATATTGACAGCAATCCTGAAGCTCCAAGATTGCATGTCATGTTGTAGCGACATCAGCCCTTCCCCTTCCCCCCTTTTCTTATAATATACTTCATGCTTGCATGTTTCACAAGTGATAAAACATGACTTTGAGCTTATGGTAATGCTGAATAGACCTTGAGTTCACAGAAAGTTTTGGTAAAAGCCTTGTGACCATTGTAAAGAAATGCTAAAACATGGTAGCTCTTGCTGAACTGAATGCAATTCAGGCAGTTCTTATGATCAACAACATAATAACTAGAGGATATGACCAGTGGTGGGCTCCAAATGTTTTAACAATTGGTTCTCTGCCCTAATGACTGGCTGGCAAGAGGTGTCTGGGTGGGCATGGCTGGGTTGGTAGAGGATCTCTGGAGGGTTTGGGATAGAGGTTATTCCTCTATTCTGGTCCTATTAGACCTCTCAGCGGCTTTCAATACCATCGACCATGGTATCTTATTGCACCGGCTGGAGGGGTTGGGGTTGGCAGGCACCGTCCTATGGTGGTTCTCCTCCTACCTCTCCAACCGGTTGCAATTCATGTTGGCAGGAGGGCAGAGGTCGAAATCGAGGCCCCTGACGTGTGGGGTCCCACAGGGGTTGGTCCTCTCTCCCTTCCTGTTCAACATCTATATGAAGCCGCTGGGTGAGATCATCCATGGTTTTGGGGTAGATTTCCATCAGTACGCTGATGATACTCAGCTGTACATCTCTACCCCTGACCACCCCAACGATGCCATTGAAGTGATGTCCTGGTGTTTGGAGGCTGTGCGGGCCTAGATGGGGAGGAACAAGCTTCAACTCAACCCGCCCAAGACCGAGTGGCTGTGGTTTCACGATATAGCCAGCTGGTTCCATCTCTGGCTATCAGGGGCGAGTCATTAGCCCCCGTGGAATGGGCTCACAACTTGGGCGTCCTGGATTCTCGGCTGTCCGTGGAAGACCATGTGACAGCCATGGCCAGGGGGGCTTTTTATCAGATTTACCTGATATGCCAGTTGCGCCCCTTTCTAGATCGTGACGCCCTACGCACTGTCACTCAAGCCCTCGTCATCTCCTGCCTTGACTACTGTAACGCTCTCTACATGAGGCTTCCCTTGAGGTGTACCCGGAGGCTCCAGCTAGTCCAGAATGTGGCCGCGCGGGGGATTATGGGAGCTTCAAAATACTCCCATGTAACACCTCTCCTGCGTGAGCTGCACTGGCTGCCTGTGGCCTTCCAGGTGCGCTTCAGGTTGCTAGTAACCATTTTCAAAGCACTCCATGGCACAGGACCTGGTTACCTGCGGGACTGCCTCCTACCACATACCTCCCTTTGACCTGTCCACTCCCACAGAGAGGGCCTCCTCAGGCTGCCGTCTGCTGGACAATGCCGACTGGTGACCCCCAGGGGGAGAGCCTTCTCTGTGACACTCAAGCCCTCGTTATATCCCGCCTGGACTACTGCAATGCTCTCTACATGGGGCTCCCCTTGAGATGCACCCAGAGACTTCAACTGGTCCAGAATGCGGCCACGTGGGGGATTCTGGGAGCCTCACGGTACTCCCGGGTAACACCTCTCCTGCGTGAGCTGCACTGGCTGCCTGTGGTCTTCCGGTTGCACTTCAAGGTGTTAATTACCATCTTCAAAGCGCTCCATGGCACGGGTCCTAGTTATTTGCGAGACCGCCTCCTACCACACACCTCCCTTCAACCTGTCCACTCCCACAGGGAGGGCCTCCTCAGGGTGCCGTCTGCTGGTCAATGACGGCTGGCGACTCCCAGGGGAAGGCCCTTCTCTGTGGTGAGTCCGGCCCTCTGGAACGACCTGCCCCCCGATCTTTGCACCATCACTGACCTACGCCTCTTCCGTCAGATGCTTAAAACACATTTTTTCCATCTGGCCGGCCTGGCATAGATTAAGGGTTTAATTTTAAAGTTAGCATTTTAGCGATTTTAGTTTTTTAGCACAGATTTTCTATTTAATTTAATTTTATATTATATGTATGTGTTGTGGTTTTTACCTTTTTCTGTGCACTGCCCTGAGTCCTACCATGGAGAATAGGGTGGTATATAAATTTTAATAATAATAATAATAATAATAATAATAATAATAATAATAATAATAATAATAATAATAATAATAATAATAATAATAATAATAATAATAATAATAATAATAATAATAATAATAGGAGGGCTACGTGCTGGGCTAACTGCTCATTATCAGTGCACAGCTGATCAAAAGTCACCCAATGAGGTATGGAGGAGCAAGTTGAAGAGATCAGGAACAAAATATGATGACCTGGGGCAAGACACAGAGGCAACACAGTCAGCTGATAGTTCAAATTGCCCCTTTATTGCTCTAACTTTCTCCCAAATGCTCCCATGTTATGACAAGTGTCAGAGAAAAGCGATCAAACATACACACACCTCCAGCAGCCTCTGGCTGCAAGTAGTCCAGCAAAATGTGACCACAATGACTGCAAAGTAAGAAATCCAGTGGGGCAAAGGAATAAGTCAATGAGTCCAGGAAGCAAAGGAACAAGGCAATGGATTCAGGGAGCAAACAAACAAGGCAATCCAGGAAGCAAGAAATAAATCAAGAAGTCCAGGAAACTCCAAATGTCGGCAAAAGCACTCAAAACTTCATGAATTCGGTGTTTGTTCCTGACAAACGCCCTTCCCCATAGCATCTCCTTAAGTCTCAATACCCAGGTGTGCCTTATGAAAAAGGGTGGGGCACTCTCTTCCCGAGTCATCAGATTGACCTGCGCTGTTCCTGCCTCCTCTCCACTCTCTGTGCTCGGGGATCAAGAGGGGGTGGTTCTTGTTCATTGCCTGAGCTTTGTCACTCTTCATGTCCACTGCCTGTCCTTTCTTGGTCATCCTGGCCCTGTTCCTCCCTGCTAGCAAGCCATCCCACTCCTGAGGGGCCCTGGCCTGCCTTCTCCCCCCACATTTCTCCAAAACCAATGAAGCTGCCCCCTCGGTCTCCCTTGGCTCCAGCTCTGGTTCATCTTCCTCCAAAGATTCAGGCACCAACAGGAACATGACAACATGTGTGACTAGAAAAATCAAATTAATCTGGAAATCTGTCTATAAAGAATGCTAGATAATTAGTACATATTAAATTCTGATTTATTAATTTGGGATAAAATATTGATCCATGTAAATAATTCTGTACAGAAAAGCTTATTTTTTAGAAATATTCATTTTCCACCAAAGTAAATTTTTGAGCCTTTACTTTGGTGGGCGTGGTTCATATCTAAAATGACTCAAGGACTTTCATAATACACATACATGGGGCGAAAGTTTGTCATTAATCCCAAATGCCTTTATCCAGAAGTTTCATAGTCTTCAGTGGAGCTTCAACTACAGACAAATCTCCGTTAGTTGCAGTTTTTCTGCAGAATAACATAGAAAGGCTGGTGCTGTATTGTGATAAATGTCCTTGTAAATCTATATTGAAATATGAAAAGACAATCTGCTCACCAAGCATCTAGAAAAGACCTAGTGAAAAACCAAGAGCAGAATTTTAACACATCTTATAGATTATGAAAATAGCATATTATTCTTTGTAGAGGTCACAAAGGTCTAGGATCACGCAAACAAAACCTAAGCTAGCATACCTTACAATTACAAGGTTGCTGTGAGACCGATTGATGTTATAGATAAGATTTGCCGCACAATTTCTGTGACATGAACATTTTTAATCCTTTGCTGCTTAAAAACAGCATAATTCTTCACAGAGAAAGGTGCCACCTGGGGTTTGTGGCCTCCAGTAAGTAATGTATCAGTTTGTAAAATAAATGGAACTTGTTTTTCCTTATCCTGTCTTTTGTACTAGGATTATTAGATCAGCTACTTTACTTTTTAGAGACCATGATAGAACTTTGCTTTGAAAGGAGTTAAGAGATTTATAAGAAGAGTGTCTGCAGAAATACTATCTGATAAGAAAAAATTGAGCTGAAACTGACATAAAAGACAAATCTACATTTTAATAACATGCTGGGCAGTCTCTGAAAGATGACTACATAGTGATAATGTGGAGACTTTCTAAAGAAGTTGTGAACAACTACTATTAAATTAATGCATTTAGAAAAAAAGAAAAATACAAGAAAAATTGCACACATGTTGTCCCCAGTTCGGGTCTGAGCCTGGTGCCGAAGCCAATGATGGATGCCAGACACGAGGTGCAGGTTTTCTCATTGCTTTTTATTGGAGTACTCCAAAGAAAATGGTTCCTGGTCAAAAGGCGAAGAACCAAGAACAAAGGATTAAGAAAGCTTTATACATTTTCACTAAAGAAGAAGGCGGGACAAGGTGAGATAACAAGAAATATCCTCTAATAAACATTTTAGCACTAATTCTACAATTTGTTCTATTGGTCTATAGCCGTCCCATTCCTAAGCCTTGGCTAATGAATGCCCCAGGAGTTATCTAATAGACATTTAATTTGATGCCGGCTATCTCTATTCCTAACTTTTAGCTGAGGTCTGCAAGTTGTCTAATTCTTTTATCAACTTTCCAACTACCCATAATTGCTACAAGCTTTAGACATGCATATTTCCTGTTGATAAGCATTCTTTGTTCTTGTGAGACAGACAGACCCCCCCCCCATTACAGTCTTCCTGATTTACTTTCAAGTGTGTGCCATGACCTTGCTTTAGCAGCCAGCCCATCACACATTTCTCACTGAACCCATAAGCCATTTTTCCATGTAAATTTCCATATTTTCATGGAATGCTATTGAAAAGTCCAGCCACCAAGTTTTTTTTAATAAATATGCACCAGACACTTTAACCCTTATCCAGAAAGGCAAGATAAGAAAGATTATGGTTTGGTAGCAAGAAATAATAATTATTTATATTTTCTCACAACTAATCAATTAAACCAACATGGCCTTCACTCCTTGCTTTACAAGGATATGGATTCAAAAACTTGCAAATATATTTCTCTTTTCTGGCCCTTTTCATAAATCAAACTACTAGCAGTAAATTATGGATTAATAAATCTATTCACTGGGAGTTGTTAACAGTCCTTCACAATTGCAGATTATCTCTGCAATCAGCCAATTCCATAGCATTTTATGCATGTCCCTTTCTTAAACAAGTTTGATATTGCTTCTAACTATTAATAATATTTAATTTATAGACCGCTTCCTCTCCCCGAAGGGACTCGGAGCAGTGCACAGGGGAATTAAAATATACAGACATAAATATACATAAATATAAATAAAATCAAGATTAAACAATTTATCCCTGCGCTAAAAACCCAAAATACTAAAAACTAAACCCCTTAAAAACCCGATTAAACAATAAACAGATGACTAACCTAGGCCGGCCAAGCAGAAAAAGTGCGTTTTTAATTTTTTACGGAAGGAGCGGAGGTCCATAGTTGTTCTAATTTTGGGGGGAAGGTCATTCCAGAGGGCCGGGCCCGCCACAGAGAAGGCCCTTCCCCTGGGCGTTGCCCGCTGGCATAGCCTAGTGGACGGCACCCGGAGAAGTCCCTCTCTGTGGGAGCGAATCGGCCGCAGGGATGTATGGGGCAGAATCCGATCCCGCAGATAGCTAGGTCCCGTGCCATGGAGCGCTTTAAAGATGATGACCAACACCTTGAAGCGCACCCGAAAGACGACAGGCAGTCAATGCAGCTCGCGCAGGAGCGGTGTTACATGGGTTCCCATAACTGCCCGCGCGGCTGCATTCTAGACAAGCTGAAGTCTTCGGGTGCACCTCAAGGGGAGCCCCATGTAGAGAGCATTGCAGTACTCCAGTCGGGATGTCTCTCTACATGGGGCTCCCCTTGAGGTGCACCCGGAGACTTCAGCTAGTCCAGAATGCAGCCGCGCGAGCAATTATGGGAACCGCTAGGTTTACCCATGTAACACCGCTCTTGCGCGAGCTGCACTGGCTACCTGTCGTCTTCCGGGTGCGCTTCAAGGTGTTAATTATCATCTTTAAAGCGCTCCATGGCTCGGGACCTAGCTATCTGCGGGATCGGTTCCTGCCTCATACATCCTCGCGGCCGATTCGCTCCCACAGAGAGGGACTTCTCCAGGTGCCGTCCACTAGACACTGTCAGCGGGTGACACCCAGGGGAAGGGCTATCTCTGTGGCGGGCCCGGCCCTCTGGAACGACCTCCCCCCCGATATCAGGACGACCACGGACCTCCGCTCCTTCCGTCTTAAATTAAAGACTCACTTTTTCTGTCTGGCCGGCCTAGGATGAGTCTCTCTGCCTCTGGGGTTTTATGGGGAATTAGTATTATTTAGTTTTAATGGGAATTTTAGCGCAGGTTATATTTAATTTGTTTTTAGAATTGTTGTATGTATTTGGTTTTTATTCTACCTGTGCACCGCCCCGAGTCCCTGTGGGGAGAGGGTGCGGTTTTATAAATTAAAATTATTATTATTATTATTATTATTATTATTATTATTATGTCACGAGGGCATGAGTGACTGTGCAAAGGGCATCCTGATCCAATAGGGGACGCAACTGGCATACCAGGTGGACCTGGTAGAATGCCCTCCTGGCCACGGCTGTCACTTGATCTTCCATGGACAGCCGTGTATCAAGGAGGACGCCCAAGTTGCGTGCCCCATCCACAGGGGTTAGACGTTCGCCCCCTATGGCCAGTGATGGAGTCAACTGGTTGTACCGGGATGCCGGAAACCACAGCCACTCAGTTTTGGACGGGTTGAGTCTGAGTCTGTTACTTCCCATCCAGGCCCGCACGGCTTCCAGGCACTGGCACATCACCTCTACGGCATCGTTGGGGTGGTTTGGATAGATATATACAGCTGCGTATCATCAGCGTAGAGATGGTACTCTACCCCAAAACCACGGATGATCTCGCCCAGCGGCTTCATATATGTGTTGAACAGGAGAGGCGAGAGGACCGACCCCTGAGGCACCCCTGAGGTCGACCTCTGCTCTCCTGCCAACACAAATTGCGATCGACCAGAGAGGTAGGAGGAGAACCACCGTAATACGGTGCCCCTCACCCCCAACCCCTCCACCCGATGCAATAGGATACCATGCTCGATGGTATCAAAAGCCGCTGAGAGGTCTAATAGGACAAGGATGGAGGAACAACCCCCATCTCTGGCCCTCCAGAGATCATCCACCAACGCAACCAATGCCGTCTCGGTGCTGTGCCCGGGCCGGAAGCCGGACTGGCACGGGTCCAGATAATCAATTTCCTCCAGATGGTGGGGGAACTGTTGTGCCACCACACTCTCTACAACCTTCGCCAGAAAGTGAAGGTTGGAGACCGGACGGCAATTAACCAACAATGCTGGGTCCAGAGAGGGCTTCTTCAGGAGGGGTCTCACCATCGCCTCTTTAAGGGAGGCAGGCAAGAACCCCTCACTCAAGGAAGCGTTGACCACCTACTGGAGCCAGCCTCGTGTAACCTCCCAGGATGCCAGTACAAGCCAGGAGGGACACGGGTCCAATAAACATGTGGTAGCTCGCAGTCGCCCACATAACCTGTCCATATCTTCGGAAGTAACAGAGTCAAACTCTTCCCACAAAACTGTCTCAAGATCTGCCTCGGGGCATCCCACTGGGCCACTTTCGATGGAGGCTAATTCGCTCTGAATCTGAGCGATTTTATCCTGCAGATAAGTCCCAAATTCCTCTGCTCTACCCTGTAAAGGAGCTTCCCGCACCCTCTGTTGAAGGAGGGAGCGGGTCACCCTAAACAGGGCGGCAGGGCGGTTATCTGCGGATGCGATGAGAGTGGCAATGATGACATTTAGCCACTCTCAGCGCCACAAGGTAAGTCCGTAAATGGGCTCTCACCTGTGTTTGGTCAGATTCAGACCGTGCGGATCTCCATCTCCTCTCTAGGCATCTCTTGTGGCGCTTCATCACCCTCAGCTCCTCGGTGAACCAAGGAGCCTGGGTGATTCGTCGCCCCAAGAGAGGCTGCAAGGGCGCGACCCGATCCAAGGCCCCTGTGGTCGCAGTATTCCATGCGGCCACGAGGTCCTCCATCGGGGCGCGGGTCAAGGACACAGGAAATGGCCCAAGCGCCATCTGGAACCTATCTGGGTCCATCAGGTGCCTGTGGCGGAACCATATAGGTGACTCAGGTTCCGCCTCCCCGCGGTGGGGTGTAGCGATTGGAAAGTCGAGCCGGAGAAGTGAATGGTCTGACCATGACAGGGGTGTGATGGCTATATCCTCTATACCCAGATCACTCTTCCATTGACCAGAGACAAAGATTAGGTCCAGCGTGTGTCCTCCCTCATGCGTGGGGCCCCGAATTACTTGGGTCAGGTCCATGGCCGTCATGGAGGCCATGAACTCCCGAGTTGCCTCTGATGATTCGCCCACTGATGGCAGGTTAAAGTCCCCCATACAACCAGTCTAGGGGTCTCAACCGCCATCGCGGCGATCATCTCAAGGAGCTCGGGCAGGGCTGCTGTTACATAGCGGGGAGCCAGGTATACAATCAGCACGCCCAACTGCCATCCTAGGCCCCACTTCACGCAGAGGGACTCACAGCCGGTAGTCTGTGGTACAGTGGTCTTTCTCGGCTCAAGACCTTCCCTAACAATAACCGCTACCCCTCCACCCCTGCCTCGGGCCGGAGGCTGATGAAAAGCGTGGTAACCTGGTGGGCACATTTCTACGAGGGGAAGTCCTCCCTCGTGGCCCAGCCAGGTCTCCGCTATTCCCACCAGGTCCGAGTCCCCCTCCGACACAAGGTCATGGATGAGGGGGGGCTTTGTTGACCACGGACCTGGCATTGCAAAACATCAGCCTCGGGCCCTGGCTCTGTAATCCCTGACCACCTAGCCTGCGGGGGTTGTGGCACCTGACCGTTTGCAACCATCGGCCTTGTGCCCCCAACCGGGAAGATGAAACCTGTCTCCCATCGGACCTGCCCCTCCCTATGACCGTCTCGATAGATAGGCCCTCAATGGAAATGACCTGTGTATCCCCCCTCTTAATAGATCCATCCGCTTCCTTCCTCGGTCTGCTGGCTCCGCCCATTCCCTTCTTACTAGCCTCAACCTGTCTATACCCTCCCCCCTCCCTTGTGCCCCCTAAAATACATAACAAATTTCTAACTAAAAACCCCCTGAGACCACGCTTCGCCCACCTCTCCGGATTAATAAATCCCTCATCAAGGTGGGCCCTCGTTAAAGCGGAGGGCCAGACCTGTGAGAGCGGGGACTCTCGCAATAATAATAGGTATACCTTAGAGTACATATCGATATAAATAGATAATTAAATAAATAATTACATATAAATATAATATGCAGGTAATATAAATATAGATGGGTCATGTAATTGATTTTTTTTTTAATTATTATTTTTATTATAATTTTCAACAAATTATACATCTACACATAAAATTTACTTTTTTTTTTTTTTAACAATAATCAATAATCCACCCGGTGCTATACAAAACGACAGGAAGAGTTGGTTCTTTGGATATCTTCAATTGTCTTTAAGATCTCCAAAATCCGCGTTCCCTGGGTACAGGTGTCGAGGCATCCAAAGTTCCAAGTGCATAGTCCACAAATGGGTTCCAAGTCTTCCAGAAAATGTCTTTTTTATAGACCCCCTCTCTGAATTTAATATCACACGTCATTTTATCATTTAAGGCTAATTTCCACATTTCACAGAACCATTCTTCTATTTTAATATTTACCTCTATTTTCCAATATCTTGCTATTACAATCCTACCCATTATAATCATAATTCTAATCAATTCTTTCTCCTGTTTTGTTAACTCAGGTTCATTAATTATCAATAACAATATAGTTTCTGATCTCAATATTATTATTCTTTTCATCATTTCACCCATCATTTTTTCTAATTGCTGCCAAAACTTTTTAATTTTCACACATTTATACCACATATGTTCATAAGTTCCCACTTCCATATTACATCTCCAACATTTATCGCTCATTTTTTTATCTATCAATGATAATCTTAATGGGGTCCAATACCATTTCCAAACAACCTTAAAATTATGCTCTTTAATCCTTATAGACAAAGTCCTCATGATTCGACTCTTCCAGTTCTCATTCCAATCCAAATCCAATATTTTAATCTTAAGGTCTTCCTCCCAGTTCCTTTTCATTACCATTTGTGGATTTCCATCAAAATTTATAATCTTATATATCTTACTAACGAGTCCTTTTAACCCAATTTCATCTTTAATAATTTGAGATACTAAACTTTCAAATTTAGTTTTATTTCTATCTATTTTACATATTCCCTTTACTTTCATAGTCCATTTTTCTACCTGTATTTTTTCGAACCAATTCAACTCCAATCTTTGGATTACTTTTTTTTCCCTACTCTCAATTCCTAGAGCTCTTAACCAATTTACTATATTTCCTATATTTTCATCCTCAATTACTTTATCCCGACTTATATTAGTTTTAATCGGCCAACTTTCAGTTGTCTTCCCCAGGAAAGCTATATCCGGGATCAATTTTTTAACAAATTTATTCCAAATTTTGCTCAGCCCCTTTAACCAATAACTATTAATTGCCTTTGTTTTTGCTCTATCTAGAAACCATATAGACCCAAATCTCTTAATATCTTTTAGCTCCAGATCACCCCAATGACCATCTCCACCTTTAAGTATTTTTATCACGGTTCGAATATTATACGCCCGATAATAATTAAGTAGATTAGGAATTCCCAATCCACCCTCTTTTTGATTTTGATACCACATTTTCTTCATTATTCTTGGTTTTTTCCCACCATTACAAAATTTATCCAATTTCTTCTGATATTCTTCTATATCCTTCTCTAACAAATTTAATGGTAGCATCTCAAACAAAAAATTGAACTTTGGTAACAACATCATTTTACACATTGCAATTCTACCAAACCAAGACAGCTTTATCTCTTTATACTTATCTATCTTTCTCTCTACTTCCTTCAACATCACCTCATAATTAATTTTTTTCAATTCTCTAACTTTAAGTGAAAGTGTTATCCCCAAATATTTCAATGTATTCTTAACTCTTATCCCAAATTGTTCTTGCATATTTTCCCACTCCTTACCATCTTTATTCATTAGTAGTTCAGATTTTGACCAATTTACCTTTAATCCTGTCATTTCTTCAAATTCTATCAAATGTTTATTTATCCTCTTTAAATCTTTCTCTATATCTTTCAAAATAATCAAGGTATCATCCGCATACAAATTTATCTTATATCCCTTGTACCCTTCCAATCCTTCATCTTCTTCTATCAATTTAGTCAAAACCTCCATAACTAACAGGAATAATGTTGGGGACAAGGGACATCCCTGTCTCGTACCTGCTTCCAATTTAATCTCTCCCGTCATTGTTCCATTCACCTTTACTTTTGCACTACTTTTTTGATACAATTTTGAAATAACATGTATAAATTTATTACCAAAGCCTAATGCCTCAATAATTACCTTAATAGTTTCCCATTGTACAGAATCAAAGGCTTTGAAAATATCTAACGATATTATACCTATTTCATCACCATTATTTTCAGCAACGTCTATAATGTTCAATACTCTTCTAATTATATCACTCATATATCTACCTTTAACAAAACCTACTTGATTATAACTTATATATTTATCTATAAAACTATTTAATCTATTACTTATAATAGCTGTAAATATTTTTGCATCCTGGTTGATTAAAGAAATGGGTCGGTAGGACTCGATCCTCTCAAGATCTTTATCAGGTTTAGGAATTATAGATATTACTGTCTTATTCCATGACATCGGGACTTCTCCACCATGTAAAATTCCATTAAATAATTTTTGCAGTCTTGGTATTATTAGTTCTTTAAATTCTTTATAGAATTCAGCAGGTAATCCATCTTCTCCTGGGGTCTTCCCTAGTTTTAACTCTTGTATTATTTCGTTGATCTCCTCCTGTGTTATATCTTTTTCCATCAAATCTTTATATATTGGATCTATTTTTATAGCATATTTTCCAAGATGATTCTTCAATTTTTCTAAATCGATTGGTTTCTTTAAATATAATTTTTGAAAAAAATTCCTAGCTATTTCACATTTCTCCAACCTCTTATAGCACCTTGTACCTTTTTCATCTATCAGAGAACCAATTTCTCTCTTTTGAGTTTTATTTTTCGCCATCTTTGCCAATAACCTAGAATTTTTATTACTAAATTCAAAAAAATCCCTATTTAAATATCTTAAATTTTTTTTAACTAATTCAATATCTTCTTCTATCAATTTAGTTTTTAATAAGTTCAATTCCTCCAAACATTTTTTATCTTTCGTAAGTGAGAATTGGTTCTCCAATATCTTAATTTGTCTTGTATCCTGTTCTATTTTAGTTTTATATTCCCTATATTTTCTACTTGACAATTTAATACTTTCTCCCCTAAATATTGCTTTCATTGTATCCCAAACAATTTCAAATTTGACCTCCCCATTATCATTCAATCCCCAACTTTCTTCCCATTTTTTGAATATCCATATTTTGTCTTCTTCCTTTTTATACAATTTTTCATCATATCTCCAACCTCTCTCCTTTTTCTCAAAGTTAAAATCTATTTCCATCGTAACTTCTGCATGGTCAGAATCCTTAAAAATTCCCACATCTACTTTATCTACATTATTCAACAAATCTTTAGAAACAAAAATATAATCAATTCTTGAATAAGTATTATATACCTTAGAACAAAAGGTATACACCCTTTCAGAACCTTTCAACTCCCTCCAAACATCAACCACACTATTTCGAAGCATCCATTTGTTTAAAATTTCCCCTTTATTTGTTTGTCTAAAGCGGGTAGGATTATTACTATCAATTCTATCCCTAATTAAATTAAAATCCCCCGCCACAATTACTTTCCCTACACTTTCTATTTCCAAAATCTTAGTAATTTTATCAAGAAATCCCTTTTGTTTTTCATTCGGTAAATATAAGTTAACCAATGTCACTTTTTGCTCATTAATATTCCCTATAATTATTAAGTATCTTCCCTCTTCATCTCTAATTACTTTTTTTTTCTCAAAGTATACCCTATTTGATATCAATATCGCAACTCCTCTAGCTTTAGAGGTCCCAAAAGATTTTTCATAGATCTGCATATCTTTAATATTCATTCTATTAAAATCCTCCGATTTTTGATGAGTTTCCTGCAAAAATAATATGTCAGGTGAGTCCCTTTTAATTTTAAGCTCCAATCTTTTCCTTTTTATATGATTGCCTGTACCCTTCACGTTCCATGTCATTATTTTTATAAACCGCATTTAAGCAGTAACTTTTTTAATCCTGACCCCTCCTCTTCCTTTATGTGCACACCCAACACCAGACAAAAAAGACATACAAAAAACACAACAAAAACAAACTTAAGACACAACCACAACAAATAACAATTAATCTTCACCCCCCACATCCTCGTTCGAGTTACGCCTCCATATAAAGAGTGTGGGGGGGGGGAACGTGCCCATGGTCGGGTCATTTCTTTCGGGTTATTCTTATTTTCCACTTTCAAAAAAAGAAGATAACACTGGCTTGTCCCCGCACTCAGCTTCCTGCTTTCTTCTAAGATCCTCCTCCTCAGCTGACGCTCTCTTAGATTCTTCACGGGTTTTCTTATGTTCGGACATTGCCGGAGAGATTTCTTTCCGTTTTAAGCTTTTAGGATCACCACCGACTGCTCCTTTTTCCTCCAATGTTGGAGATCCCACTTGTATTCCACCCATCTTTAATTTCTTTAATTTCTTTAATGATCTTTAATGATCTTTAATTTCTTCTAAATCCTCGTCTTTCTCAACCAGCCCGAGCTTCCGTATCAATGTTATAGCATCCGTTTCCAAAGTAATAGTTTGCATTTTCCCTTTGTAAAAGAATTTCAATTGTTGTAACGGTCTCCAATTATACTTAATATCATTGTCTCTGAGGACTTTTGTAATTGGCTTTAAGAAAAATCTCCATTCCCTGTCTTCCCTAGAAATGTCTTGAAACACTTGAATTTCCTTCCCCTCAAATTTAGGGGGTTCTCCCAGTTCCCTTATTTTTCCCATAACTTCTAATTTATCTCCAAGATTTGCAAATCTCACAAGGACATTTCTATTGGCTCCACCTTGTCTCTTATAACCAATTCTAAAAACACTTACTAAGTCCGCTGCCGTGTATACAATTGACGCACCAAGTTCATTCAGCCATTTTAACATTCTTTGCTTCAAGTTATCCGCCCTCTCCTCCGGAATCCCGCGAATAACAATATTATATTTTCTTGCTTCTTCTTCCAAAAGACTGATTCTCCTGTCTTGTTGCTGATTTTTCAAAAAAATCCCTTCAAACTTACGATCAGATTGTTCCTCATGAGCAAAAATCTGTTTAATATCATCCTTTATAGAGTTAATTTCGATATTTTGCTTTGCAAAATTAACATTCATGTTATTGACCTCTTCTTTAATATTTTTCCAATGTCAAATTATCTAAACGATCAGTTACAATAGTCAGTTTTTCTCCAATCGTATTCAATGCACCTATAATCCGTTCAAACCGTTCAAATTCAGAAGGCTGTTGAGTCATCGTATCAAATCAGTAATCTCTTTTTTAAAAAAAAATTTTTTTAATTTAAACCTGCCAAGAGGGTCTTTAATGAGAAAAAAAACAGAAACCCAATGGAAAATAGCTGAGACGGCTTTTAAAAACACCAAGAAGCCATAACAAAAGTAAAAAAGGCTGGAATCCAAACTCATAAAATGCAAAGCCTGTATATATATTTTTTTTAGCTTGCCAGAAGCTCTCGCTACATCCAGCATAAACAACTCACTTAAGTTCAACAGTTTGCAGTCCACATAACTCTTTCGTTTATGTCTTGTCTTGTAGCAGATAAGGGAAACTTACAAATCACGCTTGTCAAAACAGAGGCAAGCTGCCGACGCCGCTTCGATCAAACCTTTGTTCTTTGTTCTCCACGGAGAAACGAAACTTTGAAATTCAAACAGTCCGGTTTGATCTATCGGTGCAGAAATCAGTCAACACAGTCCTCTGCCTTTCCGACCCCGTTGTAAACAATCTCGGCTTCTAACGGTGCATTTAATCACTTTTAATCCACAGTTTATTAAAAAAAAAACAACCCTACGAAATGAAGGAATGCCCTCAGCTACTCGGCCATAAGCCACGCCCCCCATGTAATTGATTTTAAAAGACATCGTTGGCCACAGAATTAAAATTGGATGTAAATAGATATAAATAGATGATATAAATATATAAATAGATGGTAAAAGCATAAATAATTCAAAGTGCATCAGTGAGAAATAGTCCGGCTGTTGCGTTCTAAAGGTCTTAAACGTTATTTCAAAGTTCTTAAATTGTCGCCATCAGCGCTGGCAGAGAGTCTGTCTGGATAGTTGTAACAATCCTCCCAAGGCCCAGAAAGGTCCGAAAGGCCCAAAGCCAGCCACACTTCCTTCTCCCAGCCCGGCCCGGCCTGACCCAGCCGAAGGCACCATCCTCTTCCTCTTTGGCCTCGGGCCTGTTCTTGTTAGGCCTCTCCCAGCCGACTGATCCCAAATACCTCGGCACGCTCTCCCTTTCCTCTCCCGGACGGAGCTCAGCCCGCTGACCACTCCTCTGTTCTTCATTCTCCGCCATTCGCCGTTCTTCGCACTCCTCTGCCCAGGCAGGCCGTCCTCCTGGCCGCCCCCCTGGCTCCGAGCGACATCGGCCACAGCGTCGGCGTTCTCCGGCATTCTCCAGCATCTCCCGGCGTCCTCAGGCCCGTCCAACATCCAACAGCCCAGCCGGCATTCGCAGCCACCGCGAGGACGCCGACCTCCATTCTGGCACTCCCACCGCCGTCTCCGACGCCGTCTCCGCCGCAATCTCACCCTGGAAGGCCATTCTGGTCTCAAATGGCAACCAGGGTGGATAACTCAGCGATCCCAGCCCTGAAAATTGTAAGTAACGGGCTGGGGCATGAGAAATAAGGCCAACGAGCTCCATGACCCACACGGAGCTCAAAGCTAGACCGCCATCTTCGCGCAAGCTCAGTTTTGCCTCCTTATTAGTTCAATTCTATGGTATTCTCTTACCTATTTATTTATTTGAATATATTAGCCACCTAACTCCAAAAGACAGCATCACCACCAGATGGATTTGGTAACTGGCTGACAAACTGCAATGTATAGTCCTTAATGGAACTACATCTACATGGAGGGAAATAAGCACTGGGATAACCCAAGGTTCTGTTCTAGGCTCAGTACTCTTCAATATCTTCATAAATGATTTAGATGGGGAGCTCATCAAATTTATAGACAACACCAAGCTGGCAGGAATAGTCAACACCCCAGAAGATACACTCAAGATCCAGAAGGATTTTGATAGATTTGAACACTGGGCCCTTTTTAACAAAATGAAATTAAATGGAGAGAAAAGCTTTGTTCTCCATATTTTTTTTAGGATTCCAGAGAGAAAGACTCTGAGATAAAAGTGCAAGCTCTTTTGGAGTTTCAGATATAATTGGTCTTGATCTGGAAACAAACTTTTTCTAAAGATGCACAGAGGCTAAATCTATGAGCCAATCAACATTGTCATACTTTCTGACTATAAACAGGCATGAAAAGCATCAAGAAATTTAATTTAGCCATTACAATAGTCATTGTAAGCGTGCATTGTAAGCAGGCAAGAAAATTCACAATCCCCATCCAAACAGCACCAAATTGCAAAAAGCTTATGCTTTTCACTTAAAAACCACCAGTATTTATTTAAATATAACAATATTTGCATAGGAGTTAGCATAAAATATCATAAAATCAATGGCCTATCCCAAAAATGTCATAAACCGTAAAGCATGCAGGACTTTTTCACACTTTTTCATACAGTATTTGCTACTTAGCTGTGGTTTTAAGGTAATTACGCGAGTATTCAATTTTCTATACATCTCCTTTTAACGCTTAGTTAAAATATCTTTATTTATTTTTTTATAAAGAATTTTATTAGTTTTACAATTTTATAAAAGGAAAGGGGTAAGTAGGATATTTTTAACAATATTTTAGAGCTTCCATATCGGTGTTGGTGACCGCCTCCGAGTCTTCTTACAATATCATTTTCAGTAAAAAGTAAACAAAAGTAGGAGAGATATATATATATATATCTCATCATCAGGCTTTGGCTTCTGCCTTTTGCAAATGAACTGCATTTGAAATGGCAGTTTTTCTGTAAGTGGAGGTGGGAGGGGTTGGAATGTTGGCTCTGCTACTTTTAAACCGATTGGTTGGCTGATTTGCCACATCCTGATTGGTAGCTGGAGTTTGTTGAGAGTGATTGATGATGGTGTCAATGTTTGTGGCCGGGACTTGTTTAGTGGCTGGGACTCGTTTAGTGGCCAGGGCTTGTTTAGTGGCCGGGACTCGTTTAGTGGCCAGAGCTGGTTTCCAGATGTCTGGCAGGCGGGAGGCATCATCGCGTCTGTTCATATTTTGGGGATGTTTTTCTATTTCAATAGCTTCCATAATCATTCTCCTGTTGGAGTGTTCAGTCCTGGAGAGCAATTTGGTTTTTTCAAAGTCAATTTGATGACCTGTTGCTTGGAAGTGCTGGAAGAGGGAGGAAGTATTTACTTGTCTTTTAACAGAATTCTTATGCTCTGAGATACGTGCACTAATTCTCCTATTAGTTTGTCCAATGTATGGGGACGAGCAGACTTTGCATGGTATTTCATAGACTCCTTGGTTTTCTAGCTGGATTTTGTCTTTGGGGTTCCTTAAAATGTTGGCAATTTTTTGGTTAGTGTCGAAGGATGTCTTTATATTGTGTTTGTGGAGAATTTTGCTGATTTTATCAGTGGTACCTTTAATATAGGGGAGGAGAGCGATGCCATTGTCTTGTTCTGTGTTTTGGATCTTGGGGGGTGTCTCAGAGCATAAGAATACATGAGGATTTCTTTCCAAGGTTGAATGTAGTGGTTTCCTTCTTGCAGCCCAGAGTCATGGCACACCAAAAAGCCTTGAGACATACCATATTTTTTGGAGTATAAGACGCACCTTAATTTTGGGGAAGGAAATCAGGAAAAAAACCTTTCTGCCTCTTTCCCAGCAGCATTCACCAGTATTCATCTGGCCAATGTCTTTGCTGCCTCAGTCAGAGCCTGATTCCTGAAGTTGCCAAGGGGAACTGCGCTAAAAGCCTTTTCAATGAATATGTTTTTGGTCTGTAGCATCACGATCCCCTCCCTGATTCAAAAAAGGGTGCATGCAGAGGCCAAACAAGTGCATCATGTTTCAGGTGGCAGGCAGTTCCAGCACGCACTGCCACCTGAATATGCTTTCATTCCCAGTACCCCAGTGCACATCGCAGAGCGACGTGCCCTCCTCCTCCTCTACAAACTTGCTTTCTGTTTTCTCTTAGCCAGCACTGGTGACTGGAGGAGGCAGGGAGAAAAGTGAGAGGGCAACGTGGTTGGGTGAGAGTGCAGGCACGGAGACAGATTAGAGGCAGCTAGCTGATTACCAGCTTGCTGGCTCAGCTGCTGGCCACCCGGAGTGCGCAGGCAGCAAAGGAAACCTCGCGTAAGATGTTTGGGCATAATTTGGGGGTGGCAGGTGGGGAAAGGGATGGGGCGGGGAGGGGCACGCATCTTACTTGAGTCTGGCAGCTCCACCACTTCTCTCTCTCGGCCGCTCTGTGCAGGGAAACATCTTGCAGAGTAAAGAAAAACTTCTCATGAAGTTTTTCTTTATTGTGCAAGGTTTCCCTTGCAAAGACCAGGCAAGAGATGCAACGGAGCTGCCAGACTCTATTAAGATGTGCATTTTGTGGTGGGGCATAATTTGGGGGTGGCAGGTGGGGCAGAGGAAGGGGTGCCCTGGCAGCCACTTCTTGGAGCCCACTGCTCATGCCGCTAAGTGTCGCCGCCAGAGACCATGGTTTCACGCCCTCTCTCCTGGGTGACAGGACAGCAGAGGCAGGGCACTAGGTGAAGTTTCTCCTTCCTGGTCTCAGGTCTGGAAGGTGCCTTCACCACCCCTGCCCTAACGAGCAAAGGGATAGCACTCAATGGGTAATCCTCAATGGAAATGTATCTACATCAGGGATGGGTTCCTACCAGTTCTAACCTCTTCTATAGAAGAAGTTCCACAAATCTACAGTGTCGTTTAGAACTGGTTCCAGCTCCCTCTCCCCGTCCATCTGCACATTATCAAGATGAAGAGTGAAAGGAGCAATTCTGGGAGTTGAAGTCCATCATCATCATCATCATCATCATCATCATCATCATCATCATCATCATCATAATAATAATAATAATAATAATAATTTATTTGTATACCGCATCCTCTCCCCAAGGGGACTCGGAGCGGTGCACAGGGAAAATTAAAATAACTATAAAAAATATATAAATAGAATAGATAAAACAGATTAAACCAGATTATCCCTGCGCTAAAATCCCCAATTATAAATTACCTAAAATCCCTATCACCCTATTAGACAGAGACTAACCTAGGCCGGCCAAGCAGAAAAAGTGTGTTTTAAGTTTTTGACGGAAGGAGCGGAGGTCCATAGTTGTTCTAATTTCGGGGGGAAGGTCGTTCCAGAGGGCTGGCCCCACCACAGAGAAGGCCCTTCCCCTGGGCGTCGCCCGCTGGTATAGCCTAGTGGACGGCACCCGGAGAAGTCCCTCTCTGTGGGAGCGAATCGGCTGCAGGGATGTATGGGGTAGGATCCGATCCCGCAGATAACTAGGTCCCGTGCCATGGAGCGCTTTAAAGATGATAACTAACATCTTGAAGCGCACCCAAAAGATGACAGGCAGCCAGTGCAGCTCGCGCAAGAGCGGTGTTATGTGGGTAAACCTTGAGGTTCCCATTATTGCTCGCGCGGCTGCATTCTGGACAAGCTGAAGTCTTCGGGTGCACCTCAAGGGGAGCCCCATGTAGAGAGAATTGCAGTAGTCCAGTCGGGATGTCATGAGGGCATGAGTGACTGTGCAAAGGGCATCCCGATCCAATAGGTGGCGCAACTGCCGTACCAGGCGAACCTGGTAAAATGCCCTCCTGGCCACGGCTGTCACTTGATCTTCCATGGACAGCCGGGTATCCAGGAGGACGCCCAAGTTGCGTGCCCCATCCACAGGGGTGAGATGTTCGTCCCCTATGACCAGTGATGGAGTCAACTGGTTGTACCGGGATGCCGGAAACCACAGCCACTCGGTCTTGGACGGGTTGAGTCTGAGTCTGTTACTTCCCATCCAGGCCCGCACGGCTTCAAGGCACTGGCACATCACCGCTACGGCATCGTTGGAGTGGTTTGGGGTAGATATATACAGCTATGTATCATCAACGTAGAGATGGTACTCTACCCCAAAACCACGGATGATCTCACCCAGCGGCTTCATATATGTGTTGAACAGGAGTGGCGAGAGGACCGACCCCTGAGGCATCCCACAAGTGAGGGGCCTAGAAATCGACCTCTGCCCTCCTGTCAACACATATTGCGATCGACCGGAGAGGTAGGAGGAGAACCACTGCAACACGGTGCCTCTCACCCCCAACCCCTCCAGCCGATGCAATAGGATACCATGGTCAATGGTATCAAAAGCCGCTGAGAGGTCTAATAGGACCAGGATGGAGGGACAACCCCCATCTCTGGCCCTCCAGAGATCATCAACCAACGCGACCAATGCCGTCTCGGTGCTGTGCCCGGGCCGGAAGCCGGACTGGCGCGGGTCCAGATAATCAACTTCCTCCAGGTGACGGGGAAACTGTTGTGCCACCACACTCTCTACAACCTTCACCAAAAAGCGAAGATTGGAGACCGGACGGTAGTTAGCCAATAATGCTGGGTCCAGAGAGGGCTTCTTCAGGAGGGGCCTCACCATAGCCTCTTTAAGGGAGGCGGGCAAGAAACCCTCACTCAGAGAAGCGTTGACAACCTCCTGGAGCCAGCCTCGTGTCGCCTCCCAGGATGCCAGTACAAGCCAGGAGGGACACGGGTCCAATAAACATGTGGTAGCTCGCAGTCGCCCACGTAACCTGTCCATATCATTGGAAGTAACAGAGTCAAACTCTTCCCAGCAAACTGTCTCAAGACCTGCCTCGGGGGATCCCACTGGGCTATCGATGGAGACTAACTCGCTCTGAATCTGAGCGATTTTATCCTGCAGATAAGTCCCAAATTCCTCTGCTCTACCCTGTAATGGGGTTTCCCGCACCCTCTGTTGAAGGAGGGAGCGGGTCATCCTAAACAGGGCGGCAGGGCGGTTATCTGCGGATGCTATGAGAGTGGCACAATGATGACATTTGGCCACTCTCAGCGCCACAAGGTAAGTCCGTAAATGGGCTCTCACCTGTGTTCGGTCAGATTCAGACCGAGTAGATCTCCATCTCCTCTCTAGGCATCTCTTGTGGTGTCAAGTCTTAAAGCTATCATGTTTGAACACCCCTGGGGTTTTTTTCTAAAGGATTAGGGGTGCAAGGGTCTTGTAATTTGACAGCTTTAAAACTTGCATGCTTCAAATGCCAGAGTTCCTGAGCCAACATGACTGGAGGAGGAATTCTGGGAGTTAAAATCCACAAGTCTTAAAGTTGTCAAGTTTGAACACCCCTGGGTTTTTTTTCTAAAGGATTAGGGGTGCAAGGGTCTTGTAATTTGACAGCTTTAAAACTTGCATGCTTCAAACGCCAGTTTCTGAGCCAACATTTTGGTTGCTAAGCAAGAGCGTTGTTAAGTGAGTTTCACCATATTTTATAAGTTGGCCATGCCCAAGAAAAACAAAATACACAGGTACATTATATATCAGAGATGGCTAACCTTTTTGCCATCATGCCAAAAGCGGAGGGAGGGAGCACAGAAGGTTGTGTGTGCGCATGCCCACAGCCATAATTCTATGCTCTGGCCGCATGCATGCACAACCCCCCACGCTCCACCCACTTTTGCTATGCGATGGCACAGTGGACCTGCTTTTTGTCCTCCCTAAGCTCCAGACACTTTCTAAGATGGCTTTCTCTATCCCCTGGAGGCCCACTAGAGAAAAATGATCCTATGGGCAACCCAGAAGTCCGTTCCCGAACTTCTGGTTTGCACATTGGGCCATTTTTTTCCTCCTGAGGCTTTGGGGAAACCGACTGAAGCCTCAGGAAGGCAAAAAAATGGCCCAACAGGCAACCTGGAAGTCCATTTCTAAAGTTCTGGTTTGCGTGTTGGGTGGTTTTTTGCTCTCTTGTGGGCGAAAAATGGCCAAAAATGAAGTCAGAAATCAGCAGCATGTGCTCTGAAGTGGATAAGCCTTGCATGCCCTAAGAAATGGCTCCACGTGCCACCTGCATGCCATAGGTTCGCCATCATGGGTATATGTGGTACCTTGCTCAATAGTAGTAACTTTTAGAGGGATCTTAGAGTCCTAGTGGACAACCATTTAAATATGAGCCAGCAGTGTGCAGCAGCTGCCAAAAAAGCCAACACAGTTCTAGGCTGCATAAACAAGAGGGATGGAATCAAGATCATTTGAAGTGTTAATACCACTTTATAATGCCTTGGTAAGGCCACACATGGAATACTGCATTCAGTTTTGGTCATCATGAGTAAAATAGATGTTGAGACTCTAGAAAGAGAAGGACTAGAGGTGACATGATAACAGTGTTCTAATATCTCAGGGGTTACCACAAAGAAGAGGAAGTCAAACTATTTTCCAAAGCACCTGATTAAGGAGAGAAGCAACTTAGAACTGAGGAGAAATTTCCTGACAGTTAGATCAATGAGGCAACTTGCCTCCAGAAGTTATGAATACTCCAACACTGGAAGTTTTTAAGAAGATGTTGGATAACCATAAAGTGGTGTAGGGTTTCCTGCCTACGGTTGGACTAGAAGACCTCCAAGGTCCCTTTCAACTCTGTTATTGTATTGTATTCTATTCGTTTTTTCTCTTTCTTATTTTAATTATTGATTTCTGTTATTTTATCTTTCTTTTAAAAATTAATAAAGTTATTGTAACTCAAGGGCTACCTGAATATGTACATATTCTAATGCACCTGTATGTGGAACACATTCACATATTGTAACAACACTTGATGGTTCACAAAAGAGTAAAAACAAAAGAAACTCCCAATCATAAAATAAAATGTAATAAAAAGGCATATAAAACCCGAGGGCAGCACTCTGTCATGCATCTACCCACCATCTTGCTGCACTCGGGCCTTATTATATCTCAGTGCTTGTGAGAAAAGTCAGCTATTCAAGACCTTCTTAACGAATTGTCCCTGGAATTCTGGAATGAATTGCCCCCAGAATTAAGAATTATCCCTGACTTACACACCTTCATCCAACGGGGCCCCTAAAAATGTTTATAACGTGCATGTACTCAAGGGCAGACCTCCTCTCACTGCGAGACTCCCCCCTCTCGCAGGGGTGGCCCGCTGTGCTATCTAGGGCACACTTCAATGAGGGACTAGTTAGTCAAGAGAAGTGGAAGAAGCGCAGATTTAGGGGTTTTCTACTAAATTGTGTCATTCGGTTTTTAGGGGGTTCCAGGGTGGAGGGAGGGTTTAGGCACTCTGAGGCTAGGGCGAGTGTCAAACTAACTGGCGGAACAGATAGGGAAGCAGATAGGTCCATTAAGACGGGGGGAACAGGGGTCGATTCCATGGAGGGTTTTTCTATCAGTACGGTCATAGGGAGGGGTAGGGGCGGGACAGATATTCCATCACCGGGAATTCAGGCTTCAGGCGGTCGCTTGCCCCAACCCTCGGGGCCCGCTTCGCAAGCCTGGTGGCCAGGGTTTACAGAGCTAGTGTCAGGCCTGCTTCTTCGTTGGCTTAGGAAAGACCACACTTAGACATTTTTTGAAATGAATAAGGCTCCTTTTACTAAGTAACAATAGCTTACAGACCAAGTAAAGCTGAGAGTGAATAGTTTAGGCGCGAACATAGAGTATTAAGCTTAAGCCCATCCCAATCCCCAAATCCCCCCTTTGCATTGTCCAATATACTTTCTTCTCCACCATCAGGTGGGCAGGTCTTCACCAGCCTGGAATGCGGGACCGTTAACCAAGAGATAACACCAACCATCAACATTGTCCACCAGCAGAACACACTCATCCCAACGCCCCCCACCCTCCCCGTTTCCATGGCAGCTAAGCAGAAACTAGCGAGGCTGACATCCGGAACTCCTCCAGGAACAGCGGGAAATCCGGGACATCTTGCGGAACACGAGAGGCTACACCTGGAAAACAAACAAGCAAAGACAAAACAACAGATAGGAGAGAGGGAAAAGGTTAAGGTTTGTGTGGATACTTGGCATAAAACTGGCGTACCAGTTTAGGAGCTTTGAGATGCTCTTTATCCACCCATTCGTTGTGAGAAGGGGGAAAATCTTTCCACATGACTAGGAACTGAGTCTTATTTCTACGGACTCTGGAATCCAAAATATCACAGACTTCATAATGTTGGTGACCGTCCACCATGGTAGGTGCAGGGATATCAGGCAAAGGTTTGCGGAGATGTGAGGTGCGTTCAGGTTTCAGCAAGTGAACATGGAACACCGGGTACAGGCGCCGGTAGGTCTTTGGGAGATCCAAACGGACGGACACAGAGCTGATGATTTTGGTTATAGTGAAAGGACCAACAAACTTGGGACCCAGTTTTCTGCATTTCTGGGGGCTATCCAAATGCTTCGTAGACACATAAACTCGATCACCAACTTTGTAGGCGGGGGGAACCGCCCGTTTCCTGTCAGCATACAATTTATGCGAATCATGGGCATCGTTCAAAGTCTTTCGGATAATTGGCCAGACAGAAGACAGCCTAGAGGACCATTCGGCTAAAGAGGGAACCGTCAGCGAGTCATGAGGCAATTCGGGGATGGGTACAAAGTCCTGTCCGTAGATGATTTTAAAAGGGGTCATATTCGTACTGGAGTGAACGGAGTTATTATATGCCACTTCGGCATGTATCAGGAGATCAGCCCAATCATCCTGTTGAAAATTAATAAAGCAACGCAAGTATTGTTCCAAAACGGAATTAGCCCTTTCACAAGAGCCATTCGTCTGAGGGTGGTAGGCGGAGCTTAAGCTTTGGGCGGAGCCAATCAGTCTCAAAAATTCCTTCCAAAAAAGAGATGTAAATTGAGTGCCTCTATCAGAAATGATGCGCTGTGGGACTCCATGAAAACGATAAATATGGGAAACGAATAATCGAGTCAGAGATTTGGAAGAGGGAATTTTTGCACAGGGGACAAAATGAACCTGTTTGGAGAAAAGATCGGTAACAACCCAAATAACGGTATAGCCTTGACTAGGCGGAAGGTCAACTATAAAGTCCATTGAAATTTCCTTCCAAGGCACCTCTGGCGTCGCTACGGACTGGAGGAGTCCATGTGGCTTCCCCGGCGCACGTTTAGAAGCCGCACAAACAGGGCAACTGGCAATATATGATTCAACATCTTTCTTCAGTGAGGGCCACCAGAACTGTTGTTTGACAAGATGTACAGTTTTAACGAAGCCGAAATGGCCAGCCAAACGTGAGTCGTGTGCGCGTTGCAAGACAAAAGGACGTAATGTACCAGGGACATAAATCTTTGAGCCAATCCAGGGAAGATCGTCTCTAACAGTACAGTCACCAGAATGTGCGGAATACCAATCATCAGTAAGCAGTTCGTCCTTAATACGAGCAATCAGGTCTGCAGGTGGAGTAGTTTGGACTGTAGAATGGCTTCTAGTAGATACTGGAGAAGCTGGTAAAGCGAGCGGCATGATGGGCTGTACAATAGTGAGTTTAGAAACATCATATTGTGGTAATCTGGAAAGAGCATCAGCCATGAAATTCTTGCCACCAGGAATATATTTAAGATGGAAGTTGAAACGATGGAAGTAGTGAGCCCAACGAAGTTGCCTTGGGGACAATTTTCGAGAGGAGGTAAGAGCTTCCAAATTTTTATGGTCCGTCCAGACTTCAAATGGATGGGGAGCACCCTCAAGAAAATGACGCCAAGTCATGAGAGCCCAACGAACAGCAAAAGCTTCTTTTTCCCAAATCGCCCATCCACGTTCGGTCGTAGTGAGTTTCCGAGAGGTGTAGGCACAAGGTTGTAATTGGCCACGGTGGTTGAGTTGTAACAAGACCGCACCCACAGCGACATCACTGGCATCCGCCTGAACCACAAATGGGGAATTTACATCGGGGTGTTTAAGGACAGGTTCAGCCGCAAACAAACGTTTAAGCTTCTCAAAAGCGGCCTGACATTCCATGGTCCATTTAAGTGGGGATCCTGGACGAGGTTTACCTTCTCCCTTCGTTTTTAGTAGGTTTGTAATGGGTAAGGCAATGTCGGCGAATGACGGAATAAATTGGCGGTAAAAGTTTGCAAATCCCAAAAAGCTCTGTAGTTGTTTACGAGTTCGGGGAGGAGCCCACTCCGTCACTGCCTTGACTTTAGCAGGATCCATCTCAATTCCCTCAGAAGAGATGCGGTAGCCCAAATAGTCAATTGTTTCCTGGTGAAACTCACATTTAGACAGCTTGGCGTATAGTTCAGCGGAACGTAGTTTGTTTAATACAGAACGCACTAGTTTAACATGCTCGTCATGTGTTTGTGAGTAAACAACTATGTCATCAATATAGACAATAACTCCCTTGTAAAGGTGCTCGTGGAGAACCTCATTTATCAGTTGCATAAATACAGAAGGGGCACCTTGAAGACCAAAAGGGAGGACTTTAAATTGAAAACATCCAAGCGGGCAGTTAAAAGCGGTTTTCCATTCGTCCCCCTCTTTAATTCTGACCCTGTAATAGGCCTCACGTAAGTCCAGTTTAGTAAAGATTTTACCGGTAGCCAGGTGAGCAAGCATGTCCTTCATAAGCGGGAGGGGGTAGACATTGTGTTCACAAATGGTGTTCAGATAGGAGTAGTCTTGTACTAATCTTAGAGTGCCATCTTTTTTTTCTCTAAACATAACTGGCGCAGCTACACGCGGCCTAGCTGGTTCAATGAAACCCCTTTGAAGGTTTTTATCGATGAATTTACGCAATTCCTCCATCTCCCGTGGGGTCATGGAGTACAGGCGAGGTTTTGGTAATTGAACCCCAGGGAGGAAATCAATCGAACAATCAGTAGCTCTATGAGGAGGAAGGGAATCACAAGATCTCTCACTGAAAACATCCTTTAGGTCCCAATATTCTTTGGGAATTTTCTCCTCGCCTGGTATGACTTCAGGTGACGGAAAATCCAACAAGGGTGCAGCAGATTCAATTACAGGAGGTGAGTTACTGGGTGGGGGGTGATCAGCTTCTGATGGTAGAGAGGTATGTTCAGGTAAGGATAAAGGTATGCGTACCCAACCCTCTTTCCAGTTTATTAGAGGATTCCATTTACGAAGCCAATTAACCCCCAAAATTACAGCATTTTCGGCAATGGCAGTTACAATGAAGTTGATGGTCTCAGTATGACCAGTGCCAATAGAGACCTGAATTGGTTCGGTGATAAAAGATGCCGGGGTTCCCCCTGCTACAGAACCATCCATTTGGCAAAAGGCTATGGGAGTTTTTAGGGTCTTTAAGTGAAAACCCATTGAAGACACTATTTCTTGGCTTATGAGGCATTTTGAACAGCCAGAATCAATGAGGGCCTGCACATTGCAAGTACGTCCAGTAGATGGAGCCAAAAGCTTTAAATTAATATAAAGGGGCCCGGAGCGGTGACTCACCAAATTGTCGTCAGAAGAGTCTGAAGACGCCTCCCAGTCAGCAGGGTGGGTGCTGGGCTGGTCAGTAGAGAGATTGAGAGGCTCCACCCCACTCATGGCCGGTCTACTGCGCACGGTTGGAGTCTTTGGATGCTTCCGTTCCGAAGAGGAAAGTGGGCGTGGAGGTTGCCTTGATCTGCATTTGTCGGCCCAGTGCCCCTCCTTTCCACAGCGATAACAACTGCCTGAGCGAGGTTGAGTTGTTTTCCCGCCCACCCTTTGCAAGTGGGAATCTTTCTCAGGGGAGCGAGATTTGGGGCTGCCTTTCTGTGGTTTTTTCTCAGGACGGACTGGATCCTGCAAGTGGGCTTGATCCAGCTCAACATCTGAAGCGAGATCTATCCATTCATTTAAAGTTTCGGGGCGAAATCTGTTCACACATGTTTGATAAATGTCCTTATTTAGCCCTTCAACATAAAGGTCCATCAAGGCCTGGTCACTATAACCAGTCATAAACACCGATAACTCCTGAAAAATCTGCGTGTACGCCTGGACCGTCATGCCCCCCTGTTGTAAGGTTTTCAGTTTCATTTTAGCTTTCCTTTCAACACGGGGGTCTTCGAAACGCCTTCTAAGAGCATTCATGAAGCGATCGAAATCCCGCAGCGCGGGTGAGCGGCAATTATGCAGTGAAACCAGCCACCTAGAAGCTTGATCTTCCAAGGTCATAGAGACAATTCTAATTTTGATTTCATCATCCAAATCAGCTGCGTAAAACTGCATGAAATTATCGACGTGAATTAGAAAAAACGCCAGTTTGTCGGCACTACCATCGTATTTAACACCCAAGGGGGGGAGTTTTGCAAGTCGGCGGGGGGAAGTGGGATTGACTTCTCTCCGCAATTCCCTGCTGGCCCGGGGAGGGGGGGATGGTGTTGAACTCCTGCTTTGTTTGGCAGCGGCTGAATGCGATTCTTTTAACTGTTTGCGTTCCGCCTCCCTCCCCCAGAGTTTATCCAGGGCCTCCCGCTTCTCGTCTGCCTGGCGGAGCAATTCTTGGGCCATTTCTTTCAACTCCCTTTCTTCTCTTAAGAGCTCCGGAATGACATTCTTGGGGGAAAGACGACGCCTGGTGACGGTTACCCCAGTCATTCCTACCCCTTCGGACCAATGTTTTGGTTTGACTGAATCTTCAGCTGGCAGATTAAGATCTAGGCCAGCCAAACAGTCCATCACTGACCTGGTATCTTCAGATTGAACAGGAGGGTGCGATGCTTCTGTTCCCATATCAGTTTCAGGCAGAATCTCCACCAACGGAGGCTCCTCTTGTGAAGGGTCCGACATCAGGTGCGGATTTTGTGACTCTCAGCTTTCTGTCAGGCCTGCTTCTTCGTTGGCTTAGGAAAGACCACACTTAGACATTTTTTGAAATGAATAAGGCTCCTTTTACTAAGTAACAATAGCTTACAGACCAAGTAAAGCTGAGAGTGAATAGTTTAGGCGCGAACATAGAGTATTAAGCTTAAGCCCATCCCAATCCCCAAACCCCCCCTTTGCATTGTCCAATATACTTTCTTCTCCACCATCAGGTGGGCAGGTCTTCACCAGCTTGGAATGCGGGACCGTTAACCAAGAGATAACACCAACCATCAACATTGTCCACCAGCAGAACACACTCATCCCAACGCCCCCCACCCTCCCCGTTTCCATGGCAGCTAAGCAGAAACTAGCGAGGCTGACAGCTAGGGCATTAGGTTGATGTTATGTAATGCCAGATCCGTGGTTAACAAAGCCCCCCTCATCAACGACCTTGTGTCGGATGGGGACCCGGATCTGGTGGGGATTACGGAAACCTGGTTGGGCCACGAAGGGGGCTTACCCCTCGTGGAAATGTGCCCACCAGGATACCGTGCATTTCATCAACTGCAGGCCCTAGGCAGGGGTGGGGGCGTGGCGGTTATTATTAGGGAAAGTCTGGAGCCGAGAGAGACCACTGTGCCACAGACCACCAGCTGTGAGTCCCTCTACGTGAGCTGGGGCCCTGGGAGGCAGTTGGGCTTGCTGCTTGTGTACCTGGCTCCCCGCTACGTATCAGCAGCCCTGCCCGAGCTCCTCAAGGTGATAGCTGAGGTGGCGGTTGAGTCTCCCAGACTCGTAGTCTTGGGGGACTTCAACCTGCCATCACTCGGCGGATCAACCGAGGTAGCCTGGGAGTTCATGGCCTCCATGACGGCCATGGACCTGACCCAGGTAATTGAGGGTCCCACACACGAGGGAGGACACACGCTGGATTTGATCTTCGTCTCAGGCCAGTGGAAAAGTGATCTTGATGTAGGGGATTTAGCCATTACACCCTTCACTCACTTCTCCGGCTTGACTTTCTTACCGCTACACCTCACCGCAGGGAGGCGGAACCGGAGATCCCAAGATGGTTCCGCCCCAGGCGCCTGATGGACCCAGAGAGGTTCCAGACGGAGCTTGGGCCATTACCTGTGACCCTGACCTGCGCCCCGATCGAGGACCTAGTGGCTGCATGGAACACCGCGGCCACTGGAGCCTTGGATCGGGTTGCGCCCTTGCGGCCTCTCTTGCGGCGAAGAGTCACCCGGGCTCCTTGGTTTACCGAGGAGCTGAGGGAGATGAAACGCCACAAGAGACGCCTAGAGAGTAGATGGAGATCTACACGCTCTGAATCTGACCGAACACAGGTGAGAGCCCATTTACGGACTTACCTTGTGGCGATGAGAGTGGCCAAGCGTCACTACTGTGCCACTCTTATCGCATCCGCAGAGAACCGCCCTGCCGCCCTGTTTGGGGTGACCCGCTCCCTCCTTCAAGAGAGGCCGCGGGAAGCCCCTCTGCAGGGTTGAGCAGAGGAATTTGGTGTTTATCTGCAGGATAAAATCGCTCAGATTCGGAATGAGCTGATCTCCACCGAGAGTGGCCTAGAGGGATTGTCGGAAGCGGGTCTTGAGATACCATTCTGAGAAGAGTTTGACTCTGTTGCTTCTGAAGATATGGACAGGTTACGTGGGTGACTGAGAGCCACCACAGGCTTGTACTGGCATCCTGGGAGGTTACACGAGGCTGGCTCAAGGAGTTAGTTAACGCTTCTTTGAGTGAGGGGTTCTTTCCGGCCTCCCTTAAAGAGGCGATGGTGAGACCCCTCCTCAAGAAGCCTTCCCTGGACCCAGCATTGTTGAAAAACTATCGTCCAGTCCCCAACCTTCATTTTCTAGCGAAGGTTGTTGAGAGTGTGGTGGCACAACAGTTTCCCCGTCACCTCGAGGAAGTTGATTATCTGGACTCGCGCCAGTCCGGCTTCCGGCCCGGGCACAGCACTGAGACGGAATTGGTCGCGTTGGTGGATGATCTCTGGAGGGCCAGAGATGGGGGTTGTTCCTCCATCCTGGTCCTGTTAGATCTCTCGGCGGCTTTTGATACCATCGACCATGGTATCCTATTGCATCGGCTGGAGGGGTTGGGGGTGAGGGGCACCGTATTACGGTGGTTCTCCTCCTACCTCTCCGGCCGATTGCAATTTGTGTTGGCAGGAGGGCAGAGGTCGACCTCAAGACCCCTCACTTGTGGGGTGCCTCAGGGGTCAGTCCTCTTGACGCTCCTGTTCAATGCATACATGAAGCCGCTGGGTGAGATCATCCGTGGTTTTGGGGTAGAGTACCACATCTACGCTGATGACACGCAGCTGTACTTTTCTACCCCAAACCACCCCAACGGTGATGTGCCAGTGCCTTGAAGCCGTGCGGGCCTGGATGGGAAGTAACAGACTCAGACTCAACCCGTCCAAGACCGAGTGGCTGTGGTTTCCGGCATCCCGGTACAACCAGTTGATTCCATCACTGGCCATAGGGGGCGAACATCTGGCAATGCCAGCGGGCGACGCCCAGGGGAAGGGCTTTCTCTGTGGTGGGCCCAACCCTCTGGAACGACCTACCCCCCGACCTCAGAACAACCACGGACCTCCGCACCTTCCGCCAGAAATTAAAGACACTCTTGTTTCATCAGGCCGGTTTGGCCTAAGTTATTTACCTAGCCTTCAGTCTGTATTATAAATTGTTTTTAATTGGGTTTTTAATGGATTATGTTTTAACTTTTTAAATTTTAGCACAGGGATAACCTATTTAATTTGATATTAATTATTTATATTTTATATTGTTTGTTTTAACTTCCTGTGCACCGCCCTGGGTCCCTTCGGGGAGAGGGTGCGGTTATATAAATTCGACTAATTAAAAAAAAAAATTCCACCGTGCTCTCAAAACCTTTTTTTCGGCTTCCGGTTCCGGCTCCAGCGGCGACGGGCGAGCCTAGTGCTCGCTCGCCGCTTTGTTTCTTTTTCTGCCCCCCCGCGGGGGCGAGACGCTCCGGCTTGGAGGTCTCCCATAGGATCGGCTCGCCGGGGACGTTCCTCTTCACGGCGGTGGGGAGAGCGGTCTCTTCCGCGACCTAGGTGAGAGAGAACATGCTGCGGGGGGTTTTCCCTTCGCCAACGGTCGTCGGCGCCATTCACATCAATGAAGAGGGCTGATCGGATCGGTCGGAAGGCTTTCCAAGGCTTCAGCTGCGAGGGGAGAGTGAGTTTAAAAAAAACTTTTTCTTTCGCTGTCAGCCAGGCTGAATGGACTGGGAGGGGGGTGTTTGTTTCCAAACCCCCCCCCCTCGGACTTAAGCGGCACTTTAAAATGGCTTCTCATGGAGAGAAAGCGGAAATCTTTAATCCTGACTGTTTGTTACAAGGGAAAGTGGTCTGCGGCTATTTGCAACAATGTTTCTAGGTCTGGCTGATACAATTTCTCTCACTACTCTCTCCTGCGGGCTCTGAGCTGGGCGGTGGAAAGTGGCCTCTCTTTGTTCCTGATTGACTATTTTGTTTATGGAAAATTTCCAGCGTCTCTTTGCAATCTGGACTATCTCTGGCTTTTAATGAAGAATTTTTTTCTTTTGGATTTGTGATTTCTTTTCTGGAGTACCTTCGCTATCACACCTATTGAGTTGGAAAATTGTTTCTCTCTTGGTTCCTGAATTTTACAACGTTACAACCTTGATCAGAACTTTTGGCTCCCGGTCAGTCTCACCAACCCCACCCTGAAAACGCCATTTTAGTGGCACTGACTTTAACAGTTAATCATGGCTCAAGAAACAGCACTGACAAGTTTAGAACAAAGGATGGCTTCTCTTGAAACTATTATACAAACTTTGGTACAAGAAATTCAGGCCCAGAGGGCAGAAAACATCAACTTCAAGAAGGAGTTATTGGACACACGGAAGCAAGTGCTGGAAAACACACAGAAGAATGAAGAATTGGAAGGGGGGTTGGCGGGGGTTAAGGGAGAGATTAAAAATGTTACTAAAGAGGTTGGGGAAACAAATGGGCATGTGTCTAGGATTGATATGGAAAGAATGACATATTTTTTGAGATTTCAGAATGTTCCTGAGGAATCTGGTGAATGCCTCCCTGATCTTATGAGCACGATTTTAGCAGACTATTTACAAAAACCTAAGGATGAGATCAGGGGGACATTGACCTAGCCTATAGAATTAACTCAGCATATGCCAGGATAAATGAAGTGCCTAGAGAGATACATGTGAAATTTGTTAGAAGGTCAACCAGAGAGGAAATCCTGAAACTGCAGAGAGAAAGTCCATTAATCTATCAACAAAAAACGGTTGCTATCTTGAAGCAGATCCCTAGAAAGATTAGAGATGCAAGGAGGAAATTTTCCTTCTTGTCTAAAACATTGTTTGATCATGGGATTTGGTTCAAGTGGGTGACACTCGAAGGGATGCTGGTGTTCTGGGAAGGAGGAAGAGTGAGGATTAAAACAGTTGCTGAGGCGGAAGCCTTTCTTAAAAAACATTCCTCTATCCTGGGGGAAGATCCAGGGGGGACGGAGGGGGCCACGGCCCCGCCCACTGGGAGCCAGGAAGGAGAAAAAGAAGATACAATTGCCAAGAGACTTAGATCGAAAAAATAACTTTGCCTTGATTTTTCTTTTGATTAATTTTGCATAATATTTGTATCTGGATTTTTTGTAAATGTCTGACAGCATAGAACTGAGAATTTAGGTATATGTACTTGCTTTCACTTTGTAGTGTTATGAAAAATGTTTTTCTTATTCTTTTTTTTATTGTGTATTTTGAGGTCTCGGAAGGGCCGACGACTCTGACGTGAATGCTCTCAAAATTTCTTTGTATCCCTTACCCCACCCTATAGAAAAAATTTAAAACCAATAAAACTTTTTCAATATTAAAAAAAAAAAAAAACCTTTTTTTTCCAACAAGCCGGGCTGGCATAAAAATGATTTTTAAATTACAAATTTTTATTAATTTTAATCAGGGTTGGTTGGGTTTTTTCACTTTTAGGCCAAATTGTTTAATATGTCTTTTAAAAAACTTTTTAAACATTTATATATTTGTTTATACTCTGGCTGTACACCGCCCTGAGTCCTTCAGGAGTAGGGCGGTATAAAAAACCAATAAACCTAAACCTAACCTAAACCTTAAAGACAAAGAGGGTGGGGAACTGTTATAGAAAAGACAAAGTTCTAGGCCCTGCTAGATCAGGGGTCCCCAACCTTTTTTGCACCAGGGACCGGTTTCATTTTAAAGAAAATTCTGTGGACCGGCTGGCGTAGAGGAGGAGCGGGGGGGAGGGGGAACAGGCATCACATGTGCACACGGGGGGGGAGTCGGCTCACTCGGCCCTCTAGGGCCTCCAAGGGTGCGAACGGCCACGCCTGCACATGCGCATGCGGGGGGGAGTTGGCTCACTCAGTCCTCTAGGCCCTCCAACGGCGCAAATGGCCACGCCTGCGTTCTCCTGCATCCGGCGTGTGCTCTGCCCAGGGGGCTGCCCCTCCTCCCTCCTCCTCCTCTCTGGCCCTGCGGCCCGGTTCCTATCAAGCCACGGACCAGCACCGGTCCGTGGACCGGGGGTTGGGGACCCCTGTGCTAGATGACAACATTTAAGGGAAGAGACCTGGAGCTCATCCAACATCATTTACCCTCAGATAAAGGTGATCCTGTACATAGCCTGGCCCCATGATATTTATGGGGCAACCGCAACCCCATGTAGAACACATCAGAGTAATAAGCAGTGATGTAGGGTGCTGCTGATTCTTTAATGCACTGATGATGTGCTTTTGTATTTATGCAAGCATCTATGTCTCTTTAGCTGACTTAAATCATCTTTCTGCTGCCACTAAGATTTCAATAGTTTGAAAAAGCTTTGCAAGCACTCTTTCTGTCTGCTTTATTTATTTTTTCTCTTTCTCATGTCCTTTCCCACATTTTTTACATCACTGTTTATTTTCTTGATCTCTTCTTATTAAATCTGCTGTGTAGAAGAAGCCTGTTACTATGGGTTTGTTTTTTGTTTTTTACAATAAAGCCTCTTACAACTTCTAACTCTTTGGATAATTATGTGATTGTGACTTATTGAAAGTACCTTAATATTTACCAACTGAAATGTTCTAAAAGAATAAATATGCCTGTTTTTTTTTCTAGCCCCACTTACAGAAAAACCACCAAAGCTTTTGTATCCTTTGGAGAGTAAACTAACAATTCAAGAGACACAGCTGGGTAAGTGACATTCTAGAAGTGCTGATTTTGTCTTATCTTAAAATTAAGAAAAGATATTAGTTTCTATGCAGACTATTATAATAATGGTTTATTTATCTTAACTATACAATACTTGCTGTATAAAATGTCCTATTCCTTTAGTTATCTAGAAGTAAATAAAGAGTTGTCCATGGCTGAAACCCTATATAAAATAAGTGTGCCAGCTGATGAATTGTGTTGTTTACTAAGAAAACTGTTGGATAAGCCAGAAAATGAATTTAATTTGATTACACTCCACTGCAAAATTTAAGTTTTTCTTAAAGCATTCTGTCAGAAATAATGTTTTGCATTTGGTAAGATATATTTTCACACTGTCAAAACAGATTTTTTGTACTATAGACAGATTACTCCATTCTGTCTGTCATTGTGAGACTTGACTTTTTGGTTCTTGACAAATTATGTTATTGCTTCCATCCTTATTCTTCCCTGATGACAGAGCCAGGCTAGGCTAATGGTACTGGATGAAGGGAGTTGTTTAGTTTTCCTCTGTTCCTGCAGAAATTACAGGTTATTTCTTATTTTAAGATTCACATTTCAATTTTTCCTATAGTAAAGTCCTTAGTTGACAAAATGTACACTTCATGAAATGATCTATTTTCACATATAGAGCCATCCTTTCCCCAATGACATCAAAGCTAAAATATATTAATTCAAAGGCAATATTTTATTAATATTACAACCTTAAGCCAGTATTTTACATTAGATGTTCTAAATGAGATATTTTCAGTTACCACTATGTAAAGCCAGTAATTATGTTGCACATATTTTGATTGGAAACTTTGGAAGCTTTGAATCTAAATATTATATATTTAAATAATAACTGTGCATTGAATTTTATTGATTTAATATTATGAAAACCATTTTAATTGTAGGATGTAAGATTATCACTTGATCATTATCACATTATTGTTGTACATTTTTGTATTGCTTTGCAACTTTAATATCTACTATATATTTATTATATCTTTCATATTTAATTATGATTGTGCTATCTTTTCTGAATCATTCTAAAATCATAGAAGAATGTTGTGTGAATTTGTTTCTTTATCATTTTGATTTGAATAGAAGACCTCTTTCTCTTCAAAAAATGAGTGCAGCCACTTAAATTGAGTTTCAAATCAAACTTGTTTTTAGTTACTGACCTAAAATGATTTGCATGGTCATTATAATATGGTGTGTGTGTGTGTGTTATGTTTGTGCCGACAAATAAATAAACAAAGGAGACTAGTATAGATCTATTTCAAGCTATTTAGATCTCATCAGATCTAAAATCAGCTCAGGCTGTTTACATGTCAGGCAGCTGCCTTAACCATTAGGCCATGAGTTCTACTCCTTTATCAGCTGAGCCAGGGAAATAAGTCAATGTTTATGTCAGAGCACCTGGTATGCCCAAATATGGGAGGAAAAGAGCTTACTGCTACCCATTTTGCCTTTGCATTATATATTTCATATATACTGTTAGGTTTTTGAGCTGATCAATAGATGGTCTAGATGGTCTCTGGTGGTGAGTCGAAAGGCAGAATAGGAAAGCAGTATGCTTCCTCCTGTTGTGACACAAATATATATGTGTGTGTGTGTGTGTGTGTGTGTGTATGTTCCACAACACCCTGTTAGGCCCCAATTAAGGGAGGAAACATACTGTTTCCTTTTCTGCCTTTCGGCTCATCAACAGAGACCATCTAGACAGAAAGCCATGAGTTCCGTTGTGTAATTTTTTTATATGTGTAAATGTGTATTAGGTTTTTGAGCTGATCAATAAATAAATCAGGGAGACTAGTATAGATCTATTTCGAGCTTTTTAGCTCTCATCACCTAGCCATACCCTTATTGGGATTCGAACCGGGGCTGTATTCTATGCCAGGCAAGAGCCTTAGCCATTAAGCCAACCAGGTTCTCTTCCTGCTCAGCTGAGACAAGAGAATAAGCATATAATTGTTCCACAACACCCTGTTAGGCCCAATTAAGGGTATGACTAGCTGATGAGAGCTAAAAACCTCGAAATAGATCTATACTAATCTCCCTGATTTATTTATAGATAAATAGGCCCTTAATTGGGGCCTAACAGGGTGTTGTGGAACAATTATATATATATGCTGGTCTTGTTGTATTCGGGTGTTTTGCTGTGTAAGAATGAGATTGCCTTTGCAACGTTTCCGCAAGATCTCATTGCCATCTTCAGGCTTTGGTCTGTCAGACCAAAGCCTGAAGATGGCAAGTGAGATCTTGCCGAAACATTGCAAAGACAATCTCATTCTTACAATGGAAAACACCTGAATACAACAAGACCAGCATACCTACACACGTGAAAATCTACGAACACACACACACACACACACACACACACACATAGGCTGCCAATAGATTTGAACTTTCAGCATAAAATGAAATTTCATTCAATGTTAAAGGACTTTTCCTGAGACACATATGCATATTTGGCAGAGGGCTGTTAGTCTTTTTCATATCAAGACTTTATTTAATGAACAAAGCTACTTTTAAATTAATCTGGGATGCATGATCATTTTTCCCACCTGATATTATTTTTTCCCTTGTAGAAATATTTTAAAATGATAACATTAAATTCTAACTAATCACACTTCTGTTTAGCCATGTTTGCATAATACCACATCTTATCTGGGTACTTTTTTTTTTAAATTGAAAAAGTTTTACATAAACAAATTCCCCCCCCCCTTTCCCCCCCCATATATACAATATAAATCAAATACACATGCTGTACCCCCCTCTTCCCCACCAACATAATATAAATTTCTCACAGAATAACATTATCCGATTAACCCCATCTTCTAAACTAATTATGCAAATCTATTTCCTTCCCCTAACCACCCTAACCCTCCCCCACCTCCCATTCCCACCCACCCCCCTGACTTCCAATATACACCACTCTAGTAATTCCAAACAACCCAGATGTTATCCTCTCTGTTCACATTATACCCCTTATTTATCTCCTTGTCAGTCTATTCGCTCTTACCTAAATTACTAAAAGCTACCTAATATAAAAGTTCTCTCTTCCAACCTTTTACTTAAACAATAAGATACATACAAGATAATTTTTTAAGCTCTAAATACCATCTATAAAACATTTTACAAAAGTTCTCCCTTAAATTCTACATTCACAATTTAACCCATATTTTCCCTTATTAATCATTTCAACTTCCATTCGTAATCCATAAATCCAGCTCTTAATTATCAATCTACTCATTCTTACCTAAATTTATTTATTTATTTATTTATTTATTTTATTTTATTAAATTTATACCCCGCCCTTCTCCTTGTTAGGACCCAGGGCGGCGCACAGGCATTATATAAAACCATAAATACAATATACATCAATTAAAAATATATTAAATTAATTCACCCGTGCTAAAACCCATTATTAAAACCGTAACCAAATTATAATTTATATTTAAAAGTCAGATGCGGGGGGCTATCCTAGGCCGGCTTGTTGGAATAAGTACGTCTTAAGACGTTGGCGGAAGAGGCGGAGGTCCGAGGTAGTGCGAAGGTCGGGGGGTAGGTCATTCCAGAGGGCCGGGCCCGCCACAGAGAAGGCTCTTCCCCTGGATGTCGCCAGCCGGCATTGCCCGGCCGACGGCACCCGGAGTAGGCCCGCTCTGTGGGAGCGGACCGGACGAAGGGATGTATGGGGCAGGAGGCGGTCTCGTATATAGCTAGGCCCCGAGCCATGGAGCGATTTAAAGATGGTGGTCAACACCTTGAAGCGCACTCGAAAGGCCACAGGCAGCCAGTGCAGCTTGCGCAGGAGAGGTGTTACGTGGGCTTGCCTTGAGGCACCCATAACCACCCACGCGGCCGCATTCTGCACTAACTGCAGCCTTCGAGTGCACCTCAAGGGGAGCCCCATGTAGAGAGTGTTACAGTAATCCAGCCGAGATGTCACGAGCGCTTGAGTGACTGTGCGAAGGGCCCCCCGGTCTAGTAAGGGGCGCAACTGGCGTATCAGGCGAACCTGATAGAACGCCCCCCTGGCCACGGCCGCCACATGGTCCTCCATGGACAGCCGGGAATCCAGAAGGACGCCCAAGTTAAAGGCTACAGACCCATCGTAAGCACCCAAACCTCCATTTTAATTAAAACATTAGAATACATACAAAATAATTTCTTAAAATCTACATATCCTCTATAAAACATTTTATAAAAATTTTCCTTTCCAACATTTTAGTTAACCATTGCGATACACTCTTTAGGATCTAAATACTATCTATAAGATATATTATAAAAGTTCTAACTTATATTCTGTACCTATATAAATTTTCCAAAATTCTCAGTTACCAGCTACCCCCATCAGTAAGAAGCACATCATTATATAAACAACCCCTGGGTAACTTTTCATCTGAATTATTAAATTCAAAAAACGTAATAGGGTAACAACCAGATCGGCTGCAAATGCTTTAATTCTGTATTCCTTTTGCCTTATAGCTATACCACTTAAGGATACTTTTTTATTAGTAGATTGATTGAGAAGATGAGATAAGATGCTTTTGGCTAAAAGATGTGATTGCAGCTCTGTCTGGCCCGACTCATAGTTTGTTCAATTACAAAATTTCCCAGTGAATAAAAAACCTGTCTGCATTCATTATTCATATTTAGATTAGAAAGTGTAGCAACCATATTATATCAGAACATGGAGAATAACATTTATCTTGCATGCATTTTTTTTTGGATAGGTTTACAATATATGTGGCCTTTCTGCAGGAGCTGTTTTTCCTCCTAGCCACATTTTAACCTCTATATTAGATGATAAAGCATTGTTTCTGCTTTATCTGACTAAATAAATAATGGGGTTTATATGGTACATGAAAAATAAGCTTTTTCCCCTAATCCTTGGAGACACTTTGACAGTTATGAAACCTAGTTACTGCTTCATTTCAAAAACTTTTGTAATCTATGGGGTTCTTTTTACATTTTTAGTAAAAAAGCTAAATATTTAATTACCTGCTTCTTTTCCATTAATCATTTACTTTCCATTAATTATTCTCTTATAGCTATCCCACTTCCCCGCCACAAGACTCTCATGAAGATAAATGATTTAAAATCAGAAAAATATGCAAAAGAAAACCTGAGCTATGCCAGAGCAATATGTATCCAGTTAATCAGTGAATATATTTGAATAATTTTATAAACTAAAATTCAACAAAATTTTCATTGCACCATCTGCAGTATATATCAGTCCAAAAAAGCTTATAATATTTTCTTTAAATTTCTTTAAGAATAATTCTTGGATTAAAATGATTGTTGGCGTTAGAGAAAATTATTGCACACTTTATGAAGCAATTTCTATTCTTTTTCAGTTTATGGCTACTGATACTTTAAAAAAAAGATTTTTCTAAGAATATAGCACTGAAATTATGAATTAAAATACATTTATTGCATGTGTAATTATGCTATCGGTGTGTTTATTTTAATGGGAATATGAATCATTGCTAGCACAAATATTATAAAGCTGAATGCAGTATTAATGGTCTTATCCTTGTTTTGAAAAACAAGCTAGAGTATAAGACTTGCTCGCCTCTCTGATATTATTTCTTCCTCTGCTCTTTACTCATTTATTCACCTTCATAAAGAAATTTGATACTTTCTGGAAGTCCAATCACTGCTGATATTATTATCATATACATGTGTGTTTTCTGGTCCAAGTTTTCCAGTTCAGCTAAAGTCCAGTGATGATTCCAGCTGGAACTGCCCATGTATTATGGCTTTAATTATATTTCCAGCATGATATATTCCTTTTGTGTTGACTCTTTGACTTTTCCATTCAAGATGTTATCTGCTTCCAATATGCCTAGGTACTTGTAACCATCATTCTTTGCTAATGCTTTCACTATGTTTCCATTTCCCAGTTCTATTCCTTCTATTTTTTCCCATTTTTCTTTGCTGCATGGATAATATAGCATATTTTTCAAGTCCAAAGTTCATTTCGATGTCGCTGTTGAACAATTGAACTGTGTTAGTATTGCTTTAAGTTCAGTGGGGCTTTTTGCATACATTTTTAAGTGATCCATGTATAGTAGATGATTTATTTTGCCATGTTGGCTTGAGATTTGGTATCCCAGTTTTGTGTTTTTTAGGATTATTGTCAGTGGAATTAATGCGATTTTGAACAGTAGTGATGAAAGTGAATCCCCCTGCAAAATTCCTTGTCTGATGTTGACTTCACCAATGTTCTCCCCATTTGCCGCTAGAACTGTTTTCTAACTGTTTTGAAAGCATATTTGCTTTCAAAAATGTACAAATGTTTTTGTTGATTCCAAAGTTTTATAAACAGGGTAATAAGTCAAATGCCTTCTTGTAATCAATCCATGACATATTTAAGTTTGTTTTTCTTCATTTTGCATTTTTAGTACCATTTTGTCAATGAGCAAATGAACTTTGTTCCTCTTGATTTTTTATAATTTCCTTTTTATTCTACTGGATACAAACTGTTTTCCATCAGATGATTGAATACTGAATTTTCCAGTATTCTTGTAAAAAATTTGAACGTTGTTGGCAGACAAGTAATTGGTTGATAGTTTCTTGGTTCTGTGCCCTTTATTGGATTTTTCATTATCATGTATGTCGGCCAGCTGTTAACCATTATTTGCTTGTTGCATTTTGAAGCATTTGATCAAATTGAGTGGCCATGCAATGATGGAGGCTGGTCAGTTGTTTTAGCCTGTATCCATGCAGTTCATCTAGGCTACTCCAGTTCTTGACCTTTGCTTGTTTTGCAACCATGTCAGTTTTATTACAATAGTTTCCATTTTGTTTTATGTTGTTTGTTGTTGAATATTTTTGATCTAGGAGGCAGTTTTGTTGTATTCCTCTGGGTTTTCCCACAGTTCTTTCCAAAAGGTCAAAGTTTTTTCTTTACATGGGTGAACATTAGTTTGGACTCGATTTTCATTAAGGGACCAGTAAAAGAGCTGTTGGTTTCTTCTGAACTGGACATTTTCATGAGATTGTTTTATTCGTCCTTTGTATCTTTCAATTTTCTTTGTACATTGTTTTAGTTCTTCCATGATTTCCATTATTGTTTTTCCCTCCAGGTTGTATTTTTTGTGTAAACTATTTTTTAGCTTTTTGTTCTTTCATTTTACTTAAGTACTTCATAGTTTTTTATTTTATTTTCAAGTTGAATTTTCCATTTTGGTGTTCCAGAGGGTTTCTTTTTTGGCATTTTATAACTCAGTTCTGCAGGTATAACAGTGGCTATGCTATACATTAGTTGGTTGGTTTCATAGAGTGTGCTGGATGGGATGGAAGTTGATTATCTGGACCCGCACCAGTCCGGCTTCCAGCCTAGGCACAGCACCGAGACGGCATTGGTCGCGTTGATAGATGATCTCTGGAGGGCCAGAGATGGGGGTTGTTCCTCCATCCTGGTCCTATTAGACCTCTCAGCGGCTTTTGATACCATCGACCATGGTATCCTATTGCATCGGCTGGAGGGGTTGGGGGTGAGGGGCACCGTATTACGGTGGTTCTCCTCCTACCTCTCCGGCCGATTGCAATTTGTGTTGGCAGGAGGGCAGAGGTCGACCTCAAGACCCCTCACTTGTGGGGTGCCTCAGGGGTCAGTCCTCTCGCCGCTCCTGTTCAACGCATACATGAAGCCGCTGGGTGAGATCATCCGTGGTTTTGGGGTAGAGTACCACATCTACGCTGATGACATGCAGCTGTACTTTTCTACCCCAAACCACCCCAACGATGCCGTTGAAGTGATGTCCCGATGTCTGGAAGCCGTATGGATCTGGATGGGAAGCAACAGACTCAAACTCAACCCATCCAAGACCGACTGGCTGTGGTTTCCGGCATCCCGGTACAACCAGTTGATTCCATCACTGGTCATAGGGGGCGAACATCTGGCAATGCCAGCGGGCGATGCCCAGGGGAAGGGCCTTCTCTGTGGTGGGCCCAACCCTCTGGAACGACCTACCCCCCGACCTCAGAACAACCACGGACCTCCGCACCTTCCACCAGAAATTAAAGACACTCTTGTTTTATCAGGCCGGTTTGGCCTAAGTTATTTACCTAGCCTTCAGTCTGTATTATAAATTGTTTTTAATTGGGCTTTTAATGGATTATGTTTTAACTTTTTAAATTTTAGCATAAATAGGGATAACCTATTTAATTTGATATTAATTATTTATATTTTATATTGTTTGTTTTAACTTCCTGTGCACCGCCCTGGGTCCCTTCGGGGAGAGGGTGCGGTTATATAAATTCGACTAATAAAAAAAAAAAATTCCACCGTGCTCTCAAAACCTTTTTTTTCCAACAAGCCGGGCTGGCATAAAAATGATTTTTAAATTACAAATTTTTATTAATTTTAATCAGGGTTGGTTGGGTTTTTTCACTTTTAGGCCAAATTGTTTAATATGTCTTTTAAAAAACTTTTTAAACATTTATATATTTGTGATCATCCGTGGTTTTGGGGTAGAGTACCACTTCTACGCTGATGATATGCAGTTGTATATATCTACCCCAAACCACCCCAACGATGCCGTAGCGGTGATGTGCCAGTGCCTGGAAGCCGTGTGGGCCTGGATGGGAAGTAACAGACTCAGACTCAACCCGTCCAAGACCGAGTGGCTGTGGTTTCCGGCCGCCCGATTCAACCAGTTGACTCCATCACTGGCCATAGGGGACGAACATCTTACCCCTGTGGATGGGGCGCGCAACTTGGGTATCCTCCTGGATACCCGGCTGTCCATGGAAGATCAAGTGACAGCCTTGGCCAGGAGGGCATTTTCTGGGCGTTTCTCACCCAGCAGCTTCATATATGTGTTGAACAGGAGAGGCGAGAGGACCGACCCCTGAGGCACCCCACATGTGAGGGGTCTCGAGGTCGACTTCTGCTCTCCTGCCAACACAAATTGCGATCGACCGGAGAGGTAGGAGGAGAACCACCGTAAAACAGTGCCTCCCAACCCCAACCCCCCCAGCCAATGCAATAGGATACCATGGTCGATGGTATCGAAAGCTGCTGAGAGGTCTAATAGGACCAGGATGGAGGAACAACCCCCATCACTGGCCCTCCAGAGATCATCTACCAACGGCGACCAATGCCGTCTCGGTGCTATGCCCGGGCCGAAAGCCGGACTGGCGCGGGTCTAGATAATCAACTTCCTCCAGGTGACGGGGAAACTGTTGTGCCACCACACTCTCTACAACCTTCGCCAGAAAGGGAAGGTTGGAGACAGGATGATAGTTGGCTAATAAAGCTGGGTCCAAAGAGGGCTTCTTCAGGAGGGGCCTCACCATGGCCTCTTTAAGGGAGGCAGGCCAGAAACCCTCACTTAGAGAAGCGTTGACAACCTCTTGGAGCCAGCCTCGTGTCACCTCCCAGGATGCCAGTACAAGCCAGGAAGGACACGGGTCCAATAAACATGTGGTGGCTCGCAGTCGCCCACGTAAACTGTCCATATCCTCGGAAGTAACAGAGTCAAACTCCTCCCAACCAAGATCCGCCTCGTGCAATCCCACTGGGCCATCAATGGGGGCTAGCTCATTCTGAATCTGAGCGATTTTCTCCTGCAGATAAATCACAAATTCCTCTGCTCTACCCTGTATTGGGGCTTCCCGCACCTCCTGTTGTAGGAGGGAGCGGGTCACCCTAAACAGGGCGGCAGGGCGGTTATCTGTGTATGCTATGAGGGTGGCACAATGATGGCGTTTGGCCACTCTCAGCGCCACAATGTAAATCCGTAAATGGGCTCTTACCTGTGTTCGGTCGGATTCAGATCGAGTAGACCTCCATCTTCTCTCTAGGCATCTCTTTTTTTTATATATATAATCTTTATTAATATAAATATCAAAATAACATTTAACAAATATAAAGAAAAATTAACATACATTATTAAGGCGGAAAGGAAGGTAGGGGAAGAGGGGAGGAGGGCGATAGAAGAAAGAGAAGAGAGGGGTAGACATACCAGGGATATAGTTATTCCCCAAATTCAAAAGTTTTTGTTTGTCCCAGTCTGTTCTATTCATTCTTATATACATTTTGACTTAACTATCTACCTATGTATCTCTATAATTATCTTAAGTTCATTGTCGTCTCACTTGTTCCTTGTATTTATTCCACGTTTATACTGTTTGGTTGTTCACTTTGGTATCCTTTTGTTCTCTTGTCGTACCATATGTACCATTTTTCCCATGTTTGAGCATAAATCGACTCTGGTTTATCTTTTAAGGTATATGTTAGCCTATCGGATTCAGCACAGTTGAAAATTTTGGATATGACGAGGTGGTCTGTTGGTACATTACTATCTTTCCATTGTTGCGCAATGGCCATCCTTGTTGCTGTTGTAATGTGTATAAAAAGGTACCAGTCTTGGTTCTGAGTTTGGTTTGGTTTAATGCCAAGTAAGTAAGATTCAGGCTTAAGAGGGAAGTTGATGCTTACAATTTCCATCAACCAGATTTGTATTTTCTTCCAAAGTTGGTTAATTTTTGGACAAGTCCACCATTGGTGAAAGAACGTACCCCTGGCCGTTTTGCATTTCCAACATCTGTCGGAAGTATTTGGAAACATAAATGCTATTCGAGATAGTGGTAAATACCACCTATATAGCATTTTGTATAAATTCTCCTTGAATGAGGAGGCCAGGGTCATTTTAATAGATTTGCCCCAAATTGTTTGCCATTCGTCGAGTGTAATGTTCCTTCCTATATTCCTCCCCCAAGCAATCATAGCGCCTTTGATTATTTCCTCACCAATATATCCTTGTAAAAGCAATTTATATGCTTTAGAAATGAATTTAATCGGTGAATCCCATAAGATCTTATCAATATCTTGTTTTGACGGGTAAATCCCAAATTGTTTTTTATCCTTATTGAATTTAGATACTGCTTGTGTGTAGGACCACCAGTCTATTTTCCAACCCCTTAACTCTAAATCTGTCCGTGTTCTGATATTACCAATTTCGTCTATCAAGTCTTCATAAGTTAAATTCCTTTTTGGATTATGAACCGTTGGATAAGTCACTGCTTCGATTGGTGCTAGCCATCTTGGGATTTGGATATATAGTTGTTTAATTTTCATGATGCAAAAAGGGTCGCTCTCTAGGCATCTCTTGTGGCGCTTCATCACCCTTAGCTCCTCGGTGAACCAAGGAGCCAGGGTGGCTCGCTGCCACAAGAGAGGCCACAAGGGCGCAACCCGATCCAAGGCTCCCGTGGTCGCAGTATTCCATGCGGCCACGAGGTCCTCCATCGGGGCGCGGGACAGGGGTACAGGAAGTGGCCCAAGCGCCACCTGGAACCCATCGGGGTCCATCAGGCGCCTGGGGCGGAACCAAATAGGCAACTCAGGTTCCGCCTCCCCGCGGTGGGGAGTAGCGGTTGGAAAGTCGAGCCGGAGAAGTGAGTGGTCTGACCATGACAAGGGCGTGATGACTATATCCCCTATACCCAGATCACTCTTCCATTGGCCTGAGACAAAGATGAGATCCGGTGTATGTCCACCCTCGTGGGTGGGGCCTTGAATTAGTTGGGTCAGGTCCATGGCCGTCATGGAAGCCATGAACTCCCGAGATAGCTCGGATGATTCGCCCGCCGATGGCAAGTTAAAGTCCCCCATGACTACAAGTCTGGGGGTCTCAACTGCCACCATAGTGATCACCTCAAGGAGCTCGGGCAGGGCTGCTGTTACATAGCGGGGAGCCAGGTATACAACCAGCAAGCCCAACTGCCTCCCTAGGCCCCACCTCACGCAGAGGGACTCACAACCGGTAGTCTGTGGCACAATGGTCTCTCTCGGCTCAAGACCTTCCTTTACAATAACCGCTACCCCACCACCCCTACCTAGGGCCTGGGGCTGATGAAAAGCGCGGTAACCTGGTGGGCACATTTCAACGAGGGGGAGTCCACCCTCGTGGCCCAACCAGGTCTCCGCAATTCCTACCAGGTCCGGCTCCCCCTCTGACACAAGGTCATGGACGAGGGGGGCTTTGTTGACCACAGACCTGGCGTTGCAAAACATCAGCCGCAGGCCCTGGCTCTGTACTCCCTGACCACCTAGCCTGCGGGGGTTGTGGCGCTTAACCGTTTGCAGCCAACGGTTCCGTGTCCCCAACCGGGAGGATAGAACTTGTCTCCCCTCGGACCTGCCTCGCCCCACGACCTTCTGGATGAAAGTGCCCTCCATCGGGACGACTCGCATTTCCCCCCCCCCCCTAACGGATCCTTCCGCTTCCCTCCGTCGCCTGCTGGCCTGGCCCTCTCTTTCCTCGTCCGTCTCTACCTGTCTATACCCTCCCCCCTCCCTGGTACCCCCTAAAATAGACAATGATTTACAAATTAAAAAAACCCTGAGACCACGCTTCGTCCACCTCTCCGGATTAATAAATCCCTCATCAAGGCGGGCCCTCGTTAGAGCGGAGGGTCAAACCTGCGAGAGCGGGGACTTTCGCAGTCGTAGTAGGTCTAGCTTAGAGTACATATTAATATTAATAGATAATTAAATAAATAAATAAATAATTATATATAAATACAATATAGAAAGATTTAAATACATAGAAAGGACATGGGTCATAAAGATTTTAAAAGGCATCGTTGGCCGCAATTTTAAGATGTAAAATATAATAACTATAATAAATAGATATTAAATATATAAGTTAAGAATTTCAAAGTGCATCAGTGAGGAATGTAGTCCGGCTGCTGCGTGCTATAGATCTTTTAGAGGACTAAAAAGGTCTTAAAGGTCTTAAATATCCATAGGTCGAAAAGATCTTAAAGGTTGCTTTCAAGTTCTTAAAAGGTCTTTAAGGTAGGATCACACATTTGGCACCATCAGCGCTGGCAGAGAATCTGTCCTCCCAGTTGAAAAGTCCTCTCGTGCCCAGGAGAGGCCGGTAAGGCCTAGAGCCAACCACACTTCCTCCTCACGGCCAGCCCGGTCTGACAGCAGGAGACACAATCACCAACACTCTTCTCTCCAGCCTTGGTCTGTTCTCATAGGCCTCTCCCTGCAACCGATCACAGGGTCTTGGGGTAGACTCCCTCCTCTCCCGACCGGAGCTTCTCAGCGCCTTCTGGCCTCCGACAGGCTCGCCAGGCTCGCCAGACATCCGACGGCCAGGTCGGCCTCCACTGCCACCGCAAGGACGCCGAGGGCGACCGGCCTCCGCTCTAGCGCTCCCACCGCCATCACTGCCGCCGTCCCCGCCATCCTCGTTCCGGCGCTCTCACCGCCGTTAGCAACTATCCCCAGGGCACCAGGGGACCGACCTCCACTCCGGCGCTCTCACCGCCGTTTCGCCACTGGTCTCCATTCCGGCGCTCTCACCGCTGCCTCCGCACCTACGGCTGTCCTCCAGGCCCACCAGGCCCTCCAGGCATCCACGGCGCGCGGCCGCCATCCGCCGCCATCACACGGACGCCGAGGACGTCGACCTCTGGTCTGGCGCTCCCACCGCCGCCGCCTTCGCCGCCTTCGCCGCCGCCTCAGCACAAACCTCACCCTGGAAATCCAGGGTGGGTCACCCACCGATCCCAGCCCTCAGAATAGTAAGTAAAGGGCTGGGGCACAGAAAAATCGGCCAACGAGCTCCATGGCCCATGCGGAGCTCGGAGCTAGAACATCATCTTCGCGCAAGCGCAATCGGGATGCCCTTAGCACAGTCACTCATGCCCTCGTGACATCCCGACTGGACTACTGTAATTCTCTCTACATGGGGCTCCCCTTGAGGTGTACCCGAAGACTTCAGCTGGTCCAGAATGCAGCCGCGCGAGCAATAATGGGAACCTCCAGGTTTACCCATATAACACCGCTCTTGCGCGAGCTGCACTGGCTGCCTGTCGTCTTTCGGGTGCGCTTCAAGGTGTTAGTTATCATCTTTAAAGCGCTCCATGGCATGGGACCTAGTTAGCTGCGGGATCGGATCCTGCCCCATACATCCCTGCGGCCGATTCGCTCCCACAGAGAGGGACTTCTCCGGGTGCCGTCCACTAGGCTGTGCCAGCGGGCGATGCCCAGGGGAAGGGCCTTCTCTGTGGCGGGCCCAGCCCTCTGGAATGACCTTCCCCCCGAAATTAGAACCACCACGGACCTCCGCTCCTTCTGTCAAAAACTTAAAACACACTTTTTCTGTCTGGCCGGCCTGGGTTAGTCTCCGTCTATTAGGATTTTAGGGGATTTTAGTCAATCTATAATTGGGGATTTTAGTGCAGGGATAATTTTAGTTTAATTTGTTTTTATCTATGCTATTTAATGTATTTTATAGCTATTTTAATTTTCCCTGTGCACCGCTCCGAGTCCCCTCGGGGAGAGGATGTGGTATACAAATAAAATTATTATTATTATTATTATTATTATTATTATTATTATTATTATTATTATTATTATTATTATTATTATTATTATTATTATTATTATTATTATTATTATTATTATTATTATTATTATTATTATTATTAAAATGTTCATGGCAATTAACAGATCTTTCACTCATTTGCTATACACTTTGTGAATAGTAGGGAGTCTTTTTCTTTCTATGTTTTCTTTGTGTTGAAAAAGTTTTATTGAGTTTTACAATTTTTCCAAAAGGGAAAGGTAAGGGATACAAAAACATTTTGAGAACTTTTGTTGGTAAATTAATGGGCCCCCTCTCTGCGCCTTCAAAATTCCCTCCCTGGTTGACCTTCTAACAAATTTAATATGTATCTCTTTCTATGTTTTCTTTGATGTGGCTTTCAATTTTTTCTTTCAGCATTTTTGCTCAATCACTTAGCTCTACACTTTCGAGTTGTTGCACCAGAGGATCTTCATCCTGTATGTGTCAAGTACCCTAACGATGCCTGCTTCATAATAAGCAACTGATACTGTAATACAAAAAGCAGTGATTTATTAACAGCTTAATTAGGCATTCCTCATTAGGCGTTTCTTGTCTGCAGCCATTTTTTTGCTTTCTTTATCTGCTTCTGAACTTAGCCCGCATTACTGTCCTCCCTTCAGCCTTCATCATAAATCACAGGAAGGAACCAGACACAAAGGAGAGGGTTCAACCTAATCTGAAACCATCCCACCAGAAGAAAGAAATGGCACCACAGCGAGACCTGAGACCAGTCCTCCCTCGAAGTTCCGTGAGGTGTTACAGATGCGGGGGGATGGGCCACATGGTAGCTGCATGCCCAACCCCAGTCCCGAAACCAAGGCCAGACCTACCACCCAGGGCCCGACAAGAACGAGGGCCCCGACGGGCCATCAACACATCCAGGAGGGCTCTTCAAGCTGCAGGGGTCTCCTCCCTCCCAGGCAAAAGCAGTGAAACCCCAGGCAATGATGACCAGTCAATTGAACCCTATGACAGCGAGGACGAGGGAGAAAATGACCCAATGGTGAGCGAATCAATTTACCCTTTCTTTTTTCCAATACGCCTCACAACCCCGAAAACGGGAAAACAGGAGGATTTTCAAGCCCTTGTAGACTCAGGCTGCACTAGGTGCTTGATCAACTTAACCACAGTTCAGAAACTGGGGATCAGAGCGAAAAGACTGAACCACCCGATTCGGTTCGAGCAGGTTGACGGTTCCCTAATGGGAGGAGCCTATGCCACTCACCTAACTGAACTAGTGAGACTAGAATTGGCAGATCACTGGGAAATAATTCGATTCATAATAGCCCCCAAAATGACAGAGGCAGTCATACTTGGACTTTCCTGGCTAGACAAGTGGGGACCTACCATCTGGTGGCAAGGGGGCACCCGCAGGCTTAGGATATCACCTGGCCCTCAACCCCTCCCTCACGAGCAAGCAAAAATATCACTCACATTGGGAGCCCCACAAGAGAGACCACAAGAACAACTGGCAACCACATCTGATAAAACCCCAGAGGCTGAACTGATTCCAGTGGAATACCAGGACCTCGCAGAAGTGTTCAGTGAGACAGAATGCGACATCCTGCCCCCCCCCCCCACCGCGAAACAGATTGTGCCATTGAAATCATCCCTGGGGCAAAACTACCCAAACCCAAGCTGTATGCCATGACGCCTCGAGAGATGCAAGAAATGCATGAATACATAGACAAAAACCTAGCACGAGGGTTCATTGAGCCAGCCAAGCCACGGATTGCGGCACCGGTCCTCTTCAAAGAGAAAAAAGATGGAACTATGCGCCTGGTCGTAGATTTTCGGGGGATAAATGCGGTGTGCGTACACAACCTATACCCGCTTCCCCTCATGAAGGATATGCTGTCTCACTTGGCCAAGGGAAAAGTCTTTACCAAATTAGACCTCAGAGAAGCATACTACCAAATACGGATCAGGGAAGGAGATGAATGGAAAACAGCATTCAACTGCCCTTTAGGAAGTTTCCAATTCAAAGTGATGCCTTTTGGATTACAGGGAGCCCCAGCAGTGTTCATGCAGTTAATAAACGAGGTGCTGCATGAGCACCTCTACAAGGGGGTCCTTGTCTTTGTAGATGACATCCTTATTTACACTGAGACCATCGATGACCACATACCCCTGGTTCGCCAAGTACTGGAAAAACTTCTGGCAGCCAACCTGTATGTCAAACTATCAAAATGCGAATTCCACCGTGAGCGACTAGACTATCTAGGCTACCGAGTGTCAAATGAGGGAATAGAGATGGACCCAGCTAAAGTGCAAGCCGTCCTAAGCTGGCAACCCCCTCGCACCCGCAGACAGCTACAAAGTTTCCTAGGGTTCGCAAACTTCTACAGGCAGTTCATTCCCTCCTTTGCGAAGATTGCCAAACCCCTGACAGACCTCCTGAAGATAGGGAGCCCAGGAATGAAACCTCGTCCGGGACAACCCCTACAGTGGAGCCTAACCTGCCAGGAGGCATTCTAAACACTGAAAGAAATGTTTGCAAAGGAGCCAGTACTGAAGCATCCTGATCCTGAGCAACCTTTCGTGATCCAGGCAGATGCCAGCGACATGGCCGTAGGAGCAGTACTACTCCAAAGAAACAACCAAGGAAATTTACAACCCTGTGCCTATACCTCCCGCAAACTCACGGACACGGAGAGACAATGGGCCACATGGGAAAAGGAGGCTTTTGCAGTGCGATGGGCACTACTAACCTGGAGACACCTGCTAGAAGGGAGCCAGAAACCGTTTGAAGTTTGGACCAACCACAAAAATCTGGAAGCTCTCAGAACCCCACGGAAACTATCACCCAAACAAGTCCGATGGGCTCAATACTTCAACCATTTCAACTTCATACTAAAGCACATTCCAGGGCAGAGGAACTTTCTAGCTGATGCCCTCTCCCGCATGCCTCAGTACAAATGCGAACGGGAGCACGTAGTAGACGCCATTATTCCTTCTGCTCAACCAGCTGCCCAAGTAACCACCAGGCGGCAACACCGTGACTGACGGGGTCAAACCACAAGCGATCTAACCACAAGACTCAAAACTGAGCTGCTAACAGACCCTTGGTTCCAAAACAACCAACACACCTTGATGAAGAGAGATGACCTCGCCTGGAAGGGGACGAAACTCTACGTACCAGAATCTCTATGTATCCTAGTTCTCCAGAGGAGCCACGACACCAAATTGACAGGCCATTTTGGGTTCCTAAAGACGTTACACCTAGCCCGGAGGCAATTCTGGTGGCCTGGAATGAAGAAAGATGTGGATAGCTATGTAAAAAGCTGCACAGTCTGTGCCACAATGAAAATACGATCAGGAAAACCCCCGGGACTACTGCAAACAGTGGCAGAACCAACGAGGCCATGGGAAGAGATTGCAATGGACTTTATAGTAGAGTTGCCAAAAAGTGGGGGGAACACAGTGATTTGGACTGTAATAGACCTGTTCTCCAAGCAAGCACACTTCATTCCCTATAGCGGACTACCCTCGGCTCACAAGCTGGCTAAACTGTTTGTGAAGCATATCTACTGACTGCATGGAGTACCTCGAAGAATCATCTCAGACAGAGGGGTCCAGTTCACGGCTAAATTTTGGAGGGAGTTCCTGCGGTCCATTGGATCATCTCAGGGTCTTAGTTCAGCTTTTCATCCGAGCACTAATGGGGCAGCAGAAAGACTGAACGCCATGATAGAGCAGTACCTGAGGTGCTACGTGAGGTTGCATACAATAATGCTGTTCACAGAAGCACAGGACTCACGCCGTTTAAAGTAGTGAGCGGCATGGATTTCGTCCCAATGCCTGAGTATCCAAGAGATCCCCCCTCCTCAGTCAGTTTGACTGATTGGATGTCGATGCTGAAAGCAGCTTGGGAAAATGTCAGGAAAGCTCTAGACAAAGCGACACAAACCTACAAGAAACAGGCAGATAAACACCGGGCTCCGCAACAGCCGTTCCAGGTGGGAGAGAAGGTTTACCTCTCCACAAAATACTTGAGACTAAGGCTGCCCAGCAAAAAACTGGGGCCAAAATTTGTGGGGCCATTCCCCATAATAAAGATCATCAACCCAGTCACAGTGATATTGAAACTGCCACGATTGCTGGAGAAGACACACAGATCATTTCATAGTAGCCTTTTGAAACCCGTGATTGGTTCCACTCTGAGACCACTGCCCCGTGCGCCCCCAGGCCCTGTGGTCATAGGGGGCCAAACCCATTATGAAGTCCAACGAATTCTTGATTCGAGGTGGCACAGAAGGCAACTCCAATACCTAATCAAGTGGAAGGGTTATCCCCTATCGGAAGCATCGTGGGTGAAACATAGAAACATCCAAGCTGACCGCCTTATAGCAAAATTCCATGCAGAAAACCCAAGCAAGCCAGGGGGAGGGGGACGCATCCCTAAGTCATACACCTGCATTCAGATTGTTTTGTTTCCCATAGGTTGCTTTCGAGAAGTAAGGGGAGCCGGGTGTCAACATCCCGATGTTGCCATGGGATTTTATCTGTTTTGCCTTAACAAACTGAAAATTCTTGACATTCCTGTGGTAGGAAAGGAATCTCAGGACAGCCTGTGACTGCGCATGCATGCAATTATTTTCAATTTTAATTGGAGAACGTAAATTATGACAAGCAGAGGGGAGGGGGCATAAGGGGGTAAAGTGCAGAAGCTATCCAATTATTGCCAGACCTGGCTACAACCGAAGCTCGCCATGATGATATATTCAATAAACGGACATTGCTTTGAACTTTTACGTGAGGCCAGAATCATTTGAAGTTTCTCTTGGGAGCTTGACACCTACAGGAAGTCACAACCATGTGACAGCCAAGAATACATTAAAAATGGCCACGGTTCCTGTTTGTGAACCGAAGCAGAGTTCGTGAACTGAAGCACATTTTGAGGAAAATTTCTGTTGGTAAACCGAATTGGTCGTGAACAGAGGCGTTCGTGAACCGAGGTACCACTGTATTTGATGATTTCTTGATTTTCTTTGGTTATCAAATGTTTTGCACTTTGTTCCAGTCACTTTGCAGTTGCATGCCCTGGTTCTCTGGCAGTAACAACTGAGTCCCGTAGCCCCTTTTTTTGGCAGATGTCCAGGAGCCGTAGCATCTTTGTTGACCTGGGCGACGACTGACTCGATGTGGAATTTTGTTGATTTCTTCTCATCATTACTGATGGAAGGTGCCTGGGTTGATTCTCGGTGGCTAGCCACTACTGATCTAAAGACAATTATCCCATGACCATAGGAACTGCACTGGATAGCTGTCCAGGCCCAGCCATGGCAGGAAATTAGTCTACCTTCCTGTTTGGTGGTAGGAAGGAAGGATCAAGAATGGGGGGGAAAGTGGCCTACCTTCCTGTTTGGTGGTACAAAGGCAGGATCAGGAATGGGTGGGGAGGGCAAGGTGGGATCACCCAATAGGAAGCCACAGCAGAGAGCCAAAAAGAGCCACATGCTGCACTGGAGCCACAGATTGCTGACATCTGCCCTGGGAGCACCCAGTGGACTTTAAGAATTTCCTCTAGAACCTAGCCATGAATTGGATCTCCTGATCTGAAATAATTCTGCATGTGACTCCATGCAATCAATATATGCCTCAGGAACAACTTCACCAGTTTGTGGGCAGATGGTAATCTGGGGGAGGTGATGAAATAAGCCTGCTTGGAAAACTGCTTGGATCACTGTCCAAATCACGGTATTCCCTCCTGACAGGGCCAAGTGGGCGAGACTACATACTGCAGCAACCCAGGGAACTTTCCTGGTCTTTTCTTCATCATTGCACAGGTTGTACAACTCTACATAGCTCTCAGTCTTTTTTCATCCCTGGTCACTAGAACTGTCTCTTAGCCAGATGCAGGGTTTTCAGGAAGCCATAGTCTTCCACCAGTCTGATGGCGTATCTCTTTCATAGGACCTACAGCTGCAGGCTGTTAGGGACATATAATTTAGTTCCCTTCCAGGCCAGCTCATCCCTAATAGTCAAGAACTGCGGGTGTTCCTTGAACTAGGGGTCACTTTGCAACTTGGTTTTGAGTTCCTGGGTCAGTTCCTCCCCTGGTGTGCTCAGTTGCCATGTGGCTCATCATTGCATGGTCACCCTGGTCACTTTCTGAGGTAGGGGAATAATTGCATTAACCACCTCCTTTCGATTGCTCTTGTATTGGGGAATTCTTGAGAGGGTGCCAGTCAGAAAGTTTTTTTCTTTCTGAGAAGTATTTCAAGGTGAAATTAAATTGGTTGGAGTACTGCTCCCAATGAACCTGCTTCAGTGAGAGTTTGTGAGGTGTTCTAAGTGCCTCCAAATTTTTATTGTCAGTGCATACTTCAAACAGTACATTACTCCCCTCTACGAGGCGGCACCAGGTCAATAGTTCCCATTGGACCAAAAAAGCCTCATTTTCCTCTACTGCCCAGCAGTAAGAAGCGTGGTCTAAGGGGTTTTTTAGTTGTTAGGTTATTGTCAGTTTTAGGGGGTACCAGGGAGGGGGGAGGGTATAGATGCATAGAGATGGAGACGGAGAGAGAGGGCCAGGCCAGCAGACGACGGAGGGTGGCGGAGGGAGCCGTGAGCAGGGGGGAAACACGAGTCATCCCGTTAGAGGGCAATTCCATCCAGATGGTCGTGGTGAGACGCAGGTCCGAGGGGAGACAATCTCTATCCTCCCGGTTGAGGGCACAGAACCGTTGGTTATATACGGTGAAGTGCCACAACCCCCGCTTGCTAGGTGGTCGGGAAGTACAGAGCCAGGGCTTGAGGCTGATGTTTTGCAATGCCAGGTCCGTGGTCAACAAAGCCCCCCTCGTACATGACCTTGTGTCAGAGGAGGGGCCGGACCTGGCAGGAATAGCGGAAACCTGGTTGGGCCACGAGGGTGGACTCCCCCTCGTCGAAATGTGCCCACCAGGCTACCGTGCTTTTCATCAGCCTCGGGCCCTTGGCAGGGGCGGTGGGGTAGCGGTTATTGTAAAGGAAAGTCTTGAGCCGAGAGAGACCACTGTGCCACAGACTACCGGTTGTGAGTCCCTCTGCGTGAAGTGGGGCCTAGGGAGGCAGTTGGGCGTGCTGGTTATATACCTGGCTCCCCGCTATGTAGCAGCAGCCCTGCCCGAGCTCCTTGAGGTGATCGCTACGGTGGCAGTGGAGACCCCCAGACTTTTAGTCATGGGGGACTTTAATCTGCCATCGGTGGGCGAATCATCCGAGGTAGCTCGGGAGTTCATGGCTTCCATGACGGCCATGGACCTGACCCAACTAATTTTAGGCCCCACCCACGAGGGTGGACATACACCGGATCTTATCTTTGTCTCTGGCCAGTGGAAGAGTGATCTGGGTTTAGGGGACATAGTCATCACGCCCTTGTCATGGTCAGACCACTCACTTCTCCGGCTCGACTTTCCAACCGCCACCCCCCTCCGCGGGGAGGCGGAACCCGGGTCTCCAATTTGGTTCCGCCCCAGGCGCCTGATGGACCCGGATGGGTTCCAGACGGCGCTTGGGCCATTTCCTGTACCCCCGACCCGCGCCCCGATCGAGGACCTTGTGGTCGCATGGAATATTGCGACCACGGGAGCCTTGGATCGGGTCGCGCCCTTGCGGCCTCTCTTGCGGCCGCGAGTCACCACGGCTCCCTGGTTTACCGAGGAGCTGAGGGTGATGAAAAGCCACAAGAGATGCCTAGAGAGAAGATGGAGGAATACCCGTTCTGAATCTGACCGAACACAGGTAAGAGCCCATTTACGGACTTACATTGTGGCGCTGAGAGTGGCCAAACGTCATCATTGTGCCACCCTCATAGCATCCGCAGAAAACCGCCCTGCCGCCCTGTTTAGGGTGACCCGCTCCCTCCTTCAACAGAGGGTGCGGGAAGCCCCGCTACAGGGTAGAGCAGAGGAATTTGTGATTTTTCTGCAGGAGAAAATCGCTCAGATACAGAACGGGCTACCCTCCATTGATGGCCCAGTGAGATGCCACGAGACAGATCTTGTTTGGGAGGAGTTTGACTCCGTTACTTCCGAGGATATGGACAGGTTACGTGGGCGACTGCGAGCCACAACATGTTTATTGGACCCGTGTCCCTCCTGGCTTGTACTGGCATCCTGGGAGGTGACACGAGGCTGGCTCCAAGAGGTTATCAACGCATCCTTGAGTGAGGGTTCCTTGCCTGCCTCCCTAAAAGAGGCTATGGTGAGGCCCCTCCTCAAGAAGCCCTCTTTGGATCCAGCTCTTTTGAACAACTATCGTCCAGTCTCCAACCTTCCCTTTTTGGCGAAGGTTGTTGAGAGTGTGGTGGCACAACAGTTTCCCCGTCACCTGGAGGAAGTTGAGTATCTAGATCCGCGCCAGTCCGGCTTTCGGCCCGGGCATAGCACCGAGACGGCATTGGTCGCGTTGGTTGATGATCTCTGGAGGGCCAAGGATGGGGGTTGTTCCTCCATCCTGGTCCTATTAGACCTCTCAGCGGCTTTCGATACCATCGACCATGGTATCCTATTGCATCGGTTGGGGGGGTTGGGGGTGGGAGGCACCGTTTTACGGTGGTTCTCCTCCTACCTCTCTGGCCGATCGCAATTTGTGTTGGCAGGAGAGCAGAGGTCGACCTCGAGACCCCTCACATGTGGGGTTCCTCAGGGGTCGGTCCTCTCGCCTCTCCTGTTCAACACATACATGAAGCCGCTGGGCGAGATCATCCGTGGTTTTGGGGTAGAGTATCATCTCTACGCTGATGATACGCAGCTGTATATATCTACCCCAAACCACCCCAACGATGCCGTAGCGGTGATGTGCCAGTGCCTGGAAGCCGTACGGATCTGGATGGGAAGTAACGGACTCAGACTCAACCCGACCAAGACCGAGTGGCTGTGGTTTCCGGCTGCCCGATTCAACCAGCTAACTCCATCGCTGGCCATAGGGGGCGAACATCTTGCCCCTGTGGATGGGGCGCGCAACTTGGGTGTCCTCCTAGATGCCCGGCTGTCCATGGAAGATCAAGTGACAGCCGTGGCTAGGAGGGCGTTTTACCAGGTTCGCCTGGTTCGCCAGTTGCGCCCCCTATTGGATCGGGACGCCCTTCGCACAGTCACTCATGCTCTCGTGACATCTCGACTGGACTATTATAACTCTCTCTACATGGGGCTTCCCTTGAGGTGCACCCGGAGACTGCAGATGGTCCAGAACGCAGCCGCGCGGGCAATCCTGGGTACCTCTAGGTTTACCCATGTAACACCTCTCCTGCGCGAGCTGCACTGGCTGCCTGTCGTCTTCCGGGTGCGCTTCAAGGTACTAATTATCATCTTTAAAGCGCTCCATGGCTCGGGACCTAGCTACTTGCGGGATCGGATCCTGCCCCATACTTCCTCACGGCCGATTCGCTCCCACAGAGAGGGACTTCTCCGGGTGCCGTCCACTAGACTTTGTCAGCGGGCGACGCCCAGGGGAAGGGCTCTCTCTGTGGCGGGCCCTGCCCTCTGGAATGACCTTCCCCCCGACATTAGAACGACCACGGACCTCCGCTCCTTCCGTCTGAAATTAAAAACATATTTTTTCTGCTTGGCCGGTCTGGGGTAGTCTCTCTCTATGGGGTTTTAGTGTATAGTGGGAATTTTAGTTTAGATTGGGTATTTTAGCACAGGTACTATTTAATTTGTTTTTAAGATATTCTTGATTGTATATTTATGGTTTTTAGTTTCCCTGTGCACCGCTCCGAGTCCCTACGGGGAGAGGAGCGGTCAAGAAATTAAACTATTATTATTATTATTATTATTATCTCTCAGTGTCAGTGAGTTTTTGGGAGGTGTAGGTGCATGGTTAGGGTTAGTATTTGCTATGCGCATGCTGCTTTTGGAAGTACTTGCTGTGCTCATGCAGCTTTCTCCAAGTTGGAGTGGTTGAGGTTGTTGTAACTCTTTTGAATCTTCCAATCTTGTTTCCAATCTTGTTTCCAATCTTGTTTTCTTTCCAAAAAAAAGTGCACAAACTCCATTGCTTTTTCATCCTGTTAGGCTACTGTAAAAAAACAACAACAATGATATAGTTTGGTCTCGACTGTGGTTGTAAGTTGAGGACTACAGGTAACGGAAGAGATCTGTTTTCACCCAACATTGTACTGTCTGTTTTTATCCATTGCTGTGGACAATTTTAATGTACAAATACAAATTGTCTGAAATGGTATAGGGTTTCCTGCCTGAGCAGGAGGTTGAACTAAGACTTCCACAATCCCTTCCAACTCTGGATCTATTGCTGGGCTCATTTCTTCTAGTCCAAACCCCTGCTCAAGCAGGAGACCCTTACAGAATTACAGAATAACAAAGTTGGAAGGAACTCAGAGGTCTTCTAGTCTGTGGCCTAGAGGTGGTGCTCTCGCCTCCCAATCAGGAGGTTGTGAGTTCAATCCTAGGTAGAGGCAGATATAGGGTCTCCTGCTTAGGCAGGGGGTTGGACTAGATGACCTGCAAGGTCCCTTCCAACTCTGTTAATCTGTTAAAACTCTCTGCTCAAACAGGTGACTTTATACCACTGATGGCAAACCTTTTACAGACCAAACCTTTTACAGCCCAAACCGCAACCCAAAACCCACTTATTTATCTCACAGTGCCAATACGGCAATTTAACCTGAATAATGAGGTTTTAGTTTAGAAAAACAACTCATACGTGATTAATGTCTTTTCTCTGAACTCCCCCCCCCCCCAATAACAGCGCTTTCAATGATACACATTTTTATTGGAAGGTAAATGTTTGCATTTGGCATGCTTTTGATTAATGTGACTTTTGCTGTTGCATGACTGCTGATATTTTTTCTAATCTTGGCTCTTACTTTGTAAGCTTGAGAGTAACACATGCAGCACGCAGGTCATTTTTTAGTCCAAGGGTGTCAAACTCAATTTCAATGAGGACCCCATTGTGGTTGACTTTGGGGGTCATGGTGGGCATAGCGAGCTCCCACGCTGCTGTGCTCACTCTCCTTGGTTGCCCATGGTGTGTGCAGAAGGGCAAAGTATGTGGGTCAGAGGGAGGCCCACTCCCTCTCCTTATGAGACCTAACTTTGTAACCAAAGTATCCTCAGTGATAGGATGGGAGACCGCTAGGAGAGATCATGAGGAGGGGACAAGGGATGGAAAAGACAGCAGGGCTGCTGGTGATCGAGTGCTAGGCAGGATTTATCTCACATTCACACTCTTTCTCTCATTATAATCTCCTTCCTTCCCTTCTTTTTCCTTCCTACTTCATTCTTTCTTCTTCCTTTTCCTCTTTCCTTCTTTTTGCTTCCTTGCTCTCTTCTCCTCTTTCCTTCTTTTTCTCTGTCTTTCCTGTCCTTTCTTGGATGCTCAAATGCAAAAGGGGAAAGATTCCATGCCTTGTGATCAAATGCCACTTTTGCTAGTAGTTTGTGGCTACTTAAAAGACTAAGAACAAACCAGACTCAGTTTACTCCATGCATGCATTTCCTGGGGACAGACTACAGTACAGGAAACTGTCAAAATGATGGCTCTGATAGTTGATCAGAGCTCCTGTGTTTTTTATGTGTAACAGCTTTAGCATTGAAGAACAGACTAAGTTAGTTGCTTTTCTATTAATACATAATGATCCTTAAAAGAGCTCTTCTGTAGGGACCTTGCCATGGTCTAATTCAGACTGAAAATATAGCAAAGGAAACTATTTTCCCCCAATTGCTTTGTCCTGTTTTCCCCACCAGAAATAACTGTTTGCAACATACAAGGAGGGGATACTTTCATAAGAGCTCACAACTCAAGAATACCAATTTGCCCATGAGATATCTCAGAGTGGGGAAGACCATGGGAATCTTAGTGATAGAACAGACCCTCAAGACCTCCCCAACCCACTAAGACACCTCCTGCTTCTCCCTCCCTTCCTGCAACAAGGACTCATTTACCTTGCAAACATCTGTCTCCTCTCTTGTTTCACTGCTTCTTTGCCTTTGAAGAAGGGAGAGGAGAGTTGGCTGGGAAATGCTTTTTGTGCCGAGAATAGATGCTCCTGGGTGCTATAATATTGTGCAGATTCAGGCACCCATCCTGTTTTGCAGAGTCAGGGACTCAGAAACTTCTTTAAAAAAATATTTATTTTATTTTATTTTTAAACACAACACAAAAATCCTCCATCTTACATGCTATCAAAAGTGTCTCTGCTGGCTACAAAATATTTTCATGCATCTCTTCAATCTTCATCCAAGTTTCATAGTACTTCATATTATTTCAAATAAATCAAATCAAATATATTTATCAACATTGTCCTTTTCATGTCTCCATTCTTGCGTAATTGTAACTGTATAACACGTCCCTCATTTTAAAACATGCCAAAACTTAAAACATAGCCACTTATAGGCATCATATTTATTAACTAGCCATACCCGGCCACGCATTGCTGTGGCCCAGTCTGGTTAAATGGCCAACCAATCTGTGTGTAGATCTATACCTGCACACACAAATATGTATACACAACCACCGTATAACCCCCAACCTACCTACCTACTGTATTTCTCCCTCTCTCTACCTACCTACCTACCTACCTACCTACCTACCTACCTACCTACCTACCTACCTACCTACCTACCTACTGTATTTCTCCCTCTCTCTCTCCATCCCACTACCTACCTACCTACTTACCTACTATATTTCTCCTTCTCTCCTTCTCTCCACCTACCTACCTACCTACCTACCTCCTACCGTATTTCTCCCTCTCGCTATCCCTCTACCTACCTACCTACCTACCTACCTATTGTATTTGTCCCTCTCTCTCTATCCCTCTACCTACCTACTGTATTTCTCCATCTCTCTATCTACCTGCCTAACTAACTACTGTATTTCTCCCTCTCTCTCTATCCCTCTACCTACCTACTGTATTTCTCCCTGTCTCTCTATCCACCTACCTACCTACCTACTGTATTTCTCCCACTCCCTCTATCTCTCTACCTACCTACCTACTGTATTTCTCCCTCTCTCTATCACCTACCTACCTACCTATTGTATTTGTCCCTCTCTCTCTCTATCCCTCTACCTACCTACCTACTGTATTTCTCCCTCTCTCTATCCACCTACCTGCCTGCCTACCTACTGTATTTCTCCCACTCTCTCTTTATCCCTCTACCTACCTACCTACCTACCTACCTACCTACCTACCTACCAACCAACCAACCTACCTACTGTATTTCTCCCTCTCTCTATCCCTCTACCTACCTACCTACCTACCTACCTATTGTATTTGTCCCTCTCTCTCTATCCCTCTACCTACCTACCTACTGTATTTCTCCATCTCTCTATCCACCTGCCTAACTACCTACTGTATTTCTGCCTCTCTCTTTATCCCTCTACCTGCCTACTGTATTTCTCCCTCTCTCTCTATCCACCTACCTACCTACCTACTGTATTTCTCCCACTCCCTCTATCTCTCTACCTACCTACCTGCCTACCTGCCTACCTACCTACTGAATTTCTCCCACTCTCTCTTTATCCACCTACCTACCTACCTACCTACCTACCTACCTACCTACCAACCAACCTACCTACCTACCTACCTACCTACCTACCTACCTACCTACCTACTGTATTTCTCCCTCTCTCTATCCCTCTACCTACCTACCTACCTACCTACCTACCTACCTACCTACCTACTGTATTTCTCCCTCTCTCTCTCTATCCCTCTACTTTACCAGCAGAAGCTTGTCTGGGCCCCTATAGCTAGGGGCAAGCCTCATGGAAGAGGACAGCAGCAGTGGCGGTGGCCTCACTTCCTTGTGTGGACATGGGCCAGCGTCAGCTGCTTTTGCGTGGACTTGTGGAGGAGGAAGGTGGTGGCCGTGGCAGCGAGAGAGGTTGCTGAAGAGGCGTGGGCATGGGGTGGCATTATCGTTGGCAGCGGCGGTTGCTGAGGAGGCGACCTTGGCGCCAATGACAGAGAAGCGTGGGAGAGGGGCAGCGGCACAGACTGCTCTACATGCATGTGACACGGCAGAAGAAGCGGCCGGGTGGGAGGAGCTGCGAAAAGGATGGGGGCGAGTGAGCGAGTGAGGGAAACATGCAGAAAGGCCGCACTCCATATTTACATTTCCGTGGCATGTACCTGGCACAGGTGAGACATCTACATAATCTATACCTATATAATTGGTGCCTTATTTGAAAGGAGCATTGTGTGAAAATGTGGAAGTGATTGGTGCAGTAATTTCGGAGATTACCGGTTTTGAACAAACTGATAGTTATATTTTTATTTATATAGATTCTGTTTATTATCCTCCAAAATCATTATTACCAATAGTCTATTCTAACCAAACATCAATAATATTTAGTATTGACTTCCTTCCGGTTGGCCGGAGGCGACGGTCGAGTCTTGGGGCTCGTCCGCTGCTTGGTTGCCTCTATGGCCCCCCAAGGGGCAGGGAGTTCTTTTAGAGGACTCCTGCTGTACGGGCGGCTTGCAGGTAATCCCCCTACCCCAATGGCAGTCGGGGTGGTGGTACCCGCTTCGATCTAGGCGTAGGGGAACGAGTGGCGGGGGGGGCATCGTCCCCTTTGCCGATGGAGGACCGGAATACCTAACTGCTTTCACGAAGAGCTGACACGCCGGAATTGGAGGCAACACCGAGGCTCCTGACTGCAAAGTGGACTGTGAGTGATTTTATTTTTTTATATTGAAAAAGTTTTATTGGTTTTACATTTTTTCTGTAGGGTAGGGTAAGGGATACAAAGAAATTTTGAGAGCATTCACGTCAGAATCGTCGGCCCTTCCGAGACCTCAAAATACACAATAAAAAAATAACAAAAAAAACATTTTTCATAACACTACAAGGTAAAAGCAAGTACATATACCTAAATTCTCAATTCCATGCTGTCAGACATTTACAAAAAATCCAGAAAATATTATGCAAAATTGTTCAGGAAAATCAAGGCAAAGTTATTTTTTAGATCTAAGTCTCTTGGCTATTGTATCTTCTTTTTCTCCTCCCTGGCCCCGAGCGGGCGGGGCCGTGGCCCCCTCTGTCCCCCCTGGATCTTCCCCCAGGATAGAGGAATGTTTTTTAAGAAAGGCTTCCGCCTCAACAACTGTTTTAATCCTCACTCTTCCTCCTTCCCAGAACACCAGCATCCCTTCGGGTGTCACCCACTTGAACCAAATCCCATGATCAAATAAAATTTTAGACAAGAAGGAAAATTTCCGTCTTGCTTCTCGAATCTTTCTAGGAATCTGCTTCAAGATAGTGACCGTTTTTTGTTGGTAAATTAAGGGGTTCCCTCTCTGCGCCTTCAAAATTTCCTCTCTGGTTGACCTTCTAACAAATTTCACATGTATCTCTCTAGGCACTTCATTTATCCTGGCATATGCTGAGTTAATTCTATAGGCTAGGTCAATGTCCCCCCTGATCTCATCTTTAGGTTTTTGTAAATAGTCTGCTAAAATTGTGCTCATAAGATCAGGGAGGCATTCACCAGATTCCTCAAGAACGTTCTGAAATCTCAAAAAATATGTCATTCTTTCCATATCTATCCTAGACACATGCCCATTTGTTTCCCCAACCTCTTTAATAACATTTTTAATCTCTCCCTTAACCCCCACCAACCCCCCTTCCAATTCTTCAGTCTTCTGTGTGTTTTCCAGCACTTGCTTCCGTGTCTCCAATAGCTCCTTCTTGAAATTGATGTTTTCTGCCCTCTGGGCCTGAATTTCGTTTACCAAAGTTTGTATAACAGTTTCAAGAGAAGCCATCCGTTGTTCTAAGCTTGCCAGTGCTGTTTCTTGAGCCATAATTAACTGTTAAAGTCAATGCCACCAAAATGGCGTTTTCAGGGTGGGGTTGGTGAGACTAACCGGGAGCCAAAAGTTCTGATCAAGGTTGAAACGTTGTAAAATTCAGGAACCAAGAGAGAGACAATTTTCCAACTCAATAGTTATAATAGCGAAGGTACTCCAGAAAGGAAATCACAAATCCAGCAAGAAAAAAAAATCTTCATCAATATCCAGAGAGAGTCCCACTTGTAAAGAGACGCTGGGAATTTTCCATAGTTGAAATAATCAGGCAGAAACAAAGAAAAGCCACCTTCCACCGCCCATCTCAGAGCCCAGAGGAGAGAGTAGAAAAATAAATTTTTTTTTTATCCAGCCAGACCTAGAAACAATGTTGCAAGTAGCCGCATACCACTTTCCCTTGTTAGAGACAGTCCGGATTTAAGATTTCCGCTTTCTCTTCCAGAGAAGCCATTTTAAAGTGCCGCTTAAGTCCGAGGTTTTTTTTTTGAAACAAACACCCCCCTCCCAGTCCGTTCAGCCTGGCTGGCAGCAAGGAAAAAAAAGTCTTTTTTAAAACTCACTCTCCCTCGCAGCTGAATCCTCGGCAGACCTTCCGACCTCTCCGCTCAGCCCTCTGCATTGAAGTAAATGGCGCCGACAGCCGTTGGCGAAGGTAGAACCCCTCGCAGCATGTTCCTCCTCACCTAGGTCGCGGAGGGGAGCACTCTCCCCACCGCCGTGAGGAAGAACGTCTCCTCCGAGCCGACCCTACGGGAGACCTCCGGTAACCGGATGTCTCGCCCCCGTGGGGGGGCAGAAAAGGCAACAAAGCGGCGAGCGAGCGCTAGGCTCGCCCGTCGCCGCTGGAGCCGGAACCGGAAGCCAGTGCAGGATGGTTATTAAATAAGTTTTTTAAATTTTTTACCTGACTTTGTATATATTTTTAAATTCCTGTGCGCCGCCCTGGGTCCTTTTGGAGAAGGGCGGGGTATAAATTTAATAAAATAAAATAAATAAATAAATAAATATATTGAAAGAAGGGGTCAAGCTCTGCAAGCTATGTTTAGAACCATGTTAGCCGATGCAAGTTTACTGATAGCTTTATGGGGGGAGACTATGTTATGTGCTAATAGTCTACTGAGCAACATAGTGAATATAACTACTGGGAAAATACCATACACGTCATAGCATGGTAAAAAATCTGATCTTAGTTATATTCATACATTTGGTTCGCCAGCATGTGTGCATATTCCATCGCAATTAAGACACAAGGGTCAAAGCAGAGCACAACAGTTAATATTTGATGGTTACAATGCAAACCATAAATCATATAGGTTTTGGCAGAAAGGAACAACAAGGGTGATTGACAGTTCGAATGCAAAGTTCCTGGAACATTTAGTCTGGGATAAATTGGAGAACGGAAAAGAAATAAATTTTGAGACACAAATTGAACATACCCATAAAGAGAAAGACAAAGAAGTTGCAGAGACTACTCAAGAAGAGGAAGGAGAGCAGGAACATATAAAGGTGGAGAGTCCATCCACAAGTCCTGAACTCCCAAGGAGATTGACAAGAGAAACCATGCCACCTGATAGATATCAGGGGACTATGATCTATCAAACAACTAAGGTTCCTGCAACTTACACTGAGTTAACAACATACCGAACTAAAGATCAAAAGGTTTAGTTATTAGTTTATTTTTATTGCTGCGAGAGTCCCCGCTCTCGCAGGTTTGGCCCTCCGAACTATCGAGGGCCCGTCTTGAGGAAGGATTTATTAATCTGGAGAGACGGGCGAAGCGCGGCCTTAGGGGTTTTTTAATTAGGAAATTTTTGTCTATTTTAGGGGGCACTAGGGAGGGGGGTGGGCATAGACAGATTGAGACAAAAGAATCACGTGAAAGAAAGGGCCAGACCAGTAGCCGACGGGAGGAGACGGAAGGTACCGATTTGAGGGGGGAACCACGAGTCGTGCCATTAGAGGGCATTCCAATCCAGAGGGTCGTGGGGAGGGGCAGGGCCGAGGGGAGACCATCCTCCCGGTTGTTGGCACGCAGCCGTTGGTTACGAACGGTCGAGTGCCACAACCCCCGCAGGCTAGGTGGTCAGGGAATACAGAGCCTGGGCCTGCGGCTGATGTTCTGCAATGCCAGGTTCGTGGTCAACAAAGCCCCCCTCGTTCATGACCTTGTGTCAGAGGGGGAGCCGGACCTGGTAGGAATTGCGGAAACCTGGTTGGGCCACGAGGGAGGACTTCCCCTCGTTGAAATGTGCCCACCAGGCTACCGCGCTTTTCATCAGCCCCGGGTCCAAGGTAGGGGTGGTGGGGTAGCGGTCATTATCAAGGAAGGTCTTGAGCCAAGAGAGACCATTGTGCCACAGACTACCGGTTGCGAGTCCCTCTGCGTGAAGTGGGGCCTAGGGAGGCAGTTGGGCTTGCTGGTTATATACCTGGCTCCTCGCTATGTAGCAGCAGCCCTGCCCGAGCTCCTGGAGGTGATCGCTACGGTGGCAGTGGAGACCCCCAGACTTATAGTCATGGGGGACTTTAATCTGCCATCGTTGGGCGAATCATCCGAGGTAGCTCGGAAGTTCATGGCTTCCATGACGGCCATGGACCTGACCCAACTAATTCAAGGCCCCACCCACGAGGGTGGACACACACCGGACCTCATTTTTGTCTCAGGCCAATGGAAGAGTGATCTGGGTATAGGGGACATAGTCATCACACCCTTGTCATGATCAGACCACTCACTTCTCTGGCTCGACTTTCCAACCGCTACTCCCCTCCGCGAGGAGGCGGCACCAGAACTACCTATCTGGTTCCGCCCCAGGCGCCTGATGGACCCGGATGGGTTCCAGATGGCGCTTGGGCCACTTCCTGTACCCCTGACCCGCGCCCCGATGGAGGACCTCGTGGCCGCATGGAATATTGCGACCACCGGAGCCTTGGATCGGGTCGCGCCCTTGCGGCCTCTCTTGCGGCGCCGAGCCGCCCCGGCCCCTTGGTTTACCGAGGAGCTGAGGGCGATGAAACGCCGCAAGAGATGCCTAGAGAGAAGATGGAGGTCTACTCGCTCTGAATCTGACCGGACACAGGTAAGAGCCCATTTACGGACTTACATTGTGGCGCTGAGAGTGGCCAAACGCCATCATTGCGCTACTCTCATAGCATCCGCAGAAAACCGCCCTGCCGCCCTGTTTGGGGTGACCCGTTCCCTCCTGCAACAGAGGGTGCGGGAAGCCCCGCTACAGGGTAGAGCAGAGGAATTTGTGACTTTTCTGCAGGACAAAACCGCTCAGATACAGAACGAGTTAGCCCCCATTCATGGCCCAGTGGGATGCCACGAGGCTGATCTTGTTTGGGAGGAATTTGACGCCGTTGCTTCCGAGGATATGGACAGGTTACGTGGGCGACTGCGAGCCACCACATGTTTATTGGACCCGTGTCCCTCCTGGCTTGTACTGGCATCCTGGGAGGTGACACGAGGCTGGCTTCAAGAGGTCGTCAACGCTTCTTTAAGTGAGGGTTCCTTGCCTGCTTCCCTAAAAGAGGCTATGGTGAGGCCCCTCCTTAAGAAGCCCTCTTTGGACCCAGCTCTTTTAACCAACTATCGTCCCGTCTCCAACCTTCCCTTTTTGGCGAAGGTTGTTGAGAGTGTGGTGGCACAACAGTTTCCCCGTCACCTGGAGGAAGTTGATTATCTAGACCCGCGCCAGTCCGGCTTTCGGCCCGGGCATAGCACCGAGACGGCATTGGTCGCGTTGGTGGATGATCTCTGGAGGGCCAGAGATGGGGGTTGTTCCTCCATCTTGGTCCTATTAGACCTCTCGACGGCTTTCGATACCATCGACCATGGTATCCTATTGCATCGCCTGGGGGGGTTGGGGGTGGGAGGCACCGTTTTATGGTGGTTCTCCTCCTACCTCTCTGGCCGATCGCAATTTGTGTTGGCAGGAGAGCAGAGGTCGACCCCGAGACCCCTCACATGTGGGGTGCCTCAGGGGTCGGTCCTCTCGCCTCTCCTGTTTAATGCACACATGAAGCCGCTGGGTGAGATCATCCCTGGTTTTGGGGTAGAGTACCATCTCTACGCTGATGATACTCAGCTGTATATATCTACCCCAAACCACCCCAACGATGCCGTAGCGGTGATGTGCCAGTGCCTGGAAGCCGTGCGGATCTGGATGGGAAGTAACGGACTCAGGCTCAACCCGACCAAGACCGAGTGGCTGTGGTTTCCGGCTGCCCGATTCAACCAGCTCTCTCCAACGCTGGCCATAGGGGGCGAACATCTTGCCCCTGTGGATGGGGCGCGCAATTTGGGTGTCCTCCTCGATACCCGGCTGTCTATGGAAGAGCAAGTGAGCTAGTCTCATCGGAGGTCAGTTCGTCACGGATTTGAGCAATTTTATCCTGCAGATAACATCCAAATTCCTCTTCCAATTCCTGTAAGGGAGCTTCCCGTGGCCTGTTTTTTTTAAAATATTTTTTTATTTATTCTTATAAAAATAAAATCATACAAACATAATTTTAAAAATATTGCTGTCACAGCGCGAGAAAGCATAACATTTAAATAACCAAACTTAACATTACCGTCCTAATAATAGGCTTAATATTTAACACCAACATTTGCACTATATACAGCCCATCTAGTTAACCTACCTACTTCATCAATTCTTATTCGTCCTTTAATTTCTGATTGATATTATTTACCAATATCTGATTTAAACATATATTATTGCTTCAGTTTATTCGGTCGTTCCCGTACCCAGTTATACCACCTCTTCCACGAGTTGTACAATTCTGAGTCCTTTTTTCCTTTAATTAATTTTGTTAATCTATCCGATTCTGCGCATTCATTAATTTTATTTATTACTGCCCTATCCATTGGTATTTGATCACTCTTCCATTCCTGGGCAAATGCCAATCTTGCCGCAATAATTATGTGCAACACCAAAAACCATATCTCCATGTTGATATCTGGGGGTTTAAGTCCTAACAGGAAGGTTTCAGGTTTCAAATCTAATTGATGTTGGGTGATTTCTATTAACCACTGCCTGATTTTTTCCCAGTATTTAATCGCCATTGGGCAGGTCCACCACTGATGGAAATAGGTCCCCTCTCTGTGACCACATTTCCAGCAATTAGGCATGGTCCCAGGGAACATTCTGGCAAGTCTTGCCGGGGGTAGATGCCACCGATATATCATTTTATATGTATTTTCCTTATACGAGGCTGCCATAGTCAATTTCATATTTTTGAACCAAATTTCTTCCCAACATTGAAAGTCCAATGTGCGTCCTATATTTCGTCCCCAAGCAATCATGCAGTCTTTGACCACTTCTTCCCCTACGTCTAATAACAATAGATGTCCGTAACACTTGGAGAGCATCCCTTTCTCTGTTCCAAAAAGACCCTTGTCCAGTTCTTGTTTATAGGGATATATACCTTCAGTCTTCTGATCTTTTTTGTATCTTGAGAATATCTGGGAATATGGCCACCAGTCGATATGGTATCCTTGTGAAGCTAATGATTCCCTGGTCTTCAAATTCCCCTGTGAATCTAAGATCTCCTCATATGTCAAGAACTTCTCCCCTCTATATCATGTTGGGTAAACAAGGACTTCCTGAATAGAGATCCAGCATGGCACCTTCAAATATAACTTCCTCCTCAACTTCTCCCAAGAATAACTCAAGGTCCTACGCACAAGGTGGTCATTGAAGTGTTTGGGTCGCTCTGAACCGGGCCAAATATAATAGTGCCAACCATACTGTAGGCCCCAGCGGCCTTTGTTAAAGGAGGGAGCGGGTCACTCTAAACAGGGCGGCAGGGCGGTTATCTGCAGATGCGATAAGAGCGGAGAGATAATTATGTTTCACCGCCCTAATTGCCACAAGGTAGGTCCGCAAATGCAATCTTACCTGTGTTCGGTCAGATTCAGAATAAGTAGACCTCCAAATCTCTTTCGGCGCTTCATTACCCTCAGCTCCTCCGAGAACCAAGGAGCCTGGGTAGATCGATGCTGAGAGAGGGGCCACAAGGGCACGACCTGGTCCAGGGCCCCCCTGACCGCATTATTCCAGGCAGCCACTAGGTCCTCAGTCGAGTCGCGGGACAGGGTCACAAGTATTGGCCGAAACTCCATCTGGAACCTCTCCGGGTCCATCAGGCACCTAGGGTGGAACCATATTGGTGTTTCTGGTTCCACCTCCCTGCGGTGGGGTGTGGCAGTTTGGAAGTCAAGCCGAAGGAGAGAATGATCTGTCCATGACAGTGGTGTGATGACTATTTTCCTCAATCCCAGATCATTTCTCCACTGGCCGGAGGCAAAAACTAGGTCTAGCGTGTGTCCCCCAGTGTGAGTGGGGTCCTGAATTAATTGGGTCAGGTCCATAGCCGTCATGGAGGCCATGAACTCCCGAGCTATCTCTGATGTTTCACCTACCGACGGCAGGTTGAAATCCCCCATGACTAACAGCCTGGGGGTAACAACCGCCATCTCAGCTATCACATCGAGAAGCTCGGTAGGGCTGCTGATACGTAGCGGGGAGCCAGGTAAGGACTTGGTGGTCTAGTTTGACATGCTCTTCCATCATCTCGGTGACAATGAGAATATCATTCAACTAAACTAGCACCCCCTTATATAATTGCTCATGCGGCACCTTGTTGATCAACTGCATGAACAGTGCCAGGGGGCCCTGTAGTTGAAATGGCATCAGTTTGAACGGAAAGCTTGCCAGGGGGTAATTAAACACCATCTTCCATTTCTCTCCCTCTCTGATTCTGATGCGATAGTACACTTCTCTCAAATCTAACTTGGTAAATATCTTCCCCGTGACTAGGTGGCCCAGCATGTCTTTCATGAGGGGGAGTGGGCATATGTTCTCCAGGTACACCCCATTGATCCCCCTAAATTCTGCACTCTTCCTACCTTCATCCCATCCTTCTTTTCCTTGAACAGGGCTGGGATCACTACTTGGGATTTAGCTGGCTGGATGAAGCTTCTGGTCTTGTTCTTGTTGATGTATACCCTCAGTTCCTTTATCTCCTTGGGCGTCATGGAGTACATCTTGGGCTTACGTAGTTTTGCCCCTGGAAGAATCTCAATCACATAGTCCATGGGCATGTGAGGAGGTAGCACGTCACACTCCTCCTGAACACTTCCACCAGGTCTTGATATTCTCTGGGGGTGGTCTGGGTCCCCAGAAGCTGATCTGACCCAGCCCTTAAGTGTTCTGGGCCCTTGGCTCCTGTCATCTTGTAGAGGCTTATATGTCTTGTGTGGGGGAGGAAAGGGGCCTCTTCCCAACCTCAATTTCCTGTTCCTCCTTCACACCATATTGTCAGGCCCCACTTGTTCAGCCAGGTTAGTCCCAGGACCACAGCTCCTATTATCTTCGGAACAATCATGAACCAGATCACCTCCCAGTGCTGATCCATCTTCAGCCTCATGGGCTCAGTCAAATGGATTACTAGCTATCGACTCACAAATCTCATGGCCCTGGATAGCTCTGGATAGCCTCCTCACCTGGATTCCCAGCCCCAGCACTGTGGGCAGGGTTATTAAACATCGGGTGCAGTCTGAATCTATTAGGGCCTCAACCCCAAGCCCCCAACGTGGGTGCCACAATTCTCATGGGGATCGCAAAAGGGTGGCGGATTCACCATCGGGTCTCTTTCTCCCCCGTCCTTGCTGTCATATGCCTCATGACTTGTCTCCTTTGGCTGGAGTTCCCTCCCCCTTGGGCAGGAAAGAGGAGACCTTGGTGGCCTGGTGTCCCAAGCTGGACTTTTCTGGTGCTTCCATGGTGATTTTTTGGCTTGGCTTTGCTAGTACTTTTTGTATGGGTGCCACTGCCAAGTATTTGGCTGCTCAGTGCCCTGGGTGACTGCATCAGAAGCACTGGATGGGGGCTTGGGTGGTCTTGTGTGAGTGCTGGTGGGCATGGCTGAGGCTAATTGCTTCCTGGCTGGTTAGCTCTCTTGGCTCTTTTGCATCCTCACTTCAGCATCACTACTCAACTTGCAGGCTCACAGTTCCACATCCAGTTCTGTGGCAGCCTGGTATCACTCTTGCAGCCAATCAGGGTGGCCTTGTTAAGTGCAAGCCTGTTGTAGGCCTCTGTCAAGGCCCTCTTTGAAGTGGCAGATGAGAATTCATTCTGGCAAGTTCCACAGCCTCCCTGTGACCCTCCGGAACTCTCAAATATATTCTTTCACTGGCTGTCCCCTCTGCTTTAACTCTCCTATCTTCCCCTCACTTATTGGGCTTTCGCCTCATCTTCAAACCTTGCTCTCAGCTCCCCCAGGAATCTTCCAGTTCAGGGGTGTCCTCATTATGCAGGGTAGCTACCCGTTCTGCTGCTTTCCCCTCAACTTGGCAGTTTTCATGCTCAACATCGGTCTTGGGTCAGGTAGGTCAGGTGGTAGTGGTCTAGGTGAGCCAGGATATTGTCAAGGAATATCGCCAGCTGGTTGGTGTACCTGTTGAATGGGGTGGGTGGATGGGAGTCTCCATGTAGTGGGGTGGTGGTGGCCAATATCCTGGGTGTTACCCAGGCCCCAGGGGGGAAGGCAGTCTGATAGCACCTGGGGCTATGGAGGAGGGGCTGCAGTGGCTTTTGGGCTGGGGTGATTGCTCCTGGTGGCTGCTGGAGCCCCTGGCTGGGGCCAGGACTCACCCTCATTGCTGCCTCTGGTAAGGATTGGGGGCTTGTTCCCACCAACACAACTCTCTGCTGTGCTGGAGCTGCTCACTCTGGTCTCCTCTCCTCACCATCAGTCAGAACTTCGAACTGGCAAGGTGGAATCTGATAGGATGACTCAAGCTCCATTGTCCCAGAAGTGGCTGGGTAGCTTGGTCCTCCTTTACCTCCAGCTGGTACAGATGTTCTACACCACAGATGGTTGTGCGGTCAAACCACTTTCTCAGCTGCTCTACTGAAGAGCTCTGAAGCACGGTCAAATATTTCCATTCCCTTGGCTCATCCAAGTGTACTGCTTGTAAGAGTTCCAAGTAACACTCCCAATGAAAGAAAATTCTGAGCCTTGAAGTTCCTCAAAGTACCACTTTATTAGAGATGTCATGTTGGCATATCTGGAAAAATCCGAATCTGAAAGCTTCCAGGTTTTCTCACCCAGTTGAAAGTTCAAGACCCTGCCCCAACATCCACAAGTCTCTCACATGGTCCAATCCTTCATTGCCACGAAGAAATATTCCTCCCATCCACATCTGTCAATGTGCAGGGACCAAGCGGCCTTGACGTTCTGAGAAATAATGTTATTATGGCTACATATCACCTATTCTCTGTATAATCCCTCCTCCCATATTCCCACAGTAGAAAGTGTGGCAGGCCTGAGATCCAAAAAGTAAAAGATGGCTTCCAGGTCTGACAGGCGGCCTCCCCTCAGAAGACAAGCATGTTCTGTAATAAGAATAATGCAGGGGGTTAACATTACATAACTAACTACCTCCCCCCCCCCCCCAAGGGAGACCCTTCGGCTTATCTGGAAATTTGTAATGGAATTGCTTGACTAATCTGTCAGCTTTCACATTCCAACTCTTTACCCATGTAGCCTCAGACAAAGGGTACCTCTTCCAATGCACTAAATATTGTAATGACCCCTATACAATCTGGAATCTAGTATTTTTTCACTTTGTAATGTTTCTCTCCTTGTACTACTACAAGAGGAGGGGTTGGTTGGGTCTGAGGTCTCAAACTCGACCCATTTACAGGTTTCAGCAAGCTACAATGGAAAACGGGGTATATTTTCCCTAGAATCCCCTGAACTGTCACTGGGCTAATTAATTTTACTATTGGGAAGGGACCCAAAAACTTAGGTTCTAATTTCTTGCTTGACATCCTCAACCGTATGTATTTGGTTGATAAAAAAAACTTTATCTCCCACACAGAAGGGGGTTGAAGCGAGTGATTTTTGTCTTTCTGTTTTTTATATTCCTTTTCCGGGTCTGCCAAGACTTTCTTGGTATTCTCCCATCCCTTTTTGAGGGAGTCCATCCATTCAGTCTAAGACATTGATGAAGGGGGCTCTCTGGGCAAAGGTACTGTTGCTATGGCCACAACACTGGCATCTGCCTGTATTATAAATTGCTGCTCTGGATCTGGGTGTTGCAAAATTGGCTCTTGGGCAAAGAGCCTTTTCAACTTCTCAAAGACTTTTTGGCAGTCCATTGTCCATGCAATTGGTTGGGTCAGCTTTTGCTTAGTCGCAGAGACCCTATTTTTAATAGTTCAGTTAGTGGCAGGGAGACTTCTGCAAAAGAACGTTATTATGGCTACACATCACCCATTCTCTGTATAATTTCCTCCTCCCATTTTCCCACAGTAAAAAGTGTGGCAGGCTTGAAATCCAAAAAGTAAAAGATGGCCTTCCAGGTCTGACACTGCTCTCCTTTCCCTCCACTGTGAGGGTTGGCACCCTGTGTACATGGGCACCACCATGGGGTACTTGACTTGCACTGTTCCAGGGGCTCTCCTCTACTAGAATTCATCTGTGAGTAAGGGGCTTTTCCTGCTCACCGCTTCCTCCCATGTCTCTGTCAGATTGGGTTTTCCCACATTTTTGGTCATATGATCACCAATGAGATAACCTCACTCACTTGGGCTCCTGCTTACATCATCAATGGCCCCTCCACAGGCTTGTTGGCAGTCTCTTTTCTCTTCTTCATAGCCATCTCTTCCCTTGCCCTGAATTGACCGGGATGGAAGGTCATAGCTCAGGGTCCTGGAAGCTTGACAACTTTTAGGGGTGTTGGTTTAATGTAATGGTTCTGAATAATGCTTCCAACCAATGAATAATTTTGATTTTTTGGGGGACCTAATCAAGAATGATTTTTTAAATCTATTCATCACATTTCTCATCTAAGTGATAATATATTGAGTTCTCAGCTACCAAGTATCACAAAAAAAAGTGTTAGAACTAATAATCAAAATATTGATTTCAAAATCAAAACCTGGAACTACATGTACCATTGTAACTTCTATGTATTGAGAAGCAAAGCAGAAAAAGGAATCTAGCCAGTGGTGGGATTCAGCCAGGTTGGGTCAGTTTGGGTGAACTGGTTGTAAAATGTCTGACTGGCCTCACTCCTTCCTGACCCGCCCCTTCCAGGAGTCCCCATGCTCCCAGATAAGTGCAGAAAGGCCTTCTAGGCCCAAAACAGAGTGCAGGGGGATGTGTGGTGTACCCCCGCCCATTTTTGTTCCAAGGAGGCTGCAGGGAGGCTGACTAGGCCCAAAATAGGGTGCGGGAGGGTGTGGCACAACCCCCACCCCCCTCAGCCTGGTTTTGCTTCCAGGAGGCTGCAGAGTGGCCTACTAGGCCGAAAACGGCACACGGGGAGAGGCGCAGCCTGCCCCGGGTCCATTTTTCCTCCCAAGGGGTGCAAGAGGCCAAGTGTTTCCTGTCACACACCCTGGCCACACACACCATGGTCATGCCAATCCAGTTATTAGGGCACATTAACTTATTTGAATCCCACCACTGAATATAGCTGATAATTAGATATGCCCTATTATTTTAGTAAATTCTTTAAATTATTATTATTATTATTATTATTATTATTATTATTATTATTATTATTATTATTATTATTATTATTATTATTATTATTATTATTATTATTATTATTATTATTATTATTATTATTATTATTCAAATTTATACCCCGCCCTTCTTGCAAGGACCCAGGGCGGCGCACAGGCAATATTAAAACACCTTACAAAAATACAAAAATACATTATTAAAAGCTATTAAATTATATCCCGTGCTAAAAACCCTTATAAAACCCTATGAATTAAAATTTATCAGAATAAGTCAGAAACGGGGGGCTATGCTAGGCCGGCTTGTTGGAATAAATACGTTTTAAGATGCTGGCGGAAGAGGCGGAGGTCCGAGGTAGTGCATAAATCGGGGGGTAGGTCGTTCCAGAAGGCTGGGCCCGCCACAGAGAAGGCCCTTCCGTGGGTGTCGCCAACCGACATTGCCCAGCTGACGGTACCCGGAGAAGGCCCTCTCTGTGGGAGCAGATTGGTCGAAGGGATGTATGGGGCAGGAGGCAGTCTTGTATATAGCTAGGCCCTGAGCCATGGAGCAATTTAAAGATGGTAGTCAGCACCTTGAAGCGCACCCGAAAGGCCACAGGTAGCCAGTGCAGCTCGCACAGGAGAGGTGTTATGTGGGATTGCCTTGAGGCACCTATAATCACCCGCACGGCTGCATTCTGGACTAGCTGTAACCTTCAAGTGCACCTCAAGGGGAGCCCCATGTAGTGAGCATTACAGTAGTCCAACCGGGATGTGACGAGTGCTTGAGTGACTGTGCGAAGGGCCACACGGTCCAGTAAGGGGCGCAACTGGCATACCAGGCGTACCTGATAGAACGCCCCCTGGCCACGGCCATCACATGGTCCTCCATGGACAGCCGGGAATCCAGAAGGACACACAAGTTGCACGCCCTCTCCACAGGGGCCAGTTGTTCGCCCCCGATGGCCAGTGTTGGACTTACCTGGCTGAACCAGGGTGCCAGAAACCACAGCCACTGGTCTTGGACGGGTTGAGCTTGAGTTTGTTACTACCCATCCAGACCCGTACGGCCTCCAGACACCGGGACAGCACCTCGACGGCATCGTTGGGGTGGTTTGGGGTGGATATGTACAACTGAGTGTCATCAGTGTACAGATGGTATTCCACCCCAAAACCACGGATGATCTCGCCCAGCGGCTTCATGTAGGTGTTGAACAGAAGTGGCAAGAGGACTGACCCCTGAGGAACCCCACATGTGAGGGGCTTCGGGGCCGACCTCTGCCCTCCTGACAACACCCATTGCGACCGACCAGAGAGGTAGGACGAGAACCACCATAAAACAGTGCCTCTCACCCCCAACCCCCCAGTCGGTGCAATAAGATACCATGGTCGATGGTATTGAAAGCCGCTGAGAGGTCTAATAGGATTAGGATAGAGGAGCAACCTCTATCCTGTGCCTTCCAGAGATCATCCACCAACGCGACCAATGCCGTCTCGGTACTATGACCGGGCCGGAAGCTGGACTGGCGCGGGTCTAGATAATCAACTTCCTCCAAGGTGTCGAGGAAACTGTTGAGCCACCACACTCTCTACAACCTTCGCAAAGAAGTGAAGGTTGGAAACCAAACGGTAATTTTCCAACAATGCTGGGTCCAGGGAAGGCTTTTTGAGGAGAGGTCTCACCACCGCCTCTTTCAAGGTGGTAGGTAAGAACCCCTCACTTAAAGACACATTCACAATGTCCTGGAGCCAGCCTCGTGTGACCTCCCAGGATGCCAGTACAAGCCAGGAGGGACACGGGTCCAATAAACATGTGGTGGCCCTAAGTCTCCTCAACAGCCTGTCCATATCCTCGGTAGTAACAAAGTCAAACTCCTCCCAAGATGTTATCTCAAGACCAGCATCGGACACACCGACTGGACAACTTTCAGTGGAGGGCAGCTTGTTCCGAATCTGAGTGAGTTTATCCTGCAGATAAACTCCAAATTCCTCTGCTCAACCCTGCAAAGGGGCTTCCCGTGGCCTCTGATGAAGGAGGGAGCGGGTCACCCCAAACAGGGTGGCAGGGCAGTTATCCACGGATGCGATAAGTGTGACACAATACTCACGTTTAGCCACGCTTATCGCCACTAAGTAAGTCCTAATATGGTCTCTCACTAGTGTTCGGTCAGCTTCGGACCAAGAGGATCTCCACCTACTCTCTAGGCGTTTCATCTCCCTCAGCTCCTTGGTAAACCAGGGAGGCTGGGTGATTCGAGGCCGCAAGGGCGCAACTCGGTCCAAGGCTCCCGTGGCCACACTATACCATGCGGCCACTAGGTCCTCAGTCGAGTCGCGAGGCAAGGACACAGGTATTGGCCCAAGCTCCCTCTGGAACCTTTCAGGGTCCATTAGGTCCATTAGTGGCCCTAATATGGCTATGCAGTAATAAGAAACAGTATCAAATTGCATCTGAGTATATTTGAAGAAATGTTGGAGTTGCTTGACCCTAAATTCAACATGGCCAATGAACCATCCAATTTTAACATTTGGATAAATGTTGGATGTTCTGATGGAAAATTCAAAATATATTATTGAAAATCTGAACTTGTATGTGTGTATTTTAAGTAATATTGGCACAAATTCATATGTACCATATTTTTCGGAGTATAAGATGCACCGGAGTATAAGACGCACCCAGGTTTTGAAGAGGCAATTTTTTTAAAAAAAGTAGGTAGGTAGATAGAGGGATAGAGAGGGAGAGAAAGAGAGAGAAATACAGTAGGTAGGTTGGGAGAGAGAGTGTAGATAGGTAGGCAGGTAGAGGGATATAGAGAGAGAAATAGAGATAGAGAGAAATACAGTAGATAGGTAGGGAGAGAGAGAGAGTAGGTAGATAGGTATATAGAGGGGGGAGAGAAATACAGTAAATAGGTAGGAAAAGAGAGTGTAGATAGGTAGGTAAGGGATAGAGAAAGAGAAATAGAGAGAGAGAGAGAAATGCAGTAGATAGGCAGAGAGAGACAGAGAGAGTGAGTAGGTAGGTAGATAGGTAGGTAGGTTGTTTCCAGGTGTATTTACCCATATGCTGGAGAAGGAAATCACTGACCACCTATGGAACAAATCTTTGTTTCTGCAGGCACAATACTTGACCAACATAATTCTCATCAATCACTCTAACTAAACAGCTTTCCAAAAGGGGGGTGGGGAAACCATTTTTTCACTTTGCAAACCTCCCCCCAAATGGCCCATTTTTTGTGAAAATGGGCCCATTTTTTTCAAATAAAAGCCTTGGGGGGTGGCTTGCAGAGTGCTCCTGGAGGGATGGGGGGGGTCAAAAATGAGCAAAACACTGGCCCATTTATCGCGAAAATGGGCCATTGTTGGTCAAAACAATTTCATGCATAGCCTTAAGGAGGCTTATAGTGCTGGGGGCTGGAGGGGGGGGGGGCAAAAACGGCCTGTATTTTGTTCATTTCTGTCCTCCCCAGCTCCCAGGAGCTCTCTGGAAGCCTCCATAAGGGTACGTGTGTGGCCATTTTGGTGAAGGGGCAGGGTTCCAGGAGGCAAAAAATGCTGTATTCGATGTATAAGACGCACCCAGATTTTCAGCCTCTTTTTAGAGGAAAAAAGGTGCATCTTATACTCTGAAAAATATGGTAACCTAAAGACTTATAAGTTTTATAAGTCTTCACAAAGTGTGTTTAAATCATGTTTCCACTTTTTCTTATCTTTGCAATAAAGTTGTATTTCTGGAAAATCTAATCTTGCCTACATTGGTTTTCCAAGTAACATCAGACAAAGTGAACTCTATCTTCCAACAAAGCAACCTGTCTGCAATGAGAAATGGTTGTATTGCACAATTAAGCCAAATTCATCTCATATTTTCGGCTCTTATAAATAAATAAAATAAATAAATAATTTAATTTAATTTATAACCCGCTCCCTTTCCCCACCAAAGGGACTCGAGGCGGGGCACAGGGAAATTAAAAATACATATAAAACCACAAACAATACAGTATTAAAAAAGAATTAAACTAAACCCTGCGCTAAAATCCCATATTAAAACTAAGACAAACCGCTAAAAAACCCTAAAAACAGTTAAGTTATCCCAAGCTGGGCAAGCAAAAGAAATGTGTTTTTAATTTTTGACGGAAGGAGCGGAGGTCCGTGGTTGTTCTGATTTCGGGGGGTAAGTCGTTCCAGAGGGTCGGGCCCACCACAGAAAAGGCCCTTCCCCTGGGCGTCGCCCGCTGGCATAGCCTGGTGGACAGCACCCGGAGAAGTCCCTCTCTGTGGAAGCGGATCGGCCGCAGGGATGTATGGGGCAGGATGCGATCCCGCAGATGGCTAGGTCCCGTGCCATGGAGGGCTTTGAAGATGATGACCAACACCTTGAAGCGCACCCGAAAGACGACAGGCAGCCAATGCAGCTCGTGCAGGAGTGGTGTTACATGGGAAAATCTAGAAGTTCCCATAACTAGAATAGAATAGATTTTATTTTTCTATACCACGTCCTCTCCCCAGGGGGACTCGGAGCCGGCGCGGCTGCATTCTGGACAAGCTGAAGCCTTCGGGTGCATCTCAAGGGGAGCGCCATGTAGAGAGCATTGCAGTAGTTCAGTCGGGATGTCACGAGAGCATGAGTGACTGTGCAAAGGGCACCCCAGTCCAGTAGGGGATGCAACTGGCGGACCAGGCGGACCTGGTAAAACGCCCTCCAGGCTACGGCCGTCACTTGATCTTCCATGGACAGCCGTGCATCAAGGAGGACGCCCAAGTTGCGTGCCCCATCCACAGGGACTAGATGTTCGCCCCCTATGGCCAGTGATGGAGTCAACTGTCTGTACCGGGATGCCGGGAACCACAGCTACTCGGTCTTGGACGGGTTGAGTCTGAGTCTGTTCCTTCCCATCCAGGCCCGCACGGCTTCCAGGCACTGGCACATCACCTCTACAGCATCATTGGGGTGGTTTGGGGTAGATATATACAGCTGCGTGTCGTCAGCATAGAGGTGGTACTCTACCCCAATACCATGGATGATCTCGCCCAGCGGCTTCATATATGTGTTGAACAGGAGAGGCGAGAGGACTGACCCCTGAGGCACCCCACAAGTGAGGGCTCTCGAGGTCGACCTCTGCTCTCCTGCCAACACAAATTGCGATCGACCAGAGAGGTTGGAGGAGAACCACTGCAACACGGTGCCTCTCACCCCCCATCCCTCCAGCCGATGCAATAGGATACCATGGTTGATGGTATTGAAAGCCGCTGAGAGGTCTAATAGGACCAGGATGGAGGAACAACCCCCATCTCTGGCCCTCCAGAGATCATCCACCAATGCGACCAATGCCGTCTCGATGCTGTGCCCGGGCCGGAAGCCGGACTGGCGTGGGTCCAGATAATCAATGTCCTCCAGATGACAGGGGAACTGTTTTGCCACCACACTCTCTACAACCTTCGACAGAAAGTGAAGGTTGGAGACCGGACGGTAATTTACAATTAATGATGGGTCCAGAGAGGGCTTCTTGAGGAGGGGTCTCACCACCACCTCTTTAAGGGAGGCCGGCAAGAACCCCTCACTCAAGGAAGCGTTGATCACCTCCTGGTGCCAGCCTCGTGTGACCTCCCAGGATGCCAGTACAAGCCAGGAGGGACATGGGTCCAATAAACATGTGGTAGCTCGCAGTCGCCCACGTAACCTGTCCATATCTTCGGAAGTAACAGAGTCAAACTCTTCCCACAAAACTGTCTCAAGATCTGCCTCGGGGCATCCCACTGGGCCACTTTCGATGGAGGCCAACTCACTCCGAATCTGAGCGATTTTATCCTGCAGATATTCCCCAAATTCCTCTGCTCTACCCTGCAAGGGGGCTTCCTGCGCCCTCTGTTGAAGGAGGGAGCGGGTCACCCTAAACAGGGCGGCAGGGCAGTTATCTGCGGATGCGATGAGGGTGGCACAATGATGACGTTTGGCCACTCTCAGCGCCACAAGGTAAGTCCGTAAATGGGCTCTCACCTGTGTTCGGTCAAATTCAGACCGTGTGGATCTCCACCTCCTCTCTAGGCGTCTCTTGTGGCGCTTCATCACCCTCAGCTCCTCGGTAAACCAAGGAGCCTGGGTGACTCGTCGCCGCAGGAGAGGGTGCAAGGACGCGACCCGATCCAAGGCCCCCATGGCTGCGATATTCCACACGGCCACCAGGTCCTCCGTCGGGGCGCGGGTCAAGGACACAAAAACCTATCCGGGTCCATCAGGCGCTTGGGGCGCTTGGGGCGGAACCATATAGGTGAATCCGGTTCCGCCTCCCCGCGGTGGGGTGTAGCGACTTGTTTCATTAACAAGGACTTGTTTCATTAACATAGAAACTAGTTTTCATACATGTCTCAAACTAGCAGAGTTACTGTCCTTGAAAGTTGATTTTCAGAAAGAGTCAGCTTTATTTTTTAAGTCATCTCCACTGATTGTTAAGAATGTGTCTGCATATTATCCACACAAAAGCACTGATCAACAAATTGGGGGTTAGATACCCTACCATCAGGGATGGGATTCTACCAGTTTGGACTGGTTCGGGTGAACTGGTAGCTCCGATGATCATCTGGGCCCATCTGGGTGCAGTTTTTAATGCAAAATATTTCATCTTTCAGCCTAGATATAGGAAAAGCACATATTCTAAGGCAGATGTGGGAAACTATGGCCTTTTTATGACTTATGGGCTTCCATAAATCATAAAAAGACAACAGTTCCCTACAACTGTTCTAAGTGCTGACAGTAAAAGGAGAATAGCTGATATAATCTGCTCTCACCTGTGTTCGGTCAAATTCAGACCGTGTGGATCTCCACCTCCTCTCTAGGCGTCTCTTGTGGCGCTTCATCACCCTCAGCTCCTCGGTAAACCAAGGAGCCTGGGTGACTCGTCGCCGCAGGAGAGGGTGCAAGGACGCGACCCGATCCAAGGCCCCCATGGCTGCGATATTCCACACGGCCACCAGGTCCTCCGTCGGGGCGCGGGTCAAGGACACAAAAACCTATCCGGGTCCATCAGGCGCTTGGGGCGCTTGGGGCGGAACCATATAGGTGAATCCGGTTCCGCCTCCCCGCGGTGGGGTGTAGCGACTTGTTTCATTAACAAGGACTTGTTTCATTAACATAGAAACTAGTTTTCATACATGTCTCAAACTAGCAGAGTTACTGTCCTTGAAAGTTGATTTTCAGAAAGAGTCAGCTTTATTTTTTAAGTCATCTCCACTGATTGTTAAGAATGTGTCTGCATATTATCCACACAAAAGCACTGATCAACAAATTGGGGGTTAGATACCCTACCATCAGGGATGGGATTCTACCAGTTTGGACTGGTTCGGGTGAACTGGTAGCTCCGATGATCATCTGGGCCCATCTGGGTGCAGTTTTTAATGCAAAATATTTCATCTTTCAGCCTAGATATAGGAAAAGCACATATTCTAAGGCAGATGTGGGAAACTATGGCCTTTTTATGACTTATGGGCTTCCATAAATCATAAAAAGACAACAGTTCCCTACAACTGTTCTAAGTGCTGACAGTAAAAGGAGAATAGCTGATATAATCTGTGGTAGATCATTCTCACTATATGAATATACTATAGTTAAATTTGAAGACTTCATTTTACAGACCCCTATTTTATATGTGGTAGCAGAACTACCTATATAAATAACACAGGATTATCTACTTTCATAGTCTTTATCTAGGCAGGACATACATAGGGAAATGAATAACAATTAAAAAAACCCTTTATTAAATCTTATATAGCCCAGCCTGATAGGAATACATATATTCAAAAGAAAGATTTACCTTTCTATTTTGTTAACTTAGCTACCTACACAGAGTTTATTTTTATATATAAACAGAACTGTAGAATCAAATATAACGAATATATTTTAAATAGAGTTCACATCTTACACCTTCTATCGGGTAGCGTGGAATGGGAAGAACACCTTGCTATGAGAACTCAGTATGCACAGAAATTGAAGGTGGGGTGTCAGGAAGAGTGTGTGTAAGGTGGTCAGTGAAATATACAGATCCCAAAATATGCAGGGCTTTATATAAAATGATTAAAATATTGGCATATATCCATAAAATAATTAGGAGCTAATGAAGTTTCCGAAGAATGATAAATGTTAGAGCAGTGGCTTGGAAGCTCCCAGACAATCCTTGCTGCTGAATTCTTCATTTCCCAATTTGCCTGAAATAAATTACTTTATTTCCACTTGGAGATAATCAGAACACACCCACTGTCATAGAGAGGCCAACTTTTGACAGGAAAGGGAAAAAAAATATGATGGAGCAGCCATCACTGACTATTAAATTGATATGAAAAGAAATTAGTCTACAATGAGATCTAGGTCTCAAGCTTTAGACTCAATTCTTGACTGCACCACCTACAGATTTGCTGTACATGTTGGTTAAAAGCTTGATTGATTCTTGCTGTATTACAGGGAGTTCTCCTGTGCACTTCCTTGAGTGTCCAAGGAAGGAAGCAAGGAAGGGTTAAATTCCGTCCCACTGCCCATGGACTGGATTGAAAAACTTCTTAGTCACGCCCTCCTTTCCCATGATCCTCAGTTTTTCAATTCAGTCCAGGAGCCCATCGGACGCGTTTTTCAGCTTATTTATTAATTCACTTCATAGTCAGGATTTTTTATCTCATTTTTACTTTATTTTTACTTTATTTGGTGCAGTTTAGTTTTTTCCCCTGCCTTTCCCGTATTTTTGTTACATCTTCTGCCTTCAGCCCTTGCCTTGCCCGGGGAGCTGGTTCTTCGCTTGCCTGAGCTCCTATGCCTCCTGGCCGCCTTGCCCCCTTGAAGAGGTCGTCGCCAGTCATCTTTCTTCACTGGCAGGACTGTCCGACCCTTTGGTGGCCAATCCAGCTTTCACGAGGCCCTGTTCTTCACCAGCCATCGTGGGACCGACCTGCAGAAGCAGCCGATCGCCTGCCAGTGCGTTGCAACATGGTCGTCCTGGGTGCGGCCATCTTGGACATGCGTGACAGATGACATGCATGCAAATCTCCCACTGAAACCAACGGTCACCTCATTGCCACCAATGACTCGTCTCTGAGTGGATCGCCTTCTGACAGCAGTGAGCACCATTGGGCAAGTGCTGGGGCATTTTGAGGCCTTGGCTTTTGCCACCCTCCACGGACCCCTCCTCCGCTCCTCCCCTGCCAAGCCTTCTCTTCGAGCCACAGGCCCACTGCAAGGACAGCGCAGCCTCCCACCTAAGCTCCATCCACAGCCTTAATCAAGCCAGTTTAGCCCCGCAAGGGGACCAACATCCCACAATGGCCACTTTCACAGCCAACCTTGAGGAGGAGAGAATAGTGGAGCTCCCAGATCAGGGCCCCTCTTCCATGGAGGATAGGCCCTACAGCAGGAAGGCGGCAAGGGCTGTTAGGGAAGCCATTAAAGATATCAGCAGGGGCCCTTATACCAGAAAAGGCACCCTGGCTCAGGATAGGGTGGAGGCCAAGTGACAAAACTTGGGCATCCTCCTAGATGCCCGGCTGTCAATGGACGACCATGTGACAGCCGTGGCCAGGGGGGGCGTTCCACCCGGTTCGCCTGGTGCGCCAGTTGTGTCCCTTATTGGACAAGGATGCCCTTCGCACAGTCACTCATGCGCTTGTGACATCCCGTCTAGACTACTGTAGATCGGGCATGCAACTTAGGCGTCCTCCTGGATACCCGGATGTCTATGCAAGATCAAGTGACGGCCGTGGCCAGGGGGGCATTCCACCATGTATGCCTGGTGTGGCAGTTGCGTCCCTTATTGGACCGGGACACCCTTCGCACAGTCACTCACACGCTTGTGACATCCCGGCTAGACTACTGCAATGCTCTCTACATGGGGTTCCCCTTGGGGTGCACCCGAGGACTACAGCTGGTCCAGAATGCGGCCGCGCGGGCGATCTTGGGAACGTCCAGGTATTCCCATGTAACACCGCTCCTGCGTGAGCTGCACTGGTTACCTGTGGTCTTTCGGGTGCGCTTCAAGGTGTTGGTCATCATCTTTAAAGCGCTCCATGGCACGGGACCTAGCTACCTGCGAGACCGCATCCTACCCCATACATCCCTTTGGCCGATCCGCTCCCACAGAGAGGGACTTCTCCCGGTGCCGTCCACTAGGCAATGCCAGCGGGCGACGCCCAGGGGAAGGGCCTTCTCTGTGATGGGCCCGACCCTTTGTAATGACCTTCCCCCTGATATTAGAATGACCACGGACCTCCGCTCCTTCTGCCAGAAACTCAAAACACACCTGTTTCATCCAGCCGGCTTGGCCTAACCTCATGCTTCCCACCCCAGTCTGTAATTTTAAATTATTTTATTTGGTTTTATGGGTCTAATTTTAATTTTTATAAATTTGTACAGTGGACTATTTAATTTGATTTTAGCTTATATGTATTGTTATGGTTTTGATAGTTTTAATTTTTACCTGTACACCGCCCCGAGTCCCTTCGGAGAGAGGGGGCGGTCTAGAAATCTAATTAAATAAATAAATAAATAAACAAACAAACAAACAAACAAACAAACAAACAAACAAACAAATAAATAAATAAAAGGCCTTAGACCGTCAATTTGAGATGGCTCAGAGGCAACATACCACCCTTCCCAGCTTCCCCTTGGTGGGGATCATGACCACGGTGATATCTCCTCAGATCACTCCCAGGCAGATTCGAGGTCCCCCTCCCCCTCCATCGGAGGCAGGGTAGATTTGTTTGATTGCGAGGATACTGGGGATAAGGCCTCATCCACCCGTGCACTTTTCGTATCTTACCACCCTTCCCATGCTAGGAACTCCAGGTCATAGACCTGACCTGTGGAAGATACAAGACACTCTCTTTCGGCTGAAATGAGGGCTGCTATCGCTTCGGCGATTTCCCAGGGCATAGCCCAGGGCCTTAAGGAATGGGCAGATAGTTCCACCCAGGGTTCCAGGAGTAAATCCAGAACCACCAGGCCCTCTTCCCCGCAGCCTTCACTGGCGACTGTTGAGTCCGTCTTCGAGGTAGATGACCTGGCAGAGCCAGATCTCTCTGAGGAAGAGGGGATGGTGGCGGATAAGCTCGCCTTCATGGGCATCTTCAAGCCCGCATTGTTCAAGTCAATTCTTTTCACGGTCAAGGTCATCACACACATGGAGACTGCATCCCCGCCTTCCCAAACTCCCACTACACCCTAGGAACCCACTGATCCTGATGATCCTACTGGGGGCTTCTTCGATGATGAGGTTCAATCTCAGGACCTGATTCCTGCTCCTAAATTGTTTAAAGCAGTGGTGCAGCGCCAATGGGTTCAGCCAGTGACTTGGACAACTCCAGGTGCTAATGACAAACGTCTCTACTCCGTTGATTCCAGCATGGAGGAGTTACTTAAACTTCCTGAGGTTGACCCTCCTGTAGCTGCTATGACCTCGAATTCCATTCTTCCATCGACCTGTTAGAGGGTCTTAAGGTGGAGGATAAGTGAGCCAAGCACTCTTGCCACATGACCCATCAGGTTACAGCCTGGGCCTTGGCCTCTTTTTTCAGCAGGGCATCTATTGCCTGGCTCCGTCAATTGCTCAAGCATCTTCCCCAGGGTGATTCCCAACTCTGCCAAGATGTTAACAAAATTATGGCGGCAGTTGAACACACCACAGACACCTCCCTTAACGCTGCAAAATTCGCCTCCCGAGCAATGGCCTCCAACATTACCTCTCAATGCCTTCTCTGGCTCCACCATTGGAATGCCGATATGCACTCCAAATGGAAGCTGGTGTCAGCTCCCTTTAAGGGAAGCAAGTTATTTGGTTATGCCCTAGATTCTGTTCTCATCGAGAACAAGGACAAATGGAAGGTCATGCCTTCGGTGTCCCGTAAACCAGACCGTAGGAATTCTTCCTTTCGTAAGCAGGGTTTCAAGGTCTGACACTCAGACCAATACCGCCCTGTCCACTTCCTTTCCCCGCAATTAATCCCACGGCCCCGACCGTAATCAGGACAGGCAGTCCTTTAGGGCCAAGTATCACCACCAACCCTACAATAGATGCCCCTTTCGCGGAGGTCAGACCAATAGGCCCTTCCGCCACAACAAATGACCACCAATCTCAAGTCCCCATAGGGGGCTGTCTTCAACTGTTCACAGATCAAAAGAGGGCTCATGGAGGCAGAGATCCACCACTTGGTAGAGATCTGGGCTGTGAAACCAGTTCCCCTGGGCCAGGAGAGGAGGGGTTTTTACTCAATCCTCTTTTTCATTCTAAAAAGCTCAGGAGAGTGGAGGGCCATCTTGGACTTAAAGGACCTCAACTATCATATCGCCTACAAAAAGTTCAAGATGCAGTCCCTCCAATTGATCCTGGGCTGCCTCTGCCCAGGGGACCTGATGACTTCCATTGACCTGAAGGAGGCCTACCTCCACATTCCAATATGACCAGCCCACTGTCACTTTCTACAATTTTATTTTGCTGGCCGGCACTATCAGTACCGAGCCCTCCCCTTCGGTCTATCATTCACACCAAGGGTCTTCAGCAAGGTACTGCCTACGGTGACAGTGGACCTCAGGAAGTGCCCCATTCATCTGCAATGTTATCTAGATGACATTTTGATACAGTCATCATCATGCGCTCAGGCGCTGCGAGATCTTCACGACACTACAGTACCATGGCTTCTCTATCAACCGGGAGAAGAGCCACCTGACTCCCTTGATGGAGGTATTACATCTGGGAGCAGTGATCAACACCTCCTCATGTCTAGTGTGCCTGACTCCAGATCGCATCGCCAGCCTTCAAGACATGGTCTGCCAGGTCCAGAGATTGACCACTGTTCCGGTGCTCCTCCTGTCCCAGCTGCTGGGCAAAATGATTTCTTGCCTGTCAATTGTTCCCTGGGCGAGACTTCATGCAAGAGAATTGCAGTGGTTCCTTCTCCCATCACAGAGAGCCAATGCCAGCAACTCCAAAGCTTGAGTATGCCCATCTCCGAAGGTCTTGTGCTCCCTCAAGTGGTGGCTGACACCAGCATTGTCAAAGGGTTCACTGTTCTGGGAACCCGAGCGGGTGACTCTCACGTCGGATGCCAGCCTGTTTAGATGGGGAGCACACCTCGATGACAAGATGGTGCAGGGCAGATGGTCCACTCATGAACTGGCCCACAACATCAATTGGCTGAAGTTGAGGGCAGTCCGCCTTGCTCTGCACCAGCTCCAATCGGACCTACAGGGCTGTCATATCCTTGTGTGCATGGACAACATAGCGGCAAAGGTGCACATCAACCACCAGGATGGCACCAGGTACAGCCCACTGATGACATAGGTGGATGCTCTGGGAAGATGGGTGGAGTGGCATCTAGGCTCCATAAGGGCAGAGCACATATCAGGGGTGGACAACGTTCGGGCAGACTGGTTGAGCAGGGCCACTCTAGATCCATCTGAGTGGCAGCTCCATCCAAACCTCTTTCAACAGCTGTGCCTCCGGTTCAGCAACCCCTGGTAGACCTCTTCGTCATTCCAGAGAATGCCCAACTTCTCCACTTTTATGCCAGGTACTAGTTGCCCCAGGCAGTGGGAGTGGATGCGCTCAACTCACCCTGGCCCAGAGGCCTGCTGTACACCTTTCCCCCGCTACCTCTCCTGCCTCAGGTCATCAGAAAGCTCCTGCAGGAATGTACGGAAATTCTCCTGGTGGCCCCTTACTGGCCACAATGGACCTGGTTTGCCAACCTCTTCAGCCTTTCAGTCCGCCAGCCCTGGAAAATTCCACCAGACTCAGTCTCTCTTAGTCAGGGTGCCATTCAACATCCCGAGCCTCAGTGGCTCAATCTAACTATCTGGCACTTGAGAGTGACCTATTGATTCAAGCAAAATTTTTGGCGCAAGTCACCCATACCATCCAGGTGGCCAGGCAGCCTTCCACTACCAGGATCTATGGGGCCACCTGGTCAGCCTTCTCTGCCTGGTGCGCGCAGCAACATCTCATTCCACTTTCAGTTTCACTGCCTAACATCTTGGGCTTCCTCCAAGAAGGTCTTGACAGAGGCCTTGCACCGAGTACCTTAAGGCGCCAGGTCACTGCTCTGGTGACCGTTCTTTCCATCAATTCCTGTCAATCAGTTAGTCATCACCCCAGCGTGCGGGCCTTCCTCAAAGGGGCCTCGAATTTCCGCCCTCTGGTCGTTCATCGTTTTCCATCCTGGGACCTGTCTATCATCCTCAGAGCCTTATTGGATGCCCTGTTCGAGTCCCTGAAGTCCTCTTTCATCCGACACCTCTCATTCAAGACGGCCTTCCTGGTCGCTATCACCTCGGCGAGGAGGGTGTCAGAGTTGGCTGTCCTGTCCATCAGAAAGGAGTTGTGCATGATTCACAGTGACAGAGTGGTTCTTCGACTCGACCCGAGTTTTATTCCCAAATTCAACTCTTATTTTCACAAGGCGCAGGATATTGTGCTCCCTAACTTTTGCCCATGCCCGGCTCACCCTAGGGAATGCCGTTGGCATACCCTCGATGTTCGGAGGGCATTAAAGCACTACATCAAACGCACCTCTTTCTTTCAACGTTCCAAGACATTGTTCATCTCATTTCTGCTGGCAACCATGGGCCATAAGATCTCTTCTTCCACCATCATGTGATGACTCAAGGCTTGCATTTCTCTTGCCTACGAACACCAAAGCCGGCATAAACCTTCTGGCCTGACGGAGCACTGAACTAGAGGCGCAGCAACTATAGCAGCCTAGGCCCCAATTGAAGAAATCTGCAGGGCCGTCATGTGGGTGGCGCCCTCCTTATTTGCCAGACACTACAAACTTGACAAGTACGCCTCCACTGATACTGCCTTCGGCTATTGCGTCCTGCAGAGCATCGTCTCAACAGATTCTTGATCTGGACTATTTCACTTAGGGGTACCTACCATGGTAACATTTTTGCTTGGGCATGTCCCTTCCTTGGACACTCAAGGAAATGCACAGGAGAATGACCATTGGCTTACCTGAAGGGTCCTTCTCTGTGCACTTCCGGAGTGTCCAATCCCTCCCTGGGATATGTTTTTTTGTTGCTATTAAACTGTCTTTGCAGAAGGAATATTACCTACTGAGCGTCCGTCTCGATGGTTCATCTCTTCATTGAAAAATTGAGGATCATGGGAAAGGATGGCATAACTATCAATCCAGTCCATGGGCAGTGGGACAGAATTTAATCCTTCCTTGCTTCCTTCCTTGGACACTCTGGAAGTGCACAGAGAAGGACCCTTCAGGTAAGCCAATGGTCATTTTCCATCAATTCCTGTAGTCTTCCAGCATCCAATGATTGGAATGCTGATCTAACTTTATTTTCTAAGTTCTTGTAAGTAGGGAATATATTATATGGTATCTTAGATGTTGACAGCTCTAACATACAATGTTTCAACATACTCTGTCAGATCCATGTATCTGACATTCTTTGGTGGACGAAGGGGGGATTTGCATTTGATGCAATTTGTTATTTCTTCTTTCTATGTCTTGCCTTGCCTGTTTATATAAACTTTTGCCCAATTTATAACTGTTGCCTGGTGCCTCAGAGGTCCAGAAAATCCTCACCTCTTGGAGGATGCAAGGGGGAGGGGGATCCATGTGGTTTGAAACTCTGGAAGATAATCCTTTAGAATCCCTGCTTATCTTTTTCTCAGATCGCTTTGAATGTTGATTTGCTTTCACTCCTTTTCAATAAAAGGTTCCTTTTGAAATATCACGTTTGCAAGAATCTATGCTTTTTTGAGGGGGGGGGGGTAAGGCAGGTCCTTACATACTCCTTCCATCTTTCTTTGATCTGTTTTGAATCAATTACTATCTGTTTGCATCTGCATACCAGTTTGAGGTTGGAATCTCCTTTCAAAGTTATTTTGAAATGTTTTGTTTTTTATGTCAGTTTTCATTTTCCATGTCTTCACAAATGTTGCTATATTATTTCTTATTCTTACAGCAGCTCTCTGAAACACTTTTTTAAAAAGTTCCTTTCTGAGATTTTATCTTTCTTGCCTATGTCTTTTTTTCTTAGCAATATTCATTCTACAAATCTCTACTGTCCTATCCATGAGGTTCAGGACTTTAAAAAGATTCCTGACATTCCACTTGAAAATTGTGGGTATATATTCAAGATCATATCTTGGAAACTAACTGGTTTTTTTTCATTTTAGAAGAAAGTTAGAAAGTCTACCTCAGAACTTGCACATGATCAGCTTGTGATGTATTTCACAGTCAGTATCTGGTCATGTCTTTGATGTTGAGCTCTTCTACATCCAGAGGAGTGGCAGAAATTTATAAACTAGTCTCCTGCTTCATTTCAGTTTCCTTAAGCCATACAATCCAACTACATTGTCCTCTTTAGTATTTCCAACTTCAATCTCTAAGCACAATCAGTGCATCTTTCTTGCTTGCTGTTGAAATCCTGTAGATTTCAAATTGAACTTGATTGAACTTGAACTTGGTTATCTTCTTCTGCATTGGTAGTTGGAGCATAAATTTAGATGATTATCATATAAAATAGTTGTCCATGAAGTCTAACTGATATTATCCTTGCTATTATCTTGTTATGCCCTTCCTAAAAGAACAGCCACACATTTCTTCTTCTTCTGGATGGGAAGTAACGGACTCAGGCTCAACCCGACCAAGACCGAGTGGCTGTGGTTTCCGGCTGCCCGATTCAACCAGCTGACTCCATCGCTGGCCATAGGGGGCGAACATCTTGCCCCTGTGGATGGGGCGCGCAACTTGGGTGTCCTCCTGGATGCCCGGCTGTCCATGGAAGATCAAGTGACAGCCGTGGCCAGGAGGGCGTTTTACCAGGTTCGCCTGGTTCGCCAATTGCGCCCCCTATTGGATCGGGACGCCCTTTGCACAGTCACTCATGCTCTCGTGACATCGCGACTGGACTATTGTAACTCTCTCTACATGGGGCTCCCTTTGAGGTGCACCCGGAGACTTCAGATGGTTCAGAATGCAGCCGCGCGGGCAATCTTGGGTACCTCCAGATTTGCCCACATAACTCCACTTCTGCGCGAGCTGCACTGGCTGCCTGTCGTCTTCCGGGTGCGCTTCAAGGTATTAGTCATCATTTTTAAAGCGCTCCATGGCTCGGGACCTAGCTATCTGCGGGATCGGATCCTGCCGCATACATCCTCACGGCCGATTTGCTCCCACAGAGAGGGACTTCTCCGGGTGCCGTCCACTAGACTCTGTCAGCAGGCGACGCCCAGGGAAAGGGCTCTCTCTGTGGCGGGCCCAGCCCTCTGGAACGACCTTCCCCCCGACATCAGAACAACCACGGACTTCCGCTCCTTCCGTCTGAAATTGAACACTCATCTTTTCCGTTTGGCCGGCCTTGGTTAGCCTCTCTCTACAGGGTTTAGCTGTTTTTTAATTGGGTATTTTAGCAGATTAAGGGGATTTTAGCACAGGTTCATATTTAATTTTTTCTTAACTATATGTGTATATTGTATTGTGGTTTTAGTTTCCCTGTGCACCGCTCCGAGTCCCTATGGGGAGAGGAGCAGTCTATAAATTAAATTATTATTATTATTATTATTATTTTCATGTCCTCAATAATAAACACTGTAATCTTCACACTGAGTGTGTTTGACCACTCTATCTCAATTTATTAACGCTTAACATGTCAGTTTGTAATCATTTCAATTCCTCTTTCATTGTATTGGGGCTTTCCCATGTTCATGCATTAAAGTTTCATGTTCTTATTGCAATTCTATCTCTGCAGCTTTGAATTTTATTTTTGCGTATGGCAACATCAGCAACAAAATGCCCCAAAAGCTTAAATACAATTATATCATAAGTACATTAGCACTGGGGTAGGTCGTTCCAGAGGGCCGGGCCCGCCACAGAGAAGGCCCTTCCCCTGGGTGTCGCCAACCGGCATTGCCCCGCCGACGGCACCCGGAGAAGGCCCTCTCTGTGGGAGTGGATCGGACGAAGGGATGTATGGGGCAGGAGGCGGTCTCGTATATAGCTAGGCCCCGAGCCATGGAGCGATTTAAAGATGGTCGTCAACACCTTGAAGCGCACTCGAAAGGCCACAGGCAGCCAGTGCAGCTCGCGCAGGAGAGGTGTTACATGGGTTTGCCTTGAGGCACCCATAATCACCTGCGCGGCCGCATTCTGTACTAACTGTAGCTTTTGAGTGCACCTCAAGGGGAGCCCCATGTAGAGAGTGTTGCAGTAATCCAGCCGGGATGTCACAAGCGCTTGAGTGACTGTGCGAAGGGCTCCCCGGTCCAGTAAGGGGCGCAGCTGGCGTATCAGGCGTACCTGATAGAATGCCCCCCTGGCCACGGCCACCACATGGTCCTCCATGGACAGCCGGGAATCCAGGAGGACGCCCAAGTTGCGCGCCCTCTCCACGGGGGCCAGTATTTCGCCCCCAATGGCCAGTGTTGGACTTAACTGGCTGAACCGGGGTGCTGGAAACCACAGCCACTCGGTCTTGGACGGGTTGAGTTTGAGTTTGTTACTACCCATCCAGATCTTTTTAACCCCCCCTCCTCAGATGAAGCAGCATTTAAACGATCTCTCTCCATACTGGAATGGAGAGAGCAAAGGGTCTAACTTGCTATTTGAACTAACTAACTATGGGAAAGAATTGTATCGTATCGATGTTGCAATAATTTAGTGCGGAGCCTTCTCTAAAAAGTCAAATGCAGCTTTTACTTTTCTTCCTGTGAAAGAGTGAGGCAAAATGGCTTCTCTTTGTTCTCTGTTTATAACTTCTTTACACCTATGAAGTTTTTCCTGCCAGTGAAGGATTTCAAAAAACTTTTTTTAACATCTCCCCCAAAGGCTCTCTTTGTCTCTTCTACTACGTAGATTCCTAGATGTGGATTATATGGTTTTTCTTTTTTTTTAATGCACCTCCAAGATTTGAGACAGTGAAGGAGAATTGGATTCTTCTTTTTTTTTTTTACTGCTCTGATACCTCGACCTGCCTCGGCGGTCAGACAATGGGTCCTAAAAGCCCAGGAAATCAACATCGGCCCCATCTTCAGCAGTTTCCAGCCCAAGCATGCAACAGTTGAAGATTACTTCATTATTGCAGAAAGAATCTGCTGGAGAGAGATCGCAGGAACTGTCGGTTACCCAAATGTTTCAGGAACTTATGAGAAATATGAATGAAGTATGGAAAGAGATGGCAGACTTTCAAATAGGACTCACAGAAACACAACAAAGCATAGCGGACAATAAACAAAGAATTATGACGTTGGAAGATGGGGAAAGCCAAGATGGGGAAAGAGGTTAAAGAAATTCGAAAGGAAAATTTAGAATTAGGTAATTATATGACTAAAATAGAATTTGAAAGCATGTCTTTTTTTCTCAGGTTCTAGAATATACCAGAGACAGAAAATGAAGGTCTTAAAGATGTTATGAGCACAATACTAGCAGAATACCTTAAAAGAGATAAAGAACAACTCTGGTGGGATATGGACCTGGTCTATAGAATTAATTCAGCATATGCCAGAACTCACAATGTCCCAAGAGAGGTCCATGTTAAATTTCTTAGGAGGTCCACGAGGGATGAGATATTGGGGGCCCAAATTTTGGGAGAATTAAAGCTTAAATATATTCAATAATCCCAAAGAGTCCAAAAAAGAAAAGGAAAAAGGCACTAAGAGCCAATCCACATTAAACTGCACTGAAAGTCCAGCCTGTCTTCCGACAACAAAAAAGATCAAAAGGAGTCTTTAATTGGCCATCCCTTAGCTTCGCCGCTTACTCTCTAGTCAGCCTTTTATTTTGAAATGGGTTTTCCAGGTTTAGGGTGTTCTCCCTCCGATAAAAAAAAGTTGAAAACTCTCACCAGCACGACGTGCCTCTCTCCTGCCCTTGCTTTGTAGGAGCCATCTGCAGCTTTGGCAGCCCAGGGGCTGACTCATGATTGCTGGCAAGAGGGGCTTTTTCCGGATCACCAGAGACTTTGCAAGTGTCTCTGGGACCACAGGATGTCCCCCCTACCTTTCATTGTCTCTTTGGGACAGTTTAGGTCCAGATGGGACCATTCAAGTGACCCAAGTTTGGCAGCAATCCCAGAGATGCTGGGAAAGTTGCCCTGTCTCTGTCTTCCTTATTGCATTTGTGAAGTAATTGCAGTTTAGTTATTTGCAGGGGGGGAAATCCTAACAAACATATTTGAAAAGAGGTAGCTTGAAAAGAATCATTTGATCTGAAGAAAAAAATACACAATAATAATAATAATAATAATAATAATAATAATAATAATAATAATAATAATAATAATAATAATAATTTTATTTGTATACCGCATCCTCTCCCCAAAGGGACTCAGAGTGGTGCACAGGGAAATTAAAAATACCAATAAATATACATAAATAGAATAGATAAAAGACAAATTAAACAACGATTATCCCTGCGCTAAAATCCCCAATTTTAAAATTAACTAAGATCCCCTAAACCCGATTAAAAGACGGAAGACTAACCTAGGCCGGCCAAGCAGAAAAAGTGTGTTTTCAGTTTTTGACGGAAGGAGCGGAGGTCCGTAGTTGTTCTAATTTCGGGGGGAAGGTCGTTCCAGAGGGCTGGGCCCGCCACAGAGAAGGCCCTTCCCCTGGGCGTCGCCCGCTGGCATAGCCTGGTGGACGGCACCCGGAGAAGTCCCTCTCTGTGGGAGCGAATCGGCCGAAGGGATGTATGGGGTAGGATACGGTCTCGCAGGTAACTAGGTCCTGGTCGCAGGTAACCTGATGAAGAAGCAGAGAAATCGGCCGCAGGGATGTATGGGGCAGGATCCGATCCCGCAGATAACTAGGTCCCATGCCATGGAGCGCTTTAAAGATGATAACTAGCACCTTGAAGCGCACCCGAAAGACGACAGGCAACCAGTGCAGCTCGCGCAAGAGCGGTGTTATGTGGGTAAACCTTGAGGTTCCCATTATTGCTTGCGCGGCTGCATTCTGGACCAGCTGAAGTCTTCGGGTGAACCTCAAGGGGAGCCCCATGTAGAGAGAATTGCAGTAGTCCTCAGTAAGGTCAAAAAAGTCAAAATAGCAGGTGCAAATGTGATGCACCTCTTCTTTTTTGAGTAAAGTTTGTTTATTTTTAAACATATACCAATATCTTCAATATTGTTGCATGGTCAATGTGGTGTCTGATATTCATTTTGGTACAAAACTAATATTAATATAAATAAAAATTACTATATTAATCAAACGAACATAGTCTAGTGTTGTTATATATACTAATATATATTAATATCAGCACATAGTCTATCATTTTTCAATTAATCAATATTTACTACATCCTTCTAATAGTCATATTCTAGTATTATGTATATAAATAAAAATGTAAAATAGTTTGTGCAAAGCCACTAATCTCAGAAAGTACTGCACTGATCGGCACCAAATTTTCACACAATGTTCCCAATGACTTCCGATGCAATCATACATGCATTTTATGTGGCTGGCACATGTGTGTCATGTGCAAGCAGCACAAATGTAAATGGTACACACTTCTCAAATTTTCACCTCTCTGTAGCTCCTCCCATCCGGCTGCTTCTTGTGATGCATCATGCACACGCCCCTCACATTTCCAACAGTCGTTTCCTCAGCAACTGAATAAGCCTCCAACGTTGCCACACTGCATGGAAGCCTACTAGGCCCAAAACAAGGCACAGAGAGTGGCATACTCCCATGTGGCCCATTTTTGGTCCCAGGAGGCTGTATGGATGTCTACTAGGCCCAAAAAGACACGGGGTGGCACACGCCTAGGTGGCCCATTTCTGGTCCCAGGAGGCTGTATGGATGCCTACTAGGCCCAAAACTAGGCATGGTGGGTGGCACACTCCCAGGTGGCCCATTTTTGGTCCCAGGAGGCTGTATGGAGGCCTATTGCGTCCAAAACAAGGCACAGTGGATGGCACACTCCAATGTGGTCCATTTTTGGTCCCAGGAGGCTGTATGGTAGGGAGGTAGGTAGGTAGATAGGTAGGTAGGTAGGTAGGGGGATAGAGAGAGAGAGAGGGAAAAATACAGTAGGTAGGTAGGTAGGTAGATAGGTAGGTAGGTAGGTAAGTAGGTAGGTAGAGGGATAGAGGAAGAAATACAATAGGTAGGTACTTTGGTGGTAATATGGTGGTTATGTGTATGTGTTTGTGTGTGCAGGTGTACATCTACACACAGATTGGTTGGCCATTTAACCAGACTGGGCCACAGCAATGTGTGGCTGGGTACAGCTAGTTATATATATAATCACTAAACTCCTTGCTGCCATCTAGTGGTCATTTAGTTAAAATATGCTTTAAAAAGAAAAAAAAAGTTCCAACACAGCTAATTGTCTTAGAGATGATGGTTGGAACATTTTTTTTTTACTTTTTAAGCATTTTTAAAGTTAAAAAGTGCTTAAAATGTTTTTAAAGTTCCAAATCAGCTGTGCAACAATCAGCTGTGCCACATGTGGAAACTTAAAAAAAACTTTTTAAAGCATTTTTTACTACCTGTTCGGGCAAACCAGTAACATTTTTACTACCGGTTTGGGTGAACCAGCTCGAACCAGTAGCATTTCATCACTGTGCCTAGGGAACAATAAAATAAGAGGGATTATACCCTCCACTGATTCACAGTTGGTGGAGCAAGAGGCACAGGAGAGATCCTCCCTAATTATGTGGCTCTAAAGATGATGGTAGGAGTTCTTTTAAACTTGCAAAGTTCTGTTAATGAAGAATAAAGTAGAATTAGCTTAGCTGGCCATGTTTCCTATCTGATTTATCTGTTAAAGCTGATAATAGCTTAGTGTCACTGGAGTTAGAAACCTTAGATTATATCTTAATAAAATGCATAAATACAGTTAATCTTAGTTTTATACCCAAAATCAAAATTTCTACCCAAGTGATCATAAACAGCAAGATTTAACAGCCTAATACAGTGATACCTCGGTTCACGAACTTAATTCGTGAACTGACTCTGGTCGCGAACCGAATTGTTCGTGAACCGAGGCACAGTTTTCCATATGCTAAAAGCATAGCAAAAATAAAAAAAAAGTCACTGAAAGTACTCACAGTGTGCGTGCTGGGGCTTTTTTCTGTATTTTCTTCTCTCTACGATCTTCCTACAGGATGTCACAACCATGTGACAGCCAGGAATACATTAAAAATGGCCACGGTTCCTGTTTGTGAACCGAAGCACATTTTGAGGAAAATTTCTGTTGGTAAACCGAATTGGTCGTGAACAGAGGCGTTCGTGAACCGAGGTACCACTGTAATTGTGTATGGCACTGCCTGTGGTACCACCCGGAGAACCAGTTCAGGGACATGGCAGGCCTGGGTTGCTGCTGATTCCAGCGACCCAGACCACCAAACCATTAATGGTTTGGCTGAACCCACCACTGCCCTAGACTGTATGTCTGGTCTAGAGATGGCTGGTTCTGTTCCTTTGTGAATAGACTCTCCTATCAACAACACTTGCCTTCCTTTTTTAGGAGTGCAGTCTTAGCTTTTCTGTTTATCTCAGGTATGTTTGTTGGTGTGATTTTTTAAGAGAGATTTAATGATGTCTCTTTTCTAAGTGTCTGCGTGTTTTTTTGAGAGGGGTTTGTGGGCCTTCATATCTAGGGGGAGAAATTGATTGCTCAGTTTTAATGGGGCTGCTTCTGGTTGGGTGAGATTTGGCAGTAAGGTTTGTTAGATGCACACTGCTTTTTTCTTTGATTATTTTGTTTCCTTCTATGTGTGACATACCTCCATTTATCTTCCCTGAAGGGTTTATCAGCAGGGTCAAATCCTCTGAGAGTTATTGATTCATTATATGGTTTGATTTGGGCATAGCTTTCTTGCATAGGTTGGAGTTTGGCTAGAGTTGCCTCTTGTTCCCCTTGTGGACCCAATGCATCTCGGCCCTGCCGCTGCTTGGCAGACCAAAAGGGATGAAGCAGCCAGGTAGAAAGGCCACAAGCAGAGAAAGCCGGATCCCCATCAGAGCCATGGCCACCCAGGCACAGAAAATATGGGGGGAGGCACACAAACCCAGCGGGGCTTGGGCAGCCATGGTGCCAACAGGGATATGGGTTTCCCTGCTCGCAGTGGCTTACTTTTGCTTGCTGGGCCTGGCTGTATCTTTTTTTTTTTGAGATTTTTTTTTAATTAAACAAACAAATACAATACAAAAAGATCATCTTTCATTATATATTATATAAAGTGTGTCAATTGGTTATAAATACCTCTCTAGCATCTCTTCCACAGTCATTACTTATAATTCATATCAAATTAGATATTTTAAATCAGAAATCTTTATATATCTTACTATCAACATACCACAATTCTCATTTGACTATAATTGTTTTGACGTCCTTTTGCATAAAATAATCCAGAATTAAAAACACAACCACATAATGGCATTTCATTAGTTATTTCAAATATCATTCAATAACAATTACACCTTTATAACATTTTTGCCTTCAATTTTTGGGGCCATCATACTTTGCTGTTATAAACACTATGTTTCCCATATTCTTCTCAATTCTTTCAGTTACTTCTAGTTAATTTTGAATTCTAGACATAATGTTTTGTAACATTAAGGCTTCTTCTAAATATTGTGCTATTTTTTTCCCAAGCTGGTAAACACTGCCACTCTGGCTTTCAAAGCTTTTTTTTAGTCAGCTTAAGCACAAATTCATTTATGATCTTCAAAGAAAAAGAGTGTTGGTACTTACCTGATACGCCTCTTCTAATAAGGGGGGAGATAGCATCCATGTATGGGTTCAACCTATCCACGCTCTGATTGGACTGAGTCATAAATAAATAAATAATTAGCTAGGTATATAACCCCCTAAGGAGCACCCATACCCAGTTTACGACGAAGAAAAAGATCACAGACTCACCAGTAGAAAACCAACTCTTTCAGGAACGCACAACTAACAAACAGCCAGAACAAAAAACAGTTGAAAACCAACACTGAAACCGAGGAGGTCTGAGCGAGAAAGGGATGGGCCCGGATGCTATCTCCCCCCTTATTAGAAGAGGCGTATCAGGTAAGTACCAATGGTCTTTCTCAATAAGGGTAAAGATAGCATCCATGTATGGGACATACCCAAGCCCGCGAACAGCACCCCCCCCCAAGGGAGGGTCGAGATCAGACCTGTGAGCGAGATTGAGAACAGGCAGACCGTATAACATGCTGACCGAAGTCGGCCCCCGCAGAAGCAAACTTGAGCACATTGCGAGCCCGGATAACCGGGGCAGGAAAAGACCACGCCGCAAACCCACAGATCTCTGCCAGGGACACCTGAGTAGTCCACGCCGAAGAAATCAGCCACACTGCACGTAGAATGAATGGTGACGCCATGTGGAACCTCCTCAGCACAGGCAGTATAGGCCATCTTGATACAATGCCGTACCCACCTGCCCATGCAGGACATCGACACCTCCTTGTCCATCGAACCTGGCAAAAAAACAGGGGGAGAAACAGAGACTCTGACCTGCAAATGGTCGCTGTATGAGTCAAGTAGATCTGCAAGGCTTACCTGACCTCCAGCAAGTGCCCCAAATTCCCAGTAGACTGCGGAGGGCCAATGCCGATGGCAGGGAGAGTCACCCCTGGGTCCCGATGACCCCAGGACCTCAATGCCCGGGACAAAGGCAGGGTCAAGACTTAGGACCACCCTGTCAGGATAAAAGTAAGACAGGCCCTCCTGATGAACCTTGTCTGCAACTCGGAGATGCGCCCTTAGGGTGCGATGGCGACAAGGAGGACCCCTTCCACGTGAGGAACAACCAGAAAAACATCTTCCACCGGTTCGAAGGGCGTCCAGGTCAGAGCGCCCGGAACCTCCGCCAGGTCCCAAGCAGGGTGCCTGTGCACCTGAGCGGGCCCCAAGTTGGTCGCGCCCCCAAGGAAACCCCCGGACCGCAGGATGCCGGAAGAAAAAAGGAGGGGAGCTCCCACACCCCACGTGAGAGATGACCCCAGGGCAGCTACCTGCCTCATGCCACCCTGTCTTGGGTGAAAGACTCGTGACCCAACCATCCTACAAAAATTCCAGAACCTATGGAACAGAAGTGACCTCGGGGACCCCCTGCGCCCAAGCGCACCAGATGCAGAAGACTTCCATGTTGCCTCGTAAACGTGCATGATAGAGGACCTCATGGAGGCTCGTATAAATAGAACAACTCTGTCCGAAAGGGAGTAGCCCCCAGTGCAAGCCGCTCACTGTCCCGGCAGTCACTTGATCTTGATTGTATCCCTCTATTAATGCAATTTAGGATTACATTAGCTTTTTTGGCTGCTGCTGCACACTGTTGCCTCATATTTAGCTGCTATTAAGCTTGGTTTCAACCAGTCTATATGTGTACTTATGGTTTTTCTTGCCTAAGTGTAGGACTTTACTTTTCTCTACATTGAATTTCATTTTGTTAGATAGACCCCAGTGTTCAAGTCTGTCAAGATCCATCTGGATCTTGAACCTATCTTCTAGAGCAGGGGTGTCAAATTGGATGTCAGGTTTCCAAATAGCATCCAAAATTAAATCAGAGTCCGAGGCAAAGGATTCCTCAAATTTCCAATTTATTAAAAAAGCCATGTTGGCACATCTGGGAAAACCCAAAACTGAAAGCTTCCAGGTTTTCCCACCCAATTGAAAGTTCAAGATCCTGCCCCAATGCCCACAAGTCCATCACATGGTTCAATCTTCCACTGCCATGACGACAGATTCCACCCATCCAGTTATGGCCAGATGCAGAGACAAAGATGACCTTGGTTTTCTAAGAAGAATGTTATTATGGCTACATATCACTCAACGCTGTACAATCCTCCCTCCCATTTTCCCACAGTAGACAGTAGAAAGTGTGGTAGGCCTGAAGTCCAAAAGAAAAGATGGCTTGCAGACATGACATTGAATTTCTTTGATGGTCAGATCAGCATTGTAGTTCTTCTCTGGGGGGTGGGGGGTGAGGAGTGAGGAGGGAGATGGGACAGACACCTCCAGTAGCAATCTGCTGGCAAATAACAGGCCATGCGGAGGCCCTGCATGGAACCTGTGTGGCCCGTTTTCTGCCTTCCCGACCTCCAGTAGTACAGTGTCAGACCTACATGCCATCTTTTCTTTTAAGGCTTCAGGCCTGCCACACTTTCTACTGTGGAAAAATGGGAGGGGTTTTTTTTTTTTAAATTAAATTTATACCCCGCCCTTCTCCTTGTTAGGACCCAGGGCGGCGCACAGGGATGTTAAAATACATACAAAATATATAAAATATATGAAATTTAAAATACTTATTCTAATAAATAAACCCTGCGCTAAAAACCGAATTATATGGAGTTGGGTGATATGTAGCCATAATAACATTCTTCTTAGAAAGTCAAGGTCATTTTTGTCTTTGTACCTGATCTGATCTGGATTGGATCATGAAGAAGGCCATGGTGGAGCCATATGGGAGAGTCTGGGCACTCCCATGATCACCCGCACGGCTGCATTCTGGACTAACTGCAGCTTTCGAGTGCACCTCAAGGGAAGCCCATGAACATGTCTAATCCTTTCTTAAAGGTGTCGAGGCTGACAGCTGTCACCACTTCTTCTGGCAGGGAGTTCCATAGACCAGTGATCCTCTGGGTGAAAAAGTACTTCCTCTTATTTGTTTGAGGTCTAGTTATCAAAAGTTTCATGGAGTGCCCCCTAGTTTTAGTGTTGTGCGATAGGGAAAACAGTTTTCCCTTTTCTACTTTGTCCACATTGTGCATGATTTTATAGACTTCAATCAGGTCACCTCTCAGGCGTCGTCGTTCTAGAGTGAAGAGGCCCAGCCGTTGCAGCCTCAGATGGTAAGGAAGGTGTTCCAGCCCCCTAATCATTCTGGTTGCCCTCCTCTGCACCTTTTTCATTTCCATAATATCCTTCTGAAGGTATGGTGACCAGAACTGTACACAATACCCTGGGAAGAGATCACAATGGATTTCATTGTAGAGCTCCCAGATAGCGGCAGTAATGCAGTAATCTGGACAGTCATCGACTTATTTTCCAAGCAAGTCCACTTTATTGCTTGCTCAGGGTTACCGTCAGCAAAGAAGCTAGCAAAGATGTTTGTCAAGCACATCTACCACCTACATGGTGTACCCCGGAGAATAATCTCAGACCGAGGAGTCCAGTTCACCACTAAGTTCTGGAGGGTTCCTAAGTTCCATTGGGTCCACACAAGGACTCAACTCGGCTTTCCATCCAAGCATGAACGGAGCGATGGAATGAATAAACATGATGGTTGAACAATACATCTGTTGTTATGTGGATGTATTGTTCAGCCACAGTGACGGATCAGTTATGTGGATGTATTGTTCATCCACATAACGACAAATCAGGCTTTTGAGCACATGCGCTAAAGTAAGCCCTTACCTGAAAATAAGCCCTTCCCAAAAATATTGCAACACAGTAGCAGCCATGAGGTGACCACACTCGCTGCCAATAATAAAATCTTCCTGAAAATAAGGCCAAGTGCTTGTTTTGCGGGGGGGGGAGGGTCAAAAGAAAATAAGACCCTGTCTTATTTTCGGGAAAACATGGTAATACAGGGAGAAACACATTACAGAGTGAACAAAATACTAGATTCTAGAGTGTATAGGGGTTGTTTACAATATTTAATGCATTGGAAGGGGTACCCTTTCTCTGAAGCTACATGGATGAAAAGTTGGAATGTAAAAGCTGACAAATTAGTGAAGCAATTTCATGACAAATTTCCAGATAAGCAAAGGGTTCCGGGGGGGGGAGGGTTAATTAGTAAATGTTAACCCCCCTGAATTATTCTCTTTACAGGACACACTTTGCTTCTGAGGGGAGACTGCCTGTCAGATCTGCAAGCCATCTTTTCTTTTTAGGCTTCAGACCTGCCACACTTTCTACTGTAGGAAAATGGGAGGGGGGATTATATGGAGTTGGGTGATATGTAGCCATAATAACATTTTTCTTACAAAGTCAAACTTGTTTTTGTCTCTGCACCTGGCCAGAACTGGATGGGAGGAATTTGTCTTTGTGGAACCCTGACACTCTGCTGGCAAAAATGGGCCTCTGCAAGGCCGTGGAGGCTAAAAACGGGCTGTACATGGCCTCATGATGCCTCCGTGTGGCCCATTTTTGGCCAGCAGAGTGCTGCAGGAGATTGTGGAGGACAAAACTGGGTCCTTTTTGGAGAAGGGCGGGGTATAACTTTAATAAAATAAGTAAATAAATAAAACTGGGGCCACATGCACCTCCCCCACAGCCTGATTTGGCCAGCAAAGGCACCACAGGCCAGTTCTTTGATATTTCCAGGCTGGCCCTGCAGGGCAGATTTAAGCACCCTATGGGCCAGATCCGGCCCACGGGCCTTGAGTTTGACACCCCGGTTCTAGGGTGTTAGGTATTCCTGCCAGTTTAGTATCATCTGCAAATTTGGTAAGTTCCCATTCTATTCCCTCATCTAAGTCATTTATGAAGATATTGAAAAGTACTGGGCCTAACGTTTACGTTTACGTTTATTTAAATTTATATACCGCCCTATTTCCCTTGCGGGACTCAGGGCGGTGAACAGGCAATTATAAAACATAAAACATCAGGTACAATAAATATAATAAAAACAGATTAAACAAAAACCTGCTCTAAAAAGTCCCTAATAAAACCCAATTGATAAAACAAATTTAAAAGCTACGCCAGGCTGGCCGCACGAAATAGATGAGTTTTAAGGGTCCAGCGGAACCTAAGACGGAACCTTGTGGTACCCCACTGCTTACTTCTCTCCATGTACACTTGGACCCATTAAGGATTACTTGTTGAGTATGGTTTGTCATCCAGTTGTGAATCCATCTGGTGGTGATTCTATCTATCCCACTTTTTCCTAGCTTACTAAGAAGTAGGTTGTGGTCTGTTTTGTCGAATGTCTTGCTGAAATCTAAATATATTATGTACACAGTATTTCACTGGTCTACTAATTTAGTCACTATGCTGAAGAATGAAATAACATTGGTTTGGCATGACCTGTTTTTAACAAACCCTTGCTGACTGCCAATTATTACTTTATTTGTTTCTAGATGTTGGCAGATCTGATTTTTTATTATCTTTTCCAATATCTTTCCAATGAGTCCCAGTAGGGAGAAGGTACAGTATATAAATTTAATAAATAGAAATAGAAATAGAAACCTTTCTGGGCATTGATATTAGGATGATTGATCTGTAGTTTCCTGGGTCTGTTTTTTTCCCCTTTTTTGAAAATTACATTAATTGCAAAGGACTTCAGACAGCACTAGACATCACACTGGGTATTAATTGGAATCATTGTCACCATCTCTATTGGAATATCTCACTGCACACATATTTCATTTCTAAATTGTTTCCTATGCAGTGCAGAATTGGCATTAAAATACTTCAGTTGGTGCCAGAAGAGATTCTTTTTGTAAGAACTTCAGAGCATATAGAAAAGAAGACACCCTTTCTGGTCCTTGTATAATGGTCCCAATCATATCATATGTATTCTAGCAAAATCCAGTATTAGTTGCATCTACAGAATTAGCAATTCAGGTTTGGGCCTAAGACACCAAAGCCATGTTTCATTTTTGGCATCACCAATCATCATCATCATCATCATCATCATCATCATCATCATCATCATCATCATTATTATCAACAGTCACAATTGTTTAACTGGGACCATCAAATCCTGTATCAAATTCTCATTTTCAAACTAATATAGGACTTCTCATGAAGCTTCAGGCTTCTGCATATTTATATATTCAGACTGTTTTAGTGATGATGAAAAAGGAACTTTGCTCAGTCCTTTAATTTCCTGCACCAAAGTTTGTAACACTTCTTCCAGAGCTGTCATTCTTCTTTCCAATCCTGCCACTTCTGATGTGATAGAAGCCATGGTAAGCTGTTAAGATCCGTGCCACTAAGATGGCGTTTTTTGGGTGGGGCCGCTGTGGCAAGTCAGAAGAACAAGGTCCAAATCAAAGTTGTAGAAAGTTTATAAAATCCCCAAAGAGAGCAAGTTGCAAAATCAATTATTCAAACAAAGGAGGCACTCCAGAGAAGGAATCAATCAATCCAAAAATGTCTTCATTGGTAGAGAGGCAGTCCAAATCACCAAGAAACGTTGGTATTTTTCCACAAACAAAAATAACTATTCAGGAACAAAGGGAAGCCATCTTCCGCCGCCCTGCCTGGGAACCAGCCGGAGAAAGTCAAAGATACAATTGTTTCAAGCCAGCCGGACTTAGATACATTTGTAGATACAAGCCGCAAACTGCTTTCACTTGCTTAGAAAAAAAAGCCGGATACAAAATAACTCCCTCACAACGAGGAATCATTTCTAACCGCCGCTGTTAAACCGAGGGGGGGTTTAACAAACAAACACCCCCCTCCACAGTTCTTTCAGTCCAGGCTGCCAGCAAAGAAAAATAGTTTAAAAAAGCACTCACTCTCCCTCTCGCCGCCAAAGCCCCGGAAGGCTTCCGATCTGCCTTCAGCTCTCTCCAAATTTGTTGTTACCGTCCTCCGTTGGCGAAGGGAAGCAAGCCCCCCACAGCATGCCCCCTTCCTCCTGGGCTGAAGACCCGGACCGCCTCCCAGCTGCCGCCAGGATGGACCAGCCCAGGCAAGCCAGCCCTGCAGAGGGCCCCCCCCAAAAGAAAAAAAGGGGGTGCCCCGCCCCGTTAGGGGCCAAAAGAGGGACAAAACGGCGGACGAACCCCAGAGTTCGTCCGTCGCTGCCAGAAGCGGAACAGGAAGTCCAAAGGACTAAGACAAGAAAGGACTTTAACAGGAAGTTAAAGGACTAAGACAAGAAAATAAGGATTTCAGACAGGGACTTATGGAAACACAGAAACAACTAAAGGAGAATATACAGAAGACCGAGGAATTGGAGGGGGGCTGGCTGGGGCAAAGGGGGAACTTAAAAATGTTAAAACTGAAGTTGGAGAATTAACTGGGCATATGTCAAGGATGGATTTTGAAAGAATGTCATACTTTTTAAGATTTCAGAACGTTTCTGAGGTGGATGGTGAATGTCTTCCTGATCTCATGAGTACAATTTTAGCAGAATATTTGCATAAACCCAAAGATGAGATCAGGGGGGATATTGACCTAGCCTACAGAATAAATTCTGCATATGCCAGGATAAATGAGGTACCCAGAGAGATACATATTAAATTTGTTAGGAGGTCAACCAGAGAGGGAATTTTGAAGGCGCAGAGAGGTGGTCCGTTAATTTACCAGCAGAAAGAAGTCGCTATCTTGAAACAGATCCCTAAAAAGATTAGAGAGATGAGAAGGAAGTTTTCCTTCTTATCTAAAAAATTGTTTGACCAGGGGATTTGGTTTAAGTGGGCGACGCCCGAAGGGATGTTGGTGTTCTGGGAAGGAGGGAGAGTTAGGATTAAAACAGTTGCTGAGGCGGAAGCCTTTCTTAAAAAACATTCCTCTATCCTGGGTGAAGATTCGGGAGGGGCAGGGGGGGCCACGGCCCCGCCCGCTGGGGGCCAGAAATGAGCGCAGGAAGATGTAATTGCCAAGAGACTTAGATCTAAAAAATGAATTTGTTTGGTTTCTTTTTTTTTTACTAGCCCAATGTAACTTTTTATCTGGATGTTTGTACATGTCTGCCAGCATAGAATTTAGAATTTAGAATTTATGAGGTATGCACTCACTTCCATCTTGTAGTATATTGAAAAATGTATTACCAATGTTTTATTAAGAGGCCCTGGAGGGGCCAACGATTCCGTCCTGAAAGTTCTCAAAATTTCTTTGTATTTTACCTTACCTATATCCCTTACCCTATCCTCTTGAAAAAATGTAAAAACTAATAAAACCTTTTCAAGAATCAAGAAAAAGGAACTTTGCTGACTTCCTGTTCCTGTTCCTGGCGGCGACGGACGAACCTTGGGGTTCGTCTGCCGTTTTGTTCTTTTTTCTGCCCCAAACGGGGCGGGGCACCCCTTTTTTGGGGGGTTCCTCCGTAGGACTGGCTTGCCTGGACTGGTTCTTCCTGGCGGCAGCTGGGGAACGGTCCTTGTCCTCGGTCTAGGTGGAAGGAGACATGCTGCGGGGGGCTTGGTTCCCTTCGCCAACGGAGGACAGTAACGATTAATGAATTGGAGAGAATGGAGCACTCGGGTCGGATGGCTTTGCCGGGGCTTGAGCTGCGAGGTGAAGAGTAAGTGACTTTAACTTTATTGCTGGCAGCTTTGGATGAGAGAAACATGGAGGGGGGTGTTTGCTTGCTAAACCCCCCCTCGGATTTACAACAGTGGCGCGCAGAAATGGCTCCTGGAAAGCAGGGAGCGGATATTTTGTATCCGGACTTTTGCGGAGCAAGTGAAAGTCAACCGCGGCTTGTTTTCATGCAAAGTATCTAAACCTGGCTTTACTGAAACAATTTTCTTTGCTACTTTCCCCAGCTGGCTGCCAGAGTGGGTGGTGGAAGATGGCTGCTCTTTGTTCCTGAATGTTTATTTCTTTATGGAAAATCTCCAACATTCCTTTGTGATTTGGACTGCCTCCCTCTATTAACGGATGATTTCCTGGATTAATTGATTCCTTCCCTGGAGTGCCTTCTTTGTCTTAATAATTGATAGTGGAAAGTGTTTTGCTCTCTGGACATTATAACTTTTTACAACTGTGATCTGAACTTTTCCCTGGATTTGCTCCAGCGGCCGCACCCAAAAAACGCCATCTTAGTGGCACTGACTTAAACAGCTCACCATGGCTTCAAAAAAACAACCAGGAAATTCAGGATTGGAAGAAAGAATGTCAGCTATGGAGACAGTGTTAAACTCCTTGGTGCTGGAAATCAGAGAATTTAGAAAAGATCACACTAGCACTAAACTTGAACTTTTGGAGACACAGAAAAAATTGATGGAGAATACACAGAAGACCGAGGAGTTGGAGGTGGGGCTGGCTGGGGCGAAGGGAGATCTTAAAAATATTAATACTGAAATTGGAGATTTGTCTGGTCATATGTCTAGGATGGATTTTGAGAGAATGTCATATTTTTTAAGATTTCAGAATATTTCTGAGGAATCTGGTGAATGCCTTCCTGATCTCATGAGTACAATCTTATCAGACTATTTACATAAACCCAAAGAAGAGATCAGGGGGGACATTGACCTAGTCTACAGAATAAATTCAGCATATGCCAGGATGAATGAAGTACCCAGAGAGATACATATTAAATTTGTTAGAAGGTCGACGAGGGAGGGAATCTTGAAGGTGCAGAGGGAGGGTCCATTAATTTACCAACAAAAGGAAATCGCTATCTTGAAACAGATCCCTAAAAAAATTAGAGAGGTGACGAGGAAATATTCCTTCTTATCTAAAAAATTGTTTAACCACGGGATTTGGTTTAAGTGGGCGATGCCAGAAGGGATGCTGGTGTTCTGGGAAGGAGGAAGAGTTAGGATTAAAACAGTTGCTGAGGCGGAAGCCTTTCTTAAAAAACATTCCTCTATCCTGGGGGAAGATTCAGGGGTGACAGAGGGGGCCGCGGCCCCGCCTGCTGGGGGCCAGGAAGGAGAACAAGAAGACACAATTGCTAAGAGACTTAGATCAAAAAAATGACTTTTATCTTTATTTTTATTAATACAGTATAATTTTTTATCTGGATGTTTGTATACGACTGCCAGCATAAAATTCAGAATTTATATGTATGCATTTATTTTCACCTTGTTGTATTACTGAAAAATGTATTACCAATGTTTTATTAAGAAGCCCGGGAGGGGCCAACGTTTTCGACGTGAAAGTTCTCAAAATATCTTGTTAACTCACCTTACCCTACCCTTTTTGTTAAATTTTTTTGTAAAACTCAATAAAACTTTTTCAATATAAAAAAAAAGAAAGAAAAAGGAACTTTGCTGAACCGAACTTGCCTTTATGTTTTTTAAAACAATTTTAGTCTTATCTCCCTTGAAACCTATAAAATGGTTATGTATTATACTTGTGGGAATTTTCTCAAGGCCTTTTTCAGTCTGGCTGCCCCCCAAAAATATTAACTGCAGGCTGTTTTACTGATTTAACTGCAGGCTGTTTTACTGATTACTAGAGTTCGAATGGACCTTGTAGGTCATCCTACAAGGACCCAGATTGTTGGGGGCAATATACTGACTCTGTAAACTGCTTAGAGAAGGCTGTACAAGCACTATGAAGCAGTATACAAGTCTAAGTGCTATTGCTATCTAGTCCAACCCCCTGCCCAAGCAGGAGACCCTACACCATTTCTGACAAATGGCAGTCCATTCTCTTCTTGAAAGCTTCCAGTGATGATGAAGGCTCCCTGATTTGAATTCAGCAGAAAATATCACAATGTTGAATGATGCATAATTATTATTTAATACACTAAAGCCACTTTAAGCATTTTATTCCATATGTTACTCCTCTTTTACATTTACACTTTTTTACAGTATTTCCCACACTTTATTAGATACTTTGTTTGAATTATCTCAGTTTTGGTGCAAGATGACAGTTGATTTTTGACATTCTGCTCTGAAAAACTCTAATGCTCAGTGTAACTTCCACATTAATTGTGTTTGTTTATAAAGGAGCCAATGTCTTCCTGCAGGATTTCATGAGGTGTAAATGATTTAGCAACAGAGGGTGCGGGAAGCCCCGTTACAGGGCAGAGCAGAGGAATTTGTGATTTTTCTGCAGGAGAAAATCGCTCAGATACAGAACGAGCTAGCCCCCATTGATGGCCCAGTGGGATGCCACGAGACAGATCTTGTTTGGGAGGAGTTTGACTCCGTTACTTCCGAGGATATGGACAGGTTACGTGGGCGACTGCGAGCCACCACATGTTTATTGGACCCGTGCCCCTCCTGGCTTGTACTGGCATCCTGGGAGGTGTCACGAGGCTGGCTCCAAGAGGTTGTCAACGCATCCTTAAGTGAGGGTTCCTTGCCTGCTTCCCTAAAAGAGGCTATGGTGAGGCCCCTCCTTAAGAAGCCCTCTTTGGATCCAGCTTTATTAACCAACTATCGTCCAGTCTCCAACCTTCCCTTTTTGGCGAAGGTTGTTGAGAGTGTGGTGGCACAACAGTTTCCCCGTCACCTGGAGGAAGTTGATTATCTAGACCCGTGCCAGTCCGGCTTTCAGCCCAGGCATAGCACCGAGACGGCATTGGTCGCGTTGGTCGATGATCTCTGGAGGGCCAGAGATGGGGGTTGTTCCTCCATCCTGGTCCTATTAGACCTCTCGGCGGCTTTCGATACCATCGACCATGGTATCCTACTGCATCGGCTGGGGGGGTTGGGGGTGGGAGGCACCGTTTTACGGTGGTTCTCCTCCTACCTCTCTGGCCGATCGCAATTTGTGTTGACAGGAGAGCAGAGGTCGACCTCGAGACCCCTCACATGTGGGGTGCCTCAGGGGTCGGTCCTCTCGCCTCTCCTGTTCAACACATACATGAAGCCGCTGGGTGAGATCATCCGTGGTTTTGGGGTAGAGTACCATCTCTACGCTGATGACACTCAGCTGTATATATCTACCCCAAACCACCCCAACGATGCCGGAGCGGTGATGTGCCAGTGCCTGGAAGCTGTGCGGATCTGGATGGGAAGTAATGGACTCAGGCTCAACCCGACCAAGACCGAGTGGCTGTGGTTTCCGGCTGCCCGATTCAACCAGCTCACTCCATCGCTGGCCATAGGGGGCGAACATCTTGCCCCTGTGGATGGGGCGCGCAATTTGGGTGTCCTCCTGGATGCCCGACTGTCCATGGAAGATCAAGTGACAGCTGTGGCCAGGAGGGCGTTTTACCAGGTCCGCCTGGTCCGCCAATTGCGCCCCCTATTGGATCGGGACGCCCTTCGCACAGTCACTCATGCGCTCGTGACATCCCGACTGGACTATTGTAACTCTCTCTACATGGGGCTCCCCTTGAGGTGCACCCGGAGACTTCAGCTAGTCCAGAATGCAGCCGCGCGAGCAATTATGGGAACCTCAAGGTTTACCCATGTAACACCGCTCTTGCGCGAGCTGCACTGGCTGCCTGTCTTCTTCCGGGTGCGCTTCAAGGTGTTAGTCATCATCTTTAAAGCGCTCCATGGCTCGGGACCTAGCTATCTGCGGGATCGGATTCTGCCTCATACATCCTCACGGCCGATTCGCTCCCACAGAGAGGGACTTCTCCGGGTGCCGTCCACTAGACTTTGTCAGCGGGCGACGCCCAGGGGAAGGGCTCTCTCTGTGGCGGGCCCAGCCCTCTGGAACGACCTTCCCCCCGACATTAGAACGACCACGGACCTCCGCTCCTTCCGTCTAAAATTAAAAACATATCTTTTCTGTCTGGCTGGCCTAGGATAGTCTCTCTGTCTATGGGGTATTATATTTAATTGGGAATGTTATTTTAGTTTAACTTAGTTTTAATGGGGATTTTTAGCACAGGTATAGGTTTAATTTGTTTTTAAATGTTTGTATATTTGCTGTTTTTTATTCTTCCTGTGCACCGCCCCGAGTCCCTATGGGGAGAGGGAGCGGTCTACAAGTATTAAATATTATATTATTATTATTATTATTATTATTTGTGTTGGGAAAATAAGTAGATGGTGAAACTCACAGTTCCCTTATGCAAATTTGTATAATTGCTTTTCATTTGTCCTTGTTGGATTTTGTGAATATCATTTTTACATTTCTTTTCTTAGTTTGGTATTGTTTTTGTTTTTGTTTATAGGCAGTAAGGCTTGTTGATTTATACAAGCTGCTTATACGAGCAACTGATATTTTAGCTTCAAATTATAGCTACAGTAAGTGAAGTAATAATTGTGGGCCTTGACCATTTTGACACCGCATGCTTGCTGAGAGTATAGTCCAATCTGCTAGTAAATAGCTGGGTGCCATCTCATTTGCTGACATTTCTACTGCACATGTGCTGCAGTTAGTGGGGCCTATTTCTTCTGCTTGAATGACGAATATATAACTTATGCTAAATGCTATTTTATTATGCAAAAAGGAGTAAAATATCAGTAAATACAGTTTATTACACCAAAACCGAATTAACTGACTATTTATGCATGTCTTGAGGAGCTGAATATTTTTCACTGACTTTCAAAATAATTACTTTTCATTTGATGTGTATTCATGTTCCAGTTTTTAGTTACATCCCTTTAAAGAGAAAGTAGGAAAAGAATCCAATATTTCCTAAGCTGGATGTTAATTTTTTCCCTTAAAATAAATGGAAAGGTTTGCAATAGTGTGGGTTTGTGGGTTATTGTTATTCCTAGGGGTTGAAGGATTCTTGCTGTCATTTCCGACGCTCCTTTTTTGTATGGTAGGGTTAATTTTTGCCTGATGGTTGGCTGTGTGGTGTGTTGTGGTTTGGGTGGTGTGTGTCAGAATATACAGTTTTTGGATAGCTGTTATAGAAAAAGACATTGAGCAGCCATTTTTCTTCCATTTTTCTTAGTGTTGTGGTACTGTAGTGTGTCCTGGTGCTTCTGAACAGGGTTTGGACACAGCTACTTTCATGTGTGGCATGGTGGTTACTTGCAAAGCAGATCTGGTATATGTGCATGAGTTTGTGGTAGAGATGGGTTTATGGTTTTCTCTTGTCTAGTCTCCTTGTGTCAACATCAAGAAATGGAACTCTGTTCTCTGTTTCCTCTTCATGTGTGAATTTGATCCCAGGGAATATGTTATTGAATAGGTGGTATGTTTCTTCAATTTGGGAGCGTTTGATGATGATGAACAAGTTGTCATCAATATAGCATGTTCAGGTCTTTCAGTTTGACATTGCAGCAATACAGATACAGAGAAACAGGTCTCCATGTTCCCTGTGCTGAATTCTTCCTGTTTGTCGGCTCTGAAGGGAACCTAAGCTGCTGTAATGGCTCCTCTCCTAACTCTGGACTTGATTTCCAGTTCCCGACGGAGACAGGAGCGCCTCCCTAGCGCTCCTGCCGCTTGCTTCTCTGGCTGCCCCCCCCCCGGGGCGCCAGGGAGTTTGAGTTAACTCTCTGATGTACAAGCGGCTGTGGGGGCTTCCATATCGACAGTGGTCGGCGGAATGCCTTTTCCCACTTTGCTCTAGGAGCCGAAGGAGCTGAAAGCGGGGGGGGGGGAGTCCCCTCTCCAACGCTTACTGGAATTAACAAAACAAAGAAGACGGGCTGATATGCCAGACTTGGTGGAATGCAACGGGACTCTCTTTTAAAGGAAAAAAGTGATTGTGAGTTTCTGCTTTATTATTCATTGAATCTGTGACAGAAAGAAAAATAGAGGGGGGAGTTTTGATTGTAGAAACCCCCCCTCGTAAAAGCGGCTGTTTAAAATGATCTCCGAACCTAGGAGAATGAAGGATTAACACCATCCATTCCTATACCATCTAAAGAAACTTGTTTCAATGTTGGAATTAGAACCGGCAACATTGTATCTATAGCTTGTTAAAGAGTGTGAACTCTCACTTTTTTCTCCTTTCCGGAGGAGGGGCGGCAAAATGGCGATTTCTTTGTTCCGAACGGAGAACTTTTACTGACTTATGGAAACTTTCCTTCATTTAATTGAAAACCAAGGAAAAATATATTTCTAAGGTCTTCTCAAGAAACCTTCGGTGTACTTCCCAATACGTGAACCTTCTTTTTTCCTACTGTGGATTTATAGGAAAATTATCTCTCTGGACTTTATAAAATTACAAAATTAGATCACTGACCATTGACTCAGTTTGTTCTTGACATCTTGAACTTCGCAGACTGCCTCCTCCTTAACGCCATCTTCAGTGCACGAACTTAAAAATTATAAATGCCTCGGAGATCACTTCCGGAGGCGACGGACGAGTCCTGGACTCGTTCGCCACTTGTTTTCCTCAGTGGCACCTTCGGGGGCATGGGGATCCCTGCAAAAGAGCCCCCACCGCATGGACAGCTCGCGGTGAGCTTCCTACGCTGATGGCGGTCAGGGGGTCGCTCCTGCCTCGCCCCAGGAGTTGGGGAACGGAACACGGGGGGAAGAGTCCCTCTCGCCAATGGAGCGCCGGAACAGCAGCAATTAAAGAAGTGGGCGGAAAGCCGGAGCTGGAGGAAACACCGAGGCTCCATGGTTGCTCAGTGGACTGTGAGTGGTTTTACAATTTTAATGCTTTCAGCTTTTTTTCAAAAAGAAGAGCAGAGGGGGGAGTTTGTAAAAAAAAAAACCTCGGAACTAAGCGGCGTTTTAAAATACTCCCCGGGCCCGGAGGCAAAGGAGAAAGTAACATTCGATTTTCTAAACAACTGGAATTGAAAGTCTTTCAAATATGGGTTTATCGTGGATACTTTGTATCTGTGCCTGGTAACAACAGAATGGACTTTCACTAACTCTCCACGACCACCAAGGAGGTGGAAAAAAATGGCGCTTCTTTGTTCTCAGTAAAAACTTTTTTCTTTGTGATGTGCTGACACTCCTTCAACTCTATAGGACTGGAAATTTTACATAGAAATTAACACAAATTACTCTTAGGTTCTTCTCCCAAGTGTGCCTTCTTCTCCTTTTTATATAATTTGATTGGACAATTGTTCTCTCTCTGGATTTTATGCAAGCTGTACCTTGAATTTGGAAAGTGACTTTTGCCTCTCTCTCACATCACGGACTGCTCTTCCATCAGACGCCATATTAGTGACAAGAACTTAACTTTTTCATTATGGCTTCAAAAAAGCAGCCACAACAGCCCAAGATTATCTCAATGTTACAAAAAGAAACAGTGGGGGAAACTACTCAGCAATCAACAATAGATGAAACTCTTCAAAACATACTGAAAGAAATAAGAGAAATTCGGAAAGATATGGTCAGCTCAAGATTGGAACTTTTAGAGACACCGAAAACACTAATGGAAAATAAGCAAAAAATTGATGGACTGGAGGGGGGGCAGCTGTGATGAGGGGGGGAGATAAGGAATTCTCAAAAAGAAATAGTAGATCTTACTGGTCATATGTCTAGAATTGATTTTGAAAGAATGTCTTACATTTTAAGGTTTCAAAATGTTCCTGAATTATGTTCCTCTGAAAATTTGAAAGATTTAATGAGCATGATTTTAGCAGATTATATCAAAAAGAGTAAAGAATATATCTGCGGGGACATTGATATGATTTATAGAATTAACTCAGCATATGCCAGAATAAATGAGGTACCCAGAGAGATACATATTAAATTTGTAAGAAGGTCGACAAGGGGTGAGATCCTGAGAGCACAGAGAGATGGTCCTATGATATACCAGCAGAAAGAAATTGCCATTCTGAAATAGATCTCGAAGAAGATTCAAGAGATAAGAAGGAAATATTTCTTCTTATCCAAAAAATTATATAAAAAGGGGGGGGGGTGGTTCAAGTGGTCGATGCCTGAAGGAATGTTAGTGATCTGGAAGGGTGGGAGAGTAAGAATTAAAACAATTGAAGAGGCAGAAGCCTTTCTTAAAAAACACTCCTCAATCCTGGAGGACGAAAATGGGGGAACGGGAGGGGCCATGGCTTTGCCCACTGGCTGGAAGGGAGAAGAGGATACAATAGCCAAAAGACTCAGATCACAAAAAAATTATAAATGCCTCATTAAAAAAATCGCCAACTGGAAAGTCCTTTCCAGCTCAAACTTCAACTAGAGCCACTCCGACTATGCAACAAGGGAAAATCACTACCATGTTACCAAAGGGGCAACAGGAGGAGAGAAAGAACCAACACTTCAGGACATAATGAAGGAAATACAAGAATTGGGGGAAAGCCTAAGTAAAGACCTGATGAGCTACTGGAGACACAAAAAACTATAACAATTAATCAACAGGAAATTGGAGAGTTGAAGAAGGGGGCAGCCGGTGAAAGCAGAGATAAAGGAGCTGCAAAAAGAAACGGCAGAATTTTCTGGACATATGTCCAGAAAATGAATTTGAAAGAATGTCTTTCTTCCTTAGGTTTCAGAACGTTCCTGAGAGAGAAGATGAAGATATAAGAGATTTGATGAGTGGAATTTTAGCAAGTTACATTAAAAAGAGTAAAGAATACCTTTGGGGGGAAATAGATTTAATTTACAGAATTAATTCAGCATATGCTAGAATAAATGAAGTTCCCAGAGAGATCCATATCAAATTTTTAAGAAGGTACACATGGGATGAAATACTGAAGGCACAACGGGAGGGCCCTTTGAAATATGAGCAAAAGGGCATTACTATATTGAAACAGATTCCAAAAAAGATTAGAGAAATGAGAAGGAAATATTCCTTCCTGTCCAAAAAGTTATATAAAAATGGAATCTGGTTTAAATGGTTAATGCCTGAAGGAATGTTGATATTCTGGGATGGAGGTAGGATAAAAATTAAAACAACAGGAGAGGTGGAGACCTTTCTTAAAAAACACTCCTCAATCCTGGGAGATGAAGAAGAAGGAATGGGAGGAGCTACGGTGCCGCCCGCCGAGGGGAGGGAGAAAGAAGGTGCGATAGCAAAAAGGCTCAGATCTCAAAAATAATTAATTTTGAATTACTGTAATTCTTGAAACGGATGTGAATGTAAAACTAATGATTGAATGTATGAATTTAAAAAAAACGTGTTATATGTATATATCTCTTAACACTATTTATCCAATAGAATATTGTATGAAGACCCGAATGCAACCACCATTTCTGATATGGAAGCTCTAAAATGTATATTATAAACCCTATTTACTCCTTTCCCATATTATAAATTGTAAAACAATTCCTAAAAAAAACAAAAGAAATGGAACTCTGTTCTCTGTTTCCTCTTCATGTGTGAATTTGATCCCAGGTAATATGTTATTGAATAGGTGGTATGTTTCTTCAATTTGGGAGCGTTTGATGATGATGAACAAGTTGTCATCAATATAGCATGTTCAGGTCTTCCAGTTTGACATCTGCAGCAATACAGATACAGAGAAACAGGTCTCCATGTTCCCTGTGCTGAATTCTTCCTGTTTGTTCGGCTCTGAAGGGAGCCTAAGCTGCTGTAATGGCTCCTCTCCTAATTTAAGAAAGTAAAGATTCTTGAAACAGATTATTTCAAAAGGAACCTTTAATTAAGCAGAAGGGTAACCATTAGAGGCAAAGCAGCAACTGAAACCCTTTAGGCTATGCAAGTGGGATTAAACTGATAATAACCCCTCCCCTTTGTCAGAATGCAGATTCTGGCCGATACACAAGTGTAAAAATGTTTCCTTGCCTCTTCTGCCTTAAGAGCCAAATAAACCATTCATTCCCATAACTATCTCTAGTTTGACATTAGAGTAAGATATCCCACATGGTCATCATAAACATTCCTCCAGAGGTGTTGGAACCTCCATCCTTTCGGTGACAGGAAACCAGTTGTAAATTTCAGTTGTTGTAGGTACTGCTAGTAATTTAACTCTGAGGCCCCCCTCCTCCCAATTAAATGGCAGTATCATATAAGGGATCTTACAGCTGCCCTCAAGGGGTGGTGAAGCAAAGAGGAGCACCCTGTGAAGTCAGAAGGAGTAGCAGCTCTCCTGTCTGGCCTGGGTTTTTTCTTTCTTCTCAGCCATGGCAAGAAGACGAAGAAGCCTAAAGATGGCTGCTACAAAGCTGGGACAAACTGAAGAATAACAGCTAAGAATGGTGCTGGAGAGAAGAAGGTGAGCTGTGGTGGAACTGTGGGAGAGGATTTTTATTTTGTTTTAAATTGAACCCCAAGAAATAAATAGAACTATTTGCCCAGAACTCAGTGTTAAAGCATATTGGGACATTTTGGGGAAAAAATACCTAACCAGAAATGAAAGCAGTAGGAGAATAAACAACAAATAATAATAATAATAATAATAATAACAACAACAACAACAACAACAATAACAACAACAATAACAACAACAACAACAACAACAATAACAATAATAATAATAATAATAATAATTTTATTTATAGACCGCCTCCTCTCCCCAAAGGGACTCGGAGCGGTGTACAGGGAAGTTAAAAAAGCAAATATAAAATACATAAATAGTTAAAAAAGAATTAAACAAATTATCCCTGCGCTAAAACCCACTATACTAAAATTAAACTACAATCCCCTAAAAACCCAGTTAAAAACGGAAGACTTTGAAATAAATAGACCCCTAATTTGGGAAGAAACACTACTAGGAAGGTACTTTTAAACATTGATCTATATATATATATATATATATATATATATATATATATATATATATATATATATATATATATATATATAACTTACTCTACTTTGATATTTGCTGTATAACCCAAACAACATTAGTAAACTAGGATTAGTAAACTAGCAAACTGAATTTAAATGGAGACTGCCACCTGCTGACAAAAGAGGAAACTACAAGAAAGCGATTTAAATAAAGAGACACTTGAACACCATATTAGAGGATTGAATTTGCAAAGAAGATATAAAAGGGTATTTGACAACCTCTGGGGAGTATTTGGATGGAACTGAGTGATAACTTATGATATATAAAGAATTGGGAATAGTCTACTCCTTGAAGGGTGGTTTAAAGACTAAATAAATAATTCTTGGACAGTTGGATAAAAATCTTTAAAAAAATAAAATAAGATACTGAAGAAGGAGAAATGAGTGGAATTGTCCAAGAGATGGATCTACTTTTTCAAAATATAAAAGACGTTAGGGACAAAAATTTAAGGATATTATGGAAAAAATGGAAAATACTATACAAGGGATGATGACTACAGACTAAAATATTCAGGAAAAGGAGGAGCCAAAAAAAGAAACAAAGAAGTAAGAAGGCAAGGAGGAGACAACAAAAATAATAATGTTTGATGAATTAAACCAGGGAGAAAACATACCAAGAGAATAGGAAGATATGTTTGAAATGGAGGCAGGGGCGTTGGTAATAATTTTAGAAAATAGGCAGTGGAAGAGGGAGGAATGCTTAGATGGGACATCCAAGAAATAGATACAGATGGAGACTTAAGAGCGGAATGGGGGAGACAAATTAAAAAAAAGCATACCAATTGAAGTATCAAAGCGGGCAAGAGACAATGGGTAGATGATCCTTTTTTCTCTTTTTATTGTTGTTTTGACTTGCTTTTCCTTCTACCCCTCTCTATTTAAAGTATAGCAATTAGAGTATAAAGCAAGCAAAAGACTATAGATGAATGATTCCTGTTCTAATTGCTGTTTTGAATTGTATTTTCCTATCTCTCCCTCTTTATTCTTTTTCTCGCTTTCTCTTTTTGTAGGCAGGTGACATGATTAGAAGTTAGACAGGAAAGAAAGAAAAGGCTTTTTAAAGTAGGGTGGTATGATTAAAAGCTAGAGTAACAGATAGAAATAAAGGGAATATCAATGTATTATATTTTTATTTGATAAAATGAAAGTAATAATGAGAAATAGGTGGAATAATTGAATAATGATAGATTGTAATCTAATATAGATGTGTATTGTTATGGGAATTTTATAAGTTGATTTGACTGTAATAATAATGTTAAATCTGATCAGTTTTGTTTGTAATGGAATGTATGGCGCCCAGGTACCACACTGTTCACACATTGATTTGAATTTTTTTTTAAAAACTAGCTATACCCGGCCACGCGTTGCTGTGGCCCAGTCTGGTTAAATGGCCAACCAATCTATGTGTAGATCTACACCTGCACACATACACACAACCACCATATAACCCCCAACCTACCTACCTACTGTATTTCTCCCTCTCTATCTATCCCTCTACCTACCTACCTACTGTATTTCTTCCTTTCTCCATCTATCTACCTACCTACCGTATTTCTCCCTCTCTATTCCTCTACCTACCTATCGTCTTTCTCCCTCTATCTATTCCTACACCTACCTACCTACTGTATTTCTTCCTTTCTCCCTCTATCTACCTACCTACCGTATTTCTCCCGCTCTATCCCTCTGCCTACCTACCTACTGTATTTCTTCCTCTCTCTCTATTCCTCTACCTACCTATCTACTGTATTTCTCCCTATCTATCTATACCCCTATCTACCTACCTACCTACCTACCTACAGTATTTCTCCCTCTCTCTCTATTCCTCTACCTACCTATCTACTGTATTTCTCCCTATTTATCTATACCCCTACCTACCTACCTACAGTATTTCTCCCTCTCTATCTATTCCTCTACCTACCTACCTACTGTATTTCTCCCTATCTATCCCCCTACCTACATACTATATTTCTCTCTCACTCTCTATCCCTCTACCTACCTACCTACCCACTGTATTTCTCCCTCTCTATCTATTCCTCAACCTACCTACCTACTGTATTTCTCCCTGTCTATCCCTCTACTTACCTACCTACTGTATTTCTTCCTTTCTCCCTCTACCTACCACTTACCTACTGTAATTCTCCCTGTCTATCTATCCTTCTACCTACCTACCTAATGTATTTTTCCCTCTCTATCTATTCACCTACCTACCTACTATATTTCTTCCTTTCTCTCTCTCTCTACCTACCTACCTACCTACCTACCTTATTTCTCCCTCTCTATCTATTCCCACTATCTATCTACCTACTGTAATACAATAATACAATAGCAGAGTGGAAGGGACCTTGGAGGTCATCTAGTCCAACCCCCTGCCTAGGCAGGAAGCCCTATACCATTTCAGACAAATGGCTATCCAACATCTTCTTAAAGACTTGCAGTGTTGGGGCATTCACAACTTCTGGAGGCAAGCTGTTCCACTGGTTAATTGTTCTAACTGTCAGGAAATTCCTCCTCAGTTCTAAGTTGCTTCTCTCCTTGATTGGTTTCTACCCATTGCTTCTTGTCCTGCCCCCAGGTGCCTTGGAGAATAGTTTGACTCCCTCTTCTTTGTGGCACCCTCTGAGATATCGGAACACTGCCATCATGTCTCCCCTGGTCCTTCTCTTCATCAAACTAGACATACCCAGTTCCTGCAACCATTCTTCATATGTTTTAGCCTCCAGTCCCCTAATCATCTTCGTTGCTCTTCTCTGGAGTCTTTCCAGAGTCTCCACATCTTTTCTACATCGTGGCGACCAAAACTGTGTGCAGTATAATAAGTGTGACCTTACCAAGGCACTATACAGTGGCATTAACACTTCACGTGATCTAGATTCTATCCCTCTGTTTATGCAGCCTAGAACTGTGTTGGCTTATTCTTATTCTCCCCTCTAGTGTTTTGCAGAATAGCTTGATTTTCTCTTCTTTGTGGCAACCCCTGAGATATTTGAAGGCTGCTATCATGTCTCCCCTAGTCCCTCTTTTATTAAACTGTATTTCTCCCTCTCTCTCTCTCTCTATGGACCACCTGGGAGTTTGCTATCTCAGTGCCTTGTTTTGGCCCTAAGAGGCCTCCATACATTGCTGAGGAATGACTGTTGGAAAGCAGCTGGATGGGCGGAGCTACAGGGAGGTGAAAACATGATCAGTGGGTACATTTTACATTTGTGTACCTTGCACATGACACACGTGTGCTAGGCACAAAATAAGTATGTATTCTATTATCGGAAGTCCTTGGGAACATTGTGTCAAAATTTGGTGTAAATCGATGCAGTAGTTTTTGAGATTAGCGGCTTCGTACAAACTATTTTACGTTTTTATTTATATAGATTTTAAAAAATTAAAACCTTGAAAAAAATATTGCAGAATTTTGGTTGGATGGTGGATAGAACTATGAATTCATGATTTCTTCTGCTATAAGGCCTGACATAGGTGATCCCATCAGGGTACCTTGTACTTGCTTATAGATTTTTCCATTGAACTTGAAATATGTGTTGAGGCCCAGATCCAGGAGTTTTATGATGATTTCTGTGGATATGTTCTGTAGTGACAACTTTGTGGGTGTAGTGTTTAGTAATAGGGGGTATATGATTTGGTTAGCTAGGTTGATGTCAATCGATGTGAAGAGACCAGTTACATCGAAGAAGACCATAATTTTTTCCTTGTTGCTTTTGCTGTGCTTCATGCTTTGGAGAAATTGTTCTGGGGATTTTATTGAGTGGGTGGAGTCATTGATCAGGTGTCTGAGTTTCCTCTGCAGGATTTTTGCGGAAATGAAAAATGCACCATTTGTGGATAATCCAACTATCTAAATATTTGTGCTTTTTTAATTTTCACAATTGGTTTATCTGTGTGTGCCACATTTTTCATGGTATTTTGGTTAAAAGATTGAGAATAGGCTTATCTATGGGTGAGCTTATATGCAAGTATATACAGACATACATACATGCTTTATATATTTGCAAATAAGCCTATCTGCAGATAAACCAAACCTAATTTTTAGATGTATTTTGGCATTTGAAATTCTCAGCTTATCTACAAATACAAATGGATATGGAGGGAAGTGTGCCTTCATAGTGCAATACATTTCCTTGCAACATCTGATCTAGAGGATACTAATGCTTGAACCATCACTAGCAAAACTTTTCTTTTTAACCAAAGGTATCTGGCCCCAGAAGCTGCTTGCATCAGAATATGTGATTGAACGTACGAACTGTAGACTTAACACATTAAAAAAAAAAACCCACCTAGATCATATTTTCTTGTCTTCAAAATTGATTAGGCACAAGTTCAAAATATAAGGATGGCAAGTGCTGCTACTTAAAAACAAATGCTTCAATTAGAGAATTTTGGACCCAATAGCCTTCAATAGTCTCACCAGGAGAAATGCATGTTTTAAGCAACAAAGTTACTAAAAATAATTCATGCTTTAGGCAATAGAGCACATGTCTTCTTGCTCCTTGAAACTGAAGGATCAAACCAATATTTGCTGTTTTCTTCTGATATGATATACTGCTAAAAATCATTTGTTATGAATTGAGCTGTGTTATTGGCTTCTGCTTAAATTATTGTATACTGTCAGAAACTAGGAATTAATTCTAGCTTAGTAAATTGTAGCCTTGATACTGGTTAGCACTAGTGCAAAGCTTCTTATTTCACTTCTATGTCTTGCTTCTGTCCTTTGCTTCGAAGCTAGGCACATCCTTGAAAATATAAAAAGAATTGTTACCCAGGAATATCAGGCCCCATAAAGAAACCACAGTAGGGAGTTTCCTGCCTCACAGATAGTACCACAGCAGGGAGTTATCTGAAAGAATTCTGATGAATAAACAACTTGGCCAGGGAGGGAAACCCCTTCCCCCTCTTTGACACAGGGCTATAGAGATGCTCCATAAATAAGGGGGGCAGAGAGAGGGGCCTGAACAAATAAACCTTTGAACAGAAAGACCCATGTTGATAACAAACCTTTGTCTCTGATTAGGTAAACTTTGTCTCTAATGGGGTAAAATGAATATAATACTCTGAGCCACTCTGGCAGAGATGTGGCTATTCCTTACATGCTTTTGCCTGTGTTTTGGAAATAGTTTCACCCATTTCTTTTAGCTTTGGCCAAAAATAAAAAGCTGATACTTTTACAAGCCTCATCTTGAGTGCCTGTCTGTCTGTCTGTCTGTCTGTCTGTCTGTCTGTCTGTCTCTCTCTCTCTCTCTCTCTGTCATAAACATATGTCTGTGCCATATGTTTATCTTTTCAAAGCTTAATTTTAGTCTTTTGTCTATTGTAAGGGCACAGAGAATCTATTTACAATGTCAGGTTGTCAAATTCTAATTATTAATTATATAGTCCAAAAGAATATTTTCATTTAACATTTTTAGGGTATTATGATTGTGTAATTTATATAGTTTATTTTCATCCAAAACGTAGCAACTAAAGGACATTATAGAAATAGGTCTTTTAAAGAAACTTTATCCTTATTACATCTCCAGTAAAATACTTTTCTAGACAATCCCTTTTTATAAAAGATATAATGCAGTCCAATAAATTCAAAATATTATATTTTCTTGTATGTCATAATTTAAGGTTCATTGACACTGTTGGTACAAAAGTTAAAACACTCTTCCATTGTCTAGGGCCATGATGGCAAATCTATGGCATGTGTGCCGCAAGTGGCATGCTGTCACCCATTGCTCTTCTGGGTTTCAGTGCGTTGGCCATATGGTCTTCATGTGTGCGGGAGCGCCAGAATCTGAAAGAGCAGAAAAGCCTCAGTGGAGTGATCAGTCCCCTTCCTCCACCACCACCCCAATCTGCCCAGATCATGTAGCAAAGAGATACAGTAACTGGGTGTAATAGCAGCAATAGCAATAAGCACTATATGACAGATCTGGGGGGATTGGGGGGATGGAGGAAGGGAAGAGGACCAATCTGCTCTCCATGAGGGCTTTTCTCAGGACACTAGACTGGGATGTTAATAACCTGGAATGGGGTACAAGCAAGCTTGTTTCAAAGGCTTTAACTCCTGAGATTGCCACACTGCCGCCCAAAAATGCTGCTACCGTGATCTCTGCAGTGCCTGCTTCACCTGCCCCTTCTCAGGCAGTTCCAAAAGATTGTTTCAGGTGGTGGACAGTTCCAGGCTGCAGGGATCACCCGCCACATGAAACACTCTTTTTCCTCCCCAATTGCAAAAAGTTGCGAGCAGAGAGCCACCTTGTTTTTTGTCTCCAGCGTAGGGCCCGCTTCATCTGCCCCTTCTCCAGATGAACCAGGTGGCTACATTCAGAGTATAAAACACACCCAGATTTTCACCCTCTTTTTGGGGGGGGGGGGGGAAAGGTGCGTCTTATACTCCAAGAATATGGTATTTGAATTTAGGTCTTTTTAATTCTTGTCAGAGTGGGATATAGGCATCCCTTCTCTGTTTGAACATAGGTAGGCAAATTCTGCTTAAGGAGAGGGTGATTAAAAATTTCTATATCAATTTTGTCAAGTTAAGCTTAGAGTAGATAGATTTGTATGTACCAGGACATACAAACTCTCTTAAACTCCTTCCAAGGTTCCTTCAAAAAGATGTTACTGTAAAGTACCCTAATGATGCCTGCTTCATAATAAGCAACCTGATATTATAATACAAATAGCAATGATTTATTAACAGCTTCATTAGGCATTCTTCATTAGGCATTTCTTATTCACAGCCATCTTTTTGCTTTCTTTATCTGCTTCTGAACTCTGCCCACATTACTTTCCTCCCTTCAACCTGTGTCATAAATCATGTTACCCAATAGCTTCATCCATCTCAACCAAACAACTGTAATCTGAGATCCAGCTCCGCCGACGCTCTACATGGAATATCAACACAGAGAGTTGACAGTTAATACAACACTGTTCAAGACTATTTCCATTGTTTTCTGATGCACAAAATACGTTTCTTGAGATATGTGGGAGAGAACTATAGTAGGAATCTATAAAGTTTGGCCTAATATATCTTTCAGCTCATATCTATCTGAAAGAAATATCTCACTTGGGGAAATATTGCATTTTCCTTTCTTTTAAGGATGAATACTGAAAAACTGGCTAGACTTTATAAGCTTATAGTGATTACCATTCTGACAGAGTATCATTGAGAAGGGCATGCTCTGCCTTCATGTGGAATACCAGAAGCAAGCTACACACATATTTTTACAGACAGATTTTTACAGATTAAAAGTAAGCATTATATGACAATCCCAGGCTGGCTATCCACTATGGAGGCAATGATCTACCCCAATACACTAGATCTAGGTAGAATGGCCAAATATTATGAAATGTTAGGCACCCAAGGAAAACTTAAAAACTAATCAGGAAGTAAAGACCAGGAAGTGAGTATAGATTGGTGGCCATACCTCCAATTACAATCCAGATATAAAAAAAGATTGAGAAGAATTTGGAATCGATATAGAGCCAAAGCAGTTAGACAAACTTCTGTTAGGTACAGAAGAGAAATTAATATCGAGGATATACAACTATTTACTAAATTTTGATATGGCAGAGGAAATAGTAAAAGGACCAATAATAGCTGGGGCTAAAAATGTTGGTCATAATATTCAGTTGGAAGATTGGAAAAGAATTTGGAATAAAAACTACACAGTGACAAAATGTGTCATGTACAAAGAAAACCAATACAAAATGTTTTATCGGTGGCATTTAGCCACCATGAGATTGGTAAAAATGTATCCAAATTTAAATCCAAACTGTTGGAAGTGTAAAGAGGGGCATGGTGGTTATGCCCGAAAGCTAAAAAATATTGGGTCAAAATACAAAAATGGTTAAAGTAAATTACAAACACCCAAATAGAGTTCAAAGCAGAATTGTTCCTTCTGGGAATTACTAAGGGAAAGTATATGAAAGAGATAAAATATTTAATTTTGCACATAATTACAGCAGCGAGAATAGCGCTCGCACAATGTTGGAAAAGTGATACCATGCTGACAGACTGTTTGATAATCCAAAAGATTTTTGATTGCACAGAGATGAATAAACTCACATTGGAGTTAAGGAACAAGGAAGACAGAATATTATACAGTTTGGGAAAACTGGTATTAATGGATAAATAATAGGACCTGGGTACTTACGAGATCACTTTCTGCCACTGAGAGCCTCCCACCAGCCAGTACGGTCCCATAGAGAGGGTCTCCTCATGGTGCCGTTGGCTAAACAATGTTGACTGGCAACACCCAGGGGGAGAGCCTTCTCCATGGGAGCACCTGTCCTGTGGAACGAATTGACCCCGGAATTAAGAACTATCCCTGACTTCCGCCGTGCTCTCAAAACCTTTTTTTCCCAATAAGCCGGGCTGGCATAAAAATGAATTTTAAATACAATTTTTTATTAATTTTAATCAGGGTTTGTTTGGTTTTTTTAATTTTAAGATAGGCCAAATTATTTAATATGCTTTTTAAACTTTTTAAACTTTTATATATCTGTTTTACCTTGGCTGTACACTGCTGTAAGTCAGTAAGTAGGGCAGTATAAAAAACTAATAAACCTAAACCTAAACCTAATAGGAACATGAAATGTATAGCTTAGAAACATAGATGTATAGATATAGGAATAATTAGGAATGTATAAAAATGTATTTGAATAACAAATGATTATGTTAGTAATGTCAAAAAGGATTGTAACTTATACAAAACTATTTTTAAAGGAAGTTGTATTTTAAAGTTTTAAATTTTCAACAAAGGTTTAAAAAAAAAATTTTTTTTAAAGAGAGAAGAGCATGCCCAAATCTATTTGGAGAGATCTCTGATGGCAGCTGAACAGATTTTTAACTTTGCACTCAATGATCTGGGTACTTGTTTTTATTAAAAAAAAAAAATGTAGCTTTTGCCTCTATTGTTACTGTGAGTCTATAGAACATCTTCTAAGGAGTAATATCCAGACCTACCAACACGAGAGTACATAACAAATTTCAACTTGAGATTTCTGATACCTAATCTAATAACTACATAATGTTGGATACATAGTAGTAAGTTCTTTTTAATTTAAATGTTTACTGCTCTTTCTGAAAAAAACAAAAAATGTTCAGAGTACTCGTGTCTTAATTTGGCATAATTTCTAAAATTGTAGTATTCTAGTATTGACTATTAGATTATCCTTTTTCCTCTGGAAGTACATCTAAATGAGTAGCTGCCAGTTTTTAAAAAATGCTAGTCTAAGAGATGAAGCTTTTATTCTTTAGTACAAAGCAGTCTTCCCTTTGTTCAGGTATAAAACATGCCTCCGTTATTTTTAAGGTTATTAATAATAGTAGTAATTACATGGTCCTTTATCAACATTTTCTTAATTGCTATGTCCCTTATTTAAATGTGAGTACAAAAAACAGCAATTCAGCTGGGGTGATGTCACTAGCATAATTTATACAATGACTAATTAAAATGAATGAGCTTGCTATAATGTCTTCAGCATTTGTGCATGAATGTTATTAAAATATTGAGTGCAGCAACAATAAACTCTCTGTGCAAAAACTGGACCTTTTAAATACAGTAGCCATAATTTTCCATAGTTGATTTAGAGTTAATCTTCTTCCTGCTAAAGATGAAATTACTTAATGTCAGCACAGTTTCTGAATTCTGTGGTTTACTTATTATAAATATATAACAAGGAATCCATGATATATCATGAACATTTCAAAAATTACATTAACACATGCACAACTTGACAATTTTTTCACAAGCAGATCTGATCCAAGGGGAAGAACCAGTGGTGGGATTCTAATTTTTTAACAACTGATTTTGTGGGTGGGGATTGGTGGGTGGGGTTTGGTGGTCATGTGACTGGGGGGACATGGCTGGGGGGGCATGTAACTGGGTGGGCATAGCCAACTTGACGTCACTCACATCAAGGGGAACCTTGCCTGGCCTCTCCTTGCCTCAAAGGTCTCAACAAGATACTATTTCCCTGTCTATTCATTTATTACTACTAAACATTCAAAATACACTATTTAATCCTATGTATATATGCCATATGCGTACATACCTATAACATAGTATAGAGTGTGTATAGGCACCCAAAAAGATACATTATCTACTATATACCGTATATGTACACACACAAACACACACACACACACACACACACACACACACCTCTTCTAAAACTATACACATCCAACCTCACTAACTGCATTTGGAAAAACACATCCAGAGTCCACTTTCTGCCACACATTTAACTATAACGTCTGTACATTAGAACATTACAAACACCTTCAGATGTTCTTCCCTAGCCTGCACAGGACTGTTAGAACCAGATGTCACGAATTGTGCAAAATATGGTGAACCCCACTTAACACCACTCTTGCTTAGCAACTAAAATTTTGGGCTCAATTGTGGGCATAAGTCAAGGACTATTTTTGCCTTCCTCTGCATGGCAGCCTTGCCCTAGTAAAGTCTTTCTCTTTTCTGGCAATTTTCCTCTATGTTAGAGGCATCAAAATAATCCAGAAGATATAAGGATTCCTGCTAGAGCAGGAGGTTGGACTAGACGGCCTCCAAGGTCCCTTCTAATCCTGCTATTCTATGATTTTTTAAGGATCTCCTGCTGGAGCAGGGGTTTGGACTAGGTAACCTCCATGATCCCTTGCAGCCCTTGATTGCTGTACTGTTTCAAAGCATCTTCTGAAGCCACGTCTATTTCCAGGATTTGTGGTCCTTCCTTCCTTCCTCTCTCTCTCTCTCTCCCTCACTTGCACCCTTGAGCCACTTTTCCAGTTAGGAAATAATGCCCCTGGGGAGTTCCATAGAGCAATGGAGGAAAGAATTTGACTGGACCACTCTCCATGAAGAGAGGCCATTATGCAGGCCAAAAGAGCGGGGAGGAGCAGTGGATCCTCTTGAGGTGATGGGAAGCAGAGAGGAATGCAGCCCTCCTTCTCCACCCATCAGAAGGAGGATGAAACCAGTGCCTCTCCCACATAGCAGGAAGGCTGCCCAAGGCAGACAATTTTCTCCCTCTGTCCAGTCTAGAATATGGCCAGACATATCAAGCACAAGCATACAGAGGAGAGCATACAAGAGGAGAGAGGAGAGCATACAAGAGAAGAGAGGCCGCCCCATCAAAGAGCACATCCATGAGTTTAGGAGAGCCATTGGAAGGCTATCCCCTTTACCAGAGTGTCTGTTAGTGCATTTTTTCAGAACAAGCCTGGACAAGCAGATTGCCCAGGTAACTGCTTACCGCAACAGCCAAAACCGACTCTTTGAGTGGTTCCGAGTAGCAATAAAAGTTGATGGTGGATTGTGTGCTAACAACATGAGAAAGCCACTGGACATGAAAGAGAGAGGTCAACCCAACATGAAACCACCTGGCTGATGCCACAACAACACAGCACATCATGAAACCACCACACCCTCAAAGTCCACTGAAATGCTATAGATGTGGGGAGGGCCACATGGTGTCTGTGTACATGACCCCAATCCCAATGTCAAAGCCAGAGCCAGGGCACCCAGGGCACAACAGGAATGGAGCCACAAACGGGCCACCAATGCATCCCGGAAGGTCCTTCAGGCTGCAGAGGTCCATCACCACCCAGATGAAGGGGGGGGCCCTGGGCAACAAAGACCAGTTGCCAGAATCCTATGACAGTGACGATGAGGGCGAAAATGATCCAATGGTGAGAGGACCAGTTCCTCATTTCCTTTTTCCAATATGCCTCACAGCCCCAAAAACAGGAAGCCAGGGGAATTTTCAAGTCTTAGTAGTCTCAGACTGCACAAGATGCTTGATCAACCTGACCACAGTCCTGAAACTGGCAATCAGAGCAAAAAGACTGGCCCACCCAATCCAGTTTGCACAGGTTGATGGATTCCTAATGCCACCCAACTGACTGAAGCAGTGAGACTAGAGCTAGCAGATCACTGGGAAGTAATTCGATTCATAATAGCCCCCCAAATGACAGATGCAGTCATACTGGGACTCTCCTGGCAAGACAAGTGGGGACTGACCATCTGGTAGCAAGGGGGTACCTGCAGACTTAGGATAGAAAAGTGACCCTAACCCCTTCCACGCCAGCAAGCCGAAACACCACTCAAGCAGGGAAACCACCCAAAAGAGCCTAGCACAGGGGTTGATCAAGCCAGCCAAGCTACAGGTCGCAGTGCCAGTCCTCTACAAAGAAAAAAAGATGGAACTATGATACTGTTTGTGGACTTTAGAGGGATCAATGCCATGTGTGTACACAACCCATACCTCCTCCCCCTCATGAAGGACATGCTATCTCACCTGGCCAAGTGAAAAGTCTTCACCAAACTAGACCTCAGAGAAGCATACTACCATGTATGGATCAGGGAAGGAGATGAGTGGAAAACAGCATTCAACTGCCCCCAGGGAGCTTCCAATTCAAAATGATGCCTTTCAGACTGCAGGGAGCCCCAGCAGTGTTCATGCAGTTAATAAATGAGGTGCTACATGAGCACCTCTACAAGGGGGTCCTTATCTACCTAAATGACATCCTCATCTACACAGAGACCATGAACGACCACATATCCCTGGTCTGACAGGTACTGGAAAAACTTCTGGCAGCCAACCTGTATGTCAAGAATTCCACCATGCATGGCTATACTACTTGGATTACCGAGTGTCAAATGAGGGAATAGAGATGGACCCAGCCAAAGTACAAGCCATTTTCAGCTAGCAACCCCCTCACACCTGCAGACAGCTACAAAGCTTCTTAGGGTTTGCAAACTTCTATAGGCAATTCATCACCTCCTTCACAAAGATTGCCAAACCCATGACAGATCTTCTTTTTTTTAATTAAGATTTTTAATTTATTTTATTTTTAAACATTACATAAAAATACTTTATCTCACATGCGATAGAAAGTGTACCTGCTAATTACTAAATATTTTCATACATCTCTTCGATATTCATTCGAGTTTCATATTATTTCATATTATTTCAAGTACATAACAAATATATTTATAAACTTCATTTTTTTCATGCCTTCATTGTTACTTAATTAATTATAATTGCATTACATGTCCTTCATTTTAAAACACACCAATAAAAACATGGTAGCATCATATTTATTAATTCTACTATCCTCCAAAATCATTATTCCCTGTAACCTATTTTAACCAAACATCAATAATATTTACTCATCTCCTTTAATAAATACTATTCAATATTCATTTCCAATTGCCACATAACTATGCATATATATACATTTATTATCACTTTCAACTACTTGTCTAACTATGTCTATTATCACTAAATTTCCCTAATTTCAACTGGTTTTAAGTTAATCTTTTATCTATCAGCCTGTATCTTTCCAGGAATAAAACAATACCACATCTTCTGCTATCTGTGGCATATTTCTTCTGCAAATATTGAAGAAAGTGAAATACTTGGGGATCTGGGTGTCAGCAAAATGTTCCACAATTAAAGATGATAATTATAATAAATTAGTGACACAAATAAAGAAAGATTTAAAAAATTGGAAAAATAGTCAGCTATCATTAACAGGATGTATAGCTACAATTAAAATGAATATTTTACCAAGAATCTTATTCCTGCTGCAAGCCACACCCATTAATTCGAGGAAAGCTTTCTTTCAAGAATTAAACAAAATAATCACTAGGTTCATTTGGCAGGGACAAAAACCGAGGATTAAACTAAAGTCAATGCAAGGCAGCAAGGAGAGGGGGAATTCTATGCATTAGCAGTAACAATAACATGGGTGAAGGATTGGGTAGAGCTAAAGAATAAAAGAATTTTGACTTTAGATTTGCAAGCAGGCTGGCATACATTCCTATGAGATGATAAAAACAGAACACACAAATATTTTCAAAAACATTTATTTAGAAGAGTGTTATTGCAAAATTGGCTCAAAATAAAAAAAAAATTTACTATATGAAAATCCCGAATTGTCTATCACCGACAGAAAGGATAATTAATCCAAATTTTATAGATATGAATAAAATGCTAAGATACAGAGACCTAATTGAAAGACAGGGAAATTTGAAAACAATTGAAGAATTGGCAGAACAAAACATTAAAGTTGATTGGCTAACGTATTTCCAAATCAAAACTAAATACAATAATGATACTAAATTATATGACATTGAAACAGAACCACATGAATTGGATAAAATTATTCAAAGCTCAGATAGAAAGATGATAGGGAGAATATATAAATTTCATCTGAAGTATAAAATGGAAGAGGAAATTGTGAAAGAACAAATGATAAAATGGGCACAGAACTTTGGCTATAATATTGAATTAGACAAATGGGAAACATTTTGGGGAACAAACTTAAAAATGACGCTATCAATTGCACACAAGGAAAATCAGTACAAAATGTTTTACAGATGGCACATGGCACCAACAAGGTTAGCTAAAATTTCAGCAAATACCTCCCCAAAATGCTGAAAATGTGAATCAACACATGGAACATATTACCACCTATGGTGGACCTGTGAGGAGACTAAAATAATTTGGAAAAGGATCAAAAGTTGGTTGGAGGCAATAACAGGAATTAAAATAGAATGAAAACCTGAAGTTTTTCTATTAGGAATAGTGAATGTGAAATATAAAAAAGAAATCCAGTATTTAATACTACATATAATTACGGCGGCAAGGATTGCCTTTGCCCAGAAATGGAAACTCCAAGTGAAGATGAAATAATAAGAAAGGTTATGGATTGTGTTGAAATGGACAAATTAACTAAAGAAATCCAGGGAAAAGAAGAATAAGAATTCTACCAGATATGGGATAAATGGTGTAGGTGGATGATGGAAAGAGACAAGAACCAATACAACAAAACTTAAAAATAGTAGTTATAAGTAAAATAAGAGGGTTTAGAATGGTGAAATCCAAATGAAATATAACAGAAGGGGAAATAATATAAGATGAGTGGCATCGATTGAAAATTGCTATTAGAAAGAACAGGAAGTTCCTGTTCATATTTTATGGTGTAAATGTAGTGTATGTCTAAGCTTTGTGTGAATGTATTCTTCATGTTTGTAAATATATTTTTTTTAAATAAAAAATAAAAAAAATTCTTCTGAACATATCCTTAATCCAATTTGTGTGGACTTTTCTTTTCAGTCCATCATTTGTAAGTTCTTTCCTGTCGTTTTGGAGCCCTTCTTCTTCTTCCTTAGTCGGTTTAACTTTAAGTGTCAGGGTTTTTATCAATGGTGTTGTCAGACCTGCTTCCATCATAAATCAGGAAAGACCATGCTTAAGCTCATTTGGAAAGTTTAAGGTTACTTTTACTGAATATGATAAGACTGCAGCGAAAGTCAAGCAAGGAATAAAAGATTTAAACTTAGGAAAGGATATGGAGGTTTTGAAAGAAGTCAGGTGTTTGCCGGGTGCTACAGCCAGCAGAGACAAGAGGCGTATTCTTAAGATAGTCAAGAATGCAAGTAAGGACTGTGAAGTTGACGCTATTATATATCTTGGCACAAATGATCTGTCCCAAAAAGATGTAGTTTCTGTGCAGAATGATTTCCAGAGTTTGGGGTACGAACTTAGTAGCACAGGTTATAGGCTTATCTTCTCAGAGGTTATACCATCCCTTCGCCCGGTCCACTCCCACAGAGAGGGCCTTCTCCGGGTGCCGTCGGCTGGGCAATGCCCGGCCCTCTGGAACGACCTACCCCCCGACCTTCACACTATCTCGGACCTCCGCCTCTTCCACCAATGTCTCAAGACGCATTTATTCCAACAAGCCGGCCTAGGTTAGCCCCCTGTTCTGACTTTTACACATAAATTATAATTTGGTAGGGTTTTTTAAATATGGGTTTTAGCACGGGTAAATAATTTAATATATTTTAATGTTGTATATTGTATTTATTGTGGTTTTTAATAATGCCTGTGCGCCACCCTGGGTCCTAACAAGGAGAAGGGCGGGGTATAAATTCGAATAAATAAATAAATAAATAAATAAATAAATAAATAAATAAATAAATAAATAAATAAATAAATAAATAAATAAATAAATAAATAAATAAATAAATAAAATACAAGGAACAAAAAGGAAAGGGCCAGCGCATAGCAGAGTTTAATGTGTGGCTAAAGGAGTGGTGTAAAAAGGAAGGCTTTGGTTTTATTAGTCATGATGCCTGCAGCTGGTCCAATGAAAAACTGTACAAAAGAGATGGTTTGTACCCATCCAAGAAAGGGACTGAGTTACTTGGCATTAAATTCACAGATTTCCTGGCTAAACATTTAAACTGAATAGTGGGGACAGAGAATTAATAGATAAAGAACATTTCTGTCCCCAGCAAACTAAAATTCATAGGGTTATCAGTGCATGTAACATAGATGTTTGTGCAGGTAATATTATCACCACTGCTGTCAAGCAAAACCAAACAATTAACAGTGAGTGCCATACCATGTACATGAACCACACAAGTGACAAAGAAATAGGGGCAAAGAGAACCATAGTCAGACATAACACAGGTTTCGTAGACAGAAAACACAGGGTCAATCAAAATGGACTCAAATGTCTATACACCAATGCACAGAGTATGAGGAATAAACAGGGTGAATTAGAAATTCAAGTAAATGACAGCAGATATGATATTGTTGCCATTACAGAAACTTGGTGGGATGAAACCCACAAATGGAACATACAGCTAGAAGGATTTAAATTATTTAAAAGAAATAGACCAAATAAAAGAGGAGGTGGAATTGCACTATATATAAGAAATAATTACATCTCTACAGAAATAGAGCACAACAATGATGAGAACCATCTTGAATGTATTTGGGTCAATATTAAAGGTTGGGGGGGAATGACATTGCCATAGGTCTATACTACAGGCTACCCAACCAAGCAGAGGAAGTGGATGAACTTTTTGCTAACCAGCTAACTAAGGTATGTAGGAAGCACACTACAATAGTAACGGGGGATTTTAACTACCCTGACATCAATTGGGAAACAAACTCTGCACCAAGTGGAAGATCCAAAAGGTTCCTAACAAACCTAGCAGACAACTTTGTTTCCCAAAAGGTAGAGAAGGGAACAAGAGGACCAGCCATATTGGACTTAATTCTCACTAACACAGAGGAAATGATAGAAGGTGTAGAAGCTACAGGAACTTTGGGGGCAAGCGATCATGAAATAATGGAATTCAACATTATGCAAACAAAAGTAGTAGAACAAAGTCAAACTAGAGTCTTAGACTTTAAGAGAGCTAATTTCAATAAACTTAGAGAGAGCTTGGGAAGGATTCTATGGATGAGAATCCTCAAGGGGAAAACAACTCAAGAAGCTTGGGAAATTTTGAAAAATGAGATTATAAAAGCCCAGTCTAGTGCAATACCAATGAAGAAGAAAAATAACAGTTCCCAAAAGAAACCAGCATGGCTGCATAAAGAACTCTCTGACAAATTGAAAGACAAAAAGGATAAATATAAAAAGTGGAAAAAGGGGGACATAACTAAGGCAAAATATCAGCAAATAGCCCGAGCCTGTAAAGATGAAGTGAGGAAAGCTAAGGCTCGCAATGAAGAAAGGCTTGCCAAAAAAGTAAAAAATAACAAAAAAAGCTTCTTCCAACATGTTAAAAATAAGAAAAAAGTTAAGGAAACAATTGGTCCACTGCTGGGAGAAAATGGCAAGAAGATGATAAGCAACAGGGAGAAAGCAGAACTATTTAACTCTTTTTTTGCATCTGTCTTTACACAAAGGGATAAAACAGTCCAACCAATCAAAAACAACACCACAAAAATCAGATTAGGAACACAAGTTGAAATAGGGAAGAAAATGGTAAGTGAGCACCTGTCTGCCCTGGACGAGTTCAAATCACCAGGACCGGATGGATTACACCCCAGGGTTCTGAAGGAACTGGCAGACGAGATCTCAGAACCACTGAACTATATCTTTCAGAGATCCTGGAGCACCGGGGAACTGCCAGAAGACTGGAAAAGAACTGATGTGGTTCCCATCTTCAAAAAAGGGAAAAAAACAGATCCAGGAAACTATAGACCCATCAGCCTGACCTAATACCAGGAAAGATTCTGGAAAAGATAATTAAACAACAAATAAGTGAACACCTAGAAGCAAACAAAGTAATAGCCAAAAGCCAACATGGGTTTGTCAAAAGCAGATCATGTCAGACGAATCTAATTGCATTCTTTGACAAAGTGACAAAATCAGTGGACCAGAGGAATGCTGTTGATATAATTTACCTGGACTTCAGTAAGACATTTGATAAAGTAGACCATAACCTACTATTAGATAAAGTAGAAAATTGTGGGTTAGACAGCACCACCAGCAAATGGATTCACAACTGGCTGACCAACCGCACTCAACGTGTAGTCCTCAATGGAACTGCATCTACATGGAAGGAAGTATGCAGTGGAGTCCCCCAAGGCTCTGTTTTATGCCCAGTACTCTTTAACATCTTCATCAACGATTTGGATGAGGGGATAAATGGGGAACTCATCAAATTTGCAGACGACACCAAGCTGGCAGGAATAGCCAACACTCCAGAAGATAGGCTTAAGATACAGAAGGATCTAGACAAACTTGAACATTGGGCCCTATCTAAAAAAATGAAATTCAATTGTGAAAAAAGTAAGGTCCTGCATATAGGCAAGAAACACCAAATGCACAAGTACAGTATAGGTGGTACCTTGCTCAATAGTAGCAATTGTGAGAGGGATCTTGGAATCCTAGTGGACAACCATTTAAATATGAGCCAGCAGTGTGCAGCAGCTGCCAAAAAAGCCAACACAGTTCTAGGCTGCATAAACAGAGGGATAGAATCTAGATCACGTAAAGTGTTAATGCCACTGTATAGTGCCTTGGTAAGGCCACACTTGGAATACTGCATACAGTTTTGGTCGCCACGATGTAGAAAAGACGTGGAGACTCTGGAAAGAGTGCAGAGAAGAGCAACCAAGATGATTAGGGGACTGGAGACTAAAACATATGAAGAACGGCTGCAGGAGCTGGGTATGTCTAGTTTGATGAAGAGAAGGACCAGGGGAGACATGATAGCAGTGTTCCGATATCTCAGAGGGTGCCACAAAGAAGAGGGAGTCAAACTATTCTCCAAGGCACCTGGGGGCAGGACAAGAAGCAATGGGTGGAAACTAATCAAGGAGAGAAGCAACTTAGAACTAAGGAGAAATTTCCTGACAGTTAGAACAATTAACCTCTGGAACAGCTTGCCTCCAGAAGTTGTGAATGCCCCAACCGTGGAAGTCTTTTAAACGATGTTAGATAGCCATTTGTCTGAAATAGTATAAGGTTCCTGCCAACGCAGGGGGTTGGACTAGAAGACCTACAAGGTCCCTTCCAACTCTGCTATTGTATTGTATTATTGTAAATATAAAAAGTGGAAAGAGGGGGACATAACTAAGGCAAAATATCAGCAAATAGCCCGAGCCTGTAAAGATTAAGTGAGGAAAGCTAAGGCTCGCAATGAAGAAAGACTTGCCAAAAAAATAAAAAATAACCAAAAAAAGCTTCTTCCAACATGTTAAAAACAAGAAAAAGTTAAGGAAACAATTGGTCCACTGCTGGGAGAAAATAGCAAGAAGATGATAAGCAACAGGGAGAAAGCAAAACTATTTAACTCCTTTTTTGCATCTGTCTTTACACAAAGGGATAAAACAGTCCAACCAATCAAAAACAGCACCACAAAAATCAGATTAGGAACACAAGTTGAAATAGGGAAGAAAATGGTAAGTGAGCATCTGTCTGCCCTGGATGAGTTCAAATCACCACGACCAGATGGATTACACCCCAGGGTTCTGAAAGAACTGGTAGATGAGATCTCAGAACCACTGAACTATATCTTTCAGAGATCCTGGAGCACCGGGGAACTGCCAGAAGACTGGCAAAGAGCTGATGTGGTTCCCATCTTCAAAAAAGGAAAAAAATAGATCCAGGACCCATCAGCCTGACCTCAATACCAGGAAAGATTCTGGAAAAGATAATTAAGCAACAAATAAGCGAATACCTAGAAGCAAACAAAGTAATAGCCAAAAGCCAACATGGGTTTGTCAAAAACTGATTATGCCAGACTAATCTAATTGCATTCTTTGACAAAGTGACAAAATTAGTGGACCAGAGGAATGCTGTCAATATAATTTACTTGGACTTCAGTAAGGCATTTGATAAAGTAGACCATAACCTACTATTAGGTAAAGTAGAAAAATGTGGGTTAGACAGCATCACCATCAGATGGATTCGCAACTGGCTGGCCAACCGCACTCAACATGTAGTCCTCAATGGAACTGCATCTACATGGAAGGAAGTATGCAGTGGAGTACCCCAAGGCTCTGTTTTAGGCCCAGTACTCTTCAACATCTTCATCAATGATTTGGATGAGGGGATAAATGGGGAACTCATCAAATTTGCAGATGACACCAAGCTGGCAGGAATAGCCAACACTCCAGAAGATAGGCTTAAGATACAGAAGGATCTTGACAAACTTGAACATTGGGCACTATCTAACAAAATGAAATTCAATTGTGAAAAAAGTAAGGTTCTATATTTAGGCAAGAAAAACAAAAGGCACAGGTACAGTATAGGTGGTACCTTGCTCAATAGTAGCAATTGTGAGAGGGATCTTGGAATCCTAGTGGACAACCATTTAAATATGAGCCAGCAGTGTGCAGCAGCTGCCAAAAAAGCCAACACAGTTCTAGGCTGCATAAACAGAGGGATAGAATCTAGATCACGTGAAGTGTTAATGCCACTGTATAGTGCCTTGGTAAGGTCACACTTGTTATACTGCACACAGTTTTGGTCGCCACGATGTAGAAAAGATGTGGAGACTCTGGAAAGAGTGCAGAGAAGAGCAACGAAGATGATTAAGGGACTGGAGGCTAAAACATATGAAGAATGGTTGCAGGAACTGGGTATGTCTAGTTTGATGAAGAGAAGGCCCAGGGGAGACATGATGGCAGTGTTCCGATATCTCAGAGGGTGCCACAAAGAAGAGGGAGTCAAACTATTCTCCAAGGCACCTGGGGGCAGGACAAGAAGCAATGGTGGAAACTAATCAAGGAGAGAAGCAACTTAGAACTAAGGAGAAATTTCCTGACAGAACAATTAACCTCTGGAACAGCTTGCCTCCAGAAGTTGTGAATGCCCCAACCCTGGAAGTCTTTAAGAAGATGTTAGATAGCCATTTGTCTGAAATGGTACAAGGTTCCTGCCCACGCAGGGGGTTGGACTAGAAGACCTACAAGGTCCCTTCCAACTCTGATATTGTATTATTGTATTATTGTATCATTGTATTTAGACACGTAACATACGTATCAAAGCATAACCCAGCCCTTAGCCCCTTGACCCCAGTATATTGTCCAATGCAGAGCCGGTCATGACGTCAGGTGCACTTCCTGCTCAGGAGCATCATCACAGTGGAATGCAAGACCGTTAGCTTAGGTGATAACACACTGAGGCCACATCTCTCTCCAGCTCACTTAGTATCCAGACAGCCCAACCCCCCCCCCGCCCGTTTCAAAATGACAGCCGAAGTGAGCAAAAAGCTGAGGCTGACATCCAGCCATTCTCCAGAAAATCAACGTCAGTCCTGCAATAAAACACAAACAAAGACAAAAACACTGAGAGGGACGGAGACAAACACAAAACAGAGACACAAAGGAACAACAGTGGTTAAGGTTTGTCAGGATATTTTGCATAAAACTTCTTCAGTATCTTAGGAGCCCGAACATGATGTTTATCCACCCACTCGGTATGGGACGGAGAGAAATCTTTCCAAGACACTAGGTATTTCACTTTATTTCTCCAGACTCTAGAGTCTAAAATGTCCCGTACTTCGTAATGGGGTTCACCAGCTACTAATAATGGCGGTGGGGGATCAGATTGCTGTCGACGAAGATAAGATGTGTGTTCAGGTTTCAATAGATGGACATGGAAAATCGGGTAAAGCCGACGATAAGTTTTTGGCAAATCTAATTTGACTGACACGGAACTGATGATCTTAACAATGGGGAAAGGCCCAACAAATTTTGGGCCCAGTTTTTTACATTTTTGAGGGCTCTCCAAAAATCTGGTAGAAAGGTAAACACGGTCACCAACTTTATAATCTGGAGGGGCAACTTGTTTTTTATCAGCATACAATTTATGAGATTGGTGAACATCATCCAGCGTCTTCTGTGCCAAAGGCCAAAACGATGCCATCTTACTACTCCAATCCAAGAGTGAGAGAACGGTAGGAGACTTGTGAGGCAACTCGGGAATAGGCACAAAATCTTGGCCATAAATCACTTTGAAGGGAGTCATACCGGTGCTGCTATGAACGGAATTGTTATACGCCACCTCAGCATGGATTAACAGGTTGGCCCAATCATATTGTTGGTAATTAATGAAACACTGCAGATATTGCTCCAAAATGGAATTAGCCCTCTCACAAGCTCCGTTCTTCTGAGGGTGGTGGGAGGAGCTTAAACCTTGGGAGGAGCCAATCATCTTCAAGAACTCCTTCCAGAACCGAGAAGTGAACTGAACTCCTCTATCAGAAATAATACGTCGAGGAACTCCGTGTAGTCGATAAATGTGATTCAGGAACAATTTTGCTAAGGCCTTAGCCGATGGGATTCCTGAGCACGGAACAAAATGAACTAGTTTCGAAAATAGATCAGTAACTACCCATATGACAGTGAAATCACGGCTATTTGCAAGATCCACAATGAAGTCCATAGATATCTCCTTCCAAGGAGACGCCGGCCGTGCTACAGATTGGAGGAGACCTTGAGGTTTACCAGGGGGGTGTTTACATGCAGCACAATCTGGGCAACTAGCAATGTAAGACTCAACATTTTTCTTCATACAAGGCCACCAGAATTGACGCTTAAGTAAGTGTAGGGTCTTTACGAACCCAAAATGACCAGCCAAACGAGAATCGTGTGCCCTCTGGAGCACAAAAGTACGGAGCTTAACTGGGACGTATAGAACCCACCCAAGGTAAGTCATCCCGCAATGTACAGTCTCCACAATGTGCAGCAAACCAATCATCAGCCTGAAGTTCTTCCTTAATTCTAGAGATCAATTCAGGTGGGGTTTCAGTCTGCAGAGTTGAATGGCTGCGAGTGGTCACCAGAGCAGCTAAGTTACACACCGGAATAACAGGCTGGACAACAGTAAGTTTAGAGCTGTTGTATTGAGGAAGGCATGATAAGGCGTCCGCCATAAAGTTTCGTCCCCCAGGAATATATTTCATGGAAAAACTAAATCTACTGAAATATTGAGACCAACAGACTTGTTTAGGAGAAAGTTTGCGAGTTGTCCGTAGAGATTCCAAGTTCTTATGATCAGTCCATACTTTGAACGGGTGAGAAGCTCCCTCCAAGAAATGTCGCCAAGTCATAAGGGCCCAACGAACTGCAAAAGCTTCCTTTTCCCAAATAGCCCATCTTCTTTCAGTATCGGAGAGCTTACGAGAGGTATAAATGCAAGGTTGTAACTCCCCATTGGAGTTGTATTGTAGTAGAACAGCTCCAACCGCCACATTGCTGGCGTCTGCCTGTACGACAAAAGGCACATCCATGTCAGGGTGTTTTAAAATAGGTTCTGCTGCAAACAAGCATTTAAGTTTTTCAAAGGCCGCTTGGCATACCATAGACCAGTTCAGGGGTCTACTAGGTCGTGGTTTTTCTTCACCCTTTGTTTTTAGTAAGTTTGTAATTGGTAGAGCAATACTTGCAAAAGAAGGGATAAATTGGCGGTAGAAATTGGCAAATCCCAAAAAACTTTGCAATTGTTTCCGGGTGCGAGGTGGAGCCCACTCAGTCACTGCTTTTACTTTAGCAGGATCCATCTCAATACCCCCTGATGAAATCCGATATCCGAGATAGTCGATCTTGCTTTGATGAAAGTCACACTTTGAAAGTTTAGCATATAGTTCCGCCGCCCTCAGTTTGTGCAAAACAGAATGGACAAGCTTCACATGTACTTCACATGTTTCTGTGTAAATAAGGATATCATCAAGATATACGATAACGCCTTTGTACAGGTGCTGATGTAAGACTTTATCAGTTGCATGAAAACCGCTGGTGCCCCTTGTAGGCCAAACGGCAGAACTTTAAATTGAAAACAACCTAATGGGCAATTAAAAGCAGCTTTCCACTCATTCCCTTCTTTAATCCTAATCCTATAAATAGCTTCTCTGAGATCCAGTTTTGTAAAAATCTTACCTCTCACCAAAGGGCGAGCATGTCTTTCATGAGGGGGAGGGGGTAGACATTTTCAGCGCAGATCGTGTTTAAGTTCCTGTAATCCACCACTAGGTGGAGTTGGCCGTCTTTCTTTTCTCGGAACATAACAGGAGCCACAACTCGAGGTCTAGCAGGTTCAATAAAACCCCTTGCCAAAATTTTGGTCAATGAACTTGCGCAATTCAACCATTTCCCCTGGTGTCATGGAATAAATGCGTGGTTTAGGTAGTTGCACCCCTGGGAGGAAATCAATGGTGCAGTCTGTGGAGCGGTGGGGTGGAAGCTTCTCAGAAGATTTTTCGCTAAAAACGTCTTTCAAATCCCAATATTCTTTAGGGATCTTTTCTTCCCCCGGTATCTGTTCCAAAATGTTTGCCACTTGGTCAGTCGACACGCTTTCATTGGGGTTGGGGGGCACCGGAGCAGGGTCCACATCTAGGGGTGGGGGGTGTACTTAGTGGGATACGTATCCAACCCTCTTTCCAATCTATGACAGGGTTCCATTTCCGCAATCACATTAATCACAAAATAATTGGGTTGTCTGCAATGGGAGCAACAATGAAATGAATGGTTTCCCTATGGTGATCGCCAATCACCAACTCAATTGGTTCTGTAACAAATTGTGCTGGACCTCCCCCCGCGACCAATCCATCCATTTGACAAAATGCGATCGGAGCTTTTAAAGTCTTAAGGCGAATTCCTAGTTGTTGTACTAGATCTTGGCTTATAAGACATCGTGAACATCCAGAATCCAAAAGGGCTAGTAATTCTGAGAAATGTCCACTAGAGGGCGTTTTTAGCTGAAGGGGCATAGTCATGGGGCCCGACCGGGAACTCACCCAATGCCTGTCCGTTTCCTCATCAGACCCGGCCTCCTTCTCCCAGTCATTCGGATCCTGCCATGGTTTGTAATAGTTGGTAGTAAGGTCCAGTGGCTCCATCCCCGACATCGCTGGTCTGGTACGTGGATCAGTTTTTCTGGTGCCTTTATTCATCTCAGAGGGTGGCTTGGGGCGCGGCTTCGATCTCATTCTGCAAGCATTAGCCCAATGCCCCTCCTTTCCACATTTGAAGCAAGCAGTACCGCGTTGTTTGTTGGAGCGTCCTCCCCTCCCTTCCTTTGGGCTATCACAACGTGGTATAGCAAATGGGGGTGCTTTAACTTCTCTTTCCACTCTATGAATATTGGCTTTTCTGATTAAATCAATCTCCACATCAGCAGATAAATCGTACCAACCCTCGAGGGTATGTGGATTCAGCTCATCAACTTCTGCAATTAGCTTCTGCGCTCGCTGTCTTAGAAGAAATTCATCCTCTGGCACTTCCCAGAAGGGGGGGAGGGGCCCCGTCTGCGTCTAGTTATTTACTCCCCAAGGGGTTTCTTCAAACATTCCTTTTCTGCCCACTCCCTCGGACCATCGGTGACGAACTGATTTATCTTCAGTTTCACCACCCAGGCTAATATCCGTTAAGAGTTCAATGACTGACCTGGGATCTTTGATTTCTGGTTTCTGGATGTCCGGACTAGGAGTGGGTGCAGTTGCTCCCAGTAGTTCTTCTTTCCCAGCGTCCGGCATTCTTTGATGTTTAGGATTTATTGTTTTTTCTCACTCACTGCTGAAGTTTTTAGCTCAGAGATGAGTGTAATTTGTTTCCTTGCTTTTTGTCAGACCTGCTTCCATCATAAATCAGGAGAGACCACGCTTAAGCTCATTTGGAAAGTTTAAGGTTACTTTTACTGAATATGGTAAGACTGCAGCGAAAGTCAAGCAAGGAATGAAACATTTAGACGCGTAACATATGTATCAAAGCATAACCCAGCCCTTAGCCCCTTGACCCCAGTATATTGTCCAATGCAGAGCCGGTCACGACGTCAGGTGCACTTCCTGCTCAGGAGCATCATCACAGTGGAATGCAAGACCGTTAGCTTAGGTGATAACAGACTGAGGCCACATCTCTCTCCAGCTCACTTAGTATCCAGACAGCCCAACCCCCCCCCCCCGTTTCAAAATGACAGCCGAAGCGAGCAAAAAGCGGAGGCTGACAGGTGTTACTAGTAAAGTTTCTTTCGTTAATATCATGGGTTCTTTTGTTGTTTCTTTTTCTATATCTTGCCATCTGAGGTGAAGTTCCCATCCATCTGATTCATCTTTCCATGTTCCACTTTTCCCATTGCCAGACATAAACTACTCATCGAAAGGATCAGCCAGTTTAGTTTCTTTGGGGTTATTTTTCTCTTTAGTGCTTAAAGAACCAACTTCTGTTTTTTCCATTTGATATGTAACTCCATCTTTTCTTCATATTCTCCAATTAAATGTTCTAATTTTTTTTCAAATGAATTAGAATATTGCTGTATTGCATCCATTCTTTCTTGCAAGGTAACATTTTTTGTTGTTGTTCAGTATACACCATTGTCTCCAATTGTTGAAGAAAAGAAAAGGGCTGCTACTCTAGCTCAAGAAATGCTTTTAACAAACTCAAATTCACAATCAAGTCCCTAGTTAAAATTAGGCTTCAAAAAAGCATTTGTAAATTAAAAAAAAAGCAATTCCCCTTTCAGTTTTGAGCAAACTGTAGTTCTTTAAGAATCCAAGCCAAAACAGACCATAGAAGAAATGAACATATTTTGTTTGTAATCCACATACTTTAGCTTGCAAATAGCAGCGCCATTTCCCCTTCTGTTATTGCAATCATTACAATTTTTCTTCTTTCTTTTTATATCTTAGTTGTTTCAAAAAGAAATCAAATTCTTAAGTATTCTTAAGTGTAGTAGAAAGAAGAAAAATTAAAAATCACATATACTAGTGAAAATGAAGAGATTTAAGCCATAGATTGTAAACAAGAAAAAATAATAGAAAAGGAAAAACTTACTCTGTTCCTTTTAAAAGTTCTTCATAGGTTCCATTTAAAATATCAATTGAAGACATTGTGATAACCCACTGACCAAGTCCTCCAGTGCTTAATTCCGCCGCTTATTTTTGCTTTTAAAAAAGTTTAAGCTTAGTTTAAAAAGTTCTTATGGGCAATCTCTTTTAAAGCAGTCTCTTTTAAGCCAATACACAGCTCACCAGTTAGAATCAACTTTCACTCCCATCTCTTTCTTTCTGGAGCTGTCAGCAACTTTGCCAGCCTGGGGGGGTCTGTCTGTTTACTGCAGATTTGGATCAAACAGGGACTTCAAGTTATCAGCAAAGATTCAGCTTCGTCTTCACTGTCCCTTCAGGACAGTTTAGGTCCAATTGGACCATCCAGTGGCAGAAGAATCTATGATGATCTCGCAGCAGCAAGATCAAGTGTCATATTGTTGCGATGCAGGCTCCTCCTTCTCCCATGACAGATCTTCTAAAGACAGGGAGCCCAGGAACAAAACGTCATCCGGAAAAACTTTTACAGTGGGACCTAACTTGACAAAAGGCATTCAAACCGCTAAAAGAAATGTTTGCAAAGGAACTGGTGCTGAAGCATCCTGACCGTGAGCAACCCTTTGTAATCCAAGGAGATGCCATCAACATGCCAGTCAGAGCAATGCTACTCCAAAGAAACAGCCAAGGAAACTTACAGCTCTGAGCCTACACCTCCCACAAACGCAGATGTAGGTTTTTTTTAGTTAGGAGTCTGATTCGGGTTTTAAGGGGTCTTAGGGTGGAGGGTGGGGTGAGTCAGGCTGGGGGTGGGAATGTTATTAGGTCAGCAAATGGAGTGGAGAAGGAAGCAGAAAGGTCTATTTAGAGGGGGGACCCACAAGTCGTTTCCATCGAGGGTTTCTCTATCAAGATGGTCGTAGGGAGGGGCAGGTGCGATGGGAGACAGGTTTTCTCTTCCCGGTTGGGGGCACGAGACCGTTGCTTACAAGCGGTCACATGCCACAACCCCCGCAGGCTAGGTGGTCAGGGATTACAGAGCCAGGGCTCGAGGCTGATGTTCTGTAATGCCAGGTCCGTGGTCAACAAAGCCCCCCTCATCTACGACCTCGTGTCGGAGGGGGAGCCGGACCTGGTAGGAATAGCGGAGACCTGGTTGGGCCACGAGGGAGGACTTCCCCTCGTAGAAATGTGCCCACCAGATTACCGCGCTTTTCATCAGCCACGGGCCCTAGGCAGGGGTGGAGGTGTAGCGGTCATTGTCAGGGAAGGTCTTGAGCCAAGAGAGACCACTGTACCACAGACCACCGGCTGTGAGTCCCTCTGTGTGAAGTGGGGCCTAGGGAGGCAGTTGGGCGTGCTGATTGTATACCTGGCTCCCCGCTATGTAACAGCAGCCCTGCCCGAGCTCCTCGAGGTGATCGCTACGATGGCAGTTGAGACCCCCAGACTTGTTGTCATGGGGGACTTCAATCTGCCATCGGTTGGCGAATCATCCGAGGTAGCTCAGGAGTTCATGGCCTCCATGGCGGCCATGGACCTGACCCAAGTAATTCAGGGCCCCACGCATGAGGGGGGGCACACACTGGATTTGATCTTTGTCTCTGGTCAGTGGAAGAGTGATCTGGGTATAGGGGATATAGCCATTACACCCCTGTCATCGTCAGATCACTCACTTCTCCGGCTCGACTTTCCTATCGCTACACCCCACCGCGGGGAGGCGGAACCGGATTCACCTATATGGTTCCGCCCCAAGCACCTGATGGACTCTGATGGATTCCAGACGGTGCTTGGGCCATTACCTGAGTCCCTGACCCACGCCCCGACTGAGGACCTGGTGGTCGCGTGGAATACTGCGGCTACCGGGGCCCTGGACCGGGTCGCGCCCTTGCGGCCTCTCTTGCTGCGATGAGTCACCCTGACTCCTTGGTTTACCGAGGAGCTGAGGGAGATGAAGCGCCACAAGAGACGCCTAGAGAGGCGGTGGAGATCCACACGGTCTGAATCTGACCGAACACAGGTGAGAGCCCATTTACGGACTTACCTTGTGGCGTTGAGAGTGGCCAAATGTCACCATTGTGCCACTCTCATTGCATCCGCAGATAACCGCCCTGCCGCCCTGTTTAGGGTGACCCGCTCCCTCCTTCAACAGAGGGTGCGGGAAGCCCCGTTGCAGGGTAGAGCAGAGGAATTTGGGGAATATCTGCAGGATAAAATCGCTCAGATTCAGAGCGAGATGGTCCCCACCGAAAGTGGCCCAGTGGGATGCCCCGAGGCAGATCTAGAGACAGTTTTGTGGGAAGAGTTTGACTCTGTTACTTCCGATGATATGGACAGGTTACGTGGGCGACTGCGAACTACCACATGTTTATTGGACCCGTGTCCCTCCTGGCTTGTACTGGCATCCTGGGAGGTTACACGAGGCTGGCTCCAGGAGGTGGTCAACGCTTCCCTGAGTGAGGGGCTCTTGCCTGCCTCCCTTAAAGAGGCGATGGTGGGACCCCTCCTCAAGAAGCCCTCTCTGGACCTGGCATTATTGGTGAATTACCGTCCGGTCTCCAATCTTCGCTTTTTGGCGAAGGTTGGAGAGAGTGTGGTGGCACAACAGTTTCCCGGTCATCTGGAGGAAGTTGATTATCTAGACCCGCGCCAGTCTGGCTTCCGGCCCGGGCACAGCACCGAGACGGCATTGGTCGTGTTGGTAGATGATCTCTGGAGGGCCAGAGATGGGGGTTGTTCCTCCATCCTGGTCCTATTAGACCTCTCAGCGGCTTTTGATACCATCGACCATGGTATCCTATTGCATCGGCTGGAGGGGTTGGGGGTGAGAGGCACCGTGTTGCGGTGGTTCTCCTCCTACCTCTCCGGTCGATCGCAATTTGTGTTGACAGGAGGGCAGAGGTCGACCTCTAGGCCCCTCACTTGTGGGGTGCCTCAGGGGTTGGTCCTCTCACCACTCCTGTTCAACACATATATGAAGCCGCAGGGTGAGATCATCCGTGGTTTTGGGGTAGAGTACCATCTCTACGCTGATGATACACAGCTGTATATATCTACCCCAAAGCACCCCAACAATGCCGTAGCGGTGATGTGCCAATGCCTGGAAGCCGTGCGGGCCTGGATGGGAAATAACAGACTCAGACTCAACCCGTCCAAGACCGAGTGGCTGTGGTTTCCGGCATCCCGGTACAACCAGTTGACTCCATCACTGGCCATAGGGGATGATCATCTTACCCCTGTGGATGGGGCACGCAACTTGGGCGTCCTCCTTGATGCCCGGCTGTCCATGGAAGATCAAGTGACAGCCGTGGCCAGGAGGGCGTTTTACCAGGTCCGCCTGGTCCGCCACTTATAGTAATAATCTTTATTGTCATTGTAAAAATTACAATGAAATTGGATCCTATTGGATCAGGGTGCCCTTTGCACAGTCACTCATGCCGTCGTGACATCCCGACTGGACTACTGCAATGCTCTCTACATGGGGCTCCCCTTGAGGTGCACCTGAAGGCTTCAGCTAGTCCAGAATGCAGCCGCACGGGCAGTTATGGGAGCCTCTAGGTTCTCCCATGTAACACCGCTCCTGCGCGAGCTGCACTGGCTGCCTGTCGTCTTTCGGGTGCGCTTCAAGGTGTTAGTTACCATCTTTAAAGTGCTCCATGGCACGGGACCTAGCTATCTGCGGGATCACATTCTGCCTCATACATCCCTGCGGCCGATTCGCTCCCACAGAGAGGGACTTCTCCGGGTGCCGTCCACTAGGCTGTTCCAGTGGGCGACGCCCAGGGAAAGGGCCTTCTCTGTGGCGGCCCCGACCCTCTGGAACGACCTTCCTCCCGAAATCAGAACAACCACGGACCTTCGCTCCTTCTGACAGGAAGGAGCGATTAAAAACTCACTTCTTCTGTTTGGCTGGTCTAGGGTAATTTTAATTTAAATGTTAAATTATTAAGGGGTTTTTAGGGATAGTTATATTTTTATAGAAGTTTTAGCGCAGGGTAGGTTTAATCTGATTTTAGCTTTGTATTTTGTTGTTGTTTGTTTTTAATTTCCCTGTGCCCCGCCTCGAGTCCCTTCGGGGAGAGAGAGCGGGATATAAATAAAATTTATTATTATTATTATTATTATCATTATCATTATCATTATCATTATCATTATCATTATCATTATCATTATCATTATCATTATCATTATCATTATCATTATCATTATCATTATCATTATCATTATCATTATTATTATTATTATTATTATTATTATTATTATTATTATTATTATTATTAAGCTCACAGACACAGAGAGACGATGGGCTGCATGGGAAAAGGAGGCTTTCACAGTGAGATGGGCACTGCTAACCTGGAGACATCTGTTGGAAGGGGGCCAGAAACCATTCAAAGTCTGGACTGACCACAAAAATCTGGTGGCTCTCAGGACCCAGTGGAAACTGTCACTCAAACAAGTCTGAAGGGTTCAATACTTCAACCGAAATGGTTGAAGTATTGTATTAGTTGTATTAGTTGTATTGTATTAGTATTTCGTACGAAACTTTGTACTAAAGCACATTCCAGGGGGAGGAAATTTCTAGCTGACACCCTCTCCCACATGCCCCAGTACAAATGCGAATGAGAGCAGGTGGTGGATGCCATCATTCCCCCTACTCAAATAGCTGCCCAAGTGACCACCAGATGACAATGCTGTGACTGGCAAGACCAACCAGCAAGCGACCTAATCATGAGACTCAAAACTGAACTGCTAGCAGATCCCTGCTTCCGAAACAACCAACACATCTTGACAAAAAGAGATGACATGGCATAGAAGGGGATGAAACTCTATGTCCCAGAATCCCTACACACCCTAATTCTCCAGAGGAGTCACGACGCCAAAGTGGCAGGCCACTTTGGGTTCCTAAAGACTTTACACTTAGCCCAGAGGCAGTTCTGGTGACCCGGCATAAAGAAAGATGTGGACAGTTGTGTGAAAAATTGCACCATCTGTGCCACAATGAAGAGATGACTGGGAAACACCCCCCCCCCCCAGACTTTTGCAACCAGTGGCAGAGCCAATGAGGCCATGGGAGGAGATTGCAATGGACTTTATAGTAGAGTTGCCGAAAAGTGGGGGAAACGAAGTGATTTGGACTATAATAGACCTGTTCTCCAAATAGGCACACTTCATATCCTGCAGCAGACTATCCTCAGCTGACCAGCTGGTCAAACTGTTCGTGAAGCACATCTACCACCTGCATGGAGTACCTAGAAGAATTATCTCAGACAGAAAGGTCCAGTTCATGGCTAAGTTCTGGAGTGAGTTCCTGTGGTCCATTGGGTCATCCCAGGTGCCTTAGCTTGGCTTTTCATCTGAGCACTAATGGGGGGGGGCAGAGAGACTTATCACCATGGTGGAGCAGTACTTGAGATGCTACATGAACTATTAGCAGTCCAATTGTGCAGACCTTCTGTCTTTTGCTGAGGTTGCATACAATAATGCTGTTCACATAGCACAGGACTAACACCATTCAAAGTAGTGAGTGGAATGGACTTCGTCCCAATGCCTGAGTATCCAAGGGTTCCCCCTCCTCAGTCAGCTTGACTGATTGGATGTCAGTGCTAAAAGCAACCAGGGAGAATGTAAAAAAAAGCACTGGCTAAAGTGGCACAAACCTATAAGAAACAGGCAGATAAACACCGAGCTCTGCAATGACCATTCCTGGTGGGAGAGAAGGTTTAGCGCTCCACAAAATATTTGAGGTTAAGACTCCCTAGCAAGGAACAGGCCAAAGTTTATGGGACTATTCCCCATAGTAAAGATCATCAACCCAGTCACCGTACAATTGAAACTGCCCCGACTGCTAGGAAAGATATACCCAGTATTCCATAGTAGCCTCTTAAAACCCATGGTTGGATCCACTCTGAGACCACTACCCTGGGAGCCCCCAGGCCCTGTGGTCATAGGAAGCCAAACCCATTATGAGGTGCAACGAATCCTTGATTCGAGGTGGCACAGGAGACAACTCCAGTACTTAATTAAGTGTCAGAGGCATCCTGGGTAAATAGTAGAAATATCCAAGCTGACTGCCTTATAGAAAGATTCCATGCAGAAAAGCCAAACAAGCCTCAGGGGAGGACGTAGCCATAAATCCTATGCTTGTGCTTAAATTGTTTTTGCTTTGCACAGGTTGCTTTTGGAAAGTGAGGGGAGCCAAATGTCAATTCCTAAAGTTGTCATAGTGAGAGAAACAGGGGAGCACATTCTACACATGCTTTCGGCTCAGATTAGTGCAGCAGGCTTGGGAGGGGTGCATCTCCTCGGGGAATGTGCTTTATGATACAGACTGAGGGGAGGGAAGGAACAGGGGTACAGTTCAGATATAATTCAAACATAGCTTAGATCTGACTGCAAAAAGATCTTGTCTCCAAAAAAATGTTCCTAATAAATGATTAATTTTCCTTTGAAGTTTGGTCCGAGGCTCATTAATCAATTAGGGCATTTTTTGGAAACCTGACAGTCACATCAAAAAACGGAGCTTGGGAGCCCATTTTTGCTGGCAGAGTATTCAGACAAAAGGCACCTCCTGACACAAGTGACATCGAACTGGCCATGCCCACCCCAGCCCACTGAGGTCAAACACAATACTGATGTGGTCCTCAATGAGATTGAGTTTGACACTCGTGATCAAGAGTGTTTTGAGACTGTTCTGGGACTATTCAGAGACAGAAATCTGTGGAGCTTCAATTGGTGGATCTAGTTTATTATGGAAATGCCTCCTTCCTATCCAAATCCTAGACACTACAATTCCGCAGTCATTGTAAATGAACTGGATATTTTCCATTTGCAATAGAATATCAAACTCCTTAAAGGTTATCAGATCACCCCACCAGGCATTCTGTGTGTGGAGGGGGCTGCCTCTATGCAAGTCTATATACTGAGTTCTATACAAGAACTCAGAATATTTTAAAGTGTGTGACACAGACAAAACTAGATAACTGGCAGGTAATGAGAAAAGCCTCTTTGTCTGACCAAATCTTTTCATGGACTGGTTTCAAGAAGAAAGTAAAGGAAACTTCAGAAGCAAATGAGGGTAAATGAGCTACCTTGTTCAGACTCCTTTGCTTTCCATTCAAATTTGCTATTTTGATGATTGAAGCAGACTTTGTGGGGAAATAGGTTGACAAGGTATTCTATTCCTCTGACCAGTCCCTGTCAAAAGAAGCAATTAGTCTCTGTCAGAAGGAATACATAGTAAGTATAAAAAATAAAGCTAAACAAATAATGACAAGTAAAGCTTGAATCTCCAGTCCCACAGTCAGGAGAGAGAATTCATTTCTTTTGGTCTTGTGGCTGAAAAGTAAATGATGGCAGAAACCCACGAATTGCTTCTCTGAATTGTTGAATTGTTGGATTCATTGTTGAGGCACAGAAAAATCATGCTGTGGGGACAGCACGTGTCTATTTTTTCGGTGTTTTAAACATTTTAAACATTTTATTAGATTATAGAATAAAATCCAAAAGCAAATAGGAAGATACAGTGGGGAGGAGATGGGGAAAGAAAAGTGAAGGGGGAGAGGAGAAAAGAGCATTGACTCCTGATATAATAAAACATTATGTTGTAGTATAATAAAACTTGAACCTCAACTTTTTACTTTTCCATAATAATATACTCTAGCCATTTCTATAAAAACAAATCAGTCTAATCAGTAAAACCCAAATCATTTTTTTCCACTTGAAGCACAAAGTCCACAAGTTGTCTCCAAGTAGCAACGAAAGGACTTATATTCTTTTCTGTGATCGAAATAGTCAATTTAGCCATCTCTGCCAACTCCATCAGCTTCTATAGCCATTCGTCCATGGTGGGAATCGAAATATTCTTCCAGTTTTGTGCCTTCAGTAATCTTGCTGCTGTCAACATCAGAGGTGGTATTCAACTGGTTCTCTCCAGTTTGGGTGAACCACTGGCGGCAACTGCAGGAGGCTCCACCCATTGATTCAGTATCCAGCTCTGTGGAGCATGGGATCCATTGATGTTTTAGTTGGAGTTTTTTTTTTCTTTGATGGGGTGTTGGGGTGAGGCTATGCCTTCCTGAGCAGTGTCCAGAAAGGGGAACTCACATTGGCATGAAGCTTGACAAAGGGCTGCCACAAACTCTATTGCAGATTCCCCGGATCCCTGTTCTTGTTGCTCAAATGCATGGCACCGGGCGATGACTGAGAATCTAGGCTCAAAATGTTCCTTTAATTTTTTCTTGAGGTCTGTGTAGGCCACTGTCTCTATGCTTGCTGGTGATATCAAACGTGGGTTGTCCACAGACACATAACAGGGTTGCCGCTTTCAGGCCATCATCTGTGATCTGGTTAGCCTAGAGATAGTTGTCTACTCGGGAGATGTATGAGCTCTACTGTTCCGGGTGTGTAATGTCGAACTCGTTGAGTCTTCCCAGTTTAGCCATTTTGAGAAGGCCCCTGTGGTGCTGGTTAATGCCTGTCCTAATGCAGGTGGAGCTGGGCTGCACTTAGGAGTCCGGGGGACGGATCCATCTGGTGCGTCTGTGTCTACAGTGTGTCTTACTGCCAGGCAGGGTGGGGAGTGTAGTCCCACAAGGGCTTTTTATCTGGTCTGACACCCAATGATTTCAGCATGCCTCCAGTGTGGCTTACTGGCAGGCAGGGGTGAGGACTAGTCCTGCCAGGGCTTCTTTACCCAACCTATCATCCAGTGACCTCAGTCTCTTGGTTAGCAGCAGCGCTCTCTCTTGCAGAATCCCACCTTTTATATTGAAAAAGTTTTATTGGTTTTTACAAAATTTTTCAAGAAGGGTAGGGTAAGGTGAAGTACAAAGATATTTTGAGAACTTTCACGTCGAGATCGTTGGCCCCTCCAGGGCTTCTTAATAAGACATTGGTAATACATTTTTCAATAATACTACAAGGTGAAAATAAATGCATACATCATAAATTCTAAATTCTATGCTGGCAGTCGTGTACAAACATCCAGATAAAAAGTTATACTGTATTAATAAAGATAAAAGTCATTTTTTTGATCTAAGTCTCTTAGCAATTGTGTCTTCTTGTTCTCCTTCCTGGCCCCCAGTGGGCGGGGCCGTGGCCCCCTCTGCCCCTCCCGGATCTTCCCCCAGGGTAGAGGAATGTTTTTTAAGAAAGGCTTCCGCCTCAGCAACTGTTTTAATCCTTACTCTTCCTCCTTCCCAGAACACCAACATCCCTTCTGGCATCACCCACTTGAACCACATCCCGTGCTCAAACAATTTTTTAGATAAGGAAAATTTCCTCCTCACCTCTCGAATCTTTTTTGGGATCTGCTTCAAGATGGCAACTTCTTTCTGCTGGTACATTAACTCTCTCTGCGCCCTCAATATTCCCTCCCTAGTCGACCTTCTAACAAATTTAATATGTATCTCTCTGGGTACTTCATTTATCCTGGCATATGCTGAATTTATTCTGTAGACTAAGTCAATGTCCCCCCTGATCTCATCTTTAGGTTTGTGTAAATAGTCTGCTAAAATTGTACTCATGAGATCAGGAAGGCATTCACCAGATTCCTCAGTAATATTCTGAAATCTTAAAAAATATGACATTCTCTCAAAATCCATCCTAGACATATGACCAGACAAATCTCCAATTTCAGTATTAATATTTTTAAGTTCCCCCTTTGCCCCAGCCAGCCCCACTTCCAACTCCTCGGTCTTCTGTGTATTCTGCATCAATTTTTTCTGTGTCTCCAAAAGTTCCAGCTTAGAGCTGCAATGATCTTTTCTCAGTTCTTTGATTTCCAACACCAAGGAGTGTAACACTGCTTCCAAAGCTGTCATTCTTTCTTCCAATCCTGGATTTTCTGGTTGTTTTTTTGAAGCCATGGTGAGCTGTTAAAGTCAGTGCCACTAAGATGGCATTTTTTGGGTGCAGCCGCTGGAGCAAGTCCAGGGAAAAAAGTTCAGAAAAGTTGTAAAAAGTTATAATATCCAGAGAGAGAGACAATTTCCACTATCAATTATTAAGACAAAGAAGGCACTTCAGGGAAGGGATCAATTAATCCAAAAAATACTCCATTAGTAGAGAGAGGCAGTCTGGATCACAAAGAGATGTTGGTAATTTTTCCATAAAGAGTAGCCGTTTAGGAACAAAGAGCAGCCATCTTCCACCACCCAGTCTGGCAGCCAGCTGGAGAAAGTAGCAAAAAAAATTGTTTCAATAAAGCCGGACTTAGATACATTGTATAGAAACAAGCCGCGAAAGACTTTCACTTGTTCTGCAAAGGTCCGGATGCAAAATATCCACTCCCTCGCTTTCGAGGAGCCATTTCTGCGCGCCGCTGTTATAAATCCGAGGGGGGGGTTTAGCAAACACCCCGCTCCACGTTTCTTTCAATCAAAGCCGCCAACAAAAAAAAAAGTTAAAGTCACTTACTCTCCACCTCGCTCCAAGCCCCGGCAAAGCCATCCGACCCGAGCGCTCCCGTTCTCTTCCAAATCAATTATATGTTGCTGTCCTCCGTTGGCGAAGGGAACCAAGCCCCCCGCAGCATGTCTTCTTCCACCTAGACCGAAGACAAGGACTGTTCCCCGGCCGCCGCCAGGCTGAACAGGTCCAGGCAAGCCAGTCCTACGGAGGGTCCCCCCCAAAAAAGGGGCACCCCGCCCCGTTTGGGGCAGAAAAAAGAACAAAACGGCGGACGAACCCCAAGGCTCGTCCGTCGCCGCCAGGAACAGGAACAGGAAGTCCAGAATCCCACCTTTTATGCCACTATTGTGTAGTGGGTTTCAGTAGGCAAGAACCAGACCAGCATAGCTGCAAAACTCAAAAATAGAACTGAGGAACTGCAGGCAAATGCCTGTTATTAATACTCTAGGCCACAGGGCCTTAACCAATCATAAACTAGAAACCCCCCCCCCCATAATTGTTCTGAACTTCCTTTCAACAGTTGGAGTCACGTAAAGGTTAGTTTCACTTTTGCACAATCTAACAGTTAAGGTAATGCAAAGTTTAACTTCACTTTAGCGCAATTTAACAGTCAGGGTCATCTAAAGGGTCTTCCCCTTTAGCATAATTATATACATTTAATACAAATCAAACAGTGAGCATAATGAAGCAGAGAGCTGTAAAGGCATGAGATGAATAGATTTAATATAGTAGTTTGTGAGTTCATGAGTCTTACTTTAAACATCTATTACATTCTGTTCAGCTTTTTCAGTGCTCTGCTGCACATGGCAAAACGTGAAAGTTAATTAACATAACAAACCTTTTAGATAATTGTACTTGCCAAGCTTCTATATGTAGACAAAGATTGCTTGTTAATGAAGATTCTCAAAAGATAATTATTTTATCATATCTTTCCAAATTGTACCATGAGTAATAATCATCTTTCAGAATTGTTTCCAAGTATGCAGATGTTTTGGTGTATTTTTTGAGTTTTCCTTTTATTTTGCTAGAAGACTTGATATGTCAAACAACTGGGAAAAAACAAAAACAGTTTAGTTGAATATATCCCACAATATTAGAAATTGAAAGGAAATGTGTTAATCTATGTATATTAATCTCCCATTTTGCTTATAAAAAACTTTTATAGCTTTATAATTAATTATATATCCATTATGCTATATTTTATTCAATAGAACACTTGTAATATAGTCCTATGGCAGGACTGATTGGTCAGCTTTTCCCCTCTAGAACTGTAGGAACTGTGTAAGTGGTGGGATTAAAAAAAATTTTTTTTTTGAATAATTTTTTTTATTGGTTTTTAAAATATACATGGGAAAAAGGAATAGGATGTACAGAAAATTTTGGTGGTTTCATGCCGGCAATGGTGCCCCCCCCCACACCTCACAAGTTACAATTTAAAAGATATTTTAAAGATACAAGATTACAATTTTAACAATGATGTAAAGGATAAGCAAAAACAGATTTTCACATTGTGTCAGTCGTATGTTCAAACCTATTTTTTTCTTTGCCATTTCTCTGTTCCACAAATAATAATTCCACTGAGCTCATTTTTGTGATCTAAGTCTTTTTGACATCATTTCCTCCTCCCCCCCCCATCTCCTGGTGGGGCCATGGCTCCTTCTGTTTTTTCTCCGCCTCCACCATCTCTGTCCTCTAGGAGGGAGAAGTGTTTATTCAAAAAGGCTTCCGCCTCAATTAATGTTTTAATTTTAATCTTATCTCCCTCCCAGAAGATCAGCATTCCATCTGGGGGATTCAAATTTTTTTTACTACCAGTTCTGTGGGCCTGGCTTTGTGGGCATGGCGTGGCTTTGTGGGCATGAGTTTATGGGCATGGCAGGGGAAGGATAGTGCAAAATCCCCATTCCCTCCCCACCCCACTAACCTGCTTTCCAGCTCCATTCTCCTGTTTGGGGCAACAAAAGAAGATCAGCTGGGAGGCAGCGGAGGCAGGGCCAGCCTATTTGCCGGTTCTTAAAACTACTCAAAATTTCCGCTACTGGTTCTCCAGAACCTTTCAGAATTGGCTGAATACCACCTCTGAACTGTTTATCTTTTAAATGCTGCAGAAGAAGGGGGAATGGAATGGCCCTTAAATAAGTAAATAACCTGGAAGTTGGGACACTATACAGAAAGGATATGAAAAAGTATTATTTTCCCTAAATGCACTATACTAGAATGTTTCATGAGAAAGTAAAAAAAAAAAACCTTTTCTTTTTCCCACTGTCCAAAATTATTTTATGAATATACAATAATTTATCAAACAGACTGAATCTGAAGAAACAAACAAGCAGTTATATAAGAAAGTAAGACTTTGAGAGTATGTGTGAAAAAGAGTTCCTTTTAGGCACATGTTTGCACAGCAACTCCTGTCACACTAACAAATCCCACCATTTCATGTTAAAAAAAAAATTGTCCCAAAGCTATGTTTTTCAAAGCTCTTGATATTTTGTGAAGTGAATATGCTTCCTAAAATGGTATGATATCCTTATGTTAAAAATCCAGAAAACATACCATAATATTATCAGCCTTCCTCCAATAATTTCTTTATGTGAAGAATATAGAAGGACATAAAAGAAGAAGTTTATTGTCAAGTACCCTAACAATGCCTACTTCATCATAAGCATCCTGATATTATAATACAAAAAGCAGTGATTTATTAACAGCTTGATATAGTCATGGAGACGTTTTATGAGCTGACATCTGGCTCCCCTCACTTCCTGAAAGCAATCTATGGGAAACAAAACAATTCGAGTACAGGTGTATAATTTAGGGATGCATTCCTCCCCCAGACTTGCTTGAATTTTCTGCATGGAATTTTGCTATAAGGCGATCAGCCTGGATGTTTCAATGTTTCACCCAAGATGCCTCTGATAAGTGGTAACTCTTCCACTTGATTAGATATTGGAGTTGCCTCCTGTGCCACCTCGAATCAAGGATTCGTTGAACTTCATAATGGGTTTGGTCCCCTATGACCATAGGGCCTGGGGTCTCCCGGAGTAGTGGTCGCAGGGTGGATCCAATCATAGGTTTCAAGAGGCTGCTATGAAACGAATGGTGTATCTTCCCCAGAAATCAAGGCAGTTTCAATTGCACTGTGACTGGGTTGATGATTTTACTATGGGGAATGGTCCCACAAATTTCGGGCCCAGTTTCTTCTTTTTTTTTTTTTTTGAGAAAAAGTTTTATTTGGTTTTATAATTTTTTTCAAATAGGGTAAAGAGTAAGGTGTATACAAGATATTGTGAGAACTTTCACATCGAAGTCAAAGACCCCTTCCGAGGCTTCATAACAAAATATAGATAATACATTAATTTTCATTTCTGCTACAAAGTGGAAAGAAATGCAAATATATCATTGTAGAAACTATGCTAGTAATCATGTATAAACATCCAAACAAAAGTTATATTATACTAAAATAAAGTCACTTTTGAGATCTAAGTCTTTTGGCAATTGTATCTTCTTTGGCAATTGTATCTTCTTTGGCAATTGTATCTTCTTCTCCCTGGCCCCCTCTGCTCTCCCATTTTCATCCTCCAGGATTGAAGAATGTTTTTTAAGAAAGGCTTCCGCCTCTGCAATTGTTTTAATTCTTACTCTTCCTCCCTCCCAGAACACCAACATTCCCTCTGGCATCACCCACTTGAACCAGACCCCCTGTTTAAATAATCTTTTAGACAAGAAGGAATACTTCCTTCTTACCTCTTTAATCTTTTTCGGGACCTGCTTCAAGATGGTAATCTCTGTCTGCTGATAAATTAACGGACTGTCTCTCTGCGCCCTCAAGATACTTTCCCTCGTTGACCTTTTTACAAATTTAATATGTATCTCTCTGGGTACTTCATTTATCCTGGCATATGCCGAGTTTATTCTATATATCAAATCAATGTCCCCCTTAATCTCATCCTTAGGCTTGTGTACATAATCTGCTAAAATTGTGCACATTAAATCAGTTAAATCTTCACCACTCGCCTAAGGAACGTTCTGAAATCTTAAAAAATATGACATCCTTTCAAAATCCATCCTAGACATATGACCAGTTAAATCCCCTATTTCATTATTAATACTTTTAAGCTCCCCCCTTGTCCCAGCCAGCCCCACCTCCAGTTCATCAGTCTTTTGCATAGTTTCCATTAATTTCTTCTGTACCTCCAAAAGTTTTAATTTAGAACTGACATGGTCCTTCCTCATTTCTTTGATTTCTTTCACCAAGGTCTGAAGAGTTTCTTCCATTGCTGTTAATCTAGCATCCGTATCAGGTTTTTCGGGTAACATCGATGTGATTTTAGGTTGATGTGTCTGCTTTTTTGATGCCATGATGAAAGATTTAAGTCTGTGTCAGTAAGATGGCGTCTGCTGAAGATGAGTCAGTGAGTCAGGATACGAGCAAATTCCAAGAAACAAAGTCACAATTTCCTCTAATTAAAGTCCAGAGAGAGACCAAGTTCTTACAATCAAATAGAAAAAAAAAGGCACTTCAGGGAAAGGTCAAATTAATCAATTACATACAGTCATTAGTAAGAAGAGAGAGGCAGTCCCGATCACAAGGGAATGTCAGCAGTTTTCCATTAAGAATATGTCTCCTGAGAACAAAGGAACGCCATCTTCCCCCGCCCATCTGGAAGCCACCGGGACTTTGCAAGTAAAAATTGTTTCTTTGTAGCCAAACTTCGATACAAAATATCCAACGGTCGGGCCCAGTTTCTTGTTAGGCAGTTTTAATCTCAAGTATTTTGTCCATTGCAATCTCCTCCCACAGCCTCGTTGGCTCTGCCACTCTTTGCAGGAGTCGGGGGGGGGGGTTTCCTGGTCATCTCTTCATTGTGGTGCAGATGGTGCAACTCTTCAGTTAATTATCCACATCTTTTTTCATGCCAGGCCACCAGAATTGCCTCCAGGGTAAGTGTAAAGTCTTTAGGAACCCAAAGTGGCCTGCTAGTTTGATGTCATGGCTGTTCTGGAAGACTAGGATACGTAGGGATTCTGGAACAGAGTTTCATCCCCTTCCATGCAAGGTCATCTCTTTTCATCAAGATGTGTTGGTTGTTTTGGAACCAGGAGTCTGCTAGCAGTTCAGTTCATCTTGTGGTTAGGTCGATTGCAGGTTGGTTTTGCTGGTCACGGCGTTGCTGTCTGGTGGTCGCTTGGGCAGCTATTTGGGTAGAGGGAATGATGGTGTCTACCACCTGTTCTTATTCGCATTTGTACTAGGGCATGTGGGAGAGGGCATCAGCTAGAAATTCTGCCCTGGAATGTGCCTTAGTATGAAGTCGAAGTGGTTGAAATATTGAGCCCATCGGACTTGTTTGGGTGATAGTTTCCGTGGATTCTTGAGAGCCTCCATATTTTTGTGGTCGGTGCAGTTTCTGGCCCCCTTCCAACAGGTGTCTCCCGGTTAGCAGTGACCATCTCACTGCGAAAGCCTCCCTTTCCCATGCGGCCCATCTTCTCTCTGTGTGTGTGAGCTTGCGGTAGGTGTAGGCACAGGGTTGTAAGTTTCCTTGGTTGTTTCTTTGGAGTAGCACTGCTCACACTGCCATGTCACTGGCATCTGTCTGGATCATGAAAAGTTGCTCAAGGTCAGGATGCTTCAGTACCGGCTCCTTTGCAAACATTTCTGTTAGTGTTTTGAAAGCCTCTTGGCAGATTAGCTGTCAGGGTCCGTTTCTTATAGTACTCAAGAAAGACCACACTTAAACATTGTTTGGAATGAATAAGGTTACTTTTACTGAATACCCAAGATTAACAGACCATAGTGAAGCAGAGAGTAACTAGTTTAGGTGCGAACAATGAGTATTATTGCTTAAGCCCACCCCAATAGCCCTAACCCCCCCTAGCATTGTCCAATGTACTTTCTTCTCCGACATCAGGTGGGCAGGTCATCACCAGCATGGAATGTGAGACCGTTAGACCAAAGATAACACCGGCCGGCAACATCTTCCACCAATCGTCCACCAGCGTTCATAATTGAAACCCCAGCGCCCCACCCTCCCCGTTTCCATGGCAGCCAAGCAGCATAAAAAGAAATCAGAAGTGAAGGCTGACATCCGGACCTCCTCCAGCAGCAGGCAGGAACCCCGGAAGCCCCCGAGAAGTAGGCATGTTAGATCTGCAAAAGAGACAAAAAAAAGACAAAACAACATAGAAGAGAGAGGGAAGGGGTTATGGTTTGTATGGATACTTTGCATAAAACTGGCGTATAAGCTTCGGGGCTTTGAGATGCTCTCTATCCACCCATTCATTGTGAGAAGGAGGAAAGTCTTTCCACATGACCAAGAATTGAGTTTTGTTTCTACGGACTCTGGAGTCCAAAATGTCCCGAACTTCATAGTGTTGGTGACCGTCTACCATCATCGGTACAGGGGAATCAGGATGGGGTTTGCGGAGATGCGAAGTGCGTTCAGGCTTCAACAAGTGAACATGGAACACCGGGTATAAGCGACGGTAGGTTTTAGGGAGATCCAAACGGATGGAAACGGAACTAATTATCTTAGTGATAGTGAAAGGCCCAACAAATTTAGGGCCCAATTTCTTGCATTTCTGAGGGCTATCCAAATGTTTAGTAGAAACGAAAACTCTATCGCCAACCTTGTAGGTCGGAGGAGCCGCTCGCTTTTTATCAGCATATAACTTATGTGATTGATGCGCCTCTTCCAAAGTTTTCCTTATGACGGGCCACACCGAAGACAGTTTGGTGGACCAATCAGCCAGGAGGGAACTGCAGGCGAGTCGTGAGGCAATTCAGGGATGGGTACAAAGTCCTGACCGTAAATGATCTTAAAAGGGTCATATTCATACTGGAATGAACAGAGTTATTATAGGCCACTTCGGCGTGTATCAGAAGGTCGGCCCAGTCATCCTGTTGAAAATTTATAAAACAGCGTAGGTATTGTTCCAGAACGGAATTGGCCCTCTCGCAAGCGCCATTCGTCTGCGGATGGTAGGAGGAGCTTAGGCCCTGGGAGGAGCCTATCAGTCTCAAAAATTCCTTCCAAAAGTGCGATGTAAATTGAGTACCTCTATCGGAGATGATACGTTTAGGGACACCATGGAAACGGTAAATATGGTTCAGGAACAGCTTAGCCAGCGATTTGGAGGACGGAATTTTGGAACAAGGTACAAAGTGGACTTGCTTGGAGAAAAGATCCGTAACCACCCAAATGACGGTATAGCCCTGGCTGCTCGGAAGGTCAACAATAAAGTCCATCGAAATCTCCTTCCAAGGAGCTTCTGGCTTCACCACAGATTGTAGGAGGCCCTGGGGCTTCCCAGGAGCTCGTTTCGAAGCAGTACAAACAGGGCAACTGGCGACATATGACTCAACGTCCTTCTTGAGGGAAGGCCACCAAAACTGGCGTTTAACTAGATGTATAGTCTTAACAAATCCGAAGTGTCCCGCCAATCGCGAGTCGTGAGCTCGTTGCAATACAAAAGGCCGTATTGTGGCAGGGACATAAATCTTTGAACCAATCCAAGGGAGTTCATCCCTGATAGTGCAATCACCGGAGTGTGCAGAATACCATTCATCAGTAAGTAGTTCAGACTTAATTCGAGCAATCAGTTCAACGGGAGGGTTAGCCTGCATAGTGGATTGACTTCTGGTTGAAACAGGAGAAGCTGGTAAAATAAGTGGAATCATGGGTTGCACAACCGTGAGTTTAGACACATCATATTGGGGTAGTCTGGAGAGTGCATCAGCCATGAAATTTTTTCCTCCAGGAATATATTTGAGACGAAAGTTGAATCGATGAAAGTAATGCGCCCAACGTAGTTGCCTCGGGGATAATTTGCGGGATGAAGTGAGAGCTTCCAAGTTTTTGTGGTCCGTCCAAACCTCAAATGGATGTGGGGCACCCTCAAGAAAATGACGCCAAGTCAAAAGGGCCCAACGGACAGCAAATGCTTCCTTCTCCCAAATAGCCCATCCACGTTCAGTAGTGGATAACTTATGAGAAGTGTAGGCACACGGTTGTAGTTGGCCCTGTTGGTTGCGTTGTAGCAAAACAGCTCCCACAGCGACATCGCTGGCATCAGCCTGAACTACAAACGGAGAGTTGACATCGGGATGCTTGAGGGCAGGCTCAGCGGCAAATAAACGTTTAAGTTTCTCGAAAGCAGCCTGGCACTCCATGGTCCAGTTCAGGGGGGCACTAGGTCGAGGTTTACCCTCACTTTTCGTTTTGAGAAGATTTGTAATGGGCAACGCAATACTAGCGAATGAAGGTATAAATTGACGGTAAAAGTTGGCGAAACCCAAAAAACTTTGTAGCTGTTTACGAGTGCGTGGGGGTGCCCATTCGGTGACCGCTTTTACTTTAGCAGGATCCATTTCAATTCCTTCCGAGGAAATACGATAACCCAAATAGTCAATCTTGTCCTGGTGAAACTCACATTTAGATAATTTAGCGTAGAGCTCGGCGGAGCGGAGCTTTTGAAGAACGGAACGGACAAGCTTAACATGTTCATCACGTGTTTGCGAATACACGAGTATGTCATCAAGATAAATGATGACCCCCTTGTACAGGTGTTCGTGGAGAACTTCATTGATTAGTTGCATAAATACAGAAGGAGCTCCCTGAAGACCAAAAGGCAAAACTTTAAACTGGAAACATCCCAGCGGGCAGTTGAAAGCCGTTTTCCACTCGTCACCCTCTTTAATTCTTACCCTATAATAAGCTTCACGTAAATCTAGTTTAGTAAAAATTTTGCCTGTAGCAAGGTGGGCTAGCATGTCCTTCATAAGTGGAAGCGGGTAGACATTGTGTTCACAAATAGTGTTAAGGTAAGAGTAGTCCTGAACTAAGCGCAGAGTACCATCTTTCTTTTCCCTAAACATCACCGGTGCGGCCACGCGTGGCCTAGCAGGTTCAATGAAACCCCATTTTAGATTCTTATCAATGAATTTGCATAGCTCTTCCATTTCATGTGGTGTCATAGAGTAGAGTCGAGGTTTAGGTAGTTGCACCCCAGGGAGAAAATCGATAGAGCAATCAGTAGCTCTGTGAGGAGGAAGTGAATCACAAGACCTTTCGCTAAAAGTGTCTTTAAGGTCCCAATATTCGTCAGGAATCTTGTCCTCTCCAGGAATGATTTCGGGTGGAGGAAGAGCTAATGTGGGGCCTGCAGGTTCTCTAACAGGAGTCAGATCAAGGGGAGAATCACGCCTGCGACATTAGCTCCCACTTTAGGGATTGTCCCAGATGAGGTTTTATTCCTGGGCTACCTGTCTTCAGGAGGTCTGTAAGGGGTTTGGAAATCTTTGCAAAGGAGGGGATGAATTGCCTGTAGAAGTTTGTGAAACTCATTTGACACTCAGTAGCCTAGGTAGTCTAGTCACTCATGGTGAAATTCACATTTTGATAGGTTGACATACAGGTTGGCTGCCAGAAGTTTTTCCAGTACTTGGCGAACCAGGGGTATGTGGTCATCAATGGTCTCAGTGTAGATAAGGATATCATCTAGGTAGACAAGGACCCCTTCTAGAGGTGCTCATGCAGCACCTCATTTATTAAGTTCATGAACACTACAGGGGCTCCCTGTAGCCCGAAAGGCATCATTGAATTGGAAGCTCCCTAGAGGGCAGTTGAAAGCTGTTTTCCACTCATCTCCTTCCCTGATCCGTAATCAGTAGTAGGCCTCTTTGAGGTCTATTTTGCTGAAGATTTTTCCCTTGGCCAAGTGAGATAGCATATCTTTCATGAGGGGGAGGGGGTATAGGTTGTGTACACACACTGCATTTATCCCTTGAAAGTCCACACACAGCCTCATAGTTCCATCTTTTTTCTCTTTGAAGAGGACAGGCACTGCAACAAATGGCTTGGCTGGCTCGATGAACCTTGTGCTAGGTTTTTGTCTATGTATTTGCACATTTCTTGCGTTTCCCAGGGCATCATGGCATACAGCTTGGGTTTGGATAGTTTTGCCCCAAAGATTATTTCAATAGCACAATCTGCCTCACGGGGGGTGGGGCGTGGGGAGGGAGAACAGAATGTTGTATTCTGTCTCGCTAAATACTTCTGTGAGGTCCTGATATTCCCCTGTGATCTGTTTGGTCTCTGGAGTTTTGTCGGATTTGGCTCCCAGACGTTCTGGTGTGCTCTTTTGGGGGGTTCCCTGCTTGGGTGGAGTTTATGCTTGGTGGCAGAAAAGAGGTTGGAGCCCCTTTTCTATCCTGAGCCTGCAGGTACCCCTTTGCTACCAGATGGGCAGTCCCCACGTGTCCAGCCAGGAGAGTCCCAGTATGACTGCATCTGTGATTTTGGGAGCTATTATGAATCAAATTACTTCCCAGTGATCCACTAGCTCTAGTCTCACTGGTTCGGTCAGGTGGATGGCATAGGTGGGGGAGCCTATGCCACCCACCTGACCGAACCAGTGAGACTAGAACTAGTGGATCACTGGGAAATAATTCGATTCATAATAGCCCCCCCAAAATGACAGGGACCCATCAACCTGTTTGATTGGTGGGCCAATCCTTTTGCTCTGATGCCCAGTTTCAGGACTGTGGTCAAGTTGATCAAGCACCTTGTGCAGCCTGAGTCTATGAGGGCTTCAAAATCCCCCTGGTTTCCTGTCTTTGGGGCTGTGAGACATATTGGGAAAAGGAAAGGATGAACTGGTCCTCTCACCATTGGGTCATTTTCGCCCTCGTCGTCACTCTCATAGGATTCTGGTGACTGGTCATTGTTGCCTTGGGTCCCTGCTCCCCTTCATCTGGTTGGGACTTCTGCAGCCTGGAAGGCCTTCCGGGATGTGTGGGTAGCCCGTTTGTGGCCACGTTCCAGTTGTGTCCTGGATAGTAGCTCTGGCCTCAGCATCGAAGTTGAGGTCATGCACACGGATGCAATATGGCCCATTCCATTGCATCTGTAGCATTTCAGCTGACTTCGAGTGAGGGCCTGTCTCAGGGCCTGCTGTGGTACTGTGGTTCCCCATCAGCTGGGTGGTTTCACATCAGGATGACCTCTCTCTTTTGTGTCAGGTTGTTGCTTTCTCATGTTTTTGGCATGCAGCACACTGTCAACTTTTATTGCTACTCAGAGAGCCAGTTTGGGATGTTGCGGTAGACAGTTACTTGGGCAATCAGCTTGCCAAGGCTTGTTCTGAAAAAATACACTAACAGACACTCTGATAAAGAGGGTAGCCTTCCAATGACTCTCCTAAATTTGCAGATGTGGTCTTTGATGGGGTGGCTGCTTTGCTTTAGGTCACTGATCTCATCTTCCGCATACAGGTCCTCTTCCACCTCCTCAAATCTGGCCTCTAGCAGTCGTAGGAAATCATCTACGCCTTGCAGTTGGGGGACTCTCCTCTTGTGGAGGCTGCCAGCCATTCCCTTGCTTCTCCCTCCAGTCCCCCTACGATAGTATTCACTATGGCTCTGGGGGATTAGTAGAGGTGTCTATAGCATACCATGTGGATCTCAACTGAGTCAAGGAATAGGGCTAACTGATCTGTGTCCCCATCAAACTTCCCTCTGAACTGGGGCAGTTCAATAAGCAGTGCCCTTCCCTCCTCCTGCCGGCCTCCGGATGCTTGCGTTTGATGTGTCTGAAGATACTCCTCAGTTCTAGTTTGGAGGGAGGGTGGCGTTTGTCTGCCCTGGGCAGCCTGCCTGCTATGTGGGAGAGGCACTTCAACTTCCTTCTAATGGGTGGAGAAGGGGGACTGCATTCCCATGTGCTTCTCATCACCTCAAGAGGATCCACTGCTCCTCCCCTTGCTTTTGGCCTGCATAATGGCCTTTCTTCACGTAGGGTGACCCAGTCAAATTCCTTCCTCCATTGCTTTATGGAACTTCCCAGGGGCTCCATTTAGTGCTTGGGGGGCTGGCTTGATTCCATTCCAGCATCCTCTCTACTCTTCCCAGCTCGCTTAGGGCATTTTCCTTTTTCCTTTTTCTAGGCATAGAGGTGGGGTGGGGGATCAGCTTTAGCTGTTTTTAGGGTTACTTATCTCCTCTTGCTTCGCTCATCTTGGCTTTGATGTCTGATTACTGCTTTCCAGTTCTTTTTGGATAGCTGGCCTTTTGCCATGGTCTTCTGAGTTTCCCCTCAGCACCCCCAATACTAGAAAGCAAAAAAGATGGCTGACTGTCAAGTACCCTAATGCTGCCTGCTTCATAAAAAGCAACCTGATATTATAATACAAAAAGCAGTGATTTATTAACAGCTTCATTAGGCATTCTTCATTAGGCATTTCTTATTTGTAGCCATCTTTTTTGCTTTCTTTATCTTCTTCTGAACTTTGCCAACGTTACTGTCCTCCCTTCGTCATAAATCCCTTTAGCCAACGAGAGATCATAATTGAGTCTAGACATGCGCATTCACAGGCCCGCTTGAGATTCCATTCTGACCACAGGTATGCATGGAATTCTCCTCTTTTATCTATGGCAGCTCAATATAGTCATGGAGACATTTTACGAGCTGACAGGTGTCATATTACGAGTCAATTTTAGGAAACTTTAATTTAATATTGAAATAATATTTGAACCGCAAACCAGAGAAATTTAAGAGATCATACAGATTTATAGGCAGTGGTGGGATTCAGCTGGTTTGCACTGGTTCAGGAGAACCCATAGCTAACTTTCTGAGCAGTTTGGTGAACTGGCTGTTGGAAGAAATCTCCTTCCAACATCCTTTTGTTTTTCCTCCCTTACAGTGTTAATCCTGTCAGGAAGGCAGGAAGGAGGCATTCTGGGGTGCCTCTGTGTCTTGTTCTAGTCTAATCCTGCTTATCTTTAGTGACCTGCTTAAGTGTTTTCTGAAACTTGTTTAAGCCTTGTTACATAACAACCGTTCGTGGTTCTTGGAATTATGTCCAGATTTTCTGTAGCCTGAGTGGCTTTTCTGGAATTTTCCCCCTTTGCTGGTACTTTTATTCCAAAGCTTGACTTTCTTTTAAAGGAGAAGGGTTGTTTTAAGCTTTTTACACTGCTTTAGTGGTTTCCTGGCACTGTTCTTTTGGGGTGTACTTCCATGGCTGAATCCCCTCCCAGCCACTCCTCTGGGGGGGGGGGGTTGATCACAGGCCTCTTTCTTCCCTGGATCCCTTCTCTAAATTGAGCAATCTGGCTAGACTTTGGCTTCTTTTTATTACCAAAAAGGGGGGCTTTGGAAGATCTTACAACCCCCCCCCCCCATGGGAAAGTGAACAGGTAATCTTTTCAGACCACACTGCGTGCCTCATTGAGTTAAGCAATGGCTGAGAGACAGGATGCAAGCTTGGCATTTTGTCTAATTTTTTTACTGCCTTTCTGGAGGCATGTGATCTTTCCTTAAATCTGGATGATTTCCTTAGGAGATCTTGTGAGGTGAGTAAGACCAGCTGGTATCTTTAAGTGGTGAAAATGGATGTAAGGATAGCTTATCCTGGGTGGGAAAGGTTGCTTTTGTCAGTTCACTGAGCACAAGAGTCTCTTGCCTGTGCAGATTCTTCAGTCATCCAGGTCATGGTTGTCCCAAATATGCTTTTTTCAAGAGGCAACTGGACTTTCTTAGTTTCCAGAAAGTCCAGTTGCCTTTTGAAAAAGCACTTTTGGGACAGGAGTCTCTCGCATTGCTTCAGAGTGGCCAAGACACATGATCCGGCTGCATTTTTCCAGATGCTATAAATCTTCAAAATTCCTCTCCCACAAATTCCTTTGCAAAAGTGGAAGGGTTGTAGAGAAGCGACTCGTCCTCTGCTTCCATTCTCAAAGGCTCTATTTCATCTTCGCTGATATTTTACACTGACTGGGTCAGGTCAGTTTTGGGAGTCAGCACCCCTCACCAGCACCCTTGCCAGGATTACTGGTGATTTATTTTAAGGAAGATTTGGATTAATGTCAGTGTTCCAAATATCATCCAAAATTAAATCAGAGTTCAAGGCAGAGCTTTCCTCAAAGTTCCAATTTATTAAGAGAGACATATTGGCACATCTGTGGAAAACCCAAATCTGAAAGCTTCCTGGATTTTCCACCCAGTTGAAAGCGCCCCCACACCCATAATTCCATCACATGGTCCAATCTTCCACTGCCAGACTGACAGTTCCACCCATCCAGTTCCGGTCAGGCTTAGAGGTGTAGAGACAAAAGATGACATTGGGCTTCTAGAAAGGAATTTTTTATTTTGACAACAACACATTCTACTCCTTACTACTCCCCCTCCCAATTCCCCACTAATGAAAAAGCATAATAAAATAATAGAGAGTGTGGCAGGCCAAAGATCCTAAAAGGAACAGCTGCAGGCCTGACAGTAAGTTTACATTAACAGAATTTCACACATATGAGTATACATCTTTTTCTTTTCTCCTTTATAGTCCAAGAAACTAGGGAAGGTCCCCATTGCTTCTATGGACTCAGCTGCCTCTTAACTGATTGTTGTCTAGTCTTAGTCAGAAAGCTTTTTTTTTGTCTCCCAAGGTCATTCCCACATACTATTATATTACTCAGATTGCCGAACTGGTTAAATTTAAATTACAGCCTTCGAGTTTATGTCTATCTCATTTTGGCTGCACATTTATTCTCTTTTCAGTATGCTATACCCCTGCTCAACCAACAGATCAAGAGCATTGAGAGAATTGCAAGGAGTGCCAGGAGTTCTTTCCCATGCATCAAATAGTGCTTTTCTCTTGCACTTAGAACATGTCATTTGGGCTAACAGAATGCAAGGGTAAAATCAGAGAGGACAATAAATGGCAAGCAAACTCTGTTTTAGAAGGGCTACCAGGACACAAACTCACATTAACAAACTGAGACACAGGCAGACTGAATAGAGTGTGGGGAGACTCAAATAATTGGTAAAAAGTATTTATTAATCTATGCAATCAGAGTAACATCAGGTGTTCTTTAACTATTTGGAATGTAACTTAAACTAACTCTAGGAGCATGGTGACCAATAAAGATTATGAGCATTGCAGTCCAAAAAAATCCTAGAGCATTTATTTGTGGTATGCATTTTAACACTGGATCCTAAGATAAGCAAACTTTACTGATATATTAAAATGAAGTATGAAAAAAATGAAGTATTATGTTCTTATCTACATGCACATAAACATGCTCCCTATCTATATAAATAAAAATGTAAAATAGTTTGTGCAAAGCCACTAATCTCAGAAAGTACTGTACCAATCAACACCAAATTTTCACACAGTGTTCCCAAGGACTTCCGATGCAATCATACATACATTTTGTGTGGCTGGTACACGTGTGTCATGTGCAAGCAGCACAAACTAAAAGGTACGCACTTCTCAGGTTTTCACCTCCCTGTAGCTCCTCCCATCTAGCTGCTTCTTATGATGCATCATGCAAACAGCTCTCACATTTCCAACGGTCATTTCCTCAGCAACTGAATAAGCCTCCAATGTTGCCACACTGCATGGAGGCTGTATGGACACCTACTTGGCCCAAAACTAGGCATGGGGGGTAGCACACTCCCAGGTGGCCTGTTTTTAGTCCCAGGAGGCTGTATGGATGCCTACTAAGCCCAAAACTAGCCATAGGGGTAGCACACTCTCAGGTGGCCCGTTTTTGGTCCCAGGAGGATGTATGGATGCCTACTAGGCCAAAAACAAGGCATGGGGGGTAGCACACTCTCAGGTGGCCTGTTTTTGGTCCCAGGAGACTGTATGGATGCCTACTAGGCCCAAAACTAGCCATGGGGGGTATCACACTCCTAGGTGGCCCAGTTTTGGTCCCAGGAGGCTGCATGGTAGGTAGATAGAGGGATAGAGAGAGATAGGTAAAATACAGTAGGTAGGTAGGTAGGTAGAGGGATAAAGAGAGAGGGGGAAAATACAGTAGGTAGGTAGGTAGGTAGGTAGGTAGGTAGGTAGGTAGGTAGGTAGGTAGGTGGATAAAGAGAGGGGGGAAATACAGTAGGTAGGTAAGTAGGTAGAGGGATATAGAGAGAGGGGGAAATATAGTAGGTAGGTAGGGGGATAAAGAGAGAGAGAGGGAAAATACAGTACATATGTATGTAGGTAGGTAGAAGGATAAAGAGAGAGGGAGGGAAAAATACAGTAGGTAGGTAGGTAGGTAAGTAGGTAGAGGGATAAAGAGAGAGGGAAAATACAGTACACTGCCCTGCCTGTACACCGTCCTGAGTCCCGGAAGGGAGGAGGGCAGTATAGAAATTAAATTAAATTAAATTAAATTAAATTAAATTAAATTAAATTAAATTAAATTAAATTAAATTAAATTAATTAAATTAAATTAAATTAAATTAAATTAAATTAAATTAAATTAAATTAAATTAAATTAAATTAAATTAAATTAAATTAAATTAAATTAAATTAAATTAAATTAAATTAAATTAAATTAAATTAAATTAAATTAAATTGTAGGTAGGTAGGTAGGTAGGTAGGTAGGTAGGTAGGTAGGTAGGTAGGTAGAGGGATAGAGAGAGGGAGGGAAAAATACAGTAGGTAGGTAGGTAGGTAGGTAGGTAGGTAGGTAGGTAGGTAGGTAGGTAGGTAGGTAGGTAGGTGAAGAGAGGAAGAAATACAGTAGGTAGGTAGGTTGGGGATTATACGGTGGTTGTATGTACGTGTTTGCGTGTGCAGGTGTACATCTACACACAGATTGATTGGCCATTTAACCAGACTGGGCCACAGCAATGCGTGGCCGGGTACAGCTAGTTAATAATATTCATGGTCAGGCCTTTATGACCTTCCAGAATATACACACATGTTCATTCACACAAATACAATAGCCATTTGCAAACAGTTGAAAGCTTCCATTATGGACTACTAGTATAAAACTACTTCAAATGTACCTTTCTCCACTTTCCCAAGAAATAAGAGAGATATAGCTAGTTGCTTATATGAACAAGTGAGCGGCCTTTTTACTAACCTGATTCAATAAAGCTGCCAGGTTTTCAAAAGGACATCATGCAAAACCTAGCACACTTTATTAAACCCTGCTGCTTTGGGTAATCATCAATGATGCTAAAGAAACAGTGCCTAGAGCCATGATGGCGAACCTATGGCACAGGTGCCACAGGTGGCACGCGAAGCCATTTCTGAGGGCACCTGAGGTGTTGCCCTGTCAGCTCCAGCGCACATGAGCATGTGGACCGGGTGATTTTCGGCCTTGATTTTCAGCCATTTTTTGCCCTCCTGAAGCCTCCAGAGGGAGAAAAATGGCCCAACGGGCAACCTGGGAGTCCATTCCTGAACTTCTGGTTTGTGTTTTGGGCCTTTTTTTGCCCTCCCCAGGCTCCTTGAAAGTTCCTGGAGCTTGGGAGGGCGAAAAATGGACCTACCGGGCCCACCGGAAGTCAGAAAATGGGCTGTTTCTGGCCTCTGGGGTAGGCCATTTTAGCCCTCCCCAGGCTCCAAAAAAGCTGTGGGTACATGCACTGGACAGCAGGGGGTGTCACTCATATATTCTCAGGGAGCACGGCATGGGAGGCATTAAATTATGGGCACACAAGTGTGCACAACAGCGCGAGCATGTGTGCTTTAGGCACTCGAGGTGAAAAAGGTTCACCATCACTGGCCTAGAGGATTAAGATTATGAAATTCTGAGAACATATGGATTCTTTGATGGCATTCTATATAATCCTCCTATTAAAAAGAAGCATTCTAGCAGATGTATATAATATGCTGTTACTCTAGCCATTTTCAATGAATTGTACTTTAACAGATTACTGTGTAGCAAGATTAATGCTAATAGTAAGTGTACATTTTATTTCCTTTAGTGTTGTTCAGTTGCATTATTCTTAAAAAATAATCTATATTATTTCATGCAATGTTACATCAAGTCATTTCTTTGCATTATGTTTTTCTTCAATTTATGAAAATACTTTTGTAAAATTTCTGATTATTGGAATGCTTTTTTATGTGATACAGTCTGATAAATTAATATCACCAGCAAGATTATTGAAAAAAGATAATCTTAGTTATACTGAGAAGGTTCTGCTCAGAGAGGAAAGAGTGACTGCTATCATCTGATTGCTTGATTGTCTGTCATATAAAATACTATCCATAGACTTTCTTCCTTCTTTATCTTCTATTTTTTCCTTTCTTATTCTCCTTACTGGAAAGAGAACATTCAATATTCAGTAATTGCATTCTGTAGATGCCCAAAACAACAATATAAAAGTGACAGTTTAATTATTCTAAACTTTTTTCCTTCCAGAAATATTTTTTTTGTTTTTAAACATACTGAGTTTTATTACACTTCTTTTTAATTCTATTATTATTTACTACTGGGAAAAGTCTACAATTGCTAAAGAAAATAAAAAGAAAGACACTACAGCTATGCTTTCATCCAACATTTGCTCACATATGGAATCCAGCACACAGGTGGCAGAATTCAAAATATAAGGAATCTTTTCCATATCTGAAAGATCAATATGATCAAAATACAACTTCTTAAGGACTTACACAGTTAAGTCTCTGGTTCTGCCAATATGATATCCAGCTCCAATCAAATTTGAGTATTTTATCAACAAAATGCCTTCCAACAGCCAAGAAGGGAACAATTGCCACATCCTACCCTAACATGGTCAAGGTCAATCTAATCAAGTTGTTTGAGAACAAAGGGTTGAGATATATTGATAGTTTGTTGTTCTTGGCAGCAAAGCAAACATGGATTAAATCCCCAATTCATTCATATTCATTTTACTCTACTCTTCAGATATATATGGTAGCAGTGGTGGGATGCAACCAGTTTAACAACTGGTTGGATGAGTGCATTCAAAAAACAATCTTTTTAAAGATTGTTCAGCTTCAGAACCTGCCTTCTAATGTCTGCACCTATGAGTAAAACAGCTGATGCGCAGCAATCTGCTGTGCCGCATCAATCAGCTGAGCTAAAAAACATGGAAATGTAGGACAGGTAAGCGCAGGGGCAGGCAGATGTTCACTGAACCAGGCTGAACCAGCTGAATCCCACCCCTGTATGGTAGTTGAATTGAAAGAGTGCTGTCAATATGCCTATTTCCTGTCAACCTAAATCATATGGCATCTTTCTACTACATTCCTAAGAACATAAGAACATAAGAGCAGCCTTGCTGGAATAGGCCACAGCCCATCCAGTCCAGCATTCTGTCTCACACAGTGTCTCACCATTTGCTTCAGGGTATTCCCAAGCAGATGTCTTCACCTGCTTATGATTCCCTGCAAATGGCATTGAGAGATATCCTGCCTACCTCTCCAACCCAGAGGGTGTCCTTAGGCATCCATCATGATAGCCATTGATACCTTTGTTCTCCATGAACTCGTCTAATCCTTTCTTAAAGGTGTCGAGGCTGACAGCTGTCACCACTTCTTCTGGCAGGGAGTTCCATAGACCAGTGATCCTCTGGGTGAAAAACTACTTCCTCGTATTTGTTTGAGGTCTAGTTATCAAAAGTTTCATGGAGTGCCCCCTAGTTTTAGTGTTGTGCGATAGGGAAAACAGTTTTTCCTTTTCTACTTTGTCCACACCGTGCATGATTTTATAGACTTCAATCAGGTCACCTCTCAGGCGCCGTCGTTCTACAGTGAAGAGGCCCAGCCGTTGCAGTCTCAGATGGTAAGGAAGGTGTTCCAGTCCCCTAATCATTCTGGTTGCCCTCCTCTGCACCTTTTCCATTTCCATAATATCCTTCTGAAGGTATGGTGACCAGAACTGTACACAATACTCCAGATGGGGCCTCACCATAGATTTATAAAGAGGCAAAATGACACTTGCTGACTTATTTTCTATACCCTTCCTAATGATCCCTAGCAATGAGTTTGCTTTTTTCACTGCTGCGGCACACTGGGTTGACACCTTTATTGAGCTGTCCACCAGGACACCTAGGTCCCTTTCCTGGTTAGTTGCAAGGAGTTCAGACCCCATCAGTTTATAGATGTAGTTGGGGTTTTTTGCCCCAACTTGCATCATTCTGCACTTACTAATGGTGAAGCTCATTTGCCACTGGGTTGCCCACTCCCCCAGTGTCAAGAGATCCCTCTGGAGCTCCTCACATTCTCTCTCAGTTTTTACTACCCTGTATAATTTAGTGTCATCGGTGAATTTGGCTACCTTGCTGTTTACTCCTACTTCTAGATCATTTATGAAAAGGTTGAAGAGCAGGGGTCCAGTACTGAACCGTGGGGGACCCCACTCTTTACCTCTCTCCACTTGGAGAAGTGTCCATTTAATGCTACTCTCTGTTTCCTGTCCCTTAGCCAGTTGCTAATCCAGGACAAGGCCTGTCCCTTTATTCCATGACTGACAAGTTTCATTTTGTAATATGCAAGCATGTTTGTTTCTGTGCAAGAGGTGGAGGATATGGATTTTTAATTTCTGAAAAGACTTTAGATGATGAATCATTGGATTTAAATAATGTGGTATAGATGATGTTTCAAGAACAAAGAATATATTTATAGGTATCTTATTTCTAATGCTAGAAGATGGAAAATCCAAACACCTGTATACTGTGAAATAGCACTGAGTGCAATAATTTTGCTAGTAAAATTTCTTAATTTAACTATTTAATTGGTTGAATTGGTTGTATATATGTAAATTTACATATGTAGATTTGCAATATCATAAAATATTTAGTAATGTAAGAAAATAAAGAGATAAATGTAACAATTGGCATTTTCTAGTAAGCTTGCAGTATCATTTTTGCTACCTTATTTGTTTCAACTCATATTAATGCAAATATTTTGTTAGTATCTTGCTCTCTTATTTAACATATATACTATTGTCAGACATAGTATACAGTATGTTCCTTGCCTTCCTCAGTTGCATTGAGAAATCTGGGAATTATGTCAGAATGCTTTTTATAGATTATAGCTCGGCCTTTAACACCATCCTACCAGGCATTCTCATTGAAAAGTTGACTGACCTGAATTTCCCTCCCCTTACTTGTGAATGGATCGTCCACAAACAGTAAGGGTTGGGTCCTTTACATCTTCCACACTGAAGCTCAGCACAGGCTCCCCTCAGGGCTGTGTGCTCAGCCCCTACCTCTACTCACTGTATACATATGACTGCATATCCTCTGATCCATCCAACATCATAATAAAGTTTGCAGATGACACAACGGTGGTGGGTCTCATAACTGGAGGGGACGAATCAGCATACAGGGAAGAAGTCCAGAAGGTATCCGCATGGTGCTCAAGAAACAACTTACATCTAAATACTAGCAAGACAAAGGAGATGGTGCTAGATTTCCGGAGGCACAGAGAGGAACCTGCCCCACTGTATATCGAGGGGGGCTGTGTGGAGAGGGTTTCCTCTTTTAAATTCTTAGGAGTGCTTATTAGCCAAGATCTCACCTGGAAAAAGAACACGTCTCTGGTGATTGGAAAAGCTCAACAGAGACTTCATTTCCTTAGAGTCCTGCGGAAAAATCAGGTGGACCAACGGCTGATGACCTCTTTCTATCGGTCCATCATAGAAAGTGTCCTCACATATTGTATCACAATGTGGTATGCTGGTTTAACAGTTGCGGAGAGGAAGGCACTACAGAGAGTGATCAATTCGGCACAAGAAACCATCGGTTGCCCTCTGACATCACTGGATAACATCGCCAGATCTCGCTGCTTTAGCAGAGCAAGGAAGATTCTCAAAGATGATTCACACCCTGGTTGGTATCTCTTTGCCCTTCTACCATCGGGCAGAAGATATAAAAGTATAGCCAGCTGAACGAACAGGTTTAAAGGTAGCTTCTATCCATGGGCTGTGAGACTTTTAAATTCAACCGCAATCACTCCATGCACATGCTAGTTTTTTCTTTTCTCTCTTTTTTGTTTCTGTTATAATTTTGCACCAGTGAAGTTAAAACCAATTTCATTGTAATAATAATAATAATAATAATAATAATAATAATTTTAATTTATATCCCGCTCTCTCTCCCCAAGGGGACTCGAGGCGGGGCACAGGCAATTAAAAATACAAATAAACCACAAACAAATACAAAATACAGAGTTAAAAATAGATTAAATAGATCCTGCGCTAAAACCCATAAACTAAACTAAAAGTACCCCTAAAAAACCCTAACCTAAAAAGAGACTACCCAAAACCGGCCAGACGAAAAAAGTGCGTCTTTAATTTTAAGCGGAAGGAGCGGAGGTCCGTGGTTGTCCTGATATCGGGGGGAAGGTCATTCCAGAGGGCTGGGCCCGCCACAGAGAAGGCCCTTCCCCTGGGCGTCGCCCGCTGACAAAGTCTAGTGGACGGCACCCGGAGAAGTCCCTCTCTGTGGGAGCGAATCGGCCGTGAGGATGTATGGGGCAGGATCCGATCCCGCAGGTAGCTAGGTCCCGAGCCATGGAGCGCTTTGAAGATGGTAATTAACACCTTGAAGCGCACCCGGAAGACGACAGGTAGCCAGTGCAGCTCGCGCAACAGCGGTGTTACATGGGCAAACCTAGAGGTGCCCATAATTGCTCGCGCGGCTGCATTCTGGACCAACTGAAGCCTCCGGGTACACCTCAAGGGGAGCCCCATGTAGAGAGAGTTGCAATAATCCAGTCGGGATGTCACGAGAGCATGAGTGACTGTGCGAAGGGCGTCCCGATCCAATAGGGGGCGCAACTGGCGTACCAGGCGCACCTGGTAAAACGCCCTCCTGGCCACGGCTGTCACTTGATCTTCCATGGACAGCGGGGTATCCAGGAGGACACCCAAGTTGCGCGCCCCATCCACAGGGGCAAGATGTTCGCCCCCTATGGCCAGCGTTGGAGAGAGCTGGTTGAATCGGGCAGCCGGCCGATTTGTAATTGTAATTTTTACAAATTGTAATTTTTACAATGACAATAAAGATTATTCTTATTCTTATTCTTATTCTTATTCTTATTCTTATTCTTATTCTTATTCTTATTCTTATTCTTATTCTTATTCTTATTCTTATTCTTATTCTTATTCTTCTTCTTCTTCTTCTTCTTATTATTATTATTATTATTATTATTATTATTATTATTATTATTATTATTATTATTATTATTATTACGCTACTGGCAACATATACGCTCATATAGCATTGTGGCAAATGGTTTCAGCTAATTCTGGTTCTGTTATGGGGACAAGACCTTTTAAAATTATGAACATGAACAACCATCATGGTAATGTTAAATATGAAGCTAAGGTAAGGAAGACATGTGTCAGGCCCCTTACGTGATCTGCCATTCAACTGAGAGGAGGAGGGCCTCGGAGTTAAATTACTAGCAGCACCTACAACAACTGAGATTTATGACTGGTTTCCTGTTGCTGGAAAGATGGAGGTCCAAACACCTCTGGGAGGAATGTTTATAATAGGCATGTGGGATATCTTACTATAATGTCAAACTAGAAATAGTCATGGGAATGGAGGGTTCATTCAACTCTCATGGCAGAAGAGTTAAGGGAACAGTTTCACATTTGTGTATTGGCTAGAATTTGCATTTGGACAGCGGGGAGGGGTCATTATCAGTAAAACCCCACTTGCATAGCCTAAAGGCTTTTAGATGCTGCTTTGCCTTTAATGGATTACCATTCTACTTAATAAAAGGTTCCTTTTGAAGAAATCCGCTTCAGGAGTTTTTACTTTCTTAAACTAGGATAGGAGCCATTACAACAGGCCTATTACAATATTTTACATTCACATCAAAATATATATTTTTTATTTATATTAAATTTATATCCCGCCCTTCTCCAGAAGGACCCAGGGCGGCGCACAGGAATTAAAAACATACAAATATAACAATATAAAATTTAAAAAGATATTAAACTCCCAACCTGTGCTAAAATCAATAAAAATCCCCAATTTAAAACTGTCTAAAAGCAGTCACAGCGGAAGGTTACGCTAGGCCGGCTTGATGGAAGAGGTGTGTCTTTAGACACTGGCGGAAGAGGCGGAGGTCAGAGATGGTGCGTAGTTCAGGGGGTAAGTCGTTCCAAAGGGCAGGGCCCGCCACAGAGAAGGCCCTTCCCCTGGGTGTCGCCAACCGGCATTGCCCGGCCGACGGCACCCTGAGAAGGCCCTCTCTGTGGGAGCGGATCGGACGAAGGGATGTATATAAAATAGTATTTTTGTGTAGCTTATTTCTCATTATCTGCTTTTTTTAAAATAGAATTTCCAACAGAGAAAAGCAGTTGAGAAAAACATTTCGCTACAGTTAGTTAATTCTTCCCTACATGTGTTATATTCAGTGTATCAATTTTAAAAGCAAATGAGGCATTACTTCTTGTATTTCCAGCAAACACTAACTGTGCAAATTTAGATTATGCTCCTCTCAGTGGAAATATTATTTTCTAATCTTGATTATATTTAAATTATTTTTAAAAGTTAGAAAATAGGGCAATATTAAGAAGCAAAGAAACTTAAGAGAGTTGGATTTGTCTTGTACAACAGGGGTCCTCAACTCCTCGGCCGCAGACCGGTGCCGGTCCGTGGCTTGATAGGAACTGGGCCGCGGGGCTGGAGAGGAGGAGGAGGGAGGAGGGGGCAGGCCCCTGGGCAGAGCGCGTGCACTGGAAGCGGGAGAGTGCAGGCACGGCCATTCAAGGCCCTAGAGCAGTGGTCAGCTCTTTGGCCCCTCGGGTGATGAGGTTTTTCCTCTCTCCCTCCCTCCCCCCTCCAGAGGCAGCAGAGGGCCCGGCATGTCGGCTGGGTGGGGGGCTGCGGCTGCCTCCTCCTGGAGCGAGCGAGCAGGCGGGGGGAGGGCCCGGGGCTGCGGCTGCCTGGGCGTTGCCGGGGCTGTCCAGGTGGCGGGCACCCGCCTCCCTCCCAGCCCTATGTGGTGGGCAGCCCTGGAGGGCGCGTCTTGGTGGCCATTGGAGGGAGCTGGTGGAGACGCGCCTGGCTGTCCTGCCCAATGCACCTGCTAGGCGACCTTGGTCGGTGGGAGCTGCATGTCGCAGGGCTCGGGGGCAGCAGCAGCAGCAACAGCTGCCTGCAGAGGTTGTCGAGGTGCACTTTCCGGGGCTGGCCGCCACGTGGGGCTGGGAGGTGGGCATGCGGTGCCCGGACGGCCTCGGCGGCGCTTGGGTAGCCGCAGCCTCAGGTGCTCCCTCCGCCCGGTCGCTGCGGGAGGAGGAGGCAGCCATGGCCTCCCCGGACGGCATTCCGGGCTTTCCGCTGCTTCCAGGGGTGGGGGAGAGGGAGGGAGGGAGATACTGACATGCAGAGAGAGACAGAGGGGGAGGGAGGAAGAGACAAACAGAGAGAGACACAGAGAGAGAAGGAGAGAGAGGGACAGACAGACAGACACACACACACAGAATGACAGATGGGTGGAAGGAGGAGAGAGACAGATAAAGAGGGAGACAGACAGAGAGAGAGACAAAAAGAAAAAGGGGGGAAGGAACCAGCGTCCGGTGGGTGAGCGAGCAAGCAAGGGAGCAAGCGTGGCGGGCGGGCGAGGTCACTTCCAGGGGCTGAGGATGTTCTGCGGTGGGGGGGGAGGGAAAGACAGACAGACAGACAGACAGACAGAGAGAGGCACAGACACAGAGAGAGACAGAGAGGGAGGGAGGGAATCAGAGAGAGTGACAGACACACACAGAGAGACAGGGAGAGACAGAGAGAGGGAGGGAGGGAGAGAAAGATAGACAGAGACACAGAATGAGTGATTAAGTGAGTGAATGCGAGACAGACAGACACACACACACACACACAGAGTCACAGAGATGGGCGGACGAAGAAGAGAGAGACAGAGATACAGAGAGAGAGAGAGAGAAAGAAAAAGAGAAAGAGAAAGAAAGAAAGTGGGACAGAGAAAGAAAGAAAGAAAGAAAGGAAGGAAGGAAGGAAGGAAGGAAGGAAGGAAGGAAGGAAGGAAGGAAGGAAGGAAGACCACAATTGAGCCCAACATTTTGGTTGCTAAGCAAGACCAGTGTTAAGTGAGTTTCACCACATTTTCCAAGTTGGCCGTTCCCACTGGTCACATGATCACTGAGCCACACCCACAAAACAGGCCACACCTTCTGGCTCTCAAAAGAAATTTCAATCGTGGTATTGTTGATATTTGGCATTTTTGACTAATGAGTTTGCCGACCACTGGCTAAGGGGAATGGATCGCACTGCCGAAGACAGCGCGGACCCAACCATTACTGTTTGTGGAGGATCCGTCAGGAAGTCTTTGATCCATTCACAAGTAAGGGGAGGAAAATTCAGGTCAGTCAGCTTTTCAATTTATTACTCCAAAATAAAAATAAAATATTGACGATAGAGGGCCATGATTTACAGCTGAGCTGGCATGCTTTAATCTGGGAGGGAAAGAGTAAAGCCCATAAATATTTCTAGAGACACCAGGTAAGAGGGGCCTTATTAGAAATATCAAAATAAATTTCTACACAAAAATTACTAGATTCCTAAGTCAAAATAAACTTCATAAAAATAACTAAAAAATAAAATTCCTAAATCAAAATAAACTTCTACACAAAAATTCCTAGATGGATATCAGCCATGGAAGCAATTGTCTACCCCAATGTAATATGGGGTAGATAATATTGACATATAAGGATGGGCAAGGAAAACGTAAAACAAATCAGAAGTTAAAATTACAGGGAATTGAATTAGGCTGGTGGCCATATCTACCAATTTAACCAAGATACAAAAATGATTTAGAACAGCAGGATTTCAAAATGAACAAGAAGAATTTGACAAAATAGTAACAGGAACAGAAGAAAAAATTATTATAAAAACAAACAATTGTCTCTTAAAATTCAAAATGGAGGAACATATAGCAAACACAATGAGTGTTTGCTATATGTTTACCTGCAACTAATAGTTGGAGACATATATTTATTTACCTGCAACTAATAGTTGGAGACATATTGCCATGGTGGATGTGGCCATGGTGGCCATGGCCCGCACCCACTGCTGTTGTACTTGCTCTCCTTGGCCTCCTTGGCCAGGTTGCTCATGGTGTGTGCAGGAGGGCAAAGTGTGTGGGTCAGAGGGAGGCCCACTTCCTCTCTTGTAAGGAGACCCGGCTTTGTAACAAAAGCATTCTCAGTGATTGGATGGGAGACCACCATGAGAGGTCAGGAGGTAAGGACAAGCGGATGGCAAAAGGCAGCAGGGCTGCTGGTGGCCAAGTGCCAAGGCAGGATTTACCTCAAATCCTCTCTCTCTCAATATAATCTTCTTCCTTCTTTCCTTTTCCCCCTTTTTTCCTTTTTCCTTCCCTCTTCATTCTCCTTTCTTTCATCTTCCTTCCCCTCTTTCCTTCTTTTTCCTTCCTTGCTCTCTTCGCCTCTTTCCTTCTTTTTATTTGACTTTCCTGTCCCTTCTTGGATGCTCAAAGGCAAAAGGGGAAACATATCTTGATGCCTCCTTGCCTTGTGATCAACCTACCACTTTTGCTAGTAGTTAGTGGCCACTTATAAGACTGAGAACAACCCAGGCTCAGTTTATCCCACACTTTCATTTAGTGGGGGCATCCAAAGACAATAGTACAGCAAAACTATCAAAATAATGACTCTGATAATTGATCAGAGCTTTTTTGTTTTTTATGTGCAACAGCGTTAGCATTTAAGAATAGAGCTAAGTTAGTTGCTTTTCTATTAATACATAATCCTTAAAAGGGCTCTTCTATAGGGACCCTGCCATGGTCTAATTCAGACTGAAAATATATCAAAGGAATATTTTCCCCACTTGCTTTTTCCTGTTTTCCCCACTGGAAATAGCTGTTTGCAACACACAAAGAAGGGATACTTTCCTAAGAGCTCACAATTCAAGAATACCAATGTGCTGTTCATTAAGTGCACGTGAGAGTGGGGAAAGCCATGGGGGGGGGGGGGCTAGTGAAACAACGTGCACTCAAGGCCTCTCTGATCCACTAAGATACCTCATACTTCTCCCTTCCTTCCTACCTCAAGGACTCACTTACCTTGCAAACATCTTCTCAGGGTTCCAAATAGCATCCAATACAAAATCAGAGTCCGAGGCAAGAGATTCTTCAAAGGTCAAATTTATTAAAAGAATCATGTTGGCACATCTAGGAAAACCCAAATCTGAAAGTGTCCAGATTTCCCCACCTAGTTGAAAGCGCAAAATCGTGCCCCAACACCCAGTGTTGGCAGCAGATCTGATCAATTGTCCTGTGGGTAATCCACATAACAATGGATGTATTGTTCAACCATCACATTTGTTCATTCTGCCACTCCATTCGTACTCTGATGGAAAGCCAAGCTCAGTCCTTGCGTGCACCCAAAGGACCTGAGGAACTCTCTCCAGAACGTGGTGGTGAACTGGACTCCTTGGTCTGAGATGATTTTCTGGGACACACTGTGTAGGTGGTAGATATGTTTGACAAACATCTTTGCTAGCTTCTTCACTGAGAGTAACCCCAAGCAAGCAATAAGGTGGGCTTGCTTGGAGAATAAGTCGATGACTGTTCAAATTGCGGTATTTCTGTCGCTATTTGGGAACTCTACGATAAGGTCCACTGTGATCTCTTCCAAGGGTTGGCTGAGACTGGCCATCTGTTGCCTAGCTTAAGAAAGTAAAAAGTCTTGAAGCGAATTTCTTCAAAAGGAACCTTTTATTAAGCAGAATGGTAAACCATTAAAGGTAAAGCAGCAATGTTAGTGTTCTGGGAAGGGGGGAGAGTATGAATTAAAACAATTGCAGAGGTGGAAGCTTTTCTAAAAAAACATTCCCCAATCCTGGAGGATGAAAATGGGGGAGCGGAGGGGGCCAAGGCTCCGCCCACTGGAGGTCAGGGAGAGGAAGATACAATTGCTAAAGGACTTAGATCTCACAAATGACTTTTTTCTATATAGTGTAACCTCTATCTGGATGTTTATAGAATTAATGATTGATTGCATGAATATAAACTGATATATTTGTATCTCTTTCCACTTTGTAGGGAAATGAAAAATGATTTGTATTATCTTATCTTTTTTTTTGTAAGAAGCCTCGGAGGGGGCCAACACCTCCGACATAGATGTCCTCAAAATATCTTTGTAATACCTTATACCCGTTTCCTATTTTTAAAAATTTTGTAAAAACCAATAAAACTTTTTTCTTATAAAAAAGGTAAAGCAGCATCTAAAAGCCTTTAGGCTATGCAAGTGGGTTTTACTGATAATGATCCCTCCACTCTGTCCGAATACAAATTCTAGCCAATACACAAGTGTGAAACTGTTCCCTTAATTCTCCTGCCATGAGAATCGAATAAACTCTACATACCTATGATTATCTCTAGTTTGACATTATAGTAAGATATCCCACATAGCTATCATAAACATTCCTCCAGAGATGTTGGGACCTCTATCTTTCCGGCAACAGGAAACCAGTCGTAAATCTCAGTTGTTTTAGGTGCTGTTAGTAATTTAACTCCAAGGCCCCCTCCTCCCAAATGAATGGCAGATCACGTAAGGGGTCTCACATGCTGCCATTCTTTAGAAAAAGGAGATATCCACCTGTGGAAAGACAAAAACAGAAATTCCCTCATAGTATTTTTACAAGATTTGTCAGGGTATTGGGAGTGAATTTTTTTCAATAGGGCAGGTGCCCTAACATGGTGTTTTACAACCCTTTCATTTTGGGATAAAGGTAAATGTTTCCAAGCAACTAAGTATTGGGTTTTCCCCCTGTGAGTTCTAGAGTCCAGGATTTCTTTAATTTCAAAATGTTGTTCACCTTCTATCATGATAGGAACAGGTGGTGTAGGTGCAGGTGGTCTGAGCTGTGAGATTACTTCTCGTTTGAGTAAACTAATGTGAAACATTGGATGGACTTGCCTGAGTGCCTTTGGAAGGAGTAATTCTACTGTTACTGGGTTGATAACTCTGGTGATCAGGAAAGGTCCGATGAACCTTGGTCCTAATTTCTTAGATGGCTGCAATGACTTCAGGTATTTTGTAGATAAGTATACTCTATCTCCAACATGGAAAGGTCTGGGGTCTATTCTTTTATTGTCATTTCGAATTTTAAAAGCCTCTCTAGCTTTCTGTAAAGCTAATCTAACTACTGGCCATGTGTTTCATAGGTTGTCTATCCACTCTTTAAGTGAGGGGCTAGTGGGTTCTTCTGTGGGTAGTTCAGGCATGGGGCTGAAATCCTGGCCTGTTGCTACTCTAAAAGGGTGAAACCAGTGCTTGAATGCACAGCCTTATTGAAAGCTACTTCTGCAAAAGGTAAAAGGTCAACCCAGTTATCCTGTTGAAAATTAATAAAACATCTCAGGTATTGTTCTAGAATCATGTTCTGATTTTCAGATTGACCATTGATGCAAGGTTGGTGGTGCCAAGTAAGTTTAAAAATGCCCCCCCCCCAAATTTTGAGGTGAATTGAACTCCTCTATCGGAGATGATTCTCTGCGAAGTTCCATGAAGGCGATAAATGTGTGTTAGAAATAGCTTGGCTAAACCTTTGGCAGTTGGGATCGTTTGGCACAGTATAAAGTGTGTCTGTTTTGGGGTCTCAGAAAAAACGAGGATGTCATCAAGGTAAATGAGCACACCTTGGTATAGGTGCTAATTTGCACCTTATTTATGTATTGCATGAAGACTGCAGGGGCCCCTTGTAGCCCAAATGGCATAATTTTGAATTGGAAGCTACCAAGGGGGCAGTTAAAGTCTGTCTTCCATTCATCCCCCTCTTTGATATGTATGCGGTAATACGCCTCTCTCAAGTCCAGTTTGGTGAACACTTTGCCCTTAGCCAAGTGGTTCAACATGTCTTTCATGAGGAGTAGGGGGTAAGTGTTCTTTACACATATGGCGTTATGAAGATCAATGCAGAGCTGTATTGAAGATCAATGCAGAGCTATAATGCACCCCCCCTGGTCTTTCCTCTCTTTGAAGAGCATGGGGGCCACTATTTCTGACTTCGCTGGTTGGATAAAGCCCCACCACAAATTGATGTCAATATACTTACTTAATTCTACCATATCTTTAGGAGTCATGGAGTACATTTTTGGCTTCAGTAGGGTGGCCCTAGGCACGAACTCTATTGCAGTCAATGCGCCAATGAGGGGGGAAATAGTTGCAATCTTCTTGTGAGGGGGTAGGTATTTTCCATGCAAACAGTGTTGATATCGCACAACTTTACTCCCCCCCCCCCCCATTGTTCTTCTCCTTAAAGCAGAGAGGGTCAGTTACCTTGGACTTGGCTGGTTGGATGAAGCCCTGCTCTAAGTTACTATCAATATATTTCCTTAATTCTGCCATCTCCTTAGGGGTCATTACATCTTAGGCTTTTGTAGCTTTGCTCTGGGCACAAACTCTATCACAGGGGAGATAGTTGCAATCTTCCTCACTGAAAACCCCATCTAAGTCATGGTATTCTTTTTGGTACAATACTGCAGTCATTCTGAACCACGAGCTCCACCTCCCACCAAAAGCTGACCACTGGAAAACCAGCCAGAATACCTTTATAGCTCCAGCCAATTTTGTGGTAGGCATTTTGGCTTGCTTCATTTGGGTCCGGTGACCTAGAGGTCTTCCCCATATTGGTCCCTGTGTGTACAGACTCAATTTAGGAAATCAGCTAACTTTCCAGGAGTCCCATTGAATATTACCAGAAATTGGGGAGGTGCGGGAGCCAGTGGGGATGGTGCCTGGATTGGTGTTGGTTGTTGGGCAGGCATTTATGGCTGGACCCCCCCCCCCCTTGCAGCAATATAATACAATACAATACAATAGCAGAGTTGGAAGGGACCTTGTAGGTCTTCTAGTCCAACCCCCTGCGTGGGCAGGAACCTTATACCATTTCAGACAAATGGCTATCTAACATCTTTTTAAAGACTTCCAGGGTTGGGGCATTCACAACTTCTGGAGGCAAGCTGTTCCAGAGGTTAATTGTTCTAACTGTCAGGAAATTTCTCCTTAGTTCTAAGTTGCTTCTCTCCTTGATTAGTTTCCACCCATTGCTTCTTGTCCTGCCCCCAGGTGCCTTGGAGAATAGTTTGACTCCCTCTTCTTTGTGGCACCCTCTGAGATATCGGAACACTGCTATCATGTCTCCCCTGGTCCTTCTCTTCATCAAGCTAGACATACCCAGCTCCTGCAGCCGTTCTTCATATGTCTTGGACCTGGTAGGAATTGCGGAGACCTGGTTGGGCCACGAGGGAGGACTCCCCCTCGTTGAAATGTGCCCACCAGGTTACCGCGCTTTTCATCAGCCTCGGGCCCTAGGCAGGGGTGGTGGGGTAGCGGTTATTATTAGGGAAGGTCTGGAGCCGAGAGAGACCATTGTGCCACAGACCACCGGTTGTGAGTCCCTCTGTGTGAAGTGGGGCCTAGGGAGGCAGTTGGGCTTGCTAGTTGTATACCTGGCTCCCCGCTATGTAACAGCAGCCCTGCCCGAGCTCCTCGAGGTGATCGCTACGATGGCAGTTGAGACCCCCAGACTTTTAGTCATGGGGGACTTTAATCTGCCATCGGTGGGCGAATCATCCAGGGTAGCTCGGGAGTTCATGGCTTCCATGACGGCCATGGACCTGACCCAAGTAATTCAAGGCCCCACTCACGAGGGTGGACATACACCGGATCTCATCTTTGTCTCAGGCCAATGGAAGAGTGATCTGGGTATAGGGGATGTAGTCATCACGCCCTTGTCATGGACAGACCACTCACTTCTCCGGCTCGACTTTCCAACCGCTGCCCCTCACCGCGGGGAGGCGGAACCTGAGTCACCAATTTGGTTCCGCCCCAGGCGCCTGATAGACCCTGATGGGTTCCAGACGGCGCTTGGGCCACTTCCTGTACCCCTGACCCGCGCCCCGATGGAGGACCTCGTGGCCGCATGGAATACTGCGACCACGGGAGCCTTGGATCGGGTCGCGCCCTTGCGGCCTCTCTTGTGGCGGCGAGCCACCCTGGCTCCTTGGTTCACCGAGGAGCTAAGGGTGATGAAACGCCACAAGAGATGCCTAGAGAGAAGATGGAGGTCTTCCCGTTCTGAATCCGACCGGACACAGGTAAGAGCCCATTTACGGACTTACATTGTGGCGCTGAGAGTGGCCAAACGCCATCATTGTGCCACCCTCATAGCATCCGCAGAAAACCGCCCTGCCGCCCTGTTTAGGGTGACCCGCTCCCTCCTCCAACAGAGGGTCCGGGAAGCCCCGCTACAGGGTAGAGCAGAGGAATTTGTGACTTTTCTGCAGGAGAAAATCGCTCAGATACAGAACGAGTTAGCCCCCATTGATGGCCCAGTGGGATGCCACGAGACAGATCTTGTTTGGGAGGAGTTTGACTCCGTTACTTCCGAGGATATGGACAGGTTACGTGGGCGACTGCAAGCCACCACATGTTTATTGGACCAGTGTCCCTCCTGGCTTGTACTGGCATCCTGGGAGGTGACACGAGGCTGGCTCCAAGAGGTTGTCAACGCTTCCTTAACTGAGGGTTCCTTTCCTGCTTCCCTAAAAGAGGCTATGGTGAGGCCCCTCCTTAAGAAGCCCTCTTTGGATCCAGCTCTTTTAACCAACTATCGTCCAGTCTCCAACCTTCCCTTCTTGGCGAAGGTTGTTGAGAGTGTGGTGTCACAACAGTTTCCCCGTCACCTGGAGGAAGTTGATTATCTAGATCCGCGCCAGTCCGGCTTTCGGCCCGGGCATAGCACCGAGACGGCATTGGTCGCGTTGGTCGATGATCTCTGGAGGGCCAGAGATGGGGGTTGTTCCTCCATCCTGGTCCTATTAGATCTCTTGGCGGCTTTCGATACCATCGACCATGGTATCCTATTGCATCGGCTGGGGGGGTTGGGGGTGGGAGGCACCGTTTTACGGTGGTTCTCCTCCTACCTCTCTGGCCGATCGCAATTTGTGTTGACAGGAGAGCAGAGGTCGACCCCGAGACCCCTCACATGTGGGGTGCCTCAGGGGTCGGTCCTCTCGCCTCTCCTGTTTAACACATATATGCTGATGATACTCAGCTGTATATATCTACCCCAAACCACCCCAACGATGCCGTAGCGGTGATGTGCCAGTGCCTGGAAGCTGTACGGATCTGGATGGGAAGAAACGGACTCAGGCTCAACCCGACCAAGACCGAGTGGCTGTGGTTTCCGGCTGCCCGATTCAACCAGTTGACTCCATCGCTGGCCATTGGGGGCAAACATCTTGCCCCAGTGGATGGGGCGCGCAACTTGGGTGTCCTCCTGGATGCCCGGCTGTCCATGGAAGATCAAGTGACAGCCGTGGCCAGGAGGGCGTTTTACCAGGTTCGCCTGGTTCGCCAGTTGCGCCCCCTATTGGATCGGGACGCCCTTCGCACAGTCACCCATGCTCTCGTGACATCCCGACTGGACTATTGTAACTCTCTCTACATGGGGCTCCCCTTGAGGTGCACCCGAAGACTTCAGCTGGTCCAGAATGCAGCCGCGCGAGCAATAATGGGTACCGCAAGGTATACCCATGTAACACCGCTCCTGCGCGAGCTGCACTGGCTACCTGTCGTCTTTCGGGTGCGCTTCAAGGTGTTAGTTCTCATCTTTAAAGCGCTCCATGGCTCGGGACCTAGCTATCTGCGGGATCGGATTCTGCCCCATACATCCTCCCGGCCGATTCGCTCCCACAGAGAGGGACTGCTCCGGGTGCCGTCCACTAGACTTTGTCAGCGGGCGACGCCCAGGGGAAGGGCCTTCTCTGTGGTGGGCCCAGCCCTCTGGAACGACCTTCCCCCCGACATTAGAACAACTACGGACCTCCGCTCCTTCCGTCAGAAATTAAAAACTCACTTTTTCTGCTTGGCCGGCCTAGGTTAGTCTCTACCTCAGGGGTTAGGGAATGTTAATTTTAAAATGGGGATTTTAGTGCAGGGACAGTTGATTTAATTTGTTTTTATTGTATTTATTCATGTATATATTTTATGTTGTTTTAATTTTCCCTGTGCACCGCTCCGAGTCCCCCTGGGGAGAGGACGCGGTATAGAAAAATAAAATCTATCTATCTATCTATCTAAGCAAATAAACTGGGGAGGTGGTTGTCATACAGATTGAGAAAAGAAAGAGAAAAAAGATTAATATATCAACTTCAAGAGGAACCTGGTGAATTACAACATTCAATGGAAGGGAAGAAAAGGATTGCATACAAGTATTTTGAGAATCTGTACAAAGGAGAACAAGTAGATGAAAAACAAATGAAAGAATATCTAAACGAAGAAGAAACCCCGTTAATAACAGAAGACATGAAAGAAATGTTGTCAAAAAAAATAATGACACTAGAATTGAAATAAGTCATCCAGAAACAGAAAAATAATAAAACGCCAGGCCCAGATGGATTCCCAGAAGAATGATACAAAATAATAGATGAACTGAACAAATTGATAGAACCCTTGATGTTGGAGATGTATAATGAGGCACTGATGAAAGCAAAAAATACCGGATTCATGGAGGGAAGCACATATTACATTAATATTTAAAGAAGGTGTAGATAAAAAACAGGTTCAAAACTATAGGCCAATCTCCTTGTTAAATGCCGACTATAAAATATTTGCAACAATAATAGTATCTTAGAGTACTATGAGGCACATCCAGAGAAACAAGTGGCATTTGTCTCTCTGAATGCACACAAGGCATTTTATAATTTAAATTGGGAATTCATGATCCAACAAATCAAGAATATGAAATTAGGGGACCGATTTGAAAGATTAATAGAAACGATATACTCCACCCAAAGGGCAAATACATTATTAAATGGGGAAAGTACAGAGACCTTTAAAATAATGAAAGTGTTGTAGGAAAGCCAAGACACAGACAAGCTCTTCAAAGCAGCAAAGATTTTATTATGTGCACGATCCAGCATTAGGCTTGCAGCCCATACAAACATGTCTGAACCCCCAAATATTGACAAGGATTGTCTCTTATACCCTCGGTGACGTAGACATTCCCGTTCTCCTACATCTGCCCAAATATGGAGTTGGGGGACTCGAAAACCTACCAGTTGACACAGTTTGCCGACAAGATATATGCATTTAGAGGCTATTTGTGGCTAGCAAGGAGATAAATGGGGAAGTTGCTGGGAAAAGATCGTGGGAGCAACCCAGCAAAAAGGATGCTGTCTGGGGCAGGACCTTTTTGCAAGTAAAGCAGTATATTGAGCATAGCTTGCAATCTTACTTCTTGACCAAAGTTTACTTGACCAATGTTTCAGGCCTAGGCCAGCCCTAGACCTCTGTATCTTCCGTTCAGGGGTGGGTTTCAAAATTTTTGGAACATATTCTGTGGCTTGCTGGCCATGTGACCGGGTGGGAGTGGCTTGCTGGCCATGTGACCGGGTGGGAGTGGCTTGCCGGCCATGTGACTGGGTGGGAGTGGCCAATTTGGAAAATGTGAAACTCACTTAACAATGGTCTTGGTTAGCAACCAAACTTTTGGGCTTAATTGTGGTCATAAGTTCTCTCTCTCTCTCTCTCTTTTTTTTTCTTTCTTTCCTTCTGTCTTTCTTTCTCTCTTTCTCTGCCTCTCTTTCTTTCTCTGTCTCTTTCTTTCCTTCCCTCTTTCTTTCTCTCTCTCTCTTTCTTTCTTTCTTTCTCTCTTTCTTTCTCTTTCTCTGCCTCTCTTTCTTTCTCTGTCTCTTTCTTTCCTTCCCTCTTTCTTTCTCTCTCTCTCTTTATTTCTTTCTCTTTCTCTCTTTCTTTCTCTCTTTCTTTCTCTTTCCCTCTTTCTCTCTCTTTCTTTCTCTCTCATTTTTTCTTTCTTTCCCTCTTTCTCTCTCTCTTTATTTCTTTCTCTTTCTCTTTCTTTCTTTCCCTCTTTCTCTCTCCCTCTCTTTCTCTCTCTCTCTTTCTGTCTCTTTCTTTCTTTCCCTCTCTCTCTTTCTTTTTTTCTCTTTCTTTCCTTTGTCTCTTTCTTTCTCCTTTTCTCTGTCTGTCTTTCTCTCTCCCTCTCCCACTTTCTTTTTCTTTCTTTCTCTTTCTCTCTTCTCTCTTTCTTTCTCTTTCTTTCTTTTTCTTTTTCTTTCTCTTTCTTTCCCTCTTTCCCCCCCTCTCTTTCCCTATTTCTCTTTCTCTCTCTCTCTTTCTTTCTCTCTCGTTCTCCTTCTCTCTTTCTGTCGCTTTTCTTTCTCTCTTTCTCTCTCTCTTTTTTCTCTTTCTTTCCTTTCTGTCTCTCTTTCTTTTTTCTCTCTTTCTCTCTGTCTGTTTTTCTTTCTCTCTTTCTTTCTCTCTCTCCCACCTTCTTTTTTTCTTTCTCTCTCTCTGTCTCTCTCTCCTTTGTTTCCCCATCTGTCACTCTGTGTGTGTGTGTGTGTGTGTGTGTGTGTGTCTGTCTGTCTATCTCGCATTCAGGCACTTAAATCACTCATTTTGTGTCTCTGTCTATCTTTCTCTCCCTCCCTCCCACTCTCTGTCTCTGTGTGTGTCTGTCACTCTCTGGTGCCCCCCTCCCTCCCTGTCTCTCTCTGTGTCTGTGCCTCTGTCTGTCTGTCGTCGTCCCCGCCCCGCCCCCACCTCCGCGGAGCCTCCTCAGCCCGGGTCACTTGCCTTAGCCTGCCCCAGCTGCCCGGCCGCCCGCCATGCTTGCTTGGTCGCTCGCTCAGGCTCCTTCCAGGAGCTGAGAAGCCTCCATGTGTGTGTGTGTGTGTGTGTGTGTGAGGAACGGCAGCCCCTGGAAACGATGAGTGGCCAGCATGCCGGCTGTGGAGGGAGGGAGGGGGAGGGAGGAAGGGAATAGCGCGCTCAGGCTCCTTCCAGGAGCTGAGAAGCCTCCGTGTGTGTGTGTGTGTGTGAGGAACGGCAGCCCCTGGAAACGATGAGTGGCCAGCATGCCGGCTGTGGAGGGAGGGAGGGGGAGGGAGGAAGGGAATCACACGCTCTGCCCAGGGGGCTGCCCCCTCCTCCTCCTCTCTGCAGCGGCGGCGGCAGCAGCAGGGGCTGGGGCAGCGCGGCGCTGAGGGAAAAACAAGACAATGCAGCCGCCTTGCTTGCTTTCCTGCCTGCCCGCCCAGCTGAGGGAGCAGCAGTTAGCAGCGGCGGTTAGGCCCCCCCAGCATCCAGCGATTTTAGCATTGGCTGGGCGGCGGGGGGGGTGAGGATGAACGCGGAGGACTTACTTCCGGGTCCACGGTCGAAAGGGAACGCTCGGGATCGGGAAATTTGACGAAAGGGCTCGCGCGATCCCGGGTGAACCCTTAGAAACCCACCCCTGCTTCCATTGCTACCTCAAAAGAAGTAAGGCAGGGTTGCCCTCTATCACCTCTGCTCTTCATCCTGATGCTTGAAAGTCTCTTAATAAGAATTAGACAAAATTTGGAGATAAGAGGAATTAAAATTAAAAAAGAGAAGTATAAAATTCAGGCCTTTGCAGATAATTTAGTATTCATTATAGAAGAGCCACTAGAAACAGAAAATAACTTAATGTGAGAATTAGAAAAATATGGAGATGTAGCAGGGTTAAAGATTAATAGAGAAAAGACTAAAATGATAACTAAAAATTTGAAGAACAAAATAAAGAATTAGAAAGAATAATAGGACTGCAAGTGACAAAGAAAGTTTAATATCTTGGAATATGGCTAACTGCAAAGTGCTCAACTATAAAAGAAAATAATTATACAAAATTAGTGCAACAAATAAAAAAAGATCTAGAATTATGGGGGAAATTATCATTATCATTATCATTATTAGGGAAAATAGCAGCGATAAAATGAATGTATTACCAAGAATATTATACTTGTTTCAAACAATCCTCATCAAATTAGGATTTTTTTTTCTGAATTGAATAAGATTATATTAAAATGTATATGGCAAGGGAAGAAAGCCAGGATAAGGCTGAAAGTTTTACAGGATGACAGAAGCAGAGGTGGCATGGGACTCCCTGACTGGGAGCTTTATTACAAAGCAGCTGCATTGACATGGATTAGGGATTGGATACATTTAAAAAATAAAAGAATACTAACATTAGAGGGCCATGATTTGCAAACGGGATGGCATTTTTTCCTATGGGAAGAGGGTAAAAAGAAACAAAAATACTTTCACAGGCACTATATTAGAGATGCACTGATACAGGTCTGGAATAAAATTAGAGAAAAACATTATATGAAAATACCGACATTGCTTTACACTATGGAAGCCATGACATATTCCAATATGCTAGATCTATCAAAAAATAGTTAGATATAGTGAAATTTTAGACATCCAAGGAAATTTGAAAAGAAATCAGGAATTAAAGGAGCAAAATATAAATATACTGTAGATTGGTGGCCATATCTCCAACTACAATCGAGATATAAAAAAGATGTAAAAGAATATGGAATATACACAAAATTACAACAAATAGATAAAATTTTGATCGGCCCTGAAAATAAATTCATAATGAAAATTTACAAATATTTATTAGAAGTAACATTAGAAGAAGAAAAAGTTAAAGGTTGCATGATAGCATGGCCCAAAAATTTTGGTTACAATATAGATCTAGTGAATTGGGAAAGAATTTGATACACAAATTATAAGCTAACACGATCAGTAGCACTTAAAGAAAATATGTACAAAATGTTCTATCGTTGGCATTTACCATCAATGAGATTGGCTAAAATGCTGTTTCTGAACTAAAGCAATTGAGCAGGGAAGCCAAAGTGCAAAAGATCCTTAGGAAAAGGTTCACCTTAGCAACCAACCACACATGTTCGCACATGCTACACACACATGCACACAAAACAAATCGGCCCTGGATCCTAACAAGGAGAAGGGCGGGGTATAAATTTGATTTAAAAAAAAAATCCAAAGTCAGAGAAGGGACCCTTACAAATCTCCCTTGGCCAGAAACAATGCTCCTGTCAGGCGTGCCTCATTCAACATCCAAGAAAGAAAACCCCCAACTCCAAATAGTTAGAGAAAAGATACTTTTACTGTGAAGCAAGATCTGAGGCAAAAAGGCACAAACTTGTATATATCAAATGTTTACCCAAATCCCTCCCCCAGTTATCCTGGTCCAATGTCCAATCTCCAATCCCGAAGGGTGTCATGTGGGGTGTCTCATTCAGCTAGTATGCAGAGATGGTTGACCTTGACCAAACCCAAACAGGAGCCTTCAGCATGCGCAGAAGATGGTGAGAACAAAACTCCCTCTTTCAAGATGTCTGCACCAGCACGTTTCCTCTCCCAAATACCATGAGCCCCCTCCCTCCCCATTACTATGGCAGCCAATAGCAAGCAAGTGATATAGAGGCTGACAGCTCCCAGAGCTGGAGAATGCATTTGCAGTAGGAAGAAAAACTTCACTTTTAAAAACCCAGGTGGTTCTGAACTAAAGAAGGCTAGTAATTGAGCAGGGAAGCTAGAGTAGGAGAGATCAAATGCCAGCCCCAGGCATTTAAGCTTTAAGCTCCCCTTTTTCTTCCTTCCTTTCCAATGAGGAGCAGTTTGCAGGGTCTGAAATATACTTTTCCTTTCTGCCTTTGCCCACTTCCCAGCCAAGGAATGCTGCTTCTTTTGCTGCCTTCCCACAAAAAGAACCTCTCTTTCTTTCTCCTTCCTTCCTTCTCATCTTCCTTCCTACCTTCCCTGTCTGCCTCTTTCTCATTCCCATTCCAGAGTTTGGCAATGCTGCTGGCTGTGGCTTTCCCATGTGGGGTAGGGTGAGAGCTGTCCCAGTGAAAGGGAAGCCTCACAGGCTGCAATGCTGGGGCCTTTTGGCCTTCCCAACCCCCAAAAGCCTTCTGCCAGCCAAAAATGGCTGTGTTTTGGCCTCCCCCTGCCTCCAGTAGCTCTCTGCTTTATCTTCCACTTCCAGCTTGCAAAAGTAAGTCCTGTGCTTGATGGAAGGGTGGGGGTCAGCAGGTGGGCAATGTGGGTGGGGCAGCCTCGTGGTCCTGCGCATGACAGATTAATGGCTTCAGTGGGCCGTAGGTGAGGGGGCTAAAATGGCTTCAGTGGGCCGTAGGTGAGGGGGCTAAAATTTGAGCCTCTCTGAGGGGGCTAAAATTTCTACCCCTATCATCAAAAATGAAACAAGATGCACAAATCGGGATGACGGAAACCGCAGCCACTCAGTCTTGGAGGGATTGAGCTTGAGCCTGTTCATCCCCATCCAGATCCACACAGCCTCCATCATGTCGAGGGCTTTGTTTGGGTGGTTTGGGGTAGAGATGAAAAGTTGGGTGTCATCAGCATTTTTTGATTTTTGATTTTTGATTTTATTGGACTTCTATACCGCACCACTCTCCCAAAAAAGGGACTCGGGGCGGTGCACAGGAAACTAAAAATATCAATATAAACATATACCAAAAAGAACAAATACATCATCAATAAAATCTTATTAAATTAAACTATACCCTGTGCTAAAAACAGTAAAAACCCATTTGTTAAAACTTTAAATTAATGTAATTTAACGGTAAAATAGTCTCGGGGAATTAGGCCAGGCCAGCTAAACGAAAGAAGTGTGTCTTTAGATGTTGGCGGAAGAGGCGGAGGCCTGTGATGTTCCTGAGAGTGGGGGGCAGCTTGTTCCAGAGGGCAGGGCCCACCACAGAGAAGGCCCTTCCCCTGGGCATTGCCAGCCGACATTGCCCAGCTGATGGTACCCGGAGAAGACCCTCTCTGTGGGAGCGAATCGGTCGAAGGGATGTATGGGGTAGGAGGCGGTCTCGCAAATAGCTAGGCCCCGTGCCATGGAGTGCTTTAAAGATGGTGATCAACACCTTGAAACGCACCTGAAAGGCCACAGGCAGCCAGTGCAGCTCGCGCAGGAGAGGTGTTACATGTGAATGCCGGGAGGCGCCCAGAATCCCCCGCGCGGCCGCATTCTGCAGTAGCTGTAGTCTTCGGGTGCACCTCAAGGGGAGCCCCATGTAGAGAGCGTTTCCATAGTCCAGGCGGGATGTCACGAGTGCATGAGTGACTGTGCAAAGGGTGTGATGATACCGTACCCCTAAACCACAGATTAGCTCGCCCAGCGGTTTCATCTATATGTTGAACAGGAGTGGTGAGAGAACCGACCCCTGGGGCACCCCACAAGTAAGGCGCCTCGGGGTCGATCCCTGTCCTCCAGCAAACATGAACTGTGATCGATCCAATAGGTAGCAGGAGAACCACCGCAAAATGGTGCCCCCCCCCCCGAGTCATTGTAGTATGTTACCATGGTCAATAGTATCAAAAGCCACCGAGAGGTCTAATAGGACCAGGACAAAGAAGCAGCCCCTGTCCCGGGCCCGCCAGAGATCATAAACCAATTTGACCAATGCCGTCTCTGTGCTGTACCTGGGCCTAAGAGCCAACTGAAATGGATCCAGATAGGCAGCTTCATCCAGATACTGGGGAAGCTGATGTGCTACCACACTCTCAACAACCTTCGCTCCAAAGCGAAGGTTGGAGACCAGACGATAGTTGGCTAAAGAAGCTGGGTCCAGGGAAGGCTTCTTAAGGAGGGACCTCACCATCGCTTCCTTCAGGGCAGTGGGAAAGAACCCCTCTCTCAATGAAGCATTGGTAATCGCCTGAAGCCAGCCTCATGTCACATCCCAGGAAGGTGAAACTAACCAAGAGGCACACGTGTCCAGCACACAAGTGGCAGCACTGAGTCTTCTCATAATCTTGTCCATGCCCCTGGGAGTCACAGGGTCAAATTTATCCCAAATAGTCTCCACAAGATTCATCCCCATCAACTCGCCCGAATCTACTCAGTTGGTGTCCAAGCCTGTCCGAATCTGAGCGATTTTATCCTGCAGATAATGAACAAATTCTTCAGCCCTCCCCTGCAAGGAGTCTTTCCCAGTTCCTTGGTTGAGACCTAAAAAGTAAAAGTGAATTGTTTTTCACAGATATTATTTTGAAGCTTATCTTTACCCAGAGATTTTATTGCAAACTTATGTGTTAACTTATTAAAACTTCTTTAAGATAGAGTAGCAGCTTTTCTCCTTAACAACTGGAGACAATGGAGGGTTTTGAATAACACAAAGAAACTGTTACTTCACAAGAGATAATGTTTGCAATACAGAAATTTTCTAATTCATTTGAGAAAAAATTAGATTACTTGATTGTACAATATGGTGGAAAGGATGGAGATGCATCCCAAATTGAAAAAAACCAGAGGCTAGAGTCCCAAGCACCAGAGAATAATAACTACAAAGGAATTAAACCTGCTGTTTTTTCTGATGAATGGTTTATATCAGGCAATGGAAAAAGTGGAACATGGAAAGAGGAATCAGATGGATGGGAACTCCACCTCAGATGGCATGCCACAGAAGAAGAAACAACAAAAGAACTTATGGTATCAAAGAAAGAAACTTTATTAGTAACATCACTGATAACAACTGTGACAACTAAAGACAGGCTGATTAAGGAAGAAGAAGAAGGGCATCGAAATGACATGAAAGAATCAATCTATATAAATAAAAATGTAACTATGAGTTTATTCAAAACCACTAATCTCAGAAACTACTGCACCAATTGCCACCAAATTTTCACACAATGTTCCTTACAAGTGCAGCACCAATGATAGGTACAGATTGTGTGGATGGCACACCGGTTCCAGGTACATGCCACACAAATGTAAAACTGCAGCTCTTCTGTGTGTTTTCCTCACTCGCTCACTCGCCCCCCTCCCCTTCGTGGGGCCTCCCACCTGGCTGCTTTTCAGCTCATGTCACTTGCACGAGCGGTGGAAAGGTCTGCGTCATATCTGTGATGGTTGCCTCCTCAGAGGCCACTCTCTCCTCCGCTGCTGCTGCCCGCACTGCCAACTCCCCCCCAAGGCCGCTGTCGAGTCAGCGGCCTCTGTCGCCATCCCTGCTGCCAACTCCCACCCAAGGTCGCTGCCAAGTCAGCGGCCTCTCTCTCCACCCCCGCTGCCAACTCCCACCACCACAAGGCCACTGCCAAGTCAGCGGCCTCTCTCTCTCCAGCCCCCCACCAACTCCCTCCCCACAAGGCCACTGCCGAGTCAGCGGCCTCTCTCTCCTCTCTCTCTAGGTAGGTAGGTAGGTAGGTAGATGGATAGAGAGAGTGAGGGAGAAATACATTAGATAGGTAGAGGGAGAAAGGGAGAGGAAGAAATACAGTAGGTAGGTGGGGAGGGAGAGGGAGAGGAAGAGAGGGAGAGGGAGAAATACAGTAGGTAGATAGGTAGGTAGGTAGAGGGATAGAGAGAGGGGGGGAGAAATACAGTAGGTAGGTAGGTAGGTAGGTAGGTAGGTAGGTAGGTAGGGTAAGAGATGAGTAATTGTATATACAAAGACTAATAAAAAAGAAACTATGATAATGGCTATAGATAAATAAAGGAGAGATAATGATAATGTCTATATAGATATGGGTATAACATGGGAAAATTGGATACAAACTTTAAACAGTGGTTGGAAAAGGAAGATTAGAATTTTTTTGACACTAAATATTATTGATGTTTAGTTAGAATAGGTTATAAGGAATAGTATTGTTGGAGGATATTAGAATTAATAAATGAGATGCCAATGTGTGGTTATGTTTTAAGTTTTGATATGTTTTATGATGAGGGATGTGTAAACAATTATAGTTAAATAAGAATGGAAGTATGACATTTGATTCAATATACTTGAAATAATATGAACCTTGGTTGACTATGGAAGAGATGTATGAAAACATTTATAACAAACTGATACACTTTCTACAGCATGTAAGATGGAGGATTTTTGTGTTGTGTTTAAAATTAAAATATATTTTTTTAAAAATTGGGGGGGAAACCAAATAATGTTTTAAAATGAACAAAGCATTCAGAAAGTAGAACAGAAAATTGAACAAATGGAGAAAAGAGTGGAAGAGATTGATTACAGACTTACCCTGGCAGACAAAAGTAATGACAGAACAACAATATCACTTAAAATGGATATGGCTGATTATTATTTGCAGTTTCAGAAAATTGAGGAAGAAAAGGGAGAAAACCTGGTGGAGATAATGGCAGAGCTGCTGGCAAATGTTTTAGAGGTGACCGAAGAAAAGGTGCTTGTTTAGATGGATGAAATATTTAGAGTCTACAGCAGATATCTTCTCCAGCACACTTCCCCTCCCAAATACCGAAACCCCCTCCTCCCCCCATTACTATGGCAGCCAATAGCAAGAAAACGATATAGAGGCTGACACATAGTTGTGCAAATGTGCTCCTTGTTATAGCTAGTACCATGGGAAAAATGGGAATTGAATCTATTACCAACTGCATATAATTAGCATCATTCACATTTGCAAAAAAGTATTGTGTTTATCTTTTCATTATATAGAGTTTGTGTCAACTTCTATTACTTAGAAATTTCTAGAAATTCACAATTTGACCAGACACCTAAAACTTTGGTTATAATTGTAAATTAGAAGATGATAGAAAAAAAAAAGTTTGTATGTTGGCTCCGAACATTATTGAAAAGCAGTGAGGACCTGTTTTTTCTTCAGGCACTTGGCTCAGAATGTTAATGGAACTAGCATGGTGTGATTGAAGGAAACATGTTTTATTGAGAGGGAAGATGTTCAGTGTTGTTTTAAATGGTTTGTTGGTTTGTTTGTTGGTTACTTTATACTGTGGTTTCTCCTTCACTGCCTAGAGTTCCTTCTGATAGATGGATAGCTACCTAAATTTGTTTAATAAATAAATAAAATATTAAGAAAAGTTTTATACAAAGTCTTTCTTTTACTTTGTACAAGTAAAAGTATATGTAAACCTATTCTGAAATTAGAGACGGAACATAAAACTATTTTAAAAATACATTCCCAAAAGCTTTACTGTATTTGAGTTGGTAATACTTTGGGTAATTGTGGTGTGAAAAAATCTTGCTGAGAACTTTACAATAGTTCCATTAGTTTCTGTAATGTCCAGTAATGTCCATAGTCCAGTAATGTTTTGTCTCTATCTGGGCAAAAAATAATTTTGACCACCTACCTATACATGAATTTCATACATTCAGATAATACTTAAATGAAGTTACCCTATGAAATATTTTTTTGCAACATTGAAGATTGACAAGGCTGGGCAATCTTGGACCTTAGATTTCTAAATGATATCAGACTGTCATGAGATTTGGTCCATAAAAAAACCACTATCACATCAGTCCAAAAACATTTTTAAATGAATATGAGCAATTTTGCAGAATAATAAATATGCTATACATTGCTGGGTAGCATACCTATATTTAGTACTATGAAAAAAAATGCATCCCACCTATCTACATAGGTCCCTTCGGGGAGAGAGAGCGGGATATAAATAAAATTTATTATTATTTATTATTATAATATAGTAGCTGTCACTTAGGATATCAGGGTTGAATAGCAGGCATAGAAGGAACCTGGTCTACCCACTAGGTGCATGGAAGCAGCAGTGGGTGTGAAGGTCTGCTTTGAGAAACTATGTTTGGCTTCCTAAATGGATTTAGTAGGCCATCAAATGAGATATAATGCTGGCTTGATCAGTTAGACACGATCTAACAAAGCTATTCTCATGTTTTCACATTACCAAGAAATCATGGTGAATTGTCCCATTCCAATCATGGTGACTGATAGGCAGAAAGCAACTGAATATCCTTCTTCCTGTAGCTGTAAAATGATCATGCCTTTAACCCTAACTAATTGTAAAAAATGAGCTGGAAAGCTGTTATCATTGTTAGATCGGGTAAAGGAAGGACACAGTAGGAGTAAAATCAGCTCTTTATCGCAAGGTAGCCAAGTAAAGACATGCCGGCGGCAGTCCCTTTTTAAGACCCTGGTCCCAAACGAGTGCAATAAGTGCTATACAACAGGCACCGGGTAAGCACTTTGTTGCAACGCGCAGTTCAGGAAACAGTGATAGTCCGCACAGATGCAGACTGACCCATCTGGCTTAACTGGGGTTACAATCGGCATCTCCCAATGCGCATGATCCACTGGCTCTAGGATCCCCTGAACAATCAATTTATCCAGTTCCGCATCGATATTTGGTCGGAGCACAAAAGATACCCTCCTGGGTTTAAGTCGAATTGGGGCAATTTGCGGATCAAGATTAAACGAGATTGGGGTCCCTGTATACTTATCCAGACCAGGACTGAAAACTTCCTCGAACTCCTTGAAAAGTTCGTCGCAGTCTTCCCCACTCTCATGTTCTCATGTAGCACAGACTTCGTGCACTCGGACGATGTCAAGACCCAATGCCTCTAACCAGTCCAGATCCAGCAGGCTTGGAAGTTTGTCCTTGACCACCATAATTGGTAGTCTTGCCTTGAACCCTTCATGCTCAACTGTGAAAACCCCTTCTCTGATAGCTGGAACCTATATCCTGATAGTCTCGGATTCTCAGGGTCGGCTCCTTTAATTGGTGCTTTTGTAGACCAGGGACGACGTGACTAATCATGTTCCAGAACATAATGGTGAGGGAGGATCCCATGTCGACCTCCATTTTGCATGGCACCCCTTCAACCTGGACCGTCATCTTGCATTTCCACTGGACCCTCGACCAGATCTGCCCTATTGATGTGTAAACTGCAGGTTTGGGGTTATCTATGGCACTAATCTGTTGGATCTGACGAGCCCTCTGGTCTGTTTTCTGCATTGGTGGCTTCGCTTGTAGCACCCATTTTTTTGCAGGATGTTCCGCTGGTTGCCAGGATGCTGCAGGTCTCTCTGAGGGTCGGCTGCTTCTGCAGACCCTCACAATGTGGCCCTTCTTCCCACATCTCTGGCAGAACACCTCCCAGAAATGACAATGCGTTCTGGGATTATCTTCTCCACAACCGCCGCATGGCGGGTAATGCGATTCAAACTTTCGCACTGGTTGCCCCTCTTTGCTGCACATGCGGAAAGCTTCGGCGTCTTCCACATCTTCAGCTGGTTCAGCATTTTCAAAATGGATGTTTTTGCAACGCTTAGCGTTTCGCGCCCTACCCGGCCAGATGATACTCATCGACCGGTCTGCCATTTCTGTGGCTCTGGCTATATCCAGGGCAATTTGCAATGTTAAATTCCCCTTTGACAGGAGCCTCTGTTGGAGGTTCAAGTCTCGACAGCCCAAAATGATCCTGTCGAGGATTAACTCATCCAAATCCCAGAACTCATAGTTTGCTGCGGATTGGCGCAGCGCAGCCACATACTGATTAATAGTCTCTCCCTCCTTCTGTTTCCAGGTATGGAATGCATACCTCCTTACCAACTTGGAAGACCAGGGGATGTAATGCATTTTGAGAGCCTGTTGTAGGGCTGACCAGGTTACCAACTGCAATGAAGTTGGCTCACACAAGTCCTTTGCTGTAGCTAGCAACTCACGGCCACAGTAGCTCAGGAACATGTTCTTCTTCCGATGTTCCGGGAGGCCTCCAAGGTCGTGCGCCTCCAGGTAACACTCAAACTGAATCATATAAAACTCCCAGTCTTCAGTTGCTGGGTTGAATGGAGCCGGAGAAATGGGCGAGGGATTCATCATCCTGCTGTTGGTAGGGTGCTTGTCCCGGTGGCTGGTTCCCACTTCTACCGGTCTCCAGACTTGGCTCCTTGTTGAGTGCTTCGCTCTTGCCTAGTTACCTTCCAATCCCACCTTCGTCGCCAGTGTTAGATCGGGCAAAGGAAGGACACACTAGGAGTAAAATCAGCTTTTTATTGCAAGGTAGCCAAGTAAAAAAACAGCCGGCGGCGGTCCCTTTTTAAGGATCCCGCTGGTGCAACCGACCAATAGCAGCCGACCTTTTCTATCCAATCAGCTCACTCCAGTACCTCTATTGTTTAGAAACAACAATCATTATTGCTATCAATGGAGGAAGAGGGGGAGAAAGAGTGAGATTATGTGGCAGGTAAACATTCCATCTTTTCAATCTTTATTATCTCCTGGTTTAAAGGATCAAGAAATGCAATAGAAGTGACATCCACTTTGTTTTAATATGTGTACTATAATATGGGTGATCCACTGTTTATTCTTGTCAATTGACTTTTAACATTATATTTTCTCCAATACTTTAAGAATTTCATGGCAGCACCTGCCAATTTTGGTTGAGCTCATAAGTTCTGGATTCTACTTGGATTGGAAACTTTTTGGGAATTCTAGGTCTGTACTAGACAGTTGATAAAACATCCTGGAGGAAGATAGTAGCAAGTCGCTTCCAAGAAAATGGCATTAAAGCAGTGATCAGAAAGCAAACTTCATTTGAAGACATTGCAGGATATTAATTCAGAGTAAGATTATCTAGCATGAAAAGCTTGAAAAATATATTTGATATTTTTAATGACATTTTATTATATATTCTGCTAATTATTGTCTCTTCAGGAGAAAGAAAGATCTACCAGTGATGAATCATCAATAATAAGAAATTAACATGGATTTCATTGGAAGACACAGTAACATGTATGACTAAATGGTGCAGATATAATTTAGGCTGTTCATACAAGGTGACATTTTATTCAGGCTCAAAATATTCACCATTTGCTAATTGCAACTAGCAGGTTATTCAAATGCTGTTGTTTTTAATTAGAGTTTATACACCAAAAATTTTCTTTAGATTAAATATAAATGGTGACTCCTTCTAAAGGTAGACACTGTCCTCTAGTGGAAGAAAGAAGTCACAGTAGAGCTTGGAAAACAACTCTTCACTATTTATAGAAACACAGCACTGAGATAAAAAATCGACTCTGGCTATCTGATGCTATTCTTCCATTCCATTCAATTGAAACTAAATCACAGAACAAGGATGATTCCAATTTTAGAGATTCCCCCATTCTTCATTTTAAACAGCTTTTATCCAAATCCAATTTATTAAAAAGCACAAGTGTATCTTCATTTTTGAAGTCTCATTTCATATAAGGATTTTGATTTCTCCCCAAGTAAATAATGTGGCTAAGAGGGGAAGAGTTTGCTCACACTGATAACTCATTAATCAATTATTTCACCCCAAATATAAATGAAGAGTGACTTTACATAAAAAAATAATAACTTGACTCCCCCTTCTTTGTGGCAACCCTTCAAATATAAGAATACTACTATCATGTCACCCCTAGTTCTTCTTTTCTCTAGACTAGCCATACACAAACCCTGCAACTGTTCTTAACATAATTTAGTCTCCAGGCCTTGCATCATCTTGTTTGCTCTTCTCTGAACTTTTTCCAAAATCTCAACATCTTTTTTGTAGTATGGTGACCAAAATTGGGTTGCAATATTCCAAGTGGTATACTTATAAAGAGATACTAATACTTCATGTGATCTTGATTCTATGCCTCTGTTTATACAAACCAGGATTGTATTAGCTTTTTTGGCTGCTGCACACTGCTGGCCCTTATTGAAATGGTCATCCACTAGGACCCCAAAGCCCCTCTCACAGTTACTTTTTTTGAGCCATGAGTATGTATACTTAGTGGTGGGATTCAAATAATTTAACAACCGGTTTTCTGCCCTAATGACCAGCTGGGTAGGCATGGCTGGGTGGTCATGTGACTGGGTGGATCTGGCCAACTCAACATCACTCACATTGAGGGGAGCCTTGCCTGACCTCTCCTTGCCATGCCCGACATGCCACACCCCTCCCAGGCTGATTCAGAACATGGTCCATTTTGTTTAATTCTATGTCCATTTATGTCACCATGATGTATACTTGTCTGGATGTATTTTTATTTATTTAGTGTATGGCATCTACAGAGGTCATGCAATCACTGATATACAAATTTGGTTTAAATAAAGCGTATGTATGTATGTATGTATGTATGTATGTATGTATGTATGTATGTATGTATGCAAGTGAACATGTTAATTTCAGAAAGTAAGAAATGAAACCAGAGTTCCTGTTACATTTCCCCCATAAGTAGTAATTCACTAACAAGGTCATTAGGAAGAGTAGAAGTAACTAGTCTCATAAATGTTGAGTTTTGTGTTTAAAACTTATTGAAGATGGGAGACAGAAGGAATTCCTAAGGTTTATGGAGAACTATCATAACTTTAAAAGAAGTTCTGGCTTTAAAGTTCCTTTCACATTTCAAGGATATTTAAGAGGAACTTAAATACATGAATATACACTCCAAATTGTCTGTAGTTTGTTTATCTGTAAATATAGTTGAAACTGGAGTGCAAAAAGTACAGGGTACATTGCTACAGCATGCAAAAAGGAAGGTGGATTACAGCACTTTTAAATGAACAGATGGTTTCATTGTCTGAAGTGCCTTTCTGAGTCCTTCCACATTTTGGCTATTCTGCTATTCTGTATTGGAACTGTATTTCTGTCAGTTGTCTGGGGGATTGGTTCCTGCATATAATGAAAATATTTACCATCTATCTCCTGACACATGTCTTGCCCTATTGGACTTAATTCTTATAAATAGAGAAGAGATGACAGAGGGAGTTGAAACCACAGGAAAACCTTGGGTGAGAGTGACCATGACATACTACAATTCAACATAATGCAAACACAAGCAATAGAATACAATGATACCGGAATCCTAGATTTAAAAGAGCTGATTTTAATAAACTCAGAGAGAATTTGGGAGAGATTCCTTCGATAAAAATCCTTAAGGGGAGAAAAAGAAGGTGGAGCCTCCTGCGCCGACACAACCGGGCTCCCTAAACTCCAGGGACCCGGCTGGAATTTGCCTCCCCCATGATTCCATAGGGAATCTAAGCCACCCCGAAGAGGTGGTGATTAGGAGATAAATCTTCGCTGATCCCTGCCCGACACGAAGCAAAATCTCTGAAGGGAGACGAATCGCATCCCCCCCTTTTCTGGAGGGCGGACCAAAGGCAAAGGAGAATTTCTGAAAAAGAAAGGAAAGGATTTGCTGGGAAACATCGGGAAGGTATTTTGTTTTTGTTTCTGAAACACTTTGTTAAGAAACCTTTTTTTTTATCAAAACTTTGAATTCAAAGATAAGCAGCGAATTTTAATTGAATTGTGAGATTTCTCTGGTTCACAGAATGCTTTGAAATGGCCGATTGAACTGTAACAAAGAAATAGCCACTTCCGTTTGCACTGAAAGGGATTGGATTATGACTGACTTTTCTAATTCTTTTTTTCTGTCTTTTTAATTCATTTCGCTCAAAACTTTGAAACTTGGAGCACTTCTACAATTCTATAATTATTTGGACAATCTATTGCGTGAAGGTTGTTGAGAGTGTGGTGGCCCAACAGTTTCCGCGACACTTGGAGGAAGTTGATTATCTAGACCCGCGCCAGTCCGGCTTCCGACCCGGGCACAGCACCGAGACGGCATTGGTCGCGTTGGTTGATGATCTCTGGAGGGCGCGGGATAGAGGACATTCCTCTATCCTAGTCCTATTAGACCTCTCAGCGGCTTTTGATACCATCGACCATGGTATCCTATTGCGCCGACTGGGGGGGTTGGGGTTGGGAGGCACCGTTTTGCGGTGGTTCTCATCCTACCTCTCTGGTCGGTCGCAATATGTGTTGACAGGGGGGCAGAGGTCGGCCTCGAGGCCCCTCATATGTGGGGTTCCTCAGGGGTCGGTCCTCTCGCCCCTACTATTCAACACATATATGAAGCCGCTGGGTGAGATCATCCATGGTTTTGGGGTGGGATATCATCTGTACGCTGATGATACTCAGTTGTACATATCCACCCCAGACCACCCCAACGATGCCGTCGAGGTTATGTCCCGGTGTTTGGAGGCCGTACGGATCTGGATGGGTGGTAACAAACTCAAGCTCAACCCGTCCAAGACTGAGTGGCTGTGGCTTCCGGCCCCCGGTTCAGCCAGATTATTCCAACACTGGCCATTGGGGGCGAAACACCGGCCCCCGTGGAGAGGGCGCGCAATTTGGGTGTCCTCCTGGATTCCCGGCTGTCTATGGAAGATCACGTGGCAGCCGTGGCCAGCGGGGCGTTCCATCAGGTATGCTTGATGTGCCAATTGCGCCCCTTACTGGATCGGGGTGCCCTACGCACAGTCACTCAAGCACTCGTCACCTCTCGACTCAACTACTGTAATGCTCTCTACATGGGGCTTCCCTTGAGGTGCACCCGAAAGCTGCAGCTAGTCCAGAACGCAGCCGCGCGGGTGATTATGGGAGCGTCTAGACACTCCCACATAACACCTATCCTGCGCGAGCTGCACTGGCTCCCTGTGGTCTTTCGGGTGCGCTTCAAGGTCTTGACGACCATCTTTAAAGCGCTCCATGGCTCGGGGCCTAGTTATATGCGAGACCGCCTCCTGCCCCATACATCCCTCAGACCGATACGCTCCCACAGAGAGGGCCTCCTCAGGGTGCCGTCGGCTGGACAATGCCGACTGGCGACACCCAGGGGAAGAGCCTTCTCTGTGGCTGGGCCAGCCCTCTGGAACGACCTACCCCCTGAACTCCGCACCATCTCTGACCTCCGCCTCTTCCGCAAGTGTCTGAAGACACATTTATTCCATCTAGCCGGCCTAGCGTAACCCCCTGTATTGACCATTAGACAGTTTTAAATTTGGGATTTTAATTCGGTTTTTAGCACAGGTTTTACTAGAATAAGTTTTTTAAATTTCATATGTTTTGTATGTATTTTAACATTCCTGTGCGCCGCCCTGGGTCCGTTTGGAGAAGGGCGGGATATAAATTTAATAAAATAAAATAAATAAAAAAAATATTGCGCATTTTTAAACTTAAATAAGGACCATATCTTTATTTCTTTTTGTTTCTGTTCTCCTTCCAACAAAAAGGACTGAAACACTTTCAAACTATTCAAACTATTTGTTACATGGTGTTGCTCTCGGAAAAACAGTGGGCGGACATATATGAACAGATTTACTGGAAACATTGTGTAAAAACAAACTAATAGAGATAAGCTAACTGTTAACAAGGTAATTGGAGCTACTTTTTCCTATTCTGTGGATTCGCCAAAATGTCTACGCACATAGATATATACACTACAGAAAATCAGGAGCTTCTGGCTGAAATCTTGAGGGAATTGAAAAAATTTCATGTAATATTCAATATTACACCAAGTGAAAAAGTTAAACAGATTAGAGAAATTAAAGAAGAAAAGGGAAACGATGCTGTTTGTGGACTGGATTTAACTCAGGAAGAAGGAGAAAATCCAGGACAGTGGATAATATCAAGACCCCATCAGAAAGTTGAATCTCAATCTGACTGGCAAGAGGAAGGAAAAAGAGAACAAAAGAAAGAGGAAATCACATCAGAGATAGATTTGATATTTGAAAATAAATCAAATTTGAGAAAAGAATTGGTCAGCACTATGATTGTACAGCTATACTGGACCACAATGTGCCAATGGAAGTTTATAAAGAACTTGGGAAGAGGAAAAAAAGGAGATGGAGAATGTGGACTTTAAAAGAGGCAAATTTAATTCATCCTTGGAGAGACAACGGCTGAAAAGAGGAACTTTTATCCCTTGATGAGTAATAATTAGGCTGGGTTTAAATTACTATCAAGAATTATTAATTAATTGATTGTTAATAATAACTATAGATGCTTATAATAAGATTATGTTTTTGATAGTGATATATATATTAGTTTATCTATAGATGGGGAATTGGGCTATTTAGATGGTTATAGAAAGATGATGTGTTAGTGAATGATATATATTTGCTTATCTATAGACGGGGAATTATGCTATTAAGATGGTTATAGAATACTATCACTTTTGGTAAATGACCAATCAATTAACAGTTACATACAATTTTAGATAATTATATGGAATCTATAGAGATATGATGGGATTAAATAAGGGATATTAATAGTAAATAGAATTTAAAGATATTATTAAAGAAAAATAGATTGAGGCTAGAATACTTGATAAGACTTGTGGATATTGATATTGAATCACAGGATAAATTGTTAGATTTAAAATTAATAATGAGACTACCCATGAATAATAACTATTCCTGAAAGGCACAGAATTTATGGATCCTTTTTTAGGAGAAGGGCGGGGTATAAATTTAATAAAATAAAATAAATAAATAAATGGATACCCGATTAGGTCTTCTTATATTTAAATTTATTTAAATTTATCTATATTGTTTTTGGTTCTTTTTTGTTTGGTTTTATAAATAGAACGTCATCATACAATTAGGCTTTACTTAAAAGGGTATTAAAACAACTAGCAAGATTTGGGGTTGAGATATAAGAATTGTAATAATCGATATGAAAATTAAGTGATAAACCTTGAATCTGAAATTATAAATACCATCAACACAAAATAGAGCTGGCTCAGAAGCTGAAATACACCAAGCAAATGAGATGAAGAGTGTGGAGTAGAGGAGAGAGGTAAGGGAAGAAGAGAGGGAAAGGAGAGAGGGCAAGGAGGGGGAAGAGGAGAAGAGAAAGGAGGAGTGGAAAGGGGAGAGAGGAGAAGGAGAGAGGAAGGGGAAGTAGAGAAGGGAAGGGCGCCAGAGGGAAGAAAGGAGGTAGGGAGGAGGAGGAGAGGGGGGGAAGAAAATGATGGATAAGGCACAAATATGGTGTATGGAGAGCAGAAGAGCCCTCTGGGAGTTTTCTGGGAGTTGATGGTAAAATGAAATGATGGTAAAATGAAATGATGTAAACATTTAATAATACAATATGATGTTGGCTATGTAACAGTATATATGTTGTTATATATTTTGAAAATCGAAAATAAAATAAAATACCTTAAAAAAAATCCTTAAGGGGAAAACAACTCAAGAAGCTTGGGAAACTCTGAAAAATATAAGTCCAGTCCAGCACAATATCACTGAGAAAGAAAAATAAGAAATCCAAGAACAAATCAGCATGGCTGCACAAAGATCTCTCTGACAAAGATCTCTCTGACAAATTGGAAGACAAAAAGTCAGGAAAGCAAAGGCTCAGAATGAACAAAGACTTGCAACAAAAGTCAAAGATAATAATAAAAGTCTATTCCAACATATAAATGACAAGGAAAAAATCAAGGAAACAATTGGTCCACTAAAGAGAGAAGTTGGCAAAGAAGTAACAGGTAGTAGAGAGAAAGCAGAGCTGCTTAACTCATCCTTTGTATCTGTCTTTATGCAAAAAGAAACAATAGTCCAAACTACCAAAAACACAACTGCAAAAGACAGACTAGAATTAAAAGTTAAAATAAGAAAAAAAAGAGAACTGTCTGTTCTTTTTTTTGTTTATAAAATTTTTATTTTTTTTTCATTTTCATAACACATAACCACATGTATACTATTACATAACCAACATCATATTATATTGTTAAACATTTATATCAATTTGTCTTACCATCAACTCCCAAAAACAATTATTGGCTCTCCTGCTCTCCATACATTGTATTTGTACGCTATCCATCACTTTTTTCTCCCTCTCTCCTCCTCCTCCCTACCTCCTTTCTTCCCTCTGTGATCCTTCTCTCCTTCACTTCCTCTCTCCTTCTCCTCGATCCACTTTCCATTCCTTCATTCCCTCCTCCTCTCCCCCCTTCCCTCCCTCCTCTCCCTCTCTTCTTCCCTTACCACTCTCCTCTACTTCACATTCTTCCTCTCATTTATTTGGTGTATTTCAGCCTCTGAGGGAGCTCCATTTTATGTTGATGGTATTTATAATTGCTTTTCTATATACATATTTAATTTTAACATATATCTTCCTCCTTTTTTAAAAAGAAAAGAAAAGTATACGTATATAATAATTGTATTTTTAACACATACATACCCAGCCTGGTATGACCTGGTTACAATTCCCAAATATTCTCATCATTATATTAATATAGTTATGCATCCTTACAAACCCCAAAGTTGTAGATTTGCGATTCTTTCTTTTATTCAAATTTATACCCCACACCTTCTCCAAAAAGGACCCAGGGTGGTGCACAGGAAATTTAAAACAATACAAATATAACAAAAATACAAATTTTAAAAAGCTATTAAATCCATGCCCTGTGCTAAAATAGTATAAAATCCCCCAAATTAAAATCTATCTAAAAACAGTCAAAACGGGAAGTTATGCTAGGCCGGCTTGTTGGAAAAGGTGCGTTTTAAGATGCTGGCGGAAGAGCCGGAGGTCTGAGATGGTGCGTAGTTCAGGGGGCAAGTGGTTCCAGAGGGTAGGGCCCGCCACAGAGAAGGCCCTTCCCCTGGGTGTTCGCCAACCGGCAATGCCCAGCCGACGGCACCCTGAGAAGGCCCTCTCTGTGGGAGCGGATCGGTCGAAGGGATGTATGGGGCAGAAGATGGTCTTGCATATAACTAGGCCCCGAGCTATGGAGCGCTTTGAAGATGGTCGTCAAAACCTTGAAGCGTACCCAAAAGGCCACAGGTAGCTAGTGCAGCTCGCGCAGGAGAGGTGTTATATGGGAATGCCTAGAGGCTCCCATAATCACCCACGCGGCCGCATTCTGAACTAGCTGTAGCCTTCGAGTGCACCTCAAGGGGAGCCCCATGTAGAGGGTGTTACAGTAGTCAAGCCGGGATGTCACGAGTGCTTGAATGACTGTGCGGAGGGCAGCCCAGTCCAGTAAGGGGTGCAATTGGCGCATCAGGCGTACCTGATAAAACGCCCCCCTAGCCACAGCCATCACATGGTCCTGTGCGGAGGACACCCAAATTGTGTGCCCTCTCCACTGGGGCCAGTGTTTTGCCCCCAATGGCCAGTGTTGGAGTTACCTGGCTGAACCGGGGTGCCGGAAACCACAGCCACTCAGTCTTGGACGGGTTGAGCTTGAGTTTGTTACTACCCATCCAGATCCGTACGGCCTCCAAACACCGGGACAACACCTCGGCAGCATCGTTGGGGTGGTCTGGGGTGGATATGTACAACTGAGTGTCATCAGCGTACAGATGATATCCCACCTCAAAACCACAGATGATCTCGCCCAGCGGCTTCATATAGGTGTTGAACAGGAGGGGCGAGAGGGCCGACCCCTGAGGAACCCCACATAAGAGGGGTCTCGAGGCCGACCTCTGCCCCCCCTGCCAACACACATTATGACCGACCGGAGAGGTAGGAAGAGAACCACCGTAATACGGTGCCTCTCACCCCCAGTCGGTGCAATAGGATAACATGGTCGATGGTATCAAAAGTCGCTGAGAGGTCTAATAGGACTAGGATAGAGGAACATCCCCTATCCCGCGTCCTCCAGTGATCATTCACCAACGCGACCAATGCCGTCTCGGTGCTGTGACCGGGTCGGAAGCCGGACTGGCACGGGTCTAGATAATCAATTTCCTCCAGGTGTCGCGGAAACTGTTGGGCACTCTACAACCTTCGCTAAAAAGTGAAGGTTGGAGACCGGACGGTAATTTTCCAACAATGCTGGGTCCAGGGAAGGCTTCTTGAGGAGGGACCTCACCACCGCCTCTTTCAAGATGGTAGGCAAGTACCCCTCACTCAAAGAAGAGTTCACGATATCCTGGAGCCAGCCTCGTGTCACCTCCCGGAATACCAGTACAAGCCAGGAGGGACACGGGTCCAATAAACATGTGGTGGCCTTAAGTCTCCTTGACAACCTGTCCATATCCTCGGTAGTAACAAAGTCAAACTCCTCCCAAGATGGTGTCTCAAGAACAGCCTCGGACAATCCGACCGGACCACTCTCAATGGAGGGCAACTCGTTCCGAATCCAAGTGATTTTATCCTGCAGATATATTCCAAATTCCTCTGCTCATCCCTGTAGAGGGGCTTCCCATGGCCTCTGGTGAAGGAGGGAGCGCGTCACCCCAAACAGGGTGGCAGGGCGGTTATCTGCGGATGCAATAAGAGTGGCACAGTACTCATGTTTGGCCACCCTTATCGCCACTAAGTAAGTCCTAATATGGGCTCTCACTAGTGTTCGGTCGGCTTTGGAGCAAGATCTCCATCTGCTCTCTAGGCGTCTCTTGTGGCATTTCATCTCCCTGTCTTTATAATCTCAGTAATTTCCCATTGTAAATATATTTCATATTCCCTCTCCATTTTTCCATATCTTGGCTTACTCATCTTCCTTACAAAGGTCCCATTCAATATTCATATCCAATTACTACATATTACACCAATACATATCTATACATTATTATCATTTTCAGTTATTTATTTAAGCATGTCTATTGTCACTAAATTTTCCTAAGCTTAACTAAATTTTAAATTAAATTTTCATCTATTAACCTATATCTTTCCAGTAGTAAAACACTTACACCTTCTGCCATTTGTGGTATAAGTCCTCTAGTCTTGTCCTTAATCAAATTTGTATGGATTTCTCTTTGCAGTTCATTATTTATAAGTTCTTTCATGTCATTTCGATGCCCCTTTTCTTCTTCCTTAATTAGTTTGTCTTTAATTGTCAAAGTTGTTGTCGATGATGATACTAATAACGTTTCTTTCTTTAATACCATAAGTTCTTTTGTTGTTTCTTCTTCTGTGTCTTGCTTTCTCAGGTGGAATTCCCATACATCTGACTCCTTTTTCCATGCTCCACTTTTCCCATTGCCAGATAAAAACCATTCATCAAAAAGATCAATAGATTTAATTTCTTTGTAGTTATTTTTCTCTTTGGTGCTTGGGGCTCCAACCTCTGCTTTTTCAATTTGATGTATACCTCCATCCTTTTCATAATTTCCAATTATACGTATAGACTAATTTTTTCTCAAATGAATTAAAAAATTCATGTATTGCAGTCATTATCTCTTGCAAGCTGACATTTTCTTTCTGTTGTTCAGAATAAGCCATTGTCTCCAACTGTTAAAAAAAGAAGGCTGCTACTCTGGCTTAAAAAAGTTTTTAACAAGTTGATACTTAAGTTCACAATAAAATCTCTGGTTGAAAATAAGCTTCAAAAGAACATCTGTAAAAAACAATTCATTTTTCACTTTTTAAACAAGCTGTATTTCTTTAAAGTTCCAAACCAGGATAAGCAGTAATGAAAGTGAGAGTGTTTTGCTTTCAATACACATGCTTCAGCTTTTGAGTGACAACACCATCTTTCCCTCTGTTGTTACAATTATTAAAATTTATTTGTTTCTTTTTGTATCTTAAATTGTTTCAAGTTAGAAAGAGTCAAATTCTTGAGTAAAATAGAAAAGAAAAAGTTAAAAAGAACACATGTAGTGATGAAAAAGAAAAGATTTAGTCCATGGATTGTGAGAATGGTAATCTATATAAATAAAAATGTAAATGTTTGTTTGTTTAAAATCTTAAATCTCCAAAAGTTCTTCACCGATTGCTTTGAAATTTTAACACAACATTGCATTCAAACACGCACCTGTTTTATATACCTATATTATATAGATGTCACACCTGTGACAGGTAAAAGCAAATGCAAATTTCGTTTGTTCAAAATCTTAAATCTCCAAAAGTTCTTCACTGATTGCTTTGAAATTTTGACACAACGTTGCATTCAAATATGCACTTTCTTAATATACCTACTATTATATAGATGTCACACCTGTGACAGGTAAAAGCAACACACACTATACTAAGTATTTTACTATTCCATTTTGGCTTCAACCTACCATGGCCTTCTCGGCTTCCTCACTGTCTTCAGGCACTCCTCGGCCCGCTTCACTCTACAGCACAAACCCCTCCCCTCCCGCCTACACTGTTCCTCTGCCCAATGGAGGGAAAATGCACCACAGGGGCCTGTTAGCGCAGGCACAAGCTCCTGCTCTCCTCCCGCTTCGAGATAGCCCTCTTAGTCTCAGTCTCTCCCTCCCTCCCTCCCTCCCTCCCTCCATTTTCTCATTCTCCTCTTCATCCTCGCGAGCTGTAAGAGCAGCGAAGAAAAATTCCCTCATAGGCTGCAGCAAATGGGTGGGACAAAACCATGCTACCCAGAAGGCACTACAAATCTGAGTCTCTGTTTACATAGAACTGGAGTAGGAATTACATCAGTGTTTCTGAGGCAGCAGCTAATGGTGATGGTGAGTAGCCGGGCTGGTTGGGCCCCACACCAATGCAAAACAGGCAAGGCGGGCGAGGGCGGGCATTGGAATTGAGCTGTGTTGTTTACCATAGCGTTCATTTCCTGAAATATATTAGAAACGCACACTTTCTCTTTGCTTTCTTTTCCATTTAACCAGACTAAGCCACAGCAACATGTGGCCGGGTACGGCTAGTAGGAAATATAGAAGAAGAAAACTTAATCCATTCCTTTTAAAAAGAATGTTCCATTTATAAAAATAACATTTAAAAAATTATGTTAACACACCGACCAAAGTCCTCCAAATCTTAATTCCACCACTTATTTCTTCTGTTCTTAAAATTTTAACTTGACTTTAAGACAAAGTTCAAAAGAAATCCAATCATTTATTAGGATCAACATTCTAGTGTTACTTCTGTGGAGCCAAAACTGAAAATCATTTAATGGTGTCTGAACTTTACCCCCTGTGCCCCCTCTCCTCTGCCTAGTCATGAATCACATTAGCCAATTAGCAGTGTAATTGAATCTATACATGTGCATTCCCAGGCCAGCTTGAGATTCCATTCTGACCACAGGTATGCATGGATTTTTTTTCTTTTCTCTATGGCAGCTCAATAGTAGTCATGGAGACCTTTTACGAGCTGATATCCAGATCCCCTCACTTCCCAAAAGCAATCTATGGCAAACAAAACAATTTGAGTACAGGTGTATAACTTAGGGATGCGTTCCTCCCCCAGGCTTGCTTGGGTTTTCTGCATGGAATTTTGCTATAAGGTGATCAGCCTGGATGTTTCTATGTTTCACCCAAGATGCCTCTGATAAAGGGTAACCCTTCCACTTGATTAGGTATTGGAATTGTCTCCTGTGCCACCTCAAATCAAGGATTTGTTAAACTTCATAATGGATTTGGCCCCCTTTGACCATAGGGCCTGGGGGCACCTGGGGTAGTGGTCACAAGGTGGATCCACGCACGGGTTTCAAGAGGCTGCTATGAAACAATTGGTGTATCTTCCCCAGAAATCGAGACAGTTTCAAATGCACTGTGACTGGGTTGATAATCTTTACTATAGGGAATGGTCCCACAAATTTCAGGCCCAGTTTCTTACTAGGCAGTTTTAATCTCAAGTATTTTGTGGAAAGGTAAACGTTCTCTCCCATCCGGAGAGAAGGGAGGGTCCCTTGGATTCTCAGGCATTGAGACAAAGTCCATGCCACTCACTACTTTGAATGGCGTGAGTTCTGTGCTAATGTAAACAGCATTATTAACCTCAGCAAAAGATAAAAGGTCTGCCAAATTAGACTGCTGACCTCAGATACTGCTCTGTCTCTCTGCTGTGCCATTAGTGCTCAGATGAAAAGCTGAACTAAGACCCTGAGATGACCCAATGGACCGCAGGAACTCCCTTCAGAACTTAGCCATGAACTGCACCCCTCTGTCTGAGATGATTCTTTGAGGTACTCCATGCAGTCGGTAGGTATGCTTCATAAACATTTTAGCCTGCTTGTGAGCCGAGGGTAGTCCGCTACAGCAGGGGTCCCCAACCTTTTTTGCACCAGGGACCGGTTTCATTTTAAAGAAAATTCTGCGGACCGGCTGGCCTAGAGGACGAGGGGGGAGGGGGAACAGGCGGCGCATGCGCACGCAGGGGGGGGAGTCGGCTCACTTGGCCGTCTAGGGCAGTGGTGAGCAAACTTATTAGTCAATAGAGCCAAATATCAACAGTACCACTACTGAAATTTCTTTTGAGAGCCAAAAGGTGTGGCCTGTTTTGTTTTGTCATGTGACCCGGTGGGCGTGGCCAACTTGGAAAATGTGGTGAAACTCACTTAACAGTCTTGCTTAGCAACCAAAATTTTGGGCTCAATTGTGGTCATAATTTCTTTCTTTCTTTCTTTCTTTCTTTCTTTCTTTCTTTCTTTCTTTCTTCCATTTCTGGCTGGTCTTTGGTCTTCTGAAGATGGTAAAAATGGATTTATGGGCACTCGGTATATATAAAGGCAGCCCATGACTCTTTGGGATGCTGGTTTGAATCCAGGAAAGGACTCAGAGGATGTGATTCCTTTGAAATGACCACTGGGAGAAAAATAGATCTTTAACCTGGTTAACCAAACAGGTAGCTTGAGGTGGAAGGAAATAGGAAAATATATTTCTGCCTTTCCTTTCCTTTCCTTTCCTTTCCTTCCTTCCATTGCCTCCCTCCCCTTCCTCCCTTCTTTCCTTCCTTCCCTCCCTCCTACCCTTTTCCCCTCTTTCTTTTTCTTTCTTTCTTTCTTTCTTTCTTTCTTTCTTTCTTTCTTTCTTTCCTTCCTTTCCTTCCTTCCTTCTTTCACCCCTCCCTTCCTCCCCCCTCCCCCCTCTTTCCTTCACTCCCTCCCTCCCACCCTCCATTCATCTTTCTTTTTCTATTTTTCTTTCTTTCTCTTTCTCTGTTTTTTGTCTCTCTCTCTCTGTATCTGTCTCTCTCCTCCCTCCACCCATCTCTGTCACTCTGTGTGCGCGCGTGTGTGTGTGTGTGTCTGTTTCCGTTTCCCTCTCTCTCTCTCTCTCTCTCTCTTTCTGTCTCTCTAAGTCTGCCTCTGTGTGTCTGTCATTCTCTCCCTCCCTCCCCCTGGGGAAGCAGCAGAGGAGTCGGCATGTTGGCTGCCGAGGTTATCCCGCAGCGGGCGGGCGAAGGACCCGAGCTCCGTCTGGGCACCTCACGGGGCTGGAAGGGAGGTGGGCGTGTGGTGCCCGGATGGCTTTGGCGGCACCTTAAGGTAGCCGCAGCTTGAGTCCTTCGCCCGCCCGCTGCAGGATAACCTCCCCAGCCCGACATACCGGCTCCTCCAGGAAGCCCCGGAAAGTGCATTGGGCCGTCGGAAGGAGCTGGTGGAGGCACGCTCGGCTATCCTCTGCTCAGGGGGCTGCTCCCTCCTCCTCGCTGGCCCTGCGGCCCGGTTCCTATGAAGCCACGGACCGGCACCGGTCCGCGGACCGGGGGTTGGGGACCCCTGCGCTACAGGATATGAAGTGTGCCTGCTTGGAGAACAGGTCTATGACAGTCCAAATCACTGTGTTTCCCCCACTTTTTGGCAACTCAACTATAAAGTCCATTGCAATCTCCTCCCATGGTCTCGTTGGTTCTGCCACTGTTTGTAGCAGTCTGGGGGGTTTTCCCAGTCATCTCTTCATTGCAGCGCAGATGGTGCAACATTTCATGTAACTATCCACATCTTTCTTCATGCCATGCCACAAGAATTGCCTCTGGGCTAAGTGTAAAGTCTTTAGGAACCCAAAGTGGCCTGCCAGTTTGGCTTCGTGGCTCTTCTGGAGAACTAGGGTATGTAGGGATTCTGGAACATAGAGTTTCATCCCCTTCCATGCAAGGTCATTTCTTTTCGTCAAGATGTGTTGGTTGTTTGGGAACCAGGGGTCTGCTAGCAGTTCAGTTTTGAATATTCCATTGGAATCAGTTCTGCCTCTGGGGTTTTGTCAGATGTGGTTGCCAGTTGTTCTCATGGGCTCTCTTCGGGGGTTTCCAGCAGCCGCTCTGGTAAAGGGAGTAACTTTCCTATGACCCTCCTAAATTCACGGATGTGCTCTTTGATAGCTCGGCTCCTCTGCTTTAGGTTGCTGAGTTCCTCTTCTACATATGGGTCCTCCCCCTCCCCCTCCCCAAACCTGGCCTCTAGCAATTGCAGGAAGTCATCTATGTCTTGCAGTTGGGGGGCTCTCCTCTTGTGGAGGGCTGCTAGCCATTCCCTTGCTTCTCCCTCTAGACCCTCTACTATGGTATTCACTGTGGCTCTGGGGGATGGGTAATAATAATAATAATATAATAATAATATATTTATTTTATATACCGCGTCCTCTCCCCAAGGGGACTCGGAGCGGTGCACAGGGAAAACTAAAACACATAAAATATATACATGAATAAATACAATACCTAAAAATAGATTAAACCAATCGTCCCTGCACTAAAATCCCCATTAAAACTAATCGTTCCCTAAAAACCCTAAAGGAAGAGACTACCCTAGGCTGGCCAAGCAGAAAAAGTGTGTTTTTAATTTTTGGCGGAAGGAGCGGAGGTCCGTAGTTGCTCTAATATCGTGGGGAAGGTCGTTCCAGAGGGCTGGGCCCGCCACAGAGAAGGCCCTTCCCCTGGGCGTCGCCCGCTGACAAAGTCTAGTGGACGGCACCCAGAGAAGTCCCTCTCTGTGGGAGCGAATCGGCCGTGAGGAAGTATGGGGCAGGATCCGATCCCGCAGGTAGCTAGGTCCTGAGCCATATAGGTAGATGTGCCTATAACATTCTAGGTGGATATCAGCTGAATTAAGGAATAGGGCTAGCTGGTCTGATTCTCCGTCAAACTTTCCCCTGAATTGGGGTGGGTCATTCAGCACTACTCCCCCAACATCCTGTTGGCCTCTGTATGCTTGTGCCTGATATGGCTGGCCATCTTCCTCTCCTCTAGTTTCGAGGGAGGGAGGGGTTTTCCTGCTCTGGGCAGCCTGCCTGTTGTGTGGGAGAGACACTAGTCACAGTTTCAGATTCCTCCTCCTCCTATTGGGTGGAGGAGGGGGGCTGTGCTCCAGTTTGCATCTCCTCCCCTCAACATGATCAGATATCTCTCCCCTCTCTTATGGATGGCATGATGGACCCTCATCAGCCAGGGTGGTCCATTTAAAAGCCTTCCTCTGTTAGTCTATTGCACTCTCCAGGGACTCAATGTGGGGTTTTGGGTGCCCGGCTTGTGCCCAGTCCCACCTCCAGTCTACCCTTGCTAGCTTGCTTGAAACCCCTCCCTGATTATGTGGGCTAGGGCAAGGGATTTTCCACCAGTACATATCTTCTCTTGCTTCTGCTTCTGAGAAAGGCATTGCTTTTTATTTCCTTTTGTTGAAACCATCTCCCCTTTTCAATTTTCCCTATACCCCTGTCAAACCCAATAGAGTTTTTTGTCTGCTTTTTATTTTCCACCGTTTCTCTATGCAGCTAGAGAAACGTTGCTAGTAAACTCACAAATAGTAACCCAGACACTGTTAGTAAAAAAACAATTAGCTTTACTGGTGTTGTAAAACTAAACTACTGCTTCCAAGCAGTGATAGTAGATAGTTACTCAAAACAAAATCCTTAACAAACTAACAATTGCTTACAATCAGCAAACCACAATTCTTCCTGCTTCAAACACAGTCAGTCACGGCAAACAAACAAGCAGTTAGCAATCAGATGTAGAGAGAGCAATTAGCAGAGAGAGGAATAAGGGGTCTCCTTATTTCCTCTTATTGTGGAGATAATTACATTCTCTAATTGCATTCCAACATTCCAACATCCTTAAAGCAACAATGACCACTTGGCATCATGGTATTATATATTGCCTATCCAACTCTAGGAGTCTACTCCTAACACACCTATACCATTTTTCCCATATCTGATAATATTCTGTTTCTTCTTTTCCCTGGATTTCTCTTGTCAATTTGTCCATTTCGGCACAGTCCATAACCTTTCTTATTATTTCATCTTTGCTAGGTATCAATTTATTTTTTTCATTTCTGAGTGAAGGCAATCCTCGCCACCATAATTATATGTAAAATTAAATACTGGATTTCTTTTTTATATTTTGCAGTCATTATTCTTAGTAGAAAAAATTCTGGTTTCCAATCAATTTTGACTCATGTTATTGACTCTAGCCAAATTTAATCCTTTTCCAATACTTTTTGGCTTCCTCACATCCCCACCATATGTGATAATATATTCCGTGTGTTAATTCACATTTTCAACATTTTGGTGAAATATTTGCTGAGATTTTTGTTAACCTTACTTACAGGTGCCATCTGTTAAACATTTTTACTGGTTCTCCTTGTATGCAACCGATAGTGTCATTTTAAATTTATCCCCCCAAATTTTCCCATTTATCTAATTCAATATTGTAGCCAAAGTTCAGTGCCCATTTTATCATTTGTTCTTTCACAATTTTTTCTTCCATTTTATACTTCAGAAGAAATTTATATATTCTCCCTATCATCTTTTTTTCTGAGCTTTGGATTATTTTATCTAATTTGTGTGGTTCCATTTGTATGCCGTATAATTAGTATCATTATAGTGTTTAGTTTTGATTTGCAAGTAGGTTAGCCAGTCAACTTTCATGTTTTCTTCTGCCAATTCCTCTATTGTTTTTAAATTTCCCTGTCTGTTAATTAATTCTCTGTAGCGTAACACTTTATTCATATCTGCAAAATTTGGGTGTGTCATCCTTTCTATCGGGGATAGCTAATTCGGGATTTTCACATAGTGGTTTTTTTAAATTTTGAGCCAGTTTTTCAATAACACATTTCTAATTAGATGTTTTTGAAAGTATTTGTGCATTTTATTTTCATCATCCCATAGGAACGTATGCCAATCTGCTTGCAGATCATGGCCTTCTAAGGTCAAGATTCTTTTATTCTTTAACTCTATCCAGTCCTTCACCCATGTTGTTGTTACTGCTAGTGCGTATAGCTCCAAGTTTGGTAATGCTAAGCCACCTCTCTCCTTGCTATCTTGCACTGACTTTAGTTTAAGCCTCACTTTTGGTCCTTGCCAGATGAATTTAGCAGTTACTTTGTTTAATTCCTGAAAGTTTTACCTGGATTAATAGGTGTGGATGGGGCGCGCAATTTGGGTGTCCTCCTGGATACCCGGCTGTCTATGGAAGAGCAAGTGACAGCCGTGGCCAGGAGGGCGTTTTACCAGGTTCGCCTGGTTCGCCAATTGCGCCCCCTATTGGATCGGGACGCCCTTCGCACAGTCACTCATGCCCTCGTGACATCCCGACTGGACTATTGTAACTCTCTCTACATGGGGCTCCCCTTGAGGTGCACCCGGAGGCTTCAGTTAGTTCAGAATGCGGCCGTGCGAGCAATTATGGGCACCTCCGGGTTTGCCCACGTAACACCGCTCCTGCGCGAGCTGCACTGGCTACCTGTCGTCTTCCGGGTGCGCTTCAAGGTGTTAGTTATCATCTTCAAAGCGCTCCATGGCTCGGGACCTAGCTATCTGCGAGATCGGATCCTGCCCCACACATCCTCACGACCGATTCGCTCCCACAGAGAGGGGCTTCTCCGGGTGCCGTCCACTAGACTTTGTCAGCGGGCGACGCCCAGGGGAAGGGCGCTCTCTGTGGGAGCGAATGGAACGACCTTCCCCCTGATATTAGAACGACCACCGACCTCCGCTCCTTCCGTGTAAAATTGAAGACCCATCTCTTTCGACTGGCCGGCCTTGAATAGTTCTCTCTGTCTTTTAATTATAAATTTTAATGGGTTTTTAATTTATATTTTTAGCACGGGTAGATTTATTTAATTCTATTTTAAGTAATATTTGTATTATTGTATATTGTTTTTAATTATGCCTGTGCACCGCCCCGGGTCCCTGTGGGGAGAGGGTGCGGTTAATAAATCCCAATTTATTATTATTATTATTATTATTATAACAAAAAAAATTCTTTGTAAAATATTCATTTTAACTGTGGCTATACGTCCCATTAGTGATAGCTGAATATTTTTCTAATTATCTAACTCTTTATTTGTGTTGCTAGTTTATTACAATTATCATCTTTAATTGTAGAATATTTTGCCAACACCCAGATCCCCAAGTATTTCACTTTCTTAGTAATTTGCATTTTGATCACTAATTCCAATTCCTCTTCTTGCTTTTTTGTCATATTCTTAGTTATCATTTTTGTTTTGCTTTTATTAATTTTTAATCCTACCACCGCCATATTCTTCTAATTTTTTAATTAATTTCGGACTGGATTGTAGTGGATCTTCTAAAACAAATACTAAGTTATCAGGGTAGGCTTGGGTCTTATAATCTTCATTTGTAAGTCTTAAACCTTTTATTCCCTGGGCCTTCCTAATTTCATTTAACAATATTTCCAGAGTTAGTATAAACAGCAAAGGAGAGAGGGGACATCCCTAACTCCCTTTTTTATTTTGATCTTCTCTGTTAGTTCTCCGTTCATCAGAACTTTGGCTGCCTGGGTGTTATATAGTTTTTCTATCATTTAAAAAAAATTTTTTTCCAAATTTCAGCCTATCTAATAGCATTGTTATACATTTCCAATTACATTGTCGAATGCTTTTTGTGTGTCAAGGAAAACCAGTGCCAATTGCTTTTCTGGATGTGCCTCATAATATTCTATTATATCTAGGATGACTCTCGTATTATTTTTCATGTGTTTGTGAGGTAAAAATCTATTTTAATAATAATTATCATCAGCATCATCATCAGCATCATCATTTTTTATATATCTAGCCGCAGAAAGAAATTGTTTAATCTGAATTTTAAGGGGTAATTGTTAGGGTTTTAGGGGTTTTAATATTGATTTTAGCACAGGGGTAATTTAATTCGGTTTTAATATTTTGTATTTTGTATATTGTTGTATTTATTGGATTTTTAATTTCCTGTGCACCGCCCCAAGTCCCCATGGGGGAGAGGGGGCGGTCTATAAATTTAATAAAATAAATAAATAAAAGAAATCATCTTTATTGTCATTGTATTAAAATTACAATGAAATTGGTTGTATGTATTCGTTCATTTAGAACTTATTTAATTCTTCCTGCCATAATCGCTGCAGGTATTTTATAATTGGAATTCAATAGTGAAATTGGTCTGTAGTTTTGAATTTCTTGTAAGTTGGCTTCTTTCGGAAGTAGCAATATTATTGCTTCCATCTGTGATTTAGGCATCTTGGCTTTTCCTAAGACTTCATTAAACATTTTCACTCCTAATTCTTCCTATAATATTTTATTATATTTGTATAGCTCAACCGGGATTCTGTCTGGTCCTGGGGTTTTATTATTTTTCTGGTTTTTTAGGACTAATTCTACTTCAGCTATCGTTATTGGCCTGTTTATCGCCTCACTTTGTTCTTTTGAGATTGGAATTATCTTTTCTGGGTTTAAATATTGTTTTATCTTAGTTTCTTCCGTACTATCTTGCACATACAGTTTTGTGAGGTATTTTTGAATAATATGCTTCTTTTCTTCCAATTTATGTTGAATGTTTCCTTCGTCATCTTTTAATTGATATATCATCCTTTTTTGTCTTTCATTTTTCAATCTGTATGCCATCCATCATCCAGGTTTGTTGGCTTGTTCAAAGTAATTTTGTTATTAAGTTAATCTTACGTTTTATCATCTCTCTTTTTTCTTTTTTAATTTTATTCTTTCGGTCTTTCTATAATTCAGCTTTGGCTTCCCTAAGTTCTTTTTGCATACGTTCTTGTTGCTCATTTTGTTTTCTTATTTTTCTCTCAATGTAGGCGATTGTGAGGCCTCTTGTGTATGCTTTCATAGTGTTCCAGAGATTTTGAATTGAGATGTCTTCTTTTTTATTTATTCTAAAAAATAGTTTTAATTCTTTCTCTAGCATATGAGTTTATTCTATTTCGTTTATGATATTTGGGTTCATCATTCATCTTTTTCTTCTTTTTTGGCCTTTTCATTTTAATTTTATTGGGCTATGATCTGCCCATTCATTTATTTCAATTTTGATTTCCTCTAATTGATCACATAGTCCAGATGATATCCAGGCCATATCAGTTCTTGATAAGGACTAGTGGGGGTTTGAATAAAAGGTATATTGCTTAATTGTTTTTGTCTTTCTCTCCAAATATCATGTAGTTTATATTCCATTGCCATCTCAAAAAAAGATTTAGGTAATGTATTTTTTGTCGTATTATTTCTTTTACTTTCATAGTCCATCTTTTTATCCATTATTGCATTATAATGTCCAATTAAGCAAATATTTTTATATTCTAATTCATTTATTTTGTTGTGTAATTTCCTGTAGAATTCCTCTTGTTTCTGATTTGGTGCATATATCACTTAATAATATCATTTTTTTCTGTTGTCTCTAATTCAATTATTAGAATCCTGCCTTCTTCATCAGAGTAGACTGCTTTTGGATTCATTTTTTCCTTTATATAGGTTGCTGTGCTTCTTTTTTAATCTGCCGGTGTTGTATATAGTTTCCCTAATTTTTTGTTTTCCAGTAAATTAATACGTTTCCTTTTAATGTGCACTTCCTGTATGCAGATTATTTATTTTTATTTTATTTATTTTATTCAATTTATATCCCGCCCTTCTCCGAGAGGACCCAGGGCGGCGCACAGGAATTTAAAACAATATACAAAATATACCAAATATAATTTAAAAAACCTATTAAATGACAGAAACCTGCGCTAAAACCAGATTAAAATACCCCATTTAAAACTGTAGACTATCCCTCCCCTCCTCCCTGGAACCCCCTAAAAGCCGAATTAAGAATTTTGTTAAAAAAACCCTAAGACTGCGTCTCGCCCACCTCTCTTGATTACAGAATCCCTCATCAAGGTGGGCCCTCGTTAACGCGGAGGGCCATACCTGTGAGTAGGGGGATTCCCGCAGTAGAATAAGGTCTGCCTTAGAGTACTTCATGGTGAATGTCATAAATATAATATATATAAATATGTATAAATATATATAAAATATAAGGTCAGAGGAGTTGTTAGACAGGGCATTAAAATTCTAGATGTTATTAAAATATTAAAATAGATGTTAAAATATATATAGTACAAGTTAAACTCAGGAGACGTCTAGACCGGCTCTAAAAGTTCATAAATAGTTCATAAGTTCATAAAAATCATGCATGGTTCAAAGATAGTTAATCATGGTTCATAAATAGTTAGTTAGTCATCGAAGGTGGGAGAGTTAGTTCATATAGATATATCAGACTGGGGGTAGAGGGTGGCTTTGGCCTTCCAGTTGTAAATTAGTCCCGGCCTGTAGTCCTCAAGGACTCCTCCAGTCCCACAATACCAGGAGTCTTAAGGGCCTCAGCTGAAAAGTTCTAATAGCTGAGGCCAGTTTTTCTCGGCCTGGAGCCTCCACTGCCCACCTTTGTCCCCGGTGGCATCTCCTTCAGCCCCACCGCCTCCAGCGCTCCTGGTATCTTTCGGCCTGCCAGGCCCAGATCTCCTTGGGCCTGGCCCGGCCCAGCCAGGCCTTGCGGCCTCGATGTTACCCTGCCAGCCCATGCCAGTCCAGTTGGTCCTCGGCTAGCTAGGTCCGGTTCTGTCTGGCCTCCCCAGGCCTTTACAGTCGCTGGTCTCTGATGTCCGTTCCAGCGCTGGTCACTTCTCACCCCACTGGCCATCCCAGCTCTGCTTGTCAGCTCATACCGGCACCGCTCTTCTCCTCCTCTCCTCCACGCCGCGCGGCTCCGCTCCGTTCCTCCATTCCTCTCCTTCTCTCTTCCGCGCCGCGCGCCGCTCCACTCAAGCCTCGGAGCAGCGCGGCGTTTTGGAGCCTCCCCGACCTCCCCGGCGTTTTGGAACCTCCGGCCAGTTCCCCTCTGATGGCCATGCAGAGCCGCCGGCCCACCCTGGAAGCTCGTCCTGGCCTCAAAAGGCAGCCAGGGTGAGCGTCTCACTGGCCCTGGCCCTAAAAGATGGCAAACGGGCCAGGCAACCCCCCCCAAAAAACTTGAGCTCTTCGTTATCTGGATTTATTGTTCACGATTGAAACTCTGTTCAAAGTTCAGCTAATCTTTGGAAAGAAAAAAGAGCAGAAAGGAGAAAAAACAACAACAACCAGCCTGATTCTTATACAATCCTTTATGTGCTTGTCAGGTCTTCTCAACAGCCAATGTATCCCGCTCCCGTTGGGATATAAAAACAACCCACACCCAGGAAACTACAGACCAATCACCCTAACATACTGGAAAAGATAATAATAATTAAAAAAAAAGATTGCCAACATCTTGAAATGAGTAAAGTAATAACTAGAAGTCAGAATGGGTTTATTAAAAACAGATCATGCCAAACCAATCTTATTTCATTTTTCAACATAGTGAATAAATTAATAGATCAACAAAATACTGTGGCTATAATGTACTTAGACTTCAGCAAGGCATTCAACAAAACAGACCACAGCCTACGTCTTGGAAAGCTAGAAAAACGTGAGATAGATAGCATTACCATCAGATGGATTTGTCATCCAGTTTTGGTCACCATGCTATTAAAAAGATGTTGAGACTCTGGAAAGAGTAGAGAGAAGAGTAACCAAGATAATTAGGGGACTGGAGGCTAAAATATACAATGAACATGCAGGGACTGGGCATGGCTAGTCTAGGTGAAGAGAAGGACCAGGGGAGACATAATAGCAATGTTCCAATATTTGAGGGGCTGCAACAGAGAGGAGGGGGATCAAGCTATTTTCCAAAGCACCTGAAGGCCAGACAAGGAAGAAAAACTGAACAAGGAGAGAAAGTCAACCTAGAAATAAGGAACACCCCCCCTCATGTTTTATTTATTTTATTTATATAACATATAACATTTAGTTTCCATCAAACAGTATGTGTTCTGGGTACAGTTGCTTTTAAGCAGTCCTAATAAAAAATATTAGTATTCATAACAATAGTGTTGATAATATAATAATATGATGACAATAATACCTACCATTATCTTCTTAACAACTCTCCACTTTAACATTTTCTCTTTTTATGTCTTCTCTTTTCTAATTTCTGTTTCTATTCTCTAGCCATTGATAAAATATATCCCATATCAAAAAATTCAGTTTCTTCTTTATCCTTTATAGTAAGTGTTAATCTATCAATTTATGTGCATTCTAGTATTTTCTTAATTACTTTCTCTCTGACAGACTCTCATCATTTTTCCAGTTGTGCAAATACAATTCTGGCTGCTTTAGTATATGTAAAAGCAGATGCCTTTTATCATATTTTTCTGGTAGGATGCCCAACAAAAATGTCTCTGCTTTCAAATCTACATGCTGCTTTATCATTTTTTCCAACCAAATATGTATTTTTGTCTAATATTTTTTAGCTTTGGGAATGTCCACCACATATGGTAATATGAACCAGATGATTGATTATACTTCTAACATTTTGCAGATCAATTTTTATACATGTTTGCCAGTCTTGCTGGAGCAAAATGCCATCTATAAAACATTTTATACAAATTTTCTTTATATGCAATTGACATAGTCAATTTAATTGGGATTTTAGCGTGGGTATGTGGTAGGAGGCGGTCACGCAAATAACCAGGACCTATGCCATGGAGCGCTTTAAAGATGGTCACTAAAACCTTGAAGTGCACCCGGAAGGCCACAGACAGCCAGTGCAGCTCGCGCAGGAGAGGTGTTACATGGGAGTACCTTGAGACTCCAAGAATCCCCCGGGCGGCCGCATTCTGAACTAACTGGAGCCTCCGGGTGCATCTCAAGGGCAGCCCCATGTAGAGAGCGTTGCAATAGTCCAGACGGGAGATGACGAGGGCTTGCGTGACTGTGCGTAGGGCGTCACGATCCAGAAAGGGGCGCAACTGGCGTATCAGGTGGACCTGATAGAAAGCCCCCCTGGCTACGGCTGTCACATGGTCATCCAAAGACAGCCAAGAGTCCAGGAGGACGACCTAGTTGCGGGACCTCTCTGCGGGAGCTAATAACTCGCTCCCGATAGCCAGAGATGGAACCAACTGGCTATGTGGTGACGCCGGAAACCACAGCCACTCAGTCTTGGATGGGTTGAGTCAGAGCCTGTTTCTCCCCACCCAGACTCGCACGGCCTCCAACCACTGGGACATCACTTCGACGGCATCATTGGGGTGGTTAGGGGTAGAGATGTAGAGCTGGGTGTCATCAGCGTACTGATGGAACTCTACCCCAAAACCACAGATGATCTCACCCAGCGGCTTCATATAAATGTTGAACAGGAGGGGTGAGAGGACCGACCCCTGAGGCACCCACACATAAGGGGCCTTAATGCCGACCTCTGCCCTCCTGCCAACACAACTTGCGACCGGTCGGAGAGGTAGGAGGAGAACCACTGTAAAACGGTGCCTCCCAACCCCAACCCCTCCAGCCGGTGCAATAGGATACCATGGTCGATGGTATCAAAAGCTGCTGAGAGATCTAATAGGACCAGGATAGAGGAGCAGCCTCTATCCCGAGCCCTCCAGAGATCATCTGACTTTTTATGCATAAATTGTAATTAGACAGGGTTTTAAATGGGTTTTTTAGCACGGGTTTAAATTAATGTAATATGTTTTTAACAATGTATATTGTTTTATTGTGGTTTTAATAATGCCTGTGCACCACCCTGGGTCCTAACAAGGAGAAGGGCAGGGTATAAATTCGATAAAATAAAAATAATAAATAAATAAAAATCTACCAATGCGACCAATGCCGTCTCCGTGCTGCACCCAGGTTGGAAGCCGGACTGGCGCAAGTCAAGATAGACAGTTTCCTCCAGGTGCTGGGGGAACTGTCGTGCCACCACACTCTCAACAACCTTCGCGAGAAAGCGAAGGTTGGAGACTGGACGATAGTTGGCTAATACAGCTGGGTCCAGGGAGGGCTTTTTGAGGAGGGGTCTCACCACCGCCTCTTTCAAGACGGTCGGTAAGAGCCCCTCACTCAGCGAAGCGTTGACAATTCCCTGGAGCCAGCCTCGTGTAACCTCCCAGGAGGCCAGTACAAGCCAGGAGGGACACGGGTCCAATAAATATGTGGTGGCATTCAGCCGCCCCAGTATCCTGTCCATGTCATCAGGAGTCACAAGATTGAACTCATCCCAAACAACGGTATCAAGACCTGCCTCCATCCACCCATCCGGACTAACCCAGTTGGAGGCCAACTCGTCCCGGATCTGAACGATTTTATCATGCAAATAACATCCAAATTCCTCTGCACGACCCTGCAAGGGAGCTTCCCGCGGCCTCTGGTGAAGGAGGGAGCGGGTCACTCTAAACAGGGCGGCAGGGTGGTTATCTGCAGATGTGATAAGAGTGGCGAGATACTCTCGTTTCACCACTCTTATCACCACAAGGTAGGTCGGCAAATGCGACCTTGCCTGTGTTCGGTCAGATTCGGTGCGAGTGGACCACCAAATGCTCTCTAGGCATCTCTTATGGCGTTTCATCTCCCTCAGCTCCTTGGAGAACCAAGGAGCCAGGGTAGACCGATGCCGAGTGAGAGGCTGCAAAGGCACGACTCGATCCAGGGCCCCCATGGCTGCACTATTCCAGGCGGCCACTAGATCTTCAGTCGAGTCGCGGGTCAGGGACTCAGGTATTGGCCCAAGCTCCGTCTGGAACCTCTCTGGGTCCATCAGGCACCTGGGGCGGAACCATCTCGGTACTTCTGGTTCCACCTTCCCATGGTGGGGTGCAGTGGTTGGAAAGTTGAGCCGGAGGAGAGAGTGATCTGACCATGACAAGGGTTCGATGACTAAGTCCCCTAATCCGAGATCACTCGTCCACTGGTCAGAGGCAAAAACTAGATCCAGTGTGTGTCCCCCAGTGTGCGTGGGATCATGTATTAATTGGGTCAGGTCCATGGCCATCATGGAAGCCATGAACTCCCGAGCTATCTCCGATGTCTCACCTACTGATGGCAGGATGAAATCCCCCATGACTAGCAGCTGGGGGTATCAACCACCACCTCAGCGATCACATTGAGAAGCTCGGGTAGGGCTGCTGACACGTAGCGGGGAGCCAGGTACACAATCAGCAAGCCCAACTGCCTCCCATGACCCCACTTCACATAGAGGGACTCACAACTGGCTGTCTGCAGCACAGTGGCCTCCCTCGACTCTAGACTCTCCTTAATAACAACCGCCATCCCCCACCCTGACCCTGGGCCTGTGGCTGATGGAATGCCCAGTAACCTGGTGGGCACATTTCAACGAGGGGTACTCCCCCCTCGTGGCCCAGCCAGGTCTCCGTGATACCCACCAGGTCTGGCTCCTCCTCCGACACCAAATCATGAAGGAGGGGGGGCTTTGTTGACCATGGACCTGGTGTTACATAGCATCAGCCTGGGGCCCAGGCCCTGAAATCCCGGACCTCCTGGGTTGTGGGAGGAGCCCTGGAGACCGGAGTGCGCAACCGCTCATAGATGGCGGGTGCGCCCTCCCGCCACATGATGTAGTCTCCGGCTGCCGCCAAACCTACCCCTCCCCCAGACCATCCTGATAGTATAGCCCTCTGTTAAGTAGACCCTAGCCCCCCTCCCAATATCGTGGACCCGCCTGGAGATGTTACCTGGTGGGTCAATTCCCTCACCCACTCCTCTAGTCACAAGTGACCCTCTCCCCTCCCTGGGACCCCTTAATACACAGATTAAAAAAATACCTTAAAAACCCCTTAATTTACGTTTCCGCTACCTCTCTGGATTTAAAAATCCATCATCGAGGTGGGCCCTCGTTAGCATTGAGGGCCAAATCTGCGAGAGAGGGGAGTCTCGCAGGGCGAGGAGGTTGGCTGCCGAGTACATAGTCATTGGAGGGAGGGCATAGCCTTGATGAAACTAACCCTGAAATCCATAGGTAGGCCTCACCATAGTCCATAGTCCATAGTCCATAGATGGTATCGAAGCAAGTTGACAAATGCAGGGGAAGGCCGCCAGTCCACACGAGATGGTAAGGTGATGAAAGGCAGGAGGCAAAGTGGCACAGGTGGGGAAAGGCCAAAAATGGAAAACAAAACAGGGCACAGCAGCAGATGACAAAGATGAAATAATACAGACAAAAAGGCAAAGACCAAAGCGTAGTAGAAACGCAGTAGAAACAATGGGGATGAGGAACAGTGGCACAATGAGGAACAGCGGCACCACAGGACGACAAAATGAAGCAAGGCACAGCAGGATGACAGGAAGCAGCAACAGGAGCAGGCAAGACGATCAAACGATAAGACGAATGGCTCAGCAGGAAGACGAAAATGACAGAGACATAGCATGACGAGACCGAACACGGAAGATGGCCCCATAGCAAAGCGACGGCACAAGCAGACAGCCAAAAAACAGAGCGAAGCAGCAACATCACAAGGGACAATGAAGATGAGACCGGGCAACACGCAGGAGGACGATAACGAAGTCTGCAATGAAGGTAGCAACAGGAATGGCAGGCAGAAGCAGCAAACAAGCAGGAAACACAGCGGCGGCGAAGGCGAGAAACGAGAAACCATGCCGGCATGGAGCAACAGGCACAGAAACAGCAGGACACGAAAACAGCAGGTAACAGCAGGTAAAGCAGTGGCAGCAATGAAGCGCAGTGGCGGCAATGAAACAATGATGGAACAACGGTGGCCACGACTGCCGCACACAAGCCGTGCACAAGCCTTGAGACAAGCCTTGAGACAAAGCCGCAGCAGGGAGCCACGCCTCAAGCACAGGACGGCAGCAACAGCCGGCTTTCCATAGTCGTCCTTCCCGCCTGGGCTCAGATTTTACCACCCAGGCTGGTCCATCGATCCTCCGGCAAATCCCGAGGTAGGCAACGGGGTCTGGCGGGTCAGGCAGCCATACCACAGGGGTATCCAGGGAGGCAAGTTCCCCCTTCAGCTCAGCTCAGCTCGGCTTCGACCTCCTCCATCTTAACCGGAACCGGTTATCTCACAGTTTTACAATTTTAAAAATAACATATAAAAGATAAGCATAAATAGAATTCTTGCTTTATATCAACCGTATGTTCAATCATCTCTTTCTTTGCCACTTTCTACTATATCGACAATTACAATAATATTTCAAATGGGATTATCTTTGTGACCTGAGCCTTTGCGATATTGCTCCCTCCTCCCTGTCCCCAGGTGGAGTCATACCCCCCTTTCCCATTTCTTGTACATTGCTGCCTTTTTCCCCACCTCCGCTATCTTCGTCCTCTAGGAGAGAAGAATGTTTTTTTAATAAAGGCTTCAGCCTCATCCACTGCCTTAATTCTAATTCTGCTTCCCTCCCAGAAGATCAGCATTCCCTCTGGCAATAACCATCTAAACCAAATTCCTCTATTATATAGTTTCTTTGATAAGGAAGAATACTTCCTCCTTCTTTCTCTTATTTTTTTCAGGATTTGCTTTAGAATAGTAATTTTTTTATCTTGATATTTTAAAGGCCCCTAGCACCTCATCCCAACCACCTGGAATGCTATGGACATCTCTACTCATCCCTCAGAGCCATTTCAGAGTCCCCTGAAATGCTAAAGATGCAAGGGAATGGGCCACTGGGCATCCGTGTGCATGACCCCAACTCCAATGCCGAGGCCAGGATTACTACCCAGGACACGTCTGGAACGCTGCCACAAACAGGCTACTAAGGCATCCTGGAAGGCCTTCCAGGCTGCAGAGGTCCCTTCCCAACCAGATGAAGGGGGGGGGGAACCCAATGACCAGTCACCAGAACCCTATGTGAGTGATGACGAAGGTGAAAATGACCCAATGGTGAGAGGACCAATTCACCCTTTCCTTTTCCCAATATGTCTCACAGCCCCAAAGACAGAAAGCCAGGGGGATTTTCAAGCCTAACAGACTCAGGCTGCACTAGGTGCTTGATCAACCTGACCACAGTCCTGAAACTGGGCATCAGAGAAAAATGAATGGCCCACACAATCCGGTTCCAACAGGTCGATGTGTCCCTAATGGAGGGAGCCTATGCCACCCACCTGACTGAACCAGTGGGACTAGAGCTAGTGGATCACTGGGAAGTAATCCAATTCATAATAGCCCCCAAAATGACAGATGCAGTCATACTGGGACTCTTCTAGCTGGAGAAATGGGGACGGACCATCTGGTGGCAAGGGGGTACCCGCAGGCTTTAGGATAGAAAAGGGGCCCCAACCACTTTTCCACCACCAAGAAGAAATTCCACCCAAGCAGGGAACCCCCAAAAGAGCACACCAGAAAATCTGAGAGCCACATATGATGAAACACATGGTATAGTGCGGCCACAGGGGTCTTGGACCAGGTGGCGCCCTTGCGGCCTCTCATGCGGCGTCGAGTCACCCAGGCCCCTTGGTTTACCGAGGAGCTTCGGGAGATGAAACACCGCAAGAGACGCCTAGAGAGTAGGTGGAGATCTTCTCGATCCTGACCGAACACTAGTGAGAGACCATATTAGGACTTACTTAGTGGCGTTAAGGGTGGCCAAACGTGAGTATTGTGCCACCCTTATCGCGTCCGCGGAAAACCGCCCTGCCGCCCTGTTTGGGGTGACCCGCTCCCTCCTTCATCTGAGGCCGCGGGAAGCCCCTTTGCAGGGTCGAGCAGAGGAATTTGGAGAGTTTCTGCAGGACAAAATCACTCAGATTCGGAACGAGCTGCCCTCCACTGAAAGTGACCCAGTCGATTTGTCTGGTGCTGGTCTTGAGATAACACCATGGGAGGAGTTTGATTTTGTTACTACCGAGGATATGGACAGGTTGCAGAGGAACCTTAGAGCCACCACATGTTTATTGGACCCATGCCCCTCTTGGCTTGTACTGGCATCCTGGGAGGTGACACGAGGCTGGCTCCAGGGCATTGTGAATTCATCTCTGAGTGAGGGGTACTTGCCTACCATCTTGAAAGAGGCGGTGGTGAGGCCCCTCCTCAAGAAGCCATCCCTGGACCCGGCTCTATTAGAGAACTATCGTCCAGTCTCCAACCTTCACTTTTTAGTGAAGGTTGTTGAGAGTGTGGTGGCCCAACAGTTCCCTCGACACCTGGAGGAAGTTGATTATCTAGACCCACGCCAGTCCGGCTTCCGACCCGGACACAGCACTGAGACGGCATTGGTGGCGTTGGTTGATGATCTCTGGAGGGTGCGGGATAGAGGGTGTTCCTCTATCCTAGTCCTATTAGACCTCTCAGCGGCTTTTGATACCATTGACCATGGTATCCTATTGCACCGATTGGGGGGGTTGGGGCTGAGAAGTACCGTTTTATGGTGGTTCTCGTCCTACCTCTCTGGTCGGTTGCAATGGGTGTTGGCAGGAAGGCAGAGGTTGTCCCCGAGGCCCCTCACATGTGGGGTTCCTCAGGGGTCGGTCCTCTCTCCCCTTCTGTTCAACACCTATATGAAGCCGCTGGGCGAGATCATCCGTGGCTTTGGGGTGGAATAACATCTGTACGCTGATGACACTCAGTTGTACATATCCACCCCAAACCACCCCAACGATGCCATCGAGGTGCTGTCCCGGTGTTTGGAGGCCGTACGGATCTGGATGGGTAGTAACAAACTCAAGCTCAACCGTCCAAGACTGAGTGGCTGTGGTTTCCGGCTCCCCGGTTCAGCCAGATAAGTCCATCACTGGCCATTGGGGGCGAACAACTAGCACCCGCGCAACTTGGGCGTCCTCTTGGATTCCCGGCTGTCCATGGAGGACCATGTGGCGGCCGTGGCCAGGAGGGCGTTTTATCAGGTTCGCCTGATATGCCAGTTGCACCCCTTACTGGACCGGAGGGACCTTCGCACAGTCACTCAAGCGCTTGTGACTTCTCGGCTGGATTACTGTAACGCTTTCTACATGGGGCTCCCCTTGAGGTGCACTCGAAAGCTACAGCTAGTCCAGAACTCAGCAGCGCGGGTGATTATGGGTGCCCCAAGGCATGCCCACATAACACCTCTCCTGCGCGAGCTGCACTGGCTGCCTGTGGCCTTTTGAGTGCGCTTCAAGGTGTTGATGACCATCTTCAAATCGCTCCATGGCTCGGGGCCTAGCTATATACGAGACCGCCTTCTGCCCCATACATCCCTTCGTCTGATCCGCTCCCACAGAGAGGGCCTTCTCAGGGTGCCGTCGGCCGGGCAATGCCGGTTGGCGACACCCAGGGGAAGGGCCTTCTCTGTGGCGGGCCCAGCCCTCTGGAACGACCTACCCCCTGACCTTCGTACCGTCTCGGACCTCCGCCTCTTCCGCCAACGCTTGAAGACGTACTTATTCCAACAAGCCGGCCTAGCGTAGCCCCCCGTTTCTGACTATATTTATAAATTTTAAATTTTTAGGGTTTTAAAGGGTTTTAGCACGGCTTTTAGGCTAATTTAATATACTTTTAAGAGTTTGTATTGTTTTTGTAATGGTTTTTAATGATGCCTGTGCACCGCCCTGGTTCCTAACAAGGAGAAGGGTGGGGTATAAATTTGATAAAATAAATAAAATAAATAAATGAACAAACCCCAGAGACCAGACAGATCCCAGGGCAATATCAGGACCTTGCAGATGTATTTAGCAAGACCAAGTGTGATGTTCTGCCTCCTCACTGTGATTGCCAAACACCTGACAGACCTCCTGAAGACAGGGAGCCCTGGAAAGACATCTTGTCCAGGAGAATTGCTACAGTGGGACCTAACCTGCCAAGAGGCATTCGAAACACTAAAAGAAATGTTTGCAAAGGAGCTGATACTGAAGCATCCTGACCCTGAGAAACCTTTTGTGATGCAGGCAGATGCCAGCAATGTGGCAGTGGGAGCAGTGCTACTCCAAAGAAACAACCAAGAAAACTTACAACCCTGCACCTACATCTCCCGCAAGCTCACAGACAGGGAGAGACGATGGGCCACATGGAAAAGGAGGCTTTTGCAGTGAGATGGGCACTGCTAACCTGGAGACACCTGTTGGAAGAGGGCCAGAAACCGTTTGAAGTCTGGACGAACCACAAAAATCTGGAAGCTCTCAGGACCTCATAGGAACTATCACCCAAACAAGTCCAATGGTCTCAATATTTCAACCACTTCGATTGCATACTAAAGCACATTCCAGGGCAGAGGAACTTTCTAGCTGACTCCCTCTCCCACGTGCCCCAGTACAAATGCGAAGGGAAGCAGGTGGTAGACGCCATCATTCCCTCTACCTAAATAGCTGCCCAAGTGACCACCAGATGGTGATGCCATGATCGACAAAACCAACCTGTAAGCAACCTAACCAGAAGACACAAAACTGAACTGCTAGCAAACCTTTGGTTCCAAAACAACCAACACATCTTGACAAAAACAGATGACCTTGCATGGAAGGGGATGAAACTCTATGTTCCAGAATCACTACATGATCCAGAGGAGCCATGATGCCAAACCGGCAGGCCACTTTGAGTTCCTAAGGACTTTGCACTTAGTCCGGAGGCAATTCTGGTGGCCTGGCATGAAGAAAGATGTGAATAGTTATGTGAAAGGTTGCACCATCTGTGCCACAATTAAGATACGACTGTGAAATCCTCCTGGACTGCTGCAAACGGTAGCCAAGCCAACAAGGCCGTGGGAGGAGATCACAGTGGACTTTATAGTCGAGTTGCCAAAAAGTGGGGGAAGCACAGTGATTTGGACTGTAATAGATTTGTTCTCCAAACAGGTACACTTCATACCCTGTAGCACACTACCCTCAGCTCACAAGCTGGCTAAACTGTTCATGAAGCATATCTACCAACTGCATGGAATACCTCGAAGAATCATCTCAGACAGAGGGGTCCAGTTCATGGCTAAGTTCTGGAGGGAGTTCCTGCGGTCCATTGGGTCATCTCAGGGTCTTAGTTCAGCTTTTCATCTGAGCACTAATGGCACAGCAGAGAGACTGAATGCCATGATAGAGCAGTGCTATGAGGTGCTACGTGAACTATCAGCAGTCCAATTGGGCAGACCTTTTATCCTTTGCTGAGGTTGCATACAATAATGCTGTTCACAGTAGCACAGGACTCACACCATTCAAAGTACTGATCAGCATGGACTTTGTCCCAATGCCTGAGTATCCAAGGGACCCTCCCTCTTCAGTCAGCTTGACTGATTGGATGTCGATGCTGAAAGCAACTTGAGAAAATGTCAAGAAAGTGCTGGCTAGCTCTTCCGGTTGTGCCGCGTTCTGCCGCTGACGGTCTTTTTGAAGACTGCCAACCCAGCCACCTGTAAAGAGGCGTTTCAGATATGGGAAACGTCTCGTAAACCTCCAAGTCTTTGAAGATTTTGTGAGCTGAGTAGGCAGCTGTCGGTTGAGCACCCCTGAGTGACCCCAGAAGGTATTTATGCCTCTGGGAAGCTAATAGGGCGTGACTCCCTTTACAAGCTGCCGGACCTCCGGGCATTTGGGATCTTCTGCTTATCAGCAGGACAAGGCATTTCGCGGCCGACACTCTTACCATCTAACACCAAATAGCAAGTATCTTTATTCTCTGTTGACTATCGAAGTATTGAAGTAGCGTTGAAGTTAGAATGACTTTCAAGTGAGAAAAGGAAGAAAAAAAATGGCACTTGCGACTTCCGGGTTGAGCTGCGGTTGTCGTGGGCAGGCTTTTTCGAGCTTGCCGACTCAGCAGTCTGTAGAGGCGTTTTTAAAAGATTGTAAACGCCTTGGACACTCCAAACTCCTCAGGAATTTAGGAGAGAGAGAGCACTGTTGGGTAGAGCCTCTTGTGAAGCTCTCCAGAAGGTTTTATAGCCTCTGGGGTGCGGGCAAGGAGGGCCCCCCTTCTCAGCTGCTTCAAGCTACGGTCTGCTGGAATCCTCCGCTAACGACTTAGCGGAGCAAGACACCGTAAACAACTCTTTAAAATATGCTTCAGGAAACCCAAGAAGGAAGATATTCGCAAATATTTTAAGTTTAAAGTTTGAATTTTTCTAAGCGATAGTAGTGCTGAGTTTGAATGGCACGGGCTTAGAACAAAAGATTTAGAACAAAGGCTTCAAAATGGCGTTAATTTACAGCTGAGTTTAAGAAAATGAAAGTTAACTGATTTGTGTATTCCAGTCTCTGTTTAACCCTGGCTGACAGTTGGAGGCGGAAAAGGGAGGACAGAGTTACAAAGCTACAAAGCTAGTGAATACATTACTTGATTTATTGACTTATTTTGACACTTTGAAGCGTATTCTCTTAGAAAATTGGGAAGTTTAAAAGCATGGCAATAGAACAAGCTGGAGCAGTAACTCCCCAGGATTTTAAAGATTTGATGAACTTTATAGCTAATGAAAGTAAAGAACTCAAAGGAATGGTTCAGGATAAATATGACCAGCTGGATAAAAATATACAAGCTATGGCCAAGGGTCTGTCTGAAGTTGTAATTAAAGTTGATAATAAAATTGAACAATTGGCCTCAGAGGTGGAAGTTAAAGCAAAGGAAACTGATTTGAAATTTTTGGAAATGGAGGGGAATATGCAAAGGTTGGATAATGAGATTATTATGATACAATTTAGGTCCATGGAGTACGCCATCAGACTGAGAGGTTTAAGAGAACACACTAGAGAGAACTTAAGAAAAGTTTGTGCTGATGCTTTGGCCAAGTTATTAAAAGTGGATGATCTTGATGAAATTTCTGCTAAGATCGATAAAATTTACAGAGCAAATTCACGCATAGCATTACAAAGGCAATTACCAAGAGATGTTGTGATATATTTTACTGAGAGAAACTTTAGAAATGATATTTTGCAGAAGTCTTTTTACTCTTCTCTTCAAATAGACGGGAATCTGATTGGTGTTTTCAAGGAGTTACCACCAGCGATGTTAAAGTTTAGAAGGGATTTTGGATTTTTGGTAGTGGAGTTGAAGAAAAGAGAGATACAGTATAGGTGGGATGCTCCAATGGGTGTTATATTCAGATATGAAGGGGTGAGGTATCGTTTGAATACTATAGATAAGGCAAGAGATTTTTATTATGAAATATTGAAGGCAAGTGCAACGCCCCCACGCACATCTACACCAACACCAGCAGATTTGGATGTTTTAGAGCAGAGGCTGTTTGAGAAAGAAACAGAAGAACAAATAAAGCAGACGCAAAAAGAAAAGGAAGCTCAGGGTGCTGTAGGTGGATACCAAGTGGATCCTTCTGGTTTCTTTTAAGCTCTTCCTTGGAGGAACCGTCCAAGACCCTTATTGAAATGCCATTACTTAGACCAGTGGAGCAACGTGTTACTAGATCTACGACTAGACAAATGCAAGAATCTCAGAAGCAGGGGAAACCTCAAGTACAATGTGCCAAGAGGGACAGAGGCAAGAAGCAAATTGAAGCTATGGGAGGAGCAGGGCCGAAGATTAGTCTTGTGGAGAGAGATCTTCAGCAAATGCTCTCAACGCTTCAGATTAGGCCAAAAGATGTTTAAATTATTATCTTGGAATGTGAATGGATTGAATTCTCCACAAAAAAGGAAAAAATATTTTATTATTTGAAGCAATTCAATAATGATGTTGTTTGCCTTCAAGAAACTCATATTAGGCTGCAAGATCAGAAGTATTTAGTGAACTCAAAATTGGGAACATTTTATGCAGCCTCTAATTTGGTAAAGAAAAATGGTGTGGTGATATATATAAATAAAAGATTTTCAGCTAAAATTATAGAGGCGGATGATAGTGACAGATATATAGCAATTGAACTTGATACAGATTTTGGTCCTATTTTGGTGGTAGGAATATATGCACCTAACCAACAACAAGAAAGCTTTTATAAGATGCTTCACTTAAAAATTTTGGATTGGAATTTTAAGAGTATTTTAATTATGGGAGATTGGAATGGAGTGATCTCCCCAAGGATAGATAAGAGAACAATGACTAAATTTACTACCAAATTACCACAGGTGTTTTTTTTGAATTACAAGGTGACTTGGAACTAAAAGATGTTTGGAGGATACAACACCCAAACGAGATGGACTTTTCTTTTTATTCAGATAGACATAAATCCTTCTCAAGGATTGATTTCTTTTTGCTAACACCGGATCTACTTCCTAAAGCTAAGAAAACAAAGATATTTTCCAGGACACTAACTGATCATAGCCCGGTGTGGTTGGAGATTGAGCTAGGGAATAGGTCAAGAAGGTCATGGAGAGTAAATGAAAATTTATTTAGATATGAGAAAAATGTTGATGAACTTAAAAAATACATGAAGGAATTTTTTAGTTTTAATATGAATAAGGGTACTCCTATTGAAACAGTTTGGGATGCAAGTAAAGCTTACATGCGCGGGGTCCTGATACATATGAATTTTAAACACAAACAAAGCAGACAGAAAAAGAATGGAAATGGAAGATGAAATAAAAAAGAAGGAGCAGTTACTTATAGCAACTCCGAAAGATGGGGCACTCCAGATGGCGATAAAGTTGTTGAAAGATCAATTTCAAATGCTTATATCAGAACAAACAGCAACTAACTTACAATTTGCCAAACATAATACTTTTGCTAATGCTAATAAACCTGGTAGGTGGTTGGCTTACACCTTGAGAAAGAACACGAACAATAGAATTATTGATAGAATTGACTATGGAGGGAAAATGGTATATCAACAAGATTTGATTAAAAAATCATTTGTGGACTATTATGCTAAGTTATATGTACAGGACAATATAGAAAATAAGTTAGTAGATGATTTTTTGGAAGGAAAAAGGGTAAAGGTGCTTCAAAAGGCAAATTTGGAACGTCTGATAACTGCTGATGAGATTATTTTAGCTATAAATCAACTTAAACTAGCCAAGGCTCCAGGGACTGATGGTTTGACTGCAATATACTATAAAACTTTACAATTGGAAATGATTGAATATCTTACAGAACTATTTTGCAATATACAGCAAGGAGGTAAAATACCTTTCTCATGGAAAGCGGCTTTTATGTCATTGATACCCAAAGACAAAGATGGCCCTAAGAAACCAGAGGATTACAGACCGATATCTCTTCTGAACACAGATTATAAAATATTTGCTAAAGTACTAGCCAACAGATTGATGCCAGTTATCCAAGAGGTTATTCATTATGACCAAGCAGGATTTATTGAAGGTCGACACATGAAGGAGAATGTAAGGCAACTCATAGGCTTAATTGACTATCTTGATAAGAATAAGCAGATCTCTGCAGTGCTGGTTTTCTTGGATGCGGAGAAGGCCTTCGATCGAGTGAATTGGAATTTTCTAACCAAGACTTTGGAAAAGATGGATATGGGACCACGATTTCGACAGGCAATTGGAGCAATTTACCAGCAACAAAATGCACAACTTATTATTAATGGAAATTTGTCCACAACTTTCGAGATACAAAAAGGTACAAGACAAGGTTGCCCGTTATCTCCATTGTTATTTATTTTAACCTTGGAAGTCTTGTTGAATACAATTCGGGACTCAAATTCCTTAAATGGCATAGCTATTAGGCAAAAGGAATACCGAACTAGAGCATTTGCCGATGATCTGGTTGTTACCCTTTCACATCCTTTGAACTCAATAATTCAGATGAAAAATATCATAGCAGAATTTGGCATGGTGTCTGGGTTTAGATTAAATCAAAATAAAACGAAAATGATGGTTAAAAACATGACAGAGACTCAAAGAAAGAGACTTGCAAGTTTGGCAGGTTTCGAAATGGTTTCTAAGGTCAAATATTTAGGAATACAAATTGCAGAATCAAATACAAAACTCTTTTCAAATAATTATGAAGTGTTGTGGCAAAAGATACAGAAGGACCTTCAAGTATGGAAAAAGTTACAACTATCTTTGCTTGGAAGGATTTCAGCAATTAAAATGAACATTCTACCTAGATTCATCTTTTTATTCCAGATGATACCGGTGCTTAAATCAGATAAAATTTTGTCAGAGTGGCAAGCAACATTGAATAAATTTGTTTGGAAGGAGAAAAAACCGAGAGTAAAAATGAAGATTATGCAAGATACTCGTGAAAGAGGTGGCCTCAGACTCCCAAACCTCCGATTGTATTATGAAGCTGCGGTACTGACGCATGTAGCAGATTGGTTTGGGAAAACAAAAACTGAACTGTTGAATATAGAAGGTCATGACCTTGTTCTGGGATGGCATGCATATCTTTTTTATGAAGATAGGGTGGATAAAGTGTTTAACAATCATGTTCTCCAAAGTGCCTTGATGAGAATATGGAATAAGCACCGGCCTAATTGGGATTATAAAATACCACTTTGGTTGGATCTTGCAGACACCATGTGGATTACAAATACTAAGTCACTCGGGGGGTGTTTATATAAAGATGTGCTTATTGCTGACGGGGACGAATGGCAGTTGAAAACTTTGGAACAACTGTTGGAAGACGGAATTACTTTAAATTGGTTACATTATATACAGTTACAGAAGAGATGAAAAGAAGATCGTAGGGTTGGTTTTATGGATAAAGAAGTGGAACTGATCAAGCAGATAAAAGAGACTGGCCCAAAACATGTTAAAAGAATATATAATGTATTGTTAGAAAGAGATTCAGAAAGTGAATTGGTGAAGGATTGCATGATTAAATGGGCTCAGAATTTTGATGAATTGGTTATGTTGGATACGTGGGAAAAAATATGGGTTCAGAATGTTAAATTTACACAGTCACAGAATTTAAGGGAAAAATTTTATAAAATGTTTTACAGATGGTATTTAGATCCTAAGAAATTATCATGTATGTACCCAAATGTTCAACCAAAATGCTGGAGATGTGGGTGTGTAGATGTTACTTTTTTCATGTATGGTGGACTTGCAATAAGGTTAAAGCTTTTTGGATAAAAATATGGTGGGTTATGCAAAATGTATTTAAGAAAAGAATACAATTTACTCTGCAAATGTTTTTACTGGGTATAATTAAGGGTTTTACAAAAGGAGAAACAAAATTGGTTTTGTATATGGTTACAGCAGCTAGGTTGTTGATTGCTCAGCACTGGAAAAAAGATTTTTTACCGACAATTGATCAATGGATTCAGAAAGTGGCAGGGTTTGCGGAAATGGCAAAAATTTCAGCTTTCTTAAAAGATCAGAAGCAGGAGAATTATACACAGGAATGGGAAAAATGGATTGATTATATACAGAATAAATATCAGACTAGGAAGTACTATGTAGCCTTTAGGTAAGAATGTTTAGATCGACAGGTGAACAGAGTAAATAATATATTCCAACAGATTGATGCCAGTTATTTAAGAGGTAATTTATCATGATCAAGTAGGACTTATTGAAGGTGGATATATGAAGGAGAATGCAAGGCAACTCATAATTTTAATTGACTATCTAGATAAAAATATGTATATTTCTGCAATGCTGGGGTTTTTTTGGATGTGGAAAAGGCCTACGAGCGAATGAACTGGAACTTTCTAATCAAGACTTGGGGAAAAATGGATATGGGATTTGGACAAGGTTTATTATCTCTAATGTTATTTATTTTAACTTTTAGAAGTCTTGTTGAATATAATTTGGGACCTGAATTCCTTAAATGGTATAGCTATAAGGCAAAAGGTATACAGAATTAGAGCATTTGCAGTTGATCTGGTTGTTACCCTATCACGTTTTTGGAACTTAATAATTCTGATGAAGAGTCACTCTTCATCAGTTTGTTGTTTATATAAAGATGTGTTTTTTTACTGATGGGGGCAGCAGATAACTGAAAATGGAACATCTGTTGGAAGAAGTTTATAATATATTTTATAGACAGTATCTAGATCCCAAGAAACTACCATCATGTATGTAACCTAATGGTTAATTAAAATGTTGGAAGGGAGATTCTAGGAGGAATGGGTGTTTACGATGGGTTTGCAATAAGGCTTAAAAATATTATATTATATTATATAGTTTTTTAGGTACGAATGAGTAGATTGGGTAACTAAGAGTTGGATTGATGGATAATGTATCTTAATGTTCAACCAAACTGTGGGAAGAGAGAATTTTGATAAAATGTTTTACAGAAGGTATTTAGATCCTAAGAATTTATTATGTATGTATTCTATTGTTTAACCAAAATGTTGAAGGTGTGGATGTTTATGAGGGGTTCGTAGCCTTTAGGTAGGAATGTTTAGATTGACAGGTGAACAGAGTAAATAATATATGGGATGTTTGGAATTATTAGTGTGGTGTATAGCGGAAGTCAGGGGGGTGGGTTTGAATGGGAGGTGGGGGAGGGTTAGGGTGGAGGGTGGGGAAATATATATGTATAACTAATTTAGAGACGGGATTAATGGGATACGGTTACTTTAAGAGAAACTTATATCATGATTTATATATGTTCAATTAATTTAAAAGATGGGGTTAATGGGATATTGTTACTTTAAGAGAAATTTATATTATGACTGTTGGGAGGTGAGGGGGTGCATTTCTTACAATGAGAAATTTATTTTAAGACGGGGGAGGGGGGAGGATACAGTATTTGTATGTGATTTATATTATATGTTGGGGGGTAAAATGGGGGGAAATCTGTTTGTATAAAACTTTTTAAATAAAAAAAAGAAGTTCTGAAAAAAAATGGCGCTTGCTTTACTGCTTAACTAACTGAAGACGGCACCAACTCGGTTTGTGTATTTTAACACGTTATAAAGTAATAAAACCTGCTGGAGACTAGGGGGAAAAAAACCTGATTTGGACAATCCTTTGAGAAAAGTTAGCAGGTTCTGCACGGGCCAAGATGTCAACAAAACAAACAGCCACACCCCTGCAAACTCAGACAAAGGCAGAAGACTTTCAGGATTTAAAAGACTTTATAGGCAAAGAGATCCAAAGATCTGAAAAAGAAATTAAGTGAATTGTTCAAGAAAAATTTGAATTAGTTAATAAAGATATTCAAACAGTCGTAAAAGGCCTCTTTGATGTAATTTTGAAGGTGGATAAAAAAGTTGAAAAGCTTGCATCAGACGTTGAGTCTAAATTTAAGGGAACTGATTTAAAATTTACACAAGCCGATGGAAAAATTCAAAAGCTGGATAATGAGATTACGATGATGCAATTCAGATCTATGGAATTTGCTATTAGGCTCAGGGGAATAAGGGAAAATACCAGGGAAGATCTAAGAAAAGTCTGTGCTGATGCTCTGGCGGTGTTATTGAAATGTGAAGATTCTGATGAGATTTTTTATAAAATTGACAAGGCTTACAGAGTCAATTCCCGTGTGGCAGCACAAAGGCAACTACCTAGAGATGTGGTAATATATTTTATTGATAGGAGAATAAGAAATGATATCTTGCAAAGGTCATTTCTTTCTGCTGTTCAAATTGATGGAACTGAGATTGGAGTCTATAAGGAGTTGCCACCCAAAATGTTGAAGGATAGAAAAGATTTTGGATTTCTGGTGGCAGAATTGCAAAAGCGGCAAATTCAATATCGGTGGGATGCCCCAACCGGTATAATATTGAGGTTTCAAGGAGTGAGATACCGTCTAAATACCATAGCAAAGGCAGAAGAGTTCTATTATAATGTTCTGAAAGTGGGTTCTACATCTCCACGTACATCTTCACCAGTAGACAAGGAGGCTGAAGCACAGAGGCTGTTTGACCAGGAAACTGAGGAACAAATAAGACAGACGCAAAAAGAAAGGGCGGCCCAGGGAGCTGCAGGTGGTATTGTGGTTGATCCTTTTGAGCAATCGCCAGTCTCTTTTTTGGATGAAACATTAAAGACTGTTGCAGAAAAGGCGTTGGATGTCGAACTGCGAACAAGCAAACCGGAAGAGCAACGTATAACTAGATCCGTCTCTAAGCAAATTCAGGAAGCACAGCAACAGGGAAGATCTTACCCACAACGAGCTAAGAAGGTCAAGGAAAAGGAGCAAGCTGAAGACATGGGACGAGCAAAGCCAAAGACCACTTCTCCAGAACGGAACCTTCATCAATTGCTCTTAACACTTCAAACTAGTTCAAATGATGCTTAAATTTTTGTCTTGGAATGTGAATGGCCTGAACTCTCCACAAAAGAGGAAAAAAATATTTACTTATTTAGATACGAAAAAAATGTAAGCGAACTTAAAAAACATATAAAGGAATTTTTTAAATTGAATTTAAATAAAGGTACTCCTATTGAAATAGTTTGGGATGCAGGTAAAGCATATATGCGAGGAGTCCTGATACAAATGAATTTTAAACACAAACAAAATAGACAGAAAAAGAAAATAGAGTTGGAAAAAGAGATAAAGAACAAAGAACACCTACTGATAAAAAATCCAACAGATAGGAAGTTAAAAGCAATTATAAATCTTTTGAAGGATCAATTTCAAATGCTTATAGCGGAACAAACAGCAACCAATTTGCAAAACACAATACTTTTGCTAATGCTAACAAGCCGGGCAGATGGTTGGCTTATACATTGAGAAAGCAATTGAATACAAGAACTATCAATAGTATTCAGCATGCGGAGAAGCAAGTTTATCAACAAGAATTAATTAAAAAGGTTTTTTTGGATTATTATACTAAGCTATATGCTAAGGACAACATACAAAATAATCTTATAGATAAATATTTAGAAGGAAAAAGGCTTACAAAACTCTCCTTGGACCAAAAGGCAAACCTGGATCAATTAATAACTATCGATGAGATTAGCTTTGCTATAAAGCAATTGAAACCAGCTAAAGCTCCAGGGACCGATAATAAACTGCAGTTTATTATAAAACTTTACAAGCAGAAATGATTGAACATCTTAAAGATTTATTTTGTAATATACAGCAAGGTGGCAAAATACCTTCCTCATGGAGAGCGGCTTTTGTATCATTGATACCGAAAGAAGAAGCAGGCTCTAAGAAACCAGAAGATTACAGACCAATATCTCTTCTAAATACAGATTATAAAATTTTTGCAAAAGTATTAGCCAAGAGATTGATGCCAGTTATTCAAGAGGTAATTCATCACGACCAAGCAGGATTTATCGAAGGAAGATACATGAAGGAGAATGTCAGGCAAATTATAGATTTATTGGACTATCTAGATAAGAATAAACAGATCCCTGCAGTGCTGGTTTTTCTGGATGCGGAAAAGGCCTTTGATCGAGTGAACTGGAATTTTATAATCAAGGCTTTGGAAAAAATGGATTTGGGGGCTCGGTTTATACAGGCGATTGGAGCAATATATCAAGAACAATCTGCACAACTTATTATTAATGGAAGTTTGTCAAAGAACTTTAACATACATAACAGGGTTGTCCATTATCCCCATTGTTATTTATCTTAACTTTGGAAGTCTTGTTGAATACAATACGGGACTCGAATTTCTTGAGTGGAATAGCTATAAGGCAAGAGGAATACAGAACTAGGGCATTTGCAGATGATCTGGTTGTTACCCTAACACGACCGATGAAATCAATAATCCAGATGAAAGACATTATAGAGGAATATGACTTGGTATCCGGATTCAGACTGAATTATAAAAAGACTAAAATGCTTGTTAAAAACCTAACAGATATTCAAAAAAAAGAAACTTGAAAGGTTTTGAAATAGTATCAAAGGTTAAATATTTTGGAATACAAGTCGCAGACTCAAATATAAAAGTATTCCAAAATAACTACGAGGTGCTGTGGCAAAAGATACAAAAAGATTTGCAAACCTGGAAAAAATTACAGTTATCTCTGCTTGGAAGAATATCAGCAATTAAAATGAATGTCTTACCTAGATTTATCTTTTTGTTTCAAATGATACCGGTGCTTAAATCTGACAAGCAACTGTTAGAATGGCAAAAAACGTTGATTAAATTTGTTTGGAATGAGAAAAAACCGAGAGTGAAATTGAAAATTATGCAAGATACTCACGAAAGAGGTGGGCTTAAACTTCCAAACCTTCGATTGTATTATGAAGCAGCTGCATTGACACAAATAACTGATTGGTTTGGAAAAACAAAATCTGAACTGTTGAATATAGAAAGCCACGATCTTGATTTGGGTTGGCATGCATACTTATTCTATGAACATAAAGTGGATAAAGTGTTTAATAGTCATATACTTAGAAGTGCCTTGATGAGAATCTGGAAGAAGCACCGATCTAAGTGGGATTATAAGATTCCGCTTTGGCTGGATCTTGCTGATACCATGTGGAATACAAATATTAAGTCACTTGGGGGGGTTTTATACAAAGATGTGCTTTTTGCTGAAAGGGGCAGATGGCAGCTGAAGAGTTTAGACACACTGTTGGCAGAAGGGATTAATTTAACTTGGTTACAGTATAACCAATTACAGATGAGATGGAAAGAAGATCAAAAAACTGATTTAATGGAACATGAACTAGAACTCGTCAGACAGATAAAGGACACTAGCCCAATGCATATTAAGAGAGTTTATAATGTCTTGCTAGAAAGGGATTCAGAAACTGAACTGGTTAAAGATTGTATGATTAAATGGGCCCAGAATTTTACTGAACCAGTTATGATGGATACGTGGGAAAAAATATGGGTTCAGAATGTTAAATTTACACAGAATTCGCGGGAAAATTTTTATAAAATGTTTTACAGATGGCATTTAGATCCTAAGAAATTATCATGTATGTACCCTAATGTTCAACCAAAATGTTGGAGATGTGAGTGTTTAGATGCTACATATTATCACATATGGTGGACTTGCAAGAAAGTTAAGGCTTTCTGGATAAATATTTGGTGGGTTATGCAAAATGTCTTGAAGAAAAAAATACAATTTACTCCACAACTGTATTTATTGGGCATAGTTAGGGATTTTACATTGGGTGAAACAAAATTGATTTTGTATATGGTGACAGCAGCTAGACTGCTGGTTGCCCAGTACTGGAAGAAAGATGTTTTGCCTACTATAGACCAATGGACGCAGAAGATGCCTGGATTTGCTGAAATGGCGAAAATTTCAGCTTTTTTAAAGGACCAAATGCTAGAGACTTATACACAGGAGTGGAAAAAGTGGATTGATTATATACAAAACAAGTATCAGACTAGAAAATATTGTGTAGCTTTTAGCTGATGGAGATTAGATGAATAAGGTAGTCAGCAGGGGGTAGAATATGAAGGGAATGAATAACATATATTGTGTTTGGAATTACAAGGTTGCATATAGCGGAAGTCACAGGGTTGGGGGGAGGAAGGGGAGGTTGGGGAGGGTTAGGGAGGATATGGGAGGGAATTATACTGATACTTTTTTTATGTATTCCAGGTTGAAAGAGGGGGGGAAGGGTATAATATCTGGTCCTGATTTATGTAGTTTATGTTGGGGGAGGGGGTTAAAGGGATATAATATTTGTACCTGATTTATGTTTTTCTATGTTGGGGGAAGGGGGGGGAAAGGGGGAGAAAAATTTGTTGGTGGAAAACTTTTTCAATTAAAAAAAAAAAGTCTACCTGAACAAGCTGACAAAACTCCTCATCTTCTGAACACTGGAATATGGGAGCCTAATTCCACAAAGGATAATGTTGGTTTTTTTTAAAGCCATTGGTGCATTAAAGATTAATTGAAAACAGAAGGAGGAAGAAATAAAAATATCTTCCATTTTCAAAAGAAAAAAGAAAAAAAAGAAAGTGCTGGCTAAAGCAGTACAAACCTATAAGAAACAGATAGACACCGGGCTCCGCAATGGCCATTCTGGGTGGGAGAGAAGGTTTACCTCTCCACAAAATACTTGAGATTATAACTGCCTAGCAAAAAACTGGGCCTGAAATTTGTGGGACCATTCCCCATAGTAAAGATCATCAACCCAGTCACAGTCCAATTAAAACTGCCTCGATTGCTGGGGAAGACACACCAATCGTTTCATAGCAGCCTCTTGAAACCTATGATTGGACCCACCCTGTGGCCGCTACCCTGGGAGCTCCCTATGGTCATAAACTCATTACGAAGTTCAACGAATCCTTGATTTGATGTGGCACAGGAGACAACTCCAATACCTAATCAAGTGGAAGGGTTACCCCTTATCAGAGGCATCATGGGTGAAAAGTAGAAACATCCAGGCTGATCGCCTTATAGCAAAATTCCATGCAGAAAATCCAGGCAAGCCTGGGGAAGGAACGCATCCCTAAGTTATATACCTATACTCAAATTGTTTTGTTTCCCATAGGTTGCTTTCAGGAAGTGAGGGGAGTCAGATGTCAGTTTGTGAAGCATCTCTATGAATACCATCAAACTGCCATAGAGAGAGGGGAATTCCAAACATACCTGTGGTAAAAAAGGAATCTCAAACTGGCCTGTGAATGCACATGCCTAAACTACCATCTCTCTTTGGCTGTGATTTAGGATGAAGGCTGAGGGGAGGACAGTAATGTGGGCAAAGTTCAGAAGCAGATAAAGAAAGCAAAAAAGATGGCTGCAACGAAGAAATGCCAGGATGTTAATCCTAATAAATGATTGGATTTCTTTTGAACCTTGTCCTGGGGCTTGTAAATTTCTTAGGTTTTCTTCTGGGAACTTGACAGCCAGCCATATTTTGCTTTTAAATATCGAAGGTGCCAAGGGAGAACTCAGAAGACCATGGCAGAATGCCAGCTGTCCGAAGGGAACTGGAAAGTAGCATTCAAATAGCAAAGCCGAGACCAGCAAAGCAAGAAGAGATGAGTAACTCTAAAATCAGCTAAAGCTTTGTATTTTAAAATTGGACACAGACTTTTCCCTTTTCTTTGACCTCACGGATTGTCCACCCACCAGACGCCATCTTTTACACAAAAACTTAAAACTTTTACTATGGCAGAAGAAAAAAGCCTCCATCTGGCAAATCCTGGTCTGCTCCAGCTTCTACAAAAGCCAGTCCTACTCCACAGCAAGCTAAGATCACCACAACGCTACAAAAAGAAGCGGCTGGAGAGGACACTCAACAATCATCAATTGAGGAAACTCTTCAACATATAATGAAAGAAATAAAAGAAATACGCAGAGACATGATAAGTTCAAGGTTGGAGCTTCTGGAAATGCAGAGAAATTAGCGGAAAATAAACAAAAAATTGATGGGCTGGAGGGGGGGCAGCCGAGGTGAGGGAGGAGGTGAGGGAAACACAAAAAGAAATTGTGGATCTTACTGGTTATATGTCTAGAATAGATTTTGAAAGAATGTCTTATTTTTTAAGGTTTCAAAATGTTCCCGAGTCAGATTCAGAAACTTTAAGAGATTTAATGTCTACAATTTTAGCAGACTACACTAAAAAGAACAAAGAATATATCTGGGGGGACATTGACCTGATTTATAGAATTAATTCAGCATATGCCAGAATCAATGATGTACCCAGAGAGATACATATTAAATTTGCAAGAAGGTCAACAAGGGATGAGATTCTGAGAGCACAGAAAGATGGCCCATTGATATATCAGCAGAAGAAAATTGTTATTTTGAAGCAGATCCCGAAAAAGATTCGTGAGATTAGAAGGAAATATTCCTTCTTATCCAAAAAGCTGTATAAAAAAGGGGTGTGGTTCAAATGGTCGATGCCTGAAGGAATGTTGGTATTCTGGGAGGGGGGAAGAGTAAGAATCAAAACAGTTGAAGAGGCGGAAGCCTTTCTTAAAAAACACTCCTCAATCCTGGAGGATGAAAATGGGGGAACGGGAGGAGCCATGGCTCCGCCCACTGGCGGAAAGGAAGAAGAAGACACAATAGCAAAAAGACTCAGATCACAAAAATGATTTTTTTTAATACATTGTAATTCCTAACGGATGTTAATAGAAACAAATGATTGATTGCATCGAATTTATGATATGACATGTATATATCTATTTCCACCTTATATTGAAAACTTTTGTATGAAGTCTCGGAGGCGGCCACCACCTCCGACATGGAAGCCCTAAAATATTTCTATGTATATCCTATATACCCTTTTTCCCTTTGAAAATTTGTAAAACCAATAAAATTATTACCAAAAAAAAATCAGCTAAAGCTGAGCCCCCCTTCTTCACCCATTAGAAGGAAAATGAAGCCAGTTTCTCTCCCACATAGCAGGCTGACAGGAGGAGGGAAGGGCACTGCTGATTGAACAGACCCAGTTCAGAGGATAGTTTGATGGGGACTCAGACCAGTTAGCCCTATTCCTTGACTCAGCTGAGGCCCACCTGGAATGCTTCTTGAAGACAGATTAAATCTAATTTTAATTTTTCTAATTTATTAAAAAAATTCTTTTCATTGATAAGTTCAGTCCACTTACATTAATTGATAGTAATTTTATTTCTTCTTCCATTGTTTAATTATAGATAGATTTTGTTGTCCTAGTTAATCTTATTCCTCTCTTTTCTTTCTGTCTTGCTTTCCCTCTCTTTTTTCTCTCTTTTGTTTCTTCTTGTGTGTCTCTTTCAACTGTTTATTTATTTTATTTATTTATTATTTGGATTTATAAACTGTTGCTTCCAGCATTTCTGCTTGCTCCCTTTTCTCTTCTTCCTTGTGTGCTGTGAAGTACTGATAGTAAAATTGTTCTGCTCTCTTTACCATGTCTAATCTATGTCTTTTTTCCATCCAAGTTACCAACAGTTGCTCAGGTATTAGCCATCTGAAGTTTACTTCATATTTTATATTGGTACTGCTTTCTTGTATCTCTTACCCTTCTGGGTATTTGTTTCAGAACTACTATTTATTTTATATTTTAATGGTGCATCTCTTGCTCTTTGGAGTATTTCAGCTCTCATTTCTTGTTTCTTCTCGCATAACTTGTATATACTCTAAATATTTTTTTCCATCCCAGAGATGACTTTCTGTTTGTTCTTTTCCAATGCCTCTGCCAATAATTCTTTTTTCCTCACAAAATCCTCCCCTTTTTCCTCATCAATATTCCGGAATCTTATGAAATATTCTGTCTTATCCATCTCCAACATAATTATGGATCATTATTTAACTTGGTTAATCTATTCCCCGTCTCTTCTACTTTCTTATCTGTTTGCTCTGTCTTTTCTTCCATTTTCTGGATCTGTTGTTCATTTTTGGTGATTATTTGCTGGATATTGTCTATTTTATCTTCCATCTTTTGTGTCATCTTTTGCATCCTATCTGCCAGATCATGATTCTTAGCCATGGCTTCTTATATCGATTCTTGTAATAATTGGAACATATTTTTCATCTCCGACTGAAAGTTATTTAGTTTCTCCTTTTGCAACATAGTATCTATAGAGCATTGACTTACTGGGCTTGATGCTGCTTCTGCTGCTGATTGCACAGATGATGGCATTTTCTGTCCTGTTTTACTTAAACTTGTGTTGCTTGTCATTTTGGTAGTTTGGAATAGTAAATATTTTAAGTAATATTATTTAACAAAAAAGGCCAATCAGTAATCCAACAATCAATAATAGATCAAACACAACTGTACTCCACAATATCCAACTTTAAATTATGCCTGATGTACTCCAACAATTTTCTTTCTTGCTCCCATTTATTATTTTCAAGCCATAAGTCACTTCCCTTTTGGAGGTGTTATATTTCACAAAACCAAAATATCCATAGACCAAGTTCTCTTCAGCAAAAGTTACTTTTATCTTTTTAATGTCTTGTACATTATAATCCACACAGCTGCAAATTATAATCCACAAAGGCTCACCAAGTTGTAATCCACAAAGACCTACCAAAACTCTCCTCCTCTTGCCACTGCCACTTAGCCAATTTTGAAAGAGGCAAATTTGACAGAAGTTAGAAAATTCTCACCCAGAAATCACACTGTTGTTCTTCAGTCTTCCCTCATTCTTCTCTGTTCGGGCTGCCACAAAGCTTCCCCTGAATCAAACAAGGAGTTAGCAATTGCCTTCTGATCTACAGGGGTCTCCTCCCTTCTCCACCCCCCCCCCAAGGTGGCTTAGGTTCATTGAGACCGTTTGTCAGGGTGAATCAGTGAACTTTCATAGAGCACTATTAAAAGAGTCCCTGCATTGCTGTGATGTCAGCTCCGCCTTTGCTGAGAAATTTTCTGACAGTGAGAACAATCTAACAATGGAACAGCTTGCCTTCAGAAGTTGTGGAGGCTTCATCATTGGAAGCTTTCAAGAAGAGACTGGACTGCCATCTGTCAGAATAGTGTAGAGTCTGCTTGAGTGAGAAGTTGGACTAGATGAGCTACAAAATCCCTTCCAAGTCTGTTAATCTGTATGTATCTGTATATGCAATACAATACAATACAATAGCAGAGTTGGAAGGGACCTTGGAGTTCATCTAGTCCAACTCTCTGTCTAGGCAGGAAACCCTATACCATTTCAGACAAATGGCTATGCAGATAATTATCTATGCAGATAATGATGTTCTGGCCTAGACTTCCTGATACAGTAAAAAGCACACACTATGTCCCAAAAACCCTCTTTTTATTTCAAAGGCTGTGAATTATGTTCATTCACAACCCATAACGAGTCTCAATAGTTTTAAAGAGTAGGCTGCCAAAATCTTTCAGGATAAGGCTGATAACCACTCACCTTTATCTTCCTTAAAATGTTGCCAAAGAATTAATTGGGAATTAGCTAGGCAAGGCCACATGGAGCAAAGAGTCAAAATGGAGCTTCAGAAGGTAAACTGACCAGCATGAACCAAGTTGCTTCCTGCAAAGGCTCATGGACATTTGCTCCTCCTTTATGTCCTATAGGAGGGGCCAATCACCTCCAAGCCTTACTCCCAAGTCATCCCTTCTGTCTTAACTGTTCTTGCCTTCTTGCAGCTCTGTGCATGCACGCACTGGGAACAGGGGGAGACTGTTCCTCTGTCTTGCTGATATCCGACTCAGGCAGCACATAACTCCCAGATGGCCCTGGCCCCCTCTCTGCCTCCAATGCAGAGCCCTCATCTGAGCCTAGCCCAGACTCCAGGACTGGCCCATGCTCCTCCCAACCTCCTCACTGTCTGACTCTGCTGTCAGCTCTGCAGGCCACTGGCAGACCACAATAAATGAAAAGATTTGCAATCTATCTCCCGACACATGTCTTGCCCTCTTAGATGAACATATGGCACTGCTTTATTTTTTCATCTGATACTACAGCTTTATTTTTCAGACAAAGAGACAATATCTAGTTATATTCTTAGAGTTGTAAGTTTTATTGCTATTACTTTAATAACATGCTTATTTCAGTAAACAAGGGAAGTATTTAAATGATTTTTTCATGATTTTTCTTCTGCTTTTAATATCTCTATAAGGTATTTATAGAAGGGAATTTTATTTATGGCTGTATGAATATGGATATTTATTTATGCATGTTCTAGTTTGGAGATTTACAATTTTTCATGGTGTTTATGAGTCAGAACTTGGATCCAAAAATCATCTCCTCTTGCATAAATGTTTTAAGAAAAAGTCACACAGTATGAAGTTGGCTCATCTGAAAATTGTATTCTTATCTGTATGATTGACTGGCAGTAAGTTTTGCAAACCCTTCCTGACCTGGGTTCTATTATTATAGCCAATCATCAAATATTCTTAGCATTTATCCCATCATTTTTCTAAAGGTAACTATAATAAATAATAATTTCTATACTGTCTGTATATTTTATTTTCAAAGGGTCAAGAGAAATACTGAGTTCTATAGTTGATTAGTTACGATCATATTTGATTTTTCCAGCAGTTGGACAATGGCTATGCACCACAATGGCTATGCACCACGGCTACAGCTAGTCCAAAACACAGCCGTGCGGGTAATTACGGGAGCCACCAGATGCTCCCATATAACACCGATCCTGCGCGAGCTGCATTGGCTTCCTGTGGCTTTTCGGGTGCGCTTCAAGGTTCTGACAACCATCTTTAAAGCGCTCCATGGCTTGGGGCCTAGTTATATGCGGGACCGCCTCCTGCCCCATGCATCCCTTAGACCGATATGCTCCCACAGAGAGGGCCTTCTCAGGGTGCCGTCGGCCAGACAATGCCGACTGGTGACACCCAGGGGAGAAGCCTTCTCTGTGGCGGGCCCTGCCCTTTGGAACGACCTACCCCCTGAATTACGCACCATCACCGACCTCCGCCTCTTCCGCCAATGTCTAAAGACATACTTTTTCCAACAAGCCGGCGGGATATAAATATAAATAAACTAAACTATAATGATTGCTAGAATGTGATATTTAATGGTGTTTTACATTCACCGCCGTCTTACTACCGCCATCTTGAAAGAGGCGGTAGTAAGGCCCCTCCTCAAGAAGCCGTCCCTGGATCCAGCATTATTAGAGAACTATCGTCCCGTCTCCAACCTTCACTTTTTAGTGAAGGTTGTTGAGAGTGTGGTGGCTCAACAGTTTCCGTGACACTTGGAGGAAGTTGATTATCTAGACCCGCGCCAGTCCGGCTTCCGACCCGGGCACAGCACCGAGACGGCATTGGTCGCATTGGTTGATGATCTCTGGAGGGCGCGGGATAGAGGATTTTCCTATATCCTAGTCCTATTAGACCTCTCAGCGGCTTTTGATACCATCGACCATGGTATCCTATTGCGCCGACTGGGGGGGGTTGGGGCTGGGAGGCACCGTTTTGCGGTGGTTCTCATCCTACCTCTCCGGTCGGTCGCAATGTGTGTTGGCAGGGGGGCAGAGGTTGGCCTCGAGGCCCCTCATATGTGGGGTACCTCAGGGGTCGGTCCTCTCGCCCCTACTGTTCAACACATATATGAAGCCGCTGGGTGAGATCATCCGTGGTTTTGGGGTGGGATATCATCTGTACGCTGATGATACTCAGTTGTACATATCCACCCCAGACCACCCCAATGATGCCGTCGAGGTTATGTCCCGGTGTTTGGAGGCCGTACGGATCTGGATGGGTAGTAACAAACTCAAGCTCAACCCGTCCAAGACTGAGTGGCTGTGGCTTCCGGCGCCCCGATTCAGCCAGATTATTCCAACTCTGGCCATTGGGGGTGAAACACTGGCCCCCGTGGAGAGGGCGCGCAATTTGGGTGTCCTCCTGGACTCCCGGCTGTCTATGGATGACCATGTGGCAGCCGTGGCCAGGGGGGCGTTTCATCAGGTACGCCTGATGTGCCAATTGCGCCCCTTAGTGGACCGGGGTGCCTTACGCACAGTCACTCAAGCACTCGTCATGTCTTGACTCGACTACTGTAATGCTCTCTACATGGGGCTTCCCTTGAGGTGCACCCGAAAGCTACAGCTAGTCCAGAATGCAGCCGCGCGGGTGATTACGGGAGCGCCTAGACACTCCCACATAACACCGATCCTGCGCGAGCTGCACTGGCTTCCTGTGGTCTTTCGGGTGCGCTTCAAGGTTCTAACGACCATCTTTAAAGCGCTCCATGGCTCGGGGCCTAGTTATATGCGAGACCGCCTCCTGCCCCATACATCCCTCAGACCGATATGCTCCCACAGAGAGGGCCTCCTCAGGGTGCCGTCGGCCGGTCAATGCCGATTGGCGACACCCAGGGAAGAGCCTTCTCTGTGGCGGGACCAGCCCTTTGGAACGACTTACCCCCTGAACTCCGTACCATCTCCGACCTCCGCCTCTTCCGCAAGTGTCTGAAGACACACCTATTCCAACTAGCCGGCCTAGCGTAGCCTCCAATTCTGACTCATAGATAGTTTTAAAATGGGGATTTTAATTCGGTTTTAGCACAGGTTTTTTAGTTGAATAAGTTTTTTTTTAAAAAAGTTTTATATGTTTGTATGTTTTTTAATATGCCTGTGCGCCGCCCTGGGTCCGTTTGGAGAAGGGCGGGGTATAAATTCAATAAAATCAAAATCAAAAATCAAATCATGTGTGTTTTCTTTTCTCTTTTTTAATTAATTTTTTTATTATAAATTAATAACAGAAAAAAGAACATAAATAAGACATTGACAAGACAAAGCAAAATTACACAAACTGGGAGTAACCCACCCCCTATATGTACACAGGTGGTGTTTCACATTCATGTGTGTTTCTTTTCTCATTACTGAATAGTTTGAACTCTGTAAGTATGTATGTGTTGTGCACACTTGAACATGTGAATGTGAATACTTTGTATTTATTTAACTATTTTGAATCTAATAATAGTTCTAGTGACATTTTTTAGCTGCACAGTATCATGGTGCTTTGATTATCTGAGAACTGGGTCTCACAGTTCTCTGGGATGAAGTTGAACATGACAAAATGAGGAACTCACTTCCTGTACTCTTCCCATAAAACCTGACATTCAGATGACAGCAAGCAAAATAAAGCAAATGAAGAGGAGAGTACACAATAACATGTCAGGAAATGTAATGATGTAGGCAGAAATTGTCAATGTGTGGCATTTCATATGTCGTTGAGCTACAGTTAACTATACTTGCAGGCTTGGATGATCTAGCTACATCCCATAACAAGTATTTTTGCTTACTAGTAATAAAATAAAATATTGAGTTTCGGTAATGCTCTATTACTTGAACTCGACTGATGATAAATTTCTTGATTTTTTAAAACATTTTATGGACTTTGAAGGTGTCTTACAACATATAAATAGTTTTTGTTTAAAGGAAACCAAATAACTAATTTGTTTTTGAATAATTGTCAATAAAATAATATTTTATTTTATTGCTTCAGGTATGTGTATATTTAGTAGAAAGAATAGGCTTAATGCATTATTTTAAAAAATCAGATATTGCTTTGAAATTATCAATTACATATTTGGTCATAGGCTATAAATATTTTGGGACTAATGCATAAAAACTTCCATATCTGATTTATTTTACAATGTGTATCTTCAAGTACATTAAACATATGCAAGAGAAGTGACATTTATTATGTAAAATTGTTCTATAACATTCATTTAGGCATTCATTAATTTTATGTTTGGAATATTTTCTCTTTTCTTTCCTTCCTTCTCCACACTAACTTTCTTCTACTGAACATGTATTATGCTCATAATTTGGTCAAAAATGTTTCTAATACATAAGAATCCTAAAGTTAACTTTCATGTAATGTAAGATTTATATGATTAAAGCATTACTTTAATCCAGTAATAAATTAGTTTTTCCAGTTCGAGTCTAATGTATTTTTCTTATTAATGCTTTTCTCCAGGCCATTCTGCTAATCTAACTTGTCGAGCATTCTTTGGATACAGTGGAGAAGTCAGTCCTTTAATGTATTGGATGAAAGGTGAAAAGTTTATTGAGGATTTGGATGAAAGTCGGATTTGGGAGAGTGATATTAGGTAAACAATATATACATATGTTTTGTTAGGACTAATGTGTACTTTTCTGAAATGAATAAAATATTTAAAAGAGGAATAGACATTATTACAGAGCACAAAATCATCTGAGCCTTACTCTTTTTGTAGGATGATTATTGAGAATGGCATAAAAAATGGATGTTTCATATATATGCAATTATTATAAAACTGCTAGTTTTAGAATCTAATGTTAAAGCAAGAATGAAGATTCAGCAATTGTAAAAATATCTAGAAACTATTTACACAATAAAATACTAATATTGTGTGTGTGTGTGTGTATGTATATAATAATAATAATAATAATAATAATAATAATAATAATAATAATAATAATCTTTATTGTCATTGTAAAAATTACAATGAGATATGTGTGTGTCTATTAGAAATTGATTACTTCCAAAATCCTTTTGTGATATTCATATACGCTTTTGAAATAGTGGTAGTCGCTTTTGGTGTTTATATTTGTGGATATGTGTTGTTTTTAAACAAACAAGTATTATGTACATCAAAAATTATAAACAAGGTTTGAAATTCCAAAGAAAATTATTTCTCCTAAATTACTCAAAGAAATGCATTCATCTTCTGTGAATATTAACATTGTTACTTAATCTTTAAAAATGAAATAATCCAGAAATATATTTTATTTTTTAAAAATAGAATATATTTCATCTTAATTGCAAAAAAAAATAGGTATTTGTTTCCACAAAACCTGTTCTATTTGGTTCTATTTTTTTTCTAAGGTTTTTAAAAGATTGTTATGGAACAAAAACTGCTATTTTAACAAAAACAATGTTTATAAACATTAATTTAATTGCAGATCTCTTTAGCATCTACAAATGTGTATAAATATATATTGATAGTAAGGTAAACTAGGGGTTTAATTACATCAACCCTACTTCTTTTAAAAAAAATGATCATATTAAGATTTGTTCCAAAAATATTATTTTTCAACAATTTTTCAATAAGCAAAAATATTTCAACAGATGTGTTCCTTTTTATTAGAGTCCTTAAAGAACATCTTGGAGAGCAAGAAGTTTCCATCTCATTAATTCTTGATTCAGTGGAAGAAGGGGATCTTGGAAATTACTCCTGCTATGTTGAAAATGGATACGGCCGGAGACATGCTACAGTTATTCTACTTAAGAGGGGTGAATATCTATCTATCTATCTATCTATCTATCTATCTATCTATCTATCTATCTATCTATCTATCTATCTATCTATCTATCTATCTATCTATCTATCTATCTATCTATCTAGTATTTTCTGGTAGGAAGTTATCGCTATTAGAATTTTAATGTCTAAAACAATACACAAACAGTAAAAAGTAAATTAATCTAGTAGTGTTAAATGTATTTTGCAAGTGACACAAACAACCATGGGTAAAACCTTTTGTGCTTATAGAGTATAACTTGACAAAAAATATTCTTATTCTTAACTCTGTTCTAATTATGTTTAAAACTTGCCATTTACTGGGATTAGAATTTAAATGTTTTTTTTATTTATTTGTTTTATTCCTTTATTTATGACTATAATCTAACCTATATGAACAGTGACACTGATCTAATAATTTTTGATGATACTATGAAGGTTCTGCAAAGATGCTAGCTTTAAAACCATAGCAACATTTCTTAATGGTATTTTTTTGGGCTTGGTCTTCCATCTAAATTACAAAATGCTGTAGAACAAACTGTATAAAAATCCATGTACTCATCAAACCAAATGGTCAGCTACCCAGAATCACACGTGCTTGGTGGTTTTGCTTCACCATTAAACCATCTTTCCAATCAGCTTCCAAGTTTCCAATGTCTTTCTCCCCACTTGGAACTGAACCAGATGGATTTTTTTGCTCTAGAGAGTTTCTAGTGTCTCGATCTAGCAACTAGCTGTCCATAGGATGTCAATTTATCATTGATCACTAGATGTTTCTCTGCATAGCCTGCTTGTTATGAGCTGTTTTGAAATTTAGCTATGGTGCAACTTTTCACATAACTGTCCACATCTTTCTTTATGCCGGGCCAGCAGAACTGCCTCTGGACTGATTGTAAAGTCTTTAGGAACCCAAAGTGGCCTGCCAGTTTGATGTTGTGGCTTGTCTGGAGGATTAAGATGTGTAGGGATTCCAGGACATAGAGCTTCATCCCCTTCCATGCGAGGTCATCCCTTTTTGTCAAGATGTGTTCATTGTCTCAGAACTGGGGGTCGGCTAGCAGTTTGGTTTTTAGTCTCATGGTTAGGTTGCTCACTGGTTGGGCTTGCCAGTTACAGTGTTATCGTCTAGTGGTCACTTGGGCAGCTATTTGAGTAGAGTGAACGATGGCATCCATTGCCTGTTCCCATTAGCATTTGTACTGGGGCATACGGGAGAGGGCATCCTCTAGAAAATTCCTCCCCCTTGAAATGTGCTTCAGTACAAACTCGAAAGTTAAAGGTTGAAGTTTTGAGCCCAGTGGACTTGGTTGAGTATAGTTTCTGTGAGGTCCCGAGGGTCTCCAGATTTTTGTGGTCAGTTCAGACTTTGAATAGTTTCTGGCCCCCTTCCAGCAGATGTCGCCAGATTAGCAATGCCCATCTCACCACAAAAGCCTTTTTTTCCCATGCAGCCCATCATCTCTCTGTATCTGTGAGCTCGCGCGAGGTGTAGGCACAGGGCTGTAGGTTTCCTTGGCTGTTTCTTTGGAGTAGCACTGCTCCCACTGCCATGTTGCTGGTGTCTTGCTTGGATAATGAAGGGTTGCTTGGGGCCAGGATGCTTCAGCACCGGTTCCTTTGCAAACATTTCTTTTAGTGTTTCAAATGCCTCTTGGCTGGTTAGGTCCCACTGTAGAGGTTGCCTGGGTGGGGTTTCATCCTTTGTCTTTAAGAGGTCCACCATGGGTTTGGCAATCTTAGCGAAGGAGGGGATGAATTGTCTGTAGAAGTTTGTGAACCCTAGGAAGCTTTGTAGCTATCTGCGGGTGCGAAGGGGTTGCCAGCCTAGGATGGATTGTATTTTGGCTGGGTCCATCTCTATACTCTAATTTGACACTTGGTAGCCAGGTAGTCTAGCCGTGCATGGTGGAATTTGTATTTTGATAGCTTGACATACAGGTTAGCTGCCAGAAGTTTTTCCAGTACCCAATGAACTAAGAATATGTGGTCGTTCATGGTCTCTGTGTAGATGAGGATGTTGTTCAGATATATGAGGACCCCATTGTAGAGGTACTCATACAGCACCTTGTTTATTAACTGCATGAACACCACTGGGGCTCCCTGCAGTTTGAAAGTCATCACTTTGAATTGGAAGCTCCCTGGGGGGCAGTTGAATGTTGTTTTCCACTCATCTCCCTCCCTGATGCATACTTGGCAGTATACTTCTGAGGTCTAATTTGGTGAAAATGTTTCCCTTGGCTAGGTGAGATAGCATGTTCTTCATGGGAGAGGGGTGTTATAGGTTGTGTACACATACTCCATTTATTCCTCTAAAGTCCACATACAATCTCATTTTTTTTCCTTTGAAAACGACTGCCACTGCAACCTGTGGCTTGGCTGCCTTGATGAACCCCCTTGCTAGGTTTTTGTCTATGTATTTCCACATTTCTTTCATTTCCCAGGGCATCATGTGTATAGTTTGGGCTTGGGTAGTTTTGCCCCAGAGATGATTTCGATGGCGCAGTCTGCACTTGGCCTCGCTAAATACTTCTCCCTCGGGATCTGTTCAGCCTCCGGGGTTTTGTCGGATGTGGCTGGCAGTTGTTCAGGTTGGTTCTTTTGTAGGATTCCCTGAATTAGCAGTGTTTCTGCTTGCTGGAATGGAGGGGGCTGGGGGGCCCTTGCTATCTTAAGTCTGTGGTTTCCCCCTTGCTACCAGGTGGTTAGTCCCCACTTGTCTAGTCAGGAGAGTCGCTGGCAGTATGACTGCATCTGTCATTTTGGGTACTATTACAAATTACTTCCAAGTGATCCACTAGCTCTAGCCTCACTGGTTCAGTCAGGTGGGTGAAATAGGCTCCCCCCATTAGGGACCCATCAACCTGTTTGAACCAGATCAGGTGGGTCACTTTTTTTGCTCTAATTCCAAAGTTTCAGAACCATGGTTAGGATGATAAAGCATCTAGTGCATCCTGAGTCTATTAGGGCTTGAAAAGTCCCCTGGGTTCCCATTTTGGGGCTGTGAGGCATTGGGAAAACCAAAGGGTGAACTGATTTACTCACCACTGGGTCATTTTCACCCTTATCCTTGCTGTCATAGGATTCTGGTAACTGGTTGTCATTGCCTGGGGTTCCGCCCCTTTTGCCTGTGTGGGGAGGTACTTCTGCAGGCTGGAGGGCCTTCTGGGATGTGTTGGTAGCACATGTGGGGCCTCGTTCTGGTCGTGCCCTGGGTGGTGGCTCTGGCTTTGCTTTCAGGGCTGATGCCGTGTGGTCTATCCCTTCACATCTGTAATTTTTAAGCAGACTTTGGGGGACAGGTTTTGGGACTGGCTGTGGTGTTGTGGTTCCCCATTGCCTGGGTGGTCTCTGGTCTGGTTGACCTCTCTCTTTAGTGTCCAGTTGCTTTCTCATGTCATTGGCATGCAACCCACTGTCGACTTGTATGACTACTCAGAACCACTCAGAGAGTTGGTTTGGGATGTATCAGTAGGCAGTTATTTGGGCAATTTGCTTGTCCAGGCTTGTCCTGAAAAATACACTAACAGCTGCTCTGATATAGGAAGTTTATCAATGACTCTCCTGAATTCATGGATGTGTTCCTTGATGGAACTCCTGCCTTAGGTTTCTGAGTTCAAGTTCCATGTACGGGTCCTCCTCTACCTTCTCAAATCTGGCCTCTATCAGTCATAGAAAGTCATCTACATCTTGCAGTTGGGAGGCTCTCCGTTTGTGGAGGGCTGCCAGCCATTCCCTTGTTTCTCCCTCCCTCTAGCCCTTTTGTGATGGTAGTCACCATGGCTCTGGGGGGATGGGTAGAGGTGTCCATAGTGTTCTAGGTAGCTCTCAGCTGAATCAAGGAATAGAGTTAGCTGGTCTGAGTCCCCATCAAACCTTTTCCTGAAGCAGGGCAGTTCATTCATCACTGCTCCTCACTTCTCCTGTCAGCTCCTGTAAACCTGCACTTGATATGACTGGCCATCTTCCTTGATTCTTGTTCAAATAGAGGAAGGGGGTTGCCAGCCCTGGGTGGCCTGTCTGCAGCATGGGAGAGGAACTGGCTGCAATTTCAGGCTCCTTCTCCTTCTAATGGATGGAGAAGGGGGGCTGTGCTTCAGTCTGCATCTTCTCACTTCAAAAGATTGGATGTGCCTCCCCTCTCTTTTGGGCAGCATGATGAAGGGTGGTCCGGTCAAATTCCTCCCTCAGTTGCTCTATTAAATTTCCCAGAGGTTCCATCAGGTACTTTGGGAGCCTGGCTTGTTCCCAGTCCCACATCCAGTCCACTCTTGCCAGCTCACTCAGAGCCTTCCCTTTTTCTGGGCATTAGGGCAAAGGAACTCAAGCTCAGCTGCTTTAGGGGTTAACATCCACCAATACTCATCCTTTCTTGCTTTGGCCACTGGAGCAGGCATCTTAGCTTTTCTCAATAAGGGTGGAGATAGCATCCATGTATGGGTTAAACCTATCCACACTCTGATTGGATTGAGTCAGAATATTAAATAATTAATTAATTAGGCATGGTATATAACCCCCTACGGAGTAGCCACACCCAGTTTCCGACTCAGTCCAGCTCTGGGACTGTTCGGTGTTCCAACTCTGGGTGTTCGGCCTTCTGTGCTTATTTCTGTCAAGATTGGTGGCATTGTGAGTAGACAGGGCCCCCCACACCTCAGCAGCAGCCGGGACTCAGAGTTTCCTGTCATTGGCAGCCACGGGCCCAGGCCTTCGGTTGTCAGCCACCCCTCTAGCCTCCTGCCTGAGTCCTTCTATTGCCCGCGCCATGTCTTCTGTCTTCCAAAGCTGCTGCTGTCAAGCCAGGTGTGTGGGAGGGAAGATTTCTGGTGCTCAGGAGGTGGGCCGCACCAACAGCCTCGGCTGTTAGGCCTTGTTCGGGCGAAAAATATTACCCCTCAGGGGTGGCGTGCAGGCTTTCCCACAACTGACAGGCCTCTGTCAACTGTGAGGGCTGTTCCACTGGGCCTAAATAAATTGTGCCTCCTTATTACCCCTTTTGGAAAATAACAGAGTCCAGTCAGCTTCTGAAGGCTGGTTTGGAGAAGGGGACAGGCGTGTGGCAGCTCTTTGCAGCAAAGCCGCTCTTTCACTTTATATTCAAGCCTCTGTCAGTGGCCTTTGGCATGAACGGCCATTTTGAAGCCTGCCTGAATCAAGAACCAAAATGGCTGCCGCCTCAGCTTCAGAGGACAATGATTGGAGTCAGGTCCTCGCGACTATGACCAGCGGCCCCACGAAAGGAACAGAGGCTCCTGCAGTGGTAATTGCCCCCATAGCCACAAGGCAAAGGGGAGGAAAGAGCATGTGGAACCATAAGCCTCAAAAGGGGCCAAATTGGGGTTCAAAATCCCCTAAGCCTGCCTTTAAGTATGAGAAGCAGAGGCATGAGGCACTAGAAAGCACTTATAAAAGTACCAGCAGCCAGAAGTCTTCTCTTGTCCTGAGCACTAAGGTGAGGCAGTCTGCACTCTCTTCGCCTGGGAGAGCTGCAGAGGAGGATCCCTCCCTCCATGTGAGGATCCCCATTGACTCCTCAGGCCTCTGGGGTTCTAGCCAAGGTTGGCAGTCGCCTCCACACACTGCCCCATGGGGGATTCACCTCATCCTCTTCTCTCTACATCCGCAGGGGTTGGTGCTGCTCAATTACCCCACTTGGGGGGGGGGCAATTTCAGGACCTAATGTTCAGGGCTTTCCAGCAGTGCAGCGTTGCTGCTTTCCAACGGCCTCAGATTCAGCCACAGGGTGCTCCTCCATCTGCAGCTCCTGTGGGGATAGATGGTCAGGAGTCTCCCCTGTTTCTTCCCATGACAATAGTGAGTCTGAATCTGAAGAGGGCGAAATCAGAGAGGAAAAACTTTCAGGGGATGAGGGCATACGCCCTTCTAAGCCTTCCTTCTCAGTTTGTTTTAGCCTCATTGTTTAAGTGTCTGCTCTTTAAAGCTAAGGCATCGGCCAAATTTGGCAAAAAGCCATCGGAACCCCTGGTGCAACTGCAGGCCTTTTTTGCCGAGACTATATTTGAGGAAAAGGCTATTGAGGCTGACACGTTCCCATCCCCAAGTCCTTTCTTGACCTGGTCAAGCACCAATGGGCATCTCCAGCATCTGGCTCTATGCCCACTTCCACTGGCAATACGTTCAATAATGTGGACAAGGACATGGTTCAGGTGCTGTTGCAACCCACTATTGATGCACCTGTCACGGCCCTGCATGCATCTGCAAACATGGCCAGAGAACCAGAGGACCCTCTGAAGCCAGAGGATGATGATAATAATAATAGTAATAATCTTTATTGTCTTTTTACTAAAATAACAATGAAATTGACAAAAAGGGCTGACCTCACCTTACAAAGGGGTCATCAGGCTGCTGCCAGGGCAGTGAGAGCAGCTACCACTGCCTCCTTCTTTAACTGGTCTTCTTTGCTTTGATTGCAGGATCTTCAGCAGCAAACGCCAATAGCAGATTTCAGGTCACATCAGGACATCAACAAACTGGTGGCAGCCATCCAATTTTCTTCGGGCATCACTTTAGCCGCAGCCAGGTTTGCCTTCAGGGCAGTTGCTTCATCCATAGGCTGCAGCTGTGGCAAGCTGATGCGTGCCAAATATGATGCCTGGCGTCATCCCCCTTTGCTTGAGGGTCCTTCTTTGGGGCGTCTATTGACCTTTTCTTAATTGAGAATCAGGACAAATGGAAGGTGCTTCTCACAGCTCCTAGGAAGGGCAATTTCTGGGCGGTGCCCTAGCCCCATTGCTCCAATTTCTGTGGTCAGGACTACGGTCCTTTATTCTGGGGTCAGGACTACTGATCTTCTTTTAAGGGGTCTGATTTCAGTCAGTCAGGTTTCAGGCTGTACCAGGGAGGCTATGCCCCCAGCCAGAGATATCAACTGGATAGGCAGCAGAGGGGTAGACAGCAGAAACAGCCCTTTCATGGGGGCAAAGGAGGCGGCACTCTTCTTCCGCAAGAATTAATTCTGGGCCCAGCTCTCCCCTCATCGGGGGATGCTTGACATATTTCGCAGATTGTTGGGACTCCTCTACCTCCGATGCGTGGGTACAATCAATCATCAAGTCTCAGATAACCCGACTCGGAGGTGACTTATGCAGGAAGCCATTCAACACCTATTGGACATTCGGGCTATCCAACTGGTGCCTCCAGTTTAACAGGATCAGGGTTATTATTCCATTCTCTCTGGGATCCCAAAGGCTTGGGGCGGCTGGAGAACTATTTTTGATTTTAATAATAATAATAATAATAATAATAATAATAATAATAATAATAATAATAATAATAATAATAATAATAATAATAATAATAATAATAATAATAATAATAATAAAAAATTTTATTTATATCCGGCTCTCTCTCCCCGAAGGGGATAGTTTGACCGCTATATGCGTTCTCGCAGGCTTAAGATGCGTTCACTGCACTCAATATTAGAGGGTATTAGGCAGGGAGATGTCCTCACATCCATCAACCTTACTGAGGCCTACCTGCGCATACCTATAGCCCCTGAATACTGACAGTTTCTCAGGTTTTGTTACCTTGGGCACCACTTCCAGTACCAAGCCTTACCCATCGGGTTGTCATCTGCACCTCAAGTCTTCAGGTAGGTGATGGTGGCATTGGCAGCGTTCCTGAGACAGGTACATGTGCAAATCCAAGGCGGCCTAGACGACTTGTTGCTACAGTCCTCTTCTGTAAGTGGTGCCCCAAGGGACTTAGACATTACCAGGTTAATCCTGCGAGGCCAGGTGATTTCGATCAATCTGGCCAAAAGCTATCTCTGGCCTACCACTAGGCTGATTCAAACTACTTTGAGAGAGTTGGTTTTCCAGGTTGACAAGGAACGTAATGTATCCTTAGCTACTTTGTCCAAATTGTTAGGCACTATGGTGTCTGCCATTGGCATTGTTCTCTGGGCGCGCCTTACCAATAGAGACCTTCAATGGTTTCTTTCACCATTTCAGCAAAGGCTCATGAGCTGCTCCCAGATCCAGGTTCTTCTGTCAGCGGAAGTCTCCTGCTCTTTGATTGGTGGACATCATCTACCCTACCCAAGGGGGAATTCTTCAGGATCCCAGACTGAGTCACAGTCACTTCAGACACCAACCTACTCGGAGGGGGGGGGTCCAACTTCAGAGGAGAACCTGGTGGCTTAATGGCTAAACCATCTGCCTAACATGTAATACGGCCCTGGTTAGAATCCCAGTAGGGGTATGACTAGCTGATGAGAGCTAAATAGCTTGAAATAGATCTATACTAGTCTCCCTTATATGCAGATGGCAGAGGGACAATGGAGCCAAGCAGAACTAGCTCACAACATAAACTGGTTGGAACTCAGGGCAGTCCACCTGGCTCTCAAACCATTTCATTTTTCGGTCAAGGGCAGACATATTCTGGTCCTCACAGACAACATGGCCACCAAGGCTCATATTACAGGCAGGGGGGAACCAGGTCAAAGTCCCTCATGCTGGGGGCCAGGAGCTTGGGTCTTTGGGCCGAGAGGAATTTGCTCTCAATAACCACAGAACATATAGCGGGGGTGGACAATGTCAGGGCTGACCAGCTCAGTCAGATTGAGGTGGACAATTCAGGATTGCAGCTGCAGCTGGCTATCTTCCAGGCAATTGTGGACCCTTTTGGCCACCCAGAGGTCGACCTGTTTGCAACTCCCCTCAATACTCAGCTCCCGAGATTTTATTCCCAGTTCCTTCGCAGAATGCAGATTGGGTGGATGCTCTCCACTGCCAATGGCCTCTGGGGCTCCTTTATGCCTTCCCGCCTTTGCCCCTGATTCCCAGAGTCATTCAAAAGATCTTGTGGGAGGGAGCGGAGGTGGTGATGATGGCCCCACATTGGCCTCAGCAGCCCTGGTTTGCCGACCTTTGATCTCTATCAGTGGACAGGCTCTGGAGGATTCCCCAAGAGATTATTTCCTTCAGCCAGGGGTCGCTGGAGCATCTGGAGCCTCAATGGCTCTAGTTGACGCCTAGTGCTTGAGCGGAGCGTCCTGAGACGAGACAACTTTTCCTCCAGGGTCATTCAGATTATTCAGGCTTCCCGTCCACCTTCCATGCGGCTCATATACAGTGCGACCTGGGGCGCTTTTTGTAAGTGGTGTTTGACAAACCACTTTGACCCAGTACAAGCCGCTATCCCACAGATCCCGGAATTTCTTCAAGTGGGCCTGGGCAAAGGGTTGACTCCTAATACCATTGAGAGACAGGTATCAGTAGTTTCTTCTGTACCTTTGTGCGGTAGGTCACAAACTTTGACTCAACGTCCTAGGGTCAAGAGATTTCTCAAGGGTGCTTTGGTACTCCTTTACATAAGGTATTGGATGCTTTGACAGGTGCCCTCTCTCGACACTGTGGAATGAGATTTTTTTGGATTTTGCAAGTTTTATGCGGACAGGGTTGTTCTACGTCTGGATCCCTCCTTTGTTCCAAAGATGGGGTCTTGGTTCCATCGGTCTCAGGAGGTGGTCCTCCCCAGCTTTCCTGCAGAGTCTGTGCAGACCTCGGAGGACCGGTGGCACTTGCTGGATGTCAGGCGTGCCTTGCATGTGTACATTGATTGTACGGCTGTTATTTGCAGGTCGGAGTCTCTTTTTGTCTACTTTCTGCCAGGTTCCCTGGGTAAGAAGGTGTCTGTCTCAGTGCATTGACGATGGGTTCGTCAATGCATTGAGAAGGCCTATGCGGCTTGTGACGAGGCAGTTCCTTGAGGAGTCAGCACATTCTGCACGCAGTGCAACGGTGACTTTGGCCTGGGCGATGCAAGCTTCTCTGGGAGAAATTTGCAGGGCTGCAGCGTGGTCTTCTCCATCCCCTTTTGTGCGGCATTATAAACGGGACACGTTTGCCTCGGCTGAGGCCAACTTTGGCCGCTGGGTTCTGCAGTCTGTCCGTCCTCATTCATTGGGGCAGGTCTGATCTCGACCCTCCCATGGGTCCTTTTCAGGGCTTTGGTATGTCCCATACATGGATGCTATCTCCACCCTTATTGAGAAAGAGCGTTGGTACTTACCTGATACGCCTCTTCTAATAAGGGGGGAGATAGCATCCGGCCCATCCCTTTCTCGTTCAGCCCTGCCTGTGTTTGGTGTCTGGCTCTTGTTGTTCTTGGTAGTATTACTGTTGGATTTTTCTTGCTAAAGGAGTTGGTTCGTACCGGTGAGTCTGTATTCTTTTCTTCGTCGAAAACTGGGTGTGGCTACTCCGTAGGGGGTTATATACCATGCCTAATTAATTAATTATTTAATATTATGACTCAGTCCAATCAGAGTGTGGATAGGTTTAACCCATACATGGATGCTATCTCCCCCCTTATTAGAAGAGGCGTATCAGGTAAGTACCGACGCTCTTTTTTAAAAATAATTTTTATTGAATGTTTTAATCTTTAAAAACAGTAAAACAAGACGCAATGAGAAAAAAAAACATACATAACAATATACATCCCTTCGACCGATTCTCTCCCACAGAGAGGGACTTCTCTGGGTGCTGTCCACTAGGCTATGCCAGCGGGTGATGCCCAGGGGAAGGGCCTTCTCTGTGGTGGGCCCGACCCTCTGGAATGACCTTCCCCCCCGAACAACTACGGACCTTTGCTCCTTCCGTCAAAAACTAAAAACTCACTTCTTCTGCCTAGCCGGCTTGGTTTAATCAACCCATTTACTTCAAGCTGAATACTCAAATTGTTTTATTAGGGATTTTTAGGGGTATTAGTTTTTAGATAGTTGGGGATTTTAGCGCAGGGTATAGGTTTAATTCATTTTTAAATTTGTATGATAATGTCGGTCGGTTTTAATATATGTGTATTTTTAATTCCCTGTGCACCGCCTCGAGTCCCTTCGGGGAGAGAGAGTGGTTTACAAATTAAATTATTATTATTATTGTTGTTGTTGTTGTTGTTGTTGTAATTTTACAGCCTTTTGTATCAGCTTTCCTGCTTAGCTTTTATAATTCTCCATTCTGCATTGCTTTCCTACTACTTTAACCTTGTCCTATAACCATGATGGCGAACCTATGGCCCGCGTGCCACAGGTGGCATATGGAGCCATTTGTCAGGGCATGAGAGGCAATGCCCTGTCAGCTGAATTCGCCCTTTTTTGCATTTTCACCCTTCCCAGGCTCCAGAGGCTTTATACGAGCCTGGGGAGGGCGAAAAGAGCCTCCCCCCCCGGAGGCCCTCCAGAGGCTTCATGAACTTCTCTGAAGCCTCTGAGCACTCAAAATGACGTGCTGACAAAACCAGAAGTGACATCCAATTTGCTTTGAGCATCATTTTGAGCGGTCCGGAGGCTTCAGAGAAGCCTCCTGAAGGTCTCTGAAGCCTCTGGATCACTCAAAATGACACTCCAAGAAAATCAGATGTCACTTCCGGTTTCATTGGTGCATCATTTTGAGTGCTCGGAGTCTTCAGGGAAGCCTCCTGAAGGTCTATGAAGCCTCCGGAGGGCCTCCAGGGGGGGCAGGAGAGGCTGTTTTTGCACTCCCCAGGCTCCTATAAAGCCTCTGGAGTTGGGGGAGAGTGAAAACAGCATGCAAAAAATGGGGGGTCGTGCCTGTAGTACATGCATGCGCACTGGGGGGGTGTCGCACATTGCATTATGGGTGTGGCACATCCGCGCATGACCCCCTCTGCGCTCCCCCCACTTATGGTACGTGAGCCAAAAGGGTTCGCCATCACTATCCTATAATATAACAAACATAGTATTAACACTTATAATAATATTAATTATTTGTATCACCATATATTGATATTCTCTATTTACTGTTTTGGCTTCTAATTTCTAGCCACTTATACATTGTATTCCATACTTTATAGAAGTCTGATTCTTTTCTTTCTTTTAGCTCTATTGTCATTTTATCCATTTCTGCGCATTTAAGTATTTTCCTGATTATAGTTTCATCTGAGGGTGCGTTGATTTTTTTTCCAGTTTTGTGCGAAAGTAATCCTGGCTGCAGTGAGTATGTGTATGATTATGCATTGAGATTGTTTATTCATTTTTTGGTCTAGTAGTCCCTTTGTGGTGAGATGGGTGCGGGTTATAAATGTGAATAATAAATAATAAATAAATAAATGCTTCTGGTTTGAGTTCTATTTTTCACTCAATAATTTCTTCCAACGATTTCCAAATTTTGCACCAGTACTTCCTTGTGATGGGGCACGTCCACCACATATGTTAGAATGTTCCAGGCTTGTGGCTGCATCTCCAACATTTGGGGGATACATTTGGGTACATTTTGGGCAATCTTGCTGGAGACAAATGCCATCTATAAAACATTTTATAGAAGTTTTCTTTGTAGGCTACTGCCGTCGTAAACTTATAATTTCTTTCCCACAGTTTATCCCATTTTTCTAACTCTATATTATGGCCAAAATTTCTTCCCCAGTTAATCATTGCCTCCTTTACTGTCTCTTCCTCCATTTTATATCTTAAAAGAAAATTATATTATCTAGTAATATTTTATCTAATTCCATTTGTTTCTTGTGTACTCTATATTGTTCCCAATCTTTTTTAAATCTTGTTTTAATTTGTAAATAGGGCCATCATGCCATATTTATTCCTTGTCTTTTCAGATCTTGTACTGATTTTAGTTCTCCTTTTTCATCTAAGAGCTCTGCATATTTTACCATTTTACTGATATCTCTAGTATTGGATATGTCATTGCCTCCATCGTTGATAACCAGATTGGGATTTTCACGTAATGGTTTTTAAAAAAAAATTCCCAGACCTTAAACAGGGCGCCCCTTACTATATGTCTCTGGAAGTAGGAATGAGATTTATTTTTTCCCTCCCAGAGGAAGCCATACCAGTCTAGATGGAGATCGTGGCCTTCTAGCATAAGGATTCTTTTATCTTTTGGTTGAATCCAGTCCTTTAGCCATGTTAGGACTGCTGCCTGATAGTAAAGTTCTCAATCTGGGAGGTCAAAGCCCCCTTTATTTCTACTATCTTGTAGAAGTTTTTATTTAATACACGTTTTTTCCCCTGACCAGATAAATTTGGATACCATTTTATTTAGTTGTTCAGAAAAAAAAATTCTCTAATTTAAACAGTATTGTTTGGAAAAGATAAAATAGTTTTGGTATTTTAATTGTTGAGATTTTGCCAATTAGTGATATCTGTAGCTTAGTCCAATTATCCAAATCTTTTTGTATCTGTCATAGCAATTTGTTGTAGTTATCTTCTTTTATCGTAATACATTTTGCCGATAGCCATATTCCCAAATATTTAATTTTCTTGGCCCTCGAAATTCCCAGTTTCTCCTCCAGTTCTTCATTTTGTCTTTTGGTTAAATTCTTAGTTAATATTTTAGTTTTCCATTTACTTATTTTAAGCCCTGCCACATTTATTTTAAGCCCTGCCACATTGGTTTATGTCTTGTAATAGTTTTAATCCAGTTTCTAGGGGTTCCTCTATGATAAATGCTAGATCATCTCCAAAGGCCTGTACTTTGTATTCCAATGTTCTAATTTTCAATCCCTATTTGTCCTTCTTTTGTCTAATTTGTAACATCAATGTCTCTATTGAGAGGATAAATAACAGGGGGGATAGAGGTCATCCCTGTCTTACCCCTTTGGTTATGCTGAAACCTTCTGTTGCTTCTCTGTTTAATATTATTTTTCCCTCTGACTTGAATTTATTGCTCTGATCATCCCAATAAATTTCTCTCCGAAGTTCATTACTGCTAATTGATTATAAAAAAATCCCAATTCAGGTTATCAAATACTTTTTGTGCATCAATAAATATCAATGCTGCTTGTTTTCCTGAGTGTATCTCATAGTATTCTAATATGTCCATTATTGTTCATATATTGTTTTTTATGTGTCTGTTTATTTATTTATTTATTTATTTTATTAAATTTATACCCCGCCCTTCTCCTTGTTGGATAAAAATCCGTTTTGGTCTGGGTGTATGATTCAGTTTAATATATTTTTAATTATTTCCACCATTATTGTTTTAAATATTTTATAATCATCATTTAGCAACGAGATTGGCCTATAATTTTGGATCTTTTGTTTTTAGTGTTGTCTTTGGGAATTAATGTTATTGGTGCCTCCATCCAGGATTTTGGTGTCTTAGCTCATTATAGTACTTCATTATACATTTCTAATAATATGTAATGCTTTTTGCAATTCTTTATAAAATTCTGCTGGAATTCCATCTAGGCCCAGGGTTTTGTTATTTATTATTTTTGTTTTTGGATTACCCCTTTTAATTCTAGCCTCGTTATTCTCTCATTTAATGTTTATTTTGTTGTTTCTGGTAAGGTTGGAAGATTCCACTTCTGAAGGTATCTTTTAATGTCCTTCTCTTCTATTTCCTCTCGGCTATACAGTGCTTGAAAGTATCTTACTGCTATACTTCTCTTTCTTCCTTTTGGTGTAGTATCACTAAAGTGACCGGATTTTCAAAATCCCAAAGCGGGACATCGTCGGGGGGGGGGAGCACGTGCGCACCTGCGCAGAGGGCGTCAGGGCAGGGGCGCGCTCCCAACAGCCGCCACGGGGGCCACTTTATTTATTTTTATTTTTTTGAAATAATTTTTATTAGTTTTAACATTTTATAAAAGGAAAGGGGTAGGTAAGGTGTTTTAACAATATTTTAGAGCTTCCACATCGGGGTTGGTGACCGCCTCCGAGTCTTCTTGCATAGGTTCCATTAGGAAATAATAAAAATAGGAAGGGGTACATACATTTTAAATCATAAATTTCATAATCAGAAGTAAAATTTCATACATTCAATTACTTTGTTTCTATTAACATCCTTACAGGAATTACCATACATAAAAAAAGTTATTTTTGTGATCTGAGCCTCTTTGCTATTGTTTCTTTCTCCTCCACCCCACCAGTAGGCGGAGCCGTGGCCCCTCCCATTCCCATATCATCAACATCCAGGATTGAGGAATGTTTTTCAAGAAAATTCTCCTCCTCTTCCACTGTTTTCATTCTAAATCTTCCTCCCTCCCAGAATACCAGCATCCCTTCAGGCATCAACCACTTGAACCACACCCCCTTTTTATGTAATTTTTTCGATAGGAAGGAATATTTCCTTCTTATATCTCATATTTTTTTAGGGATCTGCTTCAATATGGCCACCTCATTTTGCTGATATATCAAAGACACTCTTTGCAGTCTCAGTATCTCATCCCTCGTTGACCTTCTTATGAATTTAATATGTATCTCTCTGGGTACATCATTTATTCTGGCATATGCTGAATTAATTCTATAAATCAAATCAATGTCCCCCCAAATAAGTTCCTCATTTTTCTTAGTATAATCCGCTAAAATTGTAGCCATTAAATCTTTTAAATCCTCATTATCTGCTTCTGGAATGTTCTGAAATCTTAAAAAGAAAGACATACATTCAAAATCAATTCTAGACATCTGACCAGCAATATCTGTAATTTCCTTCTTAAAATCTTTTATCTCTTCCTTCATCCCAACTGCCCCCCCTTCCAGCCCCTCAATTTTTTGCTTATCATTTGTTATTTCTCTTTGTGCCTCCAAAAGTTCCAGTCTTGTACTTAAATTGTCTTTCCGGATTTGTTGTATTTCATTCATTATTTTTTGAAACATCTCCTCTGTGGTTGTTGGCTTGGGATCCTCTGCTTCTGTTTCCCTCTGAAGTAAAGCTGTAATCTTTGGTTGTGAGGTTGGACTGGGCTTTATAGATGCTGGGGCAGAGCTTGATTTCCCAGATGGAGGCTTTCTCGTTGCCATAATTAAAGCTTTAGATGTTGGTATAAAGAAAGAAAAAAGGAAATGACACTGTTGGGCGGGCAGTCCGTGAAGTCCGAGACAAAAGCAGTAGTAGTTCAAATTAAATTTGCAACATCCAGAGAGAAAAGTAAAATATAATTTTCCAAACAAAAACAGAAGGCTTCACAAAGGAAGAGAACACTGAAAGTCACTAGAGCAAGCCTTTATATATATATTTTAAATTTAGTCTCATTTAGTTTGTTAAAGTGGAGGAATGCTTATTTTCAAAAGGAAAAGTTCCATTCTGGGAACAAAGAAACGCCATATTTCCGCCTTGCTGGCAGTGATGAAGAAAGTAAACGTTTGGAAACAGTCTATTTTAAATGTAGCAAGGCTCAGGATACATTGTTTAACAGCAATTCCTTATTTGGCAATACATTTCCTTTTTCAATAAATCCATCAGATGTCACTTTCACTCTCTCCACTTCGCGGGACTAATTCTCTAATGCCGTTTTTATTTCCAGGGGGGTTGTTTCTCACAACTCCCCCCTATTTCTCTCTTTCAAACAGTTGAATGCAGGAATTTCAAATAAATCACTCACATTACCATTTCTTCTAATCCGGAGCCTTGGCGCAGCCATTCAGTCCTGGCGTTTCTGCTCATTTTAAAAATCCTCCAGGGTTCCAGCTCCTTCAGCGAAAGGGAAGAACTCCCCCCGCACTCCGTTCCTCGGTTCCTGGGGTGTAGCAACTGCCATCGGGATGGAGGCCTCACCGCAGGTTGCCCTTATGGGGGGCGACTCTTCGTGTGTCCCCCTGCACCCGGAGGCGCTCGCTGAGGAAACACAGTGGCAGACGTGTAGGAAACACGTCTGTCGCATCCAAAGCCAGAAACGATCTCTCCACGGGGGCCACTTTAAAGGCAACGGTGGCGGACCAATCCGGCGCCTCTCAGCGCATGAGGGACAGCCTTCGGGGCGGCTGCTGGGTCTGGCGTGTGGCTGCTGGGTCTGGCGGAGGCGCAGGAGGTGCCAGCTGAGCAGCGCGATGGCTCCGAGCACGGAAGGCAAGAGTGATATGCTGGGACACGGGGCCCGCAAGGGGCTGCCCGGTGCAGGGAAGGGCACTCAGGTGAGCGGGCCAGGCCCTTGCGAGCCCCGCGTCCCAGCGTATCACTCTTGCCTTCCGCACTTGGAGCCATTGCGCTGCTCGCCCGGCACCTCCTGCGCCGCTGCCAGACCCAGCGGCTGTGCACCTGACCATTGGGCCAAAGGTCATCCCTCAGGCATTGAGAGCTGCCGCCACTGCCTTTAAAGAGTGCCCCGCGGGCGTGGGTGGGAGCGTGCCCTGACGCCCTCTGCAGGCGCGTGACACGCCGGAGCGCACGCACCCCCCCTCCGAGGCCCTCCCCGCCCGAGCCAGCACTCAGAGGCGCCTGCCTCTGAGCGCGTACAGAGCACCCGAAGCAGGACATTTTGAAGAAAATGCTGGTGGTGGGATATCTAATGGAGAAGCGGGTCTGTCCCGCCAAATTCGGGACGTCTGGTCACCTTAAGTATCACCCCTTCTTCATCCTGTAGTTCCTGTATTAATTTCTTTTCTTTCTCTCTTTTTAATTTATAAGCTAGCTATCTCCCCAGTTTATTGGCATTTTTGAAATAATTTTGCCTACTTGATCTAATTTTCTGGGCCACTACTTCTTGTGTAATTAAGTTTAATTTATGTTTAATTATTTCTTTTTCTTCTTTAGCTTCTTGGTTTTGAGGTTCTTTCTGGATTTTATATTCTAATTTCCCCTGTTTCTCCTGGAGCTTGGTATATCGTTCCTTTTTATCTTTGTTTCTTCTTATTGTATATGCTATCATAATGCCACATAGGCTTTGGTTGTATCCCAAAGGTTTTGAGTGGTTGTCTGTTCATTCAAGTTTTCCTTTAGGAAAAACGCTAATTCTTTTTCCACATACTGTACACAGTTCTTTTCTTTTACAACCCTCTGATTTATGGTCCATCTCTTTTTCCTTTTTGCCTCTCCTTTCCATTTGATTGTTTTTTAAAAAACATATGAAGACAAACAAAACATAAAGCCATTCTCAAATTCCATATAACATGTTGTTTTGCTACAAGCTTTTGTGCATCAATCTTTACAATTACATATATAATTACTAATTATCCATCAAGCATAGCTAAATACATCACTGTCATTGAGCATTTATGTGATCAATTACAATTAATATTCATTCATTTCAAACAAACCTTATTTCCTTAGATCCTTTTAGTGACAATAAGCCTTTATAAGAATCACCCATCTATTTCTATTGTTCTTACAAGATAAAAGAATTTTCCACCAATTCATGTTATGCATCATTACTTTCAATTATGAAGAATTATCAGCCATAGAATATACAGTACTTATATATCACATATTTAAACTCAAGTAATATTTTCCCTTTTTTAAATCAAATAGTTACTAAGTGTTTCAATGCATATATGTATCAATCATTTGTTACATCATTATTAATCTATTTAACATGCAGAATGTCTTTCTAATGTAACATAATCACTACTTACTATTATACATGGTGTTCATGTCATCCCACTTTTACACCTTAAATTCATAATTATCCTTTATGTATCATATATTCAAACACTTTATTTCATAACAAAATGATTTCATTATATTGACCATCACTTTCTAGTAATGTGTAAGTGAACAAATTCATTTCCAATTTCTTTTTTTTTAATTAAACAAAAGAAAAAGAAAAAATCATCCTTCATTACATCCTGTAGAAAGCATGTCGATTGGTTACATATAGCTCTTGTGCATTTCTTCCACCATTATTATTCAGATTAAATTACACACTACATCAAAAATTCATTTTATATCTTAATATCCCCATACAAAGTTCTCCTTTAACCACATTTATTTAAATGTGCTTTCTCCTCTGATAATTCACACTCATAAACATAACCACAAAATGGCATTCATTGACTATTTCAAGAAACCTCCAATAACCTTATACTTTATAAATGTGTTCTACCTAAGAATCAAATAGCACTATTTCTACGCCCCCCCTCCTTTTTATTAAACAATATCCTTTAACATTCCTTAATGGTTAACATAAATAAATAAATAAATAAATAAATAAATAAATAAATAAATAAATAAACAAACAAACAAACAAACAAACAAATAAATAAATAAATAAATAAATAAATAAATAAACAAATATTTGTTCCACAATACCCTGTTAGGCCCCAATTAAGGGAGGAAACATACTTGTTTCCTTTTCTGCCTTTCAGCTCATCACCAGAGACCATCTAGACAGAAAGCCATGCGGTCCATTGTGTAATTTTTTGTATGTGTTAGGTTTTTGAGCTGATCAATAAATAAATCAGGGAGACTAGGATAGATCTATTTTGAGCTTTTTAGCTCTCATCAGCTAGCCATACCCTTACTGGGATTTGAACAAAATCTAACACAAACCTAACACACATATAAAAAAAATTACACAACGGAACTCATGGCTTTCTATCTAGATGGTCTCTGGTGATGAGCCCAAAGGCAGAAAAGGAAACAAGTATGTTTCCTCCCTTAATTGGGGCCTAACAGGGTGTTGTGGAACAAGTATATACTTATCCTCCTGTCTCAGCTGAGCAGGAAGAGAACCTGGTGGCTAAATGGCCAAGGCTCTTGCCTAGCATGTAATATAGCCCCAGTTCGAATCCCAGTAAGGGTATGGCTAGCTGATGAGAGCTAAAAAGCTCAAAATAGATCTATACTAGTCTCCCTGATTTATTTATTGATCAGCTCAAAAACCTAACACATATATGTGTGTGTGTGTGTGTGTGTGTTTGTGTTAGTTTTATTAGCTGATCAATAAATCAGGGAGACTAGGATAGATCTATTTCAAGCTTTTTAGCTCTCGTCAACCAGCCATACCCTTACTGGGATTCGGACAAAATCTAACACAAACCTAACACACATATAAAAAAATTGCACAACGGAATGCCTTACCATTTTGAGCCACCAGGTTCTCTTCCTACTCAGCTGAGACAGGAGGATAAGTATATACTTTGTTCCACAACACACTGTTAGGCCCCAATTAAGGGAGGAGACATACTCTTTCCTTTTCGGCCTTTGGGCTCATCACCAGAGACCATCTAGACAGAAAGCCATGAGTTCCGTTGTGTAATATTTTTTTTATATGTGTGTTACATTTTTGATTTATTTTATTTATTTATTATTTTTTACTTTATTCATAAAACATGAAACTCAGCCAACTGAACATTTAAAAATGCATATTACAAATACTATTGACTGGTGCTAATTGTTGATACAGTTTGCTGCCAGCATCCTAGGTATCAACCAAGTATCTTCGTAGAATATAACATGTGCCAAGTAGCGCCGTTTTTTGCAGTTCTGCTGGTGTTATTGCAGGAAGCTGCAATTTGCTGAGATATTTATTAAAATTCTTGGACATGGTGCCAAGTGCCCCAATGACAATGGGTGTCACTGTGACATGCTTCATCTATAGCCGTGTGGTTTTGATGGCCAGGTTGCGATATTTCATGATTTTTTCTAGTTCTTTTTCTTCGACTCTGGCATCTCCAGGAACAGCGATATCAATGAACTGTACACTTCGGCCCTCTACAACCGTGATATCTGGTGTGTTGTGCTCCAAATTACGGTCTGTTTGTATTCGAAAGTCCCACAAGATCTTCACCCTCTCATTCTCGATAACCTTTTCTACAATTATTGTTATTGTTATTGTTAAATTTGTATACCACCCTTCTCCCTTGCGGGTCTCAGGGTGGTGAACAGGCATCAATAAAAACATACAAAAGACATCGATACATAAAATAATATAAAATAATATTAAATTGGGCCCTGTTCTAAAATCCAGATAAAAACTCTTAAATAAAACCAATTAAACCAATTAAAAGCTACTATACCAGGCCGTCCACACGGAATAAATGTGTTTTCAAGGCCCGACGGAAGAGGCGCAGGTCAGTGGTTGTATTGTAGGTCAGGGGGTAGGTCGTTCCAGAGGGCAGGGGCTGCCACAGAGAAGGCTCTCCCTCTGGGGGTCGCCAGGTGGCATTGTTTGGCCGATGGCACCCTGAGGAGGCCTAGTCTGTGGGAGCGAACTGGTCGGTGGGAGGTATTTGGTAGCAGGAGGCGGTCTTGCAAATAACCAGGACCCGTGCCATGGAGCGCTTTGAACATGGTTACTAGCACCTTGAAGCGCACCCGGAAAGCCACAGGCAGCCAGTGCATCTCGCGCAGGAGAGGTGTCATGTGGGAGCACCTTGAGGCTCCCAGAATCCCCTGCATGGCCGCATTCTGCACTAACTGGAGCCTCCAGGTGGGCCTCAAGGGCAGCCCCATGTAGAGAGCATTGCAATAGTCCAGGCGAGAAATGACGAGGGCTTGAGTGACCATGCGTAGAGCATCACGATCCAGAAAGGGACGCAACTGGCGAATCAAGCAAACCTGATAAAAAGCCCCCCTGGCCACAGCTGTCATGTGATTGTCTAATGACAGCCGAGAGTCCAGGAGGACACCCAAGTTGCGAGCCCTCTCTTTGGGGGCCAGTGATTCACCCCCAATAGCCAGCGATGGTACCAACTGGCTGTAACTTGACGCTGGAAGCCACAGCCACTCAGTCTTGGATGGGTTGAGTTGAAGCCTGTTTCTCCCCATCCAGACTTGCACAGCCTCCAGACACCGGGACATCACTTCGACGGCATCGTTGGGGTGGTCTGGGGTAGAAATGTACAGCTGAGTATCATCTGCGTACTGTTGGAATTCTACCCCAAAACCACGGATGATCTCACCCAACGGCTTCATATAAATGTTGAACAGGAGAGGCGAGAGGACCGACCCCTGTGGCACCCCACACGTGAGGAGCCTCGACGTTGACCTTTGCCCTCCTGCCAACACAAATTGCGACCGGCCGGAGAGGTAGGAGGAGAACTACTGTAAAACGGTGCCTCCCAACCCCAACCCCTCCAGCCGGTGCAATAGGATACCATGGTCGATGGTATCAAAAGCCATTGAGAGATCTAACAGGACCAGGATAGAGGAACAACCTCTATCCCCGGCCCTCCAGAACTCATCCACCAACTCGACCAATGCCATCTCCGTGCTGTGCCCAGGCTGGAAGCCGGACTGGCGTGAGTCCAGATAGACAATTTCCTCCAGGTGCTGAGGGAGCTGTCTCGCCACCACACTCTCAACAACCTTCGCCAAGAAGCGGAGGTTGGAGGCTGAACGGTAGTTGGCCAAAATAGCCGGATCCAGGGAGGGCTTCTTGATTTTTCCACAACACCCTGTTAGGGCCCCAATTAAGGGAGGAGACATACTGTTTCCTTTTCTGCCTTTTGGCTCATCACCAGCGACCATTTAGACAGAAAGCCATGAGTTCTGTTGTGCGATTTTTTTAAATATATGTGTTAGTTTTATGAGCTGATCAATAAACTCATGGCTAAATTAATTGAAGGTTACTGTTAATCAACACTTCCTGTTCTAAAGCTAGATAGATTTTCTAATATACAGTAATAAAGGAAGGGGCTATAAATTCCACCGTTTTAAATATGCGTGAATCTACATTAAATATATGTGGAGTATAGATATATAGGATATATAAAGTGTATAGCTTATAGAATATTAAATTCTTTGATCTAAAGATCACTGTGGTAAATATAACAATATTTAAATACCATAAATAGTGTAGAGATATCTGAAGTATACAAAGCTGGTTATAAATGAATTCAATCCAAAGTCCTATGTTGGGAATTCTACAGTTCATTCCTTGATCTCTCTACTCCCTTGCAACATCTCTGTTCTCTGTGCTTCAAAACGATTACTGTCTTCAAAATTGCGCAGTCACTGTCCCTTCTCTTTCTTTTCTTCTGCCTTTGTGTCTTCTATTGCAAGAGGAATATGTTCTTTCCTTCTTTCTCAATCCGTTCATCACCCACACAAAACTCTCAATTTATATCACCATAGATCCAGTCTCAAAAATCAGTAGAAATTCTCCACTCAGCAACTACAATCACTTTCACTCTCTACAGATTCTGTAATTCATTGTCTTAGTATTTCTGCTACTCACAGCTCAGGCGCCGTTTGTTACTTCTTTGGAGACTCACTTAATTGCTCTATTGTAAATGCCACCAGCTTGGAGAACTGCCTCACAGTATCAAGTTATTTAACACTGTTCACTGATACTTCTGCTGCTTCTCACTTTTTACTCCCTCCACCATTAATCAGACTGTCACATCTCTGGACCAGGCCATGACCAAGCCATGAAAGCTGGTCTCTTCCATGTCAGATTGTAGGGATTTCACCCTTTGGAACGGGAGATCGCCTTTCTCTCTGTCACCACTAGATTTTCCCCTCTCTAAAGCTGTCCCCTCCAAGGCTCAGTTCTGCTGCTGGCAGCCTCCAGACATGAAAAATCAGACAGAAAGAATGGAGACTCGTTCCCCTGCAGCTGCTCCAATGGACGTCACCCAGGAAGTCCTCAGCCTCTCATCTTTGATGTCTAGGGAAGGCTGCACTCTGTTTGCAATCAGGCTGCTGGGTCCTGGTATTGCCAGGTTGGAGGAAATCTCTACCTCCCTTCCAGTTGCCTGGAGCAGGCTCTCTTCGGATAGCCTGCCCTCTGCCATGGCTGCCTGCATTTCTCTCCAAGGCCCCCAGACATCAGAGAGCAGCTGGACAGCCTGGGATTCAGGAAGCTATTCCTAGAGGCCAATCCAATTGACAATCAGCTGCAAAGGCTTCAGTGTTCCCCAGCAGCAGTGAAAGCCACTGCTGAACCACCCCCACCCCCACTGCAATATTTGCTCTATCAGATGCACAGACATTTCCACCAACTTTTTTGGATGGGAAAAGTGTGCCTTGTAGTACGAAAAATACGATAATTACATTTTATTGCCTGCTAGAGAATTCTGAAGCTTTTATAACAACTGCATGCTCCTCCATTATAGAAGTATAAACATAAGTATACCTAAGCAAAGAAAATAAACATGGTTGCTTATGTTTTTCCTTCCAGGTTTGCAATGCTCTAACTGAAATATATTCTATGATGCTATGCAGTAATATGCTCTTTGAACAAAATCCTACATAGCAACATGGATAGAATTAAGCTTAGCAATGCTAGAATCTTTGAAGAAAACAGTAAGGATCATGTGGAAACGTAATGATTAATAACTGTGACATAAGCATTTTGTTATATTTTTGAGCTAACAAGTACAAAATAGTAATATTCCTAAAGCTAACAACCCTGCATTCTGAATGCCATTGCCATCAACTTGTATTCATATTGTCTTTCCAGGTTTAACAACATTTATGGAACTTATACATACTTTACAATACCAAAGGGTCAAGTAAATTCTCCACAGATATAACTAATGGTTGTGTCATTCACTTTCAGTATATTTCCATGACAGACAGCATAAATCTCTACAAATAATCCTCGATGTACAACTATTCATTTAGTGACCATTTGAAATTACAATGACATGGAAAAAAGTAACTTATGGTCGTTTTTCACACTCACAACTGCATCCCTGTGATCATGTCCTTCTAATGTGCAGTTTTTCTTGTGGTTGCTAGGATAGGAAAGTGAAAGTATGTCAATTACAACAGTAAAAGTGAAAGACAGAATTATTCTTTTATTTTTGTTGCTTTTTTCTAAGTTTTGTACTTTTCAAAATAAGCTCTGCATAGTACTTAAAAGTGTGTGTGTGTGTGTGTGTGTGTGTGTGTGTGTAATACATATGTATAATAAAGGGTAAGGTAAAGGTTCCCCTTGCACATACGTGCTAGTCGTTCCCAACTCTAGGGCCGGTGCTCATCTCTGTTTGAAAGCTGAAGAGCCAGCGTTGTCTGAAGATGTCTCCAGGGTCATGTGGCTGGCATGATTAAATGCTGAAGGTGCATGGAAAACTGTTACCTTCTCACCTAGGTGATCCCTATTTTTCTACTTGCATTTTTACATCCTTTCAAACTTCTAGTTTGACAGAAGCTGGGATAAGTAACGGGAGCTCACTCTGTTATATGACACTAGGGATTTGAAATGCTGAACTGCTGGCCTTCTGATCAACAAGCTCAGCATCTTAGCCACTGAGCCACTGCATCCTTCATATGTATAATACATGTATGTATGTATGTATGTATGTATGTATGTATGTATGTATGTGTATGTATTATACACATGCATACACGCATACACACACATACACTTGTTTTGTAAACTCCATCAATTATCTACTGTTCTTAATAATAAATAATCAACATTCCCACAAAGCACCTGTTTATTAGTCTAATTAATTTTGCTACTTTGCTAGTTATGTTAGAAACAAATATTCTGTTTTCTAGAAATATGTTCACCTACATCCATTAAATTTTTTCTTAAATCACAATCTTGTTAAATTATTTCCTTTTAAATTAAAATCCTTTAAGAAGGCATTCCCCCCTAAACTTAGTTTCTTAGTTTCAGAAAGAAGGCAACTGATTGGAGACTTTGATCTTCCATGCTGTTTATAATATAGCTGTTAGGTTCTAAATCAATCAGATCCAAAGGTATTCAAGAAAATGAGGCTTTTACTATGAAATGTCTGTACAGATTGCACAGTGGCTAAGAATGTGTTGTAAATGTTTTTCCAAGCTGCTCCACTCACAATCAACCAGGAGAAACTCAATTCCTGTGGTCTCGTCACAAGAAGCAGAAGTGGGTCATTCCCAGATCTTTTCTCCAGAGAGATTTTCTTCTGCTAGAAAACTGAATCCTAAATGGTGATTCCACCAAAGTGCTGTCCTCAGTTGTGAAGCTGCTTGTAGGGACATCTGATCCACCAACAGTCTTTACCCAGAAATCTTTGAGTACAAGTAGAGTTGTTTGTATCTGTATTCTTCTATTAGGCTTTTTTTCTCTCCAGTCATAACCCATTTTTAAAAGGTAAATTCTATACAACTTACTATTGAAGTTATTTTAAACACTTTTTAGAACAATATACTTCACCCTCAGTAAAAATTCAGTATAATAACCTTATGATAGTGAAATAATTTCTAAGAAATTATGTCAATATTGGGATTATTTCTAGGGAAATGATCTGGCACTGCAGCTTTATTAGTGGTTTTCATCTATCTATTTATTTATTTAATTACATTTATATACCGCTCTATCTCCCTTGCGAGACTCAGGGCGGTGAACAGGCAATAATAAAAAACCACAATAAAACATCCAATAATCCAATAAATATGCTAAAAGTTCTAAAACCAAATTAAACAGTGGGCCTGCTCTAAAATACCATTATAAAACCCTAATAAAACAAATTAAAAGTACGCCAGGCCGGCCGCATGAAATAGATGGGTTTTCAGCGCTCGGCGAAAAAGGCGCAGGTCCATGATTGTACGTAGGTCAGGGGGTAGGTCATTCCAGAGGGCAGGAGCTGCCACACAGAAGGCTCTCCTCCTAGGGGTCGCCAGCCGGCATTGACTGGCCAACAGCACCCTGAGGAGGCCGTCTCTGTGGGAGCGGACTGGTCGGAGGGAGGTATGTGGTAGGAGGCAGTCTAGCAAATACCTAAGTCCCTTGCCATGGAGCGCTTTAAGAGTTGTTACTAACACCTTGAAGCACACCCGGAAGGCCACAGGCAGCCAGTGCAGCTCACGCAGGAGAGGTGTTACATGGGAGCATCTAGAGGCTCCTAGAATCCCCCGCGCAGCCGCATTCTGAACTAGCTGGAGCCTCCGGGTGCACCTCAAGGGGAGCCCCATGTAGAGAGCATTGCAATAGTCTAGGCGGGAAACAACAAGGGCTTGAGTGACTGTGCGTAGAGCATCACGATCCAGAAAGGGGCACAACTGGCGTATCAGGCGAACCTGAAGGACTGTCATATGATCGTCTAAAGACAGCCGAGTACCCAGGAGGACGCCCAAGTTGCGGGCCCTCTCCACGGGGGATAATGACTCGCCCCCGATAGCCAGGGATGGAACCAACTGGCTATGGTGTGACGCCGGAAACCACAGCCACTCGGTCTTGGATGGGTTGAGTCGAAGCCTGTTCCTCCCCATCCAGACTCGCACGGCCTCCAGGCACCGGGACATCACTTCCGTGGCATTGTTGGGGTGGTCCGGGGTGGAGATGTACAGCTGGGTGTCATCTGCGTACTGATGAAACTCCACCCCGAAACCACGGATGATCTCACCCAGTGGCTTCATTTAGATGTTGAACAGGAGAGGCGAGAGAACCAACCCCTGTGGTACCCCACAAGTGAGGCACCTCGAGGTCGACCTCTGCCCTCCTGCCAATACAAATTGTGACCGGTCAGAGAGGTAGGAGGAGAACCACCGTAAAACGGTGCCCCCCAGCCCCAGCCCCTCTAACTGGCGCAACAAGATACCATGGTCGATGGTATTGAAAGCCACTGAGAGATCTAATAGGACCAGGATAGAGGAGCAACCTCTATCCAGAGATCATCGACCAACGCGACCAATGCCGTTTCCATGCTGTGTCCAGGCCAGAAGCTGGACTGGTGCGAGTCTAGATAGACAGTTAGACAGGTGCTGGGGGAGCTGTTGTGCCACCACACTCTCAACAACCTTCGCAAGAAAGCAAAGGTTGGAGACAGGATGGTAGTTGGCCAAAACAGCCAGGTTCAGGGAGGGCTTCTTGAGGAGAGGCCTCACCACCGCCTCTTTCAAGGCGGCCATCAAGAACCCCTCACTCAAAGAAGCGTTGACAATTCCCTGGAGCCAGCCTCGTGTAACCTCCCAGGAGGCCAGTAACAACCAGGAGGGACATGGGTCCAGTAAACATGTGGTGGTGTTCAGCCACCCCAGTATCCTGTCCATTTTCTCGGAAGTCACAGGATCGAACTCTTCCCAGAAAGTAGACTCAAGACCTGCCTCCGTTGGCCCGTCTGAACTAGTCCAATCGGAGGGAAACCCGTCCCAGATCTGATCGATTTATTTTTTTTATGAGAAAAAGTTTTATTGGTTTTTACAAATTTTTCAAACAGGAAAAGGGTATAAGGTATTAATAAGATATTTTGAGGACATCTATGTCCGAAGTGTCGGCCCCCTCCGAGGCTTCATACAGAGAAAAAAAGATAATACAATAAATTTTTCATTTCCCTACAAAGTGGAAATAGATACATACATATATCATTTCATAACTTCATGCAATCAATCATTTGTTTCTATAAACATCCAGATAGGAATTACACTATATAAAAGAAAGTCATTTGTGAGATCTGAGTCTTTTAGCAATTGTATCCTCTTCTCCCTGACCGCCAGTGGGTGGAGCCGTGGCCCCTCCCGTTCCCCAATTTTCATCTTCCAGGATTGAGGAGTGTTTTTTAAGAAAGGCTTCCGCCTCTGCAATTGTTTTAATTCTTACTCTCCCCTCCTCCCAGAACACTAACATTCCTTCGGGCATCGACCACTTGAACCACACCCCTTTTTCATATAATCTTTTTGATAAGAAGGAATATTTCCTTCTTATTTCTCTAATCTTTTTCGGGATCTGTTTCAAAATGGCAATCTCACTCTGTTGATATATCAAGGGACCATCTCTCTGTGCTCTCAGGATCCCATCCCTCGTTGACCTTTTTACAAATTTAATATGTATCTCTCTGGGTACTTCATTTATTCTGGCATATGCTGAGTTAATTCTATAAATCAAATCAATGTCCCCCCAGATATCTTCTTTGCTCTTTTTGGTATAATCTGCTAACATCGTACACATTAAATCTTTTAAATTCTCAGAGGCACCTTCAGGAACATTTTGAAACCTTAAAAAGTAAGACATCCTTTCAAAATCCATCCTAGACATATGAGCAGCTAAATCCACTATTTCTTTTTGTGACTTACTTATCTCTCCCCTCATCTCAACTGCCCCCCCTTCCAGTCCATCAATTCTTTGTTTGTTTTCCATTAGTGCTTTCTGTGTCTCCAAAAGTTCCAATTTTGAACTAATATTGTCTTTCCAGATTTCTTTTATTTCTTTCATGATGTTTTGAAGAGTTTCCTCTATTGCTGATAGCTGTGTAGCTTCCCTCTCCATTTCTTTGGATAACATTGAAGTAATCTTAGGTTGGTGTGGATGCTTTTTTGAAGCCATAATGAAAGTGTTAAATTCTTGTCACTAATATGGCGTCTGTTGGAGAGGTAGTCCGTGAGGTGATGAGAGAGTCAATATCCAAGTTCAAAATTCACTTTGCTTAAAGTCCAGAGAGAAAACAATTTTTTAACAACAATCAAATAGGAAAAGGAAGAAGGCACATCTGGGAGAAATCCTAAGAGTCCATTGCATTAATCCACTAGTAAAAAGTTCAGTCCCATAAGAACGAAGGAGTGTCAGCACATCACAAAGAGAAATATTTCTTGCTGAGAACAAAGAAATGCCATCTTCCCCGCCCCTCTGGCAGTCATGAAGAACTAGTGAAAGTTCATCTCAATTGTTGCAAGACAGAGATACGATCTGATCGATTTTGTCATGCAGATAACACCCAAATTCCTTTGCCTGACCCTGCAACGGAGCTTCCCGTGGCCTCTGTTGAAGGAGGGAGTGGGTCACTCTAAACAGGGCAGCAGGGTGGTTATCTGTGGATGCAATAAGAGCGGAGAGATAATTGTGTTTCGCTGCTCTTATCGCCACAAGGTAGATCCGCAAATGAGACCTTACCCATGTTCGGTCAGATTCGGACCAAGTGGATCTCCAAATGCTCTTTAGGCATCTCTTTCGGTGCTTCACCCCCCTCAGCTCCTCAGAAAACCAGGGAGCCAAGGTAGATCGGCGCCGAGTGAGAGGCCGCAAGGGCACGACTCAGTCCAGGGTCCCCGTGGCTGCATTATTCCAGGCAGACACTAGGTCCTCAGTTGAGTCACGGGTCAGGGTCTCAGGTATTGGCCCAAGCTCCATCTGGAACCTCTCTGGGTCCATCAGGCGCCTGGGGCGGAACCATCTTGGAACTTGGTTCCGCCTCCCCGCGGTGGGGTGTAGTGGTTGAAGCTGAAGGAGAGAGTGATCTGACCATGACAGGGGTTCGATGACAAAATCCCCTAATCCAAGATCACTCGTCCACTGGCCGGAGACAAAAACTAAGTCCAGCGTGTGTCCCCTGGCATGAGTGGGGCCATGAATTACTTGGGTCAGGTCCATGGCCATCATGGAGGCCATGAACTCCTGAACCATCTCCGATGTTTCACCTACCGATGGCAGGTTGAAATCCCCCATGACTACCAGCCTGGGGGTAACAACTGCCATCTCGGCTATCACATTGAGGAGGTCGGGTAGGGCTGCTGATACGTAGTGGGGAGCCAAGTACACAATCAGCAAGCCTAGCTGCCTCCCATGCCCCCACCTCACACAAAGGGACTCACAGCCGGCTGTCTGCGGCACAGCAGTCTCCCTCGGCTCAAGACTTTCCTTAATAACAACCGCCACCCCCCACCCCGACCCTGGGCCCATGGCTGATGAAATGCCCGGTAAGCTGGTGGACACATATCCACGAGGGGGACTCCCTCCTCCTGGCCCAACCAGGTCTCCATGATGCCTACCAGGTCCAGCTCCCCCTTTAACACCAAATCATAGATTAGGGGGGCTTTGTTAACCACTGACCTGGCGTTGCATAACATCAGCCTAGGGCCCTGGTCCTGAGGTCCCAGACCACCTGGCTCATGGGAGGAGCCATGGGGACTGGAGCACGCAACCATCTGCAAATAGTGGGTGCACCCTCTGGTAACATATTGTGTCCCTCGGCTCCCGCCATACCTACCCCTCCCATAAATCGTCCTAATAGTATCGCCCTCTGTACCAACCCCTACCCCCCCTCAATGTCAGACCTTCCGTCCTCTCCGTCGGATCCCTGGGCCAGCCTGGAGGTGTTACTCTGTGGGTCTTTGCCCACTCCTCTATTTACAGTCCCTCCTCCCTCCCTGGGAACCCCTAAAAGCCAAATTAAAAATATACTTAAAAAGCCCCTTAGCTTTCGTTTCGGCCACCTCTCAAGATTCAGAAACCCTTGTCTTACAACATGAACTGTTGTAAGAAAAGGATTACCTGCACAAAAATACAAAAATCTTCTTTGCTTGAGGAGGCAGGGCCTGACATCACTACAACACAGCATGCAATCTTGGAGCACCAGGATTGCTGTTGATATCTCTGTTCCTGGACAGTCCTTTTGGACCTAAACTGTCCTGCAGAGATGGTGATAGAGAAGGGATATCCTGCTGAACTCAGGGACATCGCAAAGTCCCTGATTGATCCAGGAAGAAGCTCTTGATGCCAGCTACAAGAGAAACAGCCATTTTAAGCTGCATAAGGTTCTGATAGACCCCTGAATGGAAGCTGAGCAGGAGAGAGTGCGTGTCGAAATTGGTGAGATAAATTTTACTTTTAGAGAACACTCAAAAAGACTTTGAGTAAAGTTAAAATTGAAGACAGAGGAGAGTAAGTGGTGAATTAGCCTGATTTAAAACTATTGTGATATCTTTTTTTCTTTAATTTTGTTTTTTTTTTTATGCATGAAATTTTTACAAATGCCTCTTACTTTTAAATTGGTCTGGTCTTTTTTTTCTTTTTTCCTGTATTTTTCTCCATTATTTGTATTTGTGGACTAAGAATCCCTTTTCTCTGAATGCTCAGCTGGATCAGAACTTCAAAGCATTTTAAGAATTTTTTCCCCTTTTCTCAAAGTCAGAGTTTAAGGAGAGAGCAAAAAAGCAGAGGAAAAGAAGTAACACTGCCATCTAGAGGCTGGAGGCTTGGTTACATCTGTTATCTCAAGGCTATTGGCTTGGTTTACTGAAAGGGACAGAGAGAAAACATGTCTTGTTTATACATGTGCTCTTTTGGAGTAAAGAGGAAGCCCTGACTTGAAAGATTACACTGAATTTATTTGAAACCTAGCAAAAAGTCTTGGATGTCCTAGTGGCAGTGTTTACAACCTGGAAAAATAGCACAATATTCAGAAGAGGAAGAAATAATTTTGCAAAGAATTATGTTAGAAATTCAAAAAGTTCTAATAAACCCAGAAAGAATTGAAAAGAATCTGGGGATTATAGAATGAAGAACAGAAAGAATGGAGGGAACAGTTGAGAATATTGATGAAACAATGATGAAATGTAAAGAGAGTTCAAAAAAATTCAGGAAAATATGAACAAAGTGACAAGAAAATTGTTGATATTGACAGTAAACTGAGAGTGGAGGGAAATGATACATCTGGAATACTGAAAGGAGAGGTAGAAGAACTGGAACTCTATCTCATACTTCAAAATAGATGAAGAAAGGGGAGAAAATTTGGCAGAAGCAATGAGAGTATTTTTGGCAAAAGCACCAATGATAACTAAAAGCAAGCTGATGAAAGGAACAGATGGAGGGGCTCGAGTCTTTACAAAATATGCAATGAACAACAAGTTGCCAAGAGAAGTTCACATAAGACTTATAAAAAAAACACTTAGAATACAGATTCTACAAATGGCAAGACAGATTGGACTGCACTACTACTGGAAGGATACAGGATGACAAAATGAAATGTCACAATAAAATTAAGTTAAACTTAGTTAAACTTTGAGTATTATGTATAAGACAAAGTAATAATAGTTATAGACAAATAAATGATTAATAATAGTAATAATGCATTTATATATACTAGATTGATAATATGAAATTTTATATAAGGTGTAAGTGAGGACTATGGAGATGATAGGGAAAAGCCTTTTTTTAAATAAAAGATAAACAATTCTATATAGAATAGAATACAAAGATGTAACACCATTAGACGAGTCCAGGATGATGTAATGAAATGCCATTTGATTTGATTTTGATTTGATTTGATTTTTATATCGTGCCTATCTCCCCAAAGGGACTCAGGGCGGTGCACAGGAAGTTAAAAAGTAAAAACACAACATATAAATAAATACGAACATATAAATAAATAAATATGACTACACACAGTAAAATCTAATTAAATTTGAGGTGGCCTGTGCTAAAAATATCCTAGAAAAATTATCAACAAATTAAAATCCATTTAAAACATAAGTTTACTTTAAATTTAGTATGCTTCACATAAAAAGGATGTAATAGATATATTCAATGAATGTTTCATAATCACAATAATTGTATGCATACATATTAGATTGATGATATGAACAATGGAATGTGCTGAAATGTGTAAGTTGACACATGAAATTAGAAAACAAGAAGATAAACACTTTTATAGGATATGGGATCTATCTAATTAGTGGTTAGATTAATGTGTGTGTGTGTGTGTGTGTGTGTGTGTGTGTGTTGGGTTTTTTGAGCTGATCAATAAATAAGTCAGGGAGACTAGTCTCCCTGATTTATTTATTGATCAGCTCAAAAAACCTAACACGCATATTAAAAAAAAATTACACAACGGAACTCATGGCTTTCTGTCTAGATGGTCTCTGGTGATGAGCCAAAAGGCAGAAAAGGAAACAGTATGTCTCCTCCCTTAATTGGGGCCTAACAGGGTGTTGTGGAACAAGTATGTATGTATGTATGTATGTATGTATGTATGTATGTATGTACGTATGTATGTATGTATGTTAGGTTTTTTGAGCTGATCAATAAATAAATCAGGGAGATTAGGATAGATCTATTTCAAGCTATTTAGTTCTCATCAGCTAGTCATACCCTTACTGGGATTCGAACCAGGGAAGTATTACATGTGAGGCAGCCGCAATTGCATCTAGACTACTGGTTCTTATCCTGATCAGCTGAGACAAGAGGATAAGTATATACTTATGTCACAACACCCTGTTAAGCCCCAATTAAGGGAGGAAGCATACTGCTCTCCTTTTCTGTCTTTCGGCTCATCACCAGAGACCATCTAGACAGATAGCTATGAGTTCCGTTGTGTAATTTTTTTATATGTGTGTTATGTTTTTGAGCTGATCAATAAATATGATGAGTGATGAGCCGAAAGGCAGAAAAGGAGAGCAGTATGCTTCCTCCCTTAATTGGGGCTTAACAGTGTGTTGTGACACAAGTATATACTTATCCTCCTGTCTCAGCTGATCAGGAAGAGAACCTGGTGGCCTAATGGCTTAGGCTCCTGCCTAGCATGTAATACAGCCCCGGTTCAAATCTCAGTAAGGGTATGGCTAGTTGATGAGAGCTAAAAAGCTTGAAATAGATCTATACTAATCTCCCTGACTTATGTATTGATACCCATATCAAAAACAATAGAATGATTTAAAATAAGATCAGCTCAAAAAATACTTATTATTGGACATGTTGAAGATGATGTAACGAACTATTATAATATAAATGAACCCATATTTAGATTACCTCATCTAAAAATGAAGCAATAATAGTGACAGTCAAACAAATGAAGTGCTATAACAGCAATGTATACAAATATACTTGATTGACAATATGTGACTTTATATAAAATTTAAGGAATGACTATGGAAAGGATGCACAAACCTTGTAACCAATCGACACACTGTACGTAACGGAATATTTTTTATGTTGCATGTTTTGTTTGTTTATGTTTGTTTAAAAAACAAAAAAAAATTAAAAAATCTTCTTTGCTTGCAAAAAACTGCCCTAAAAACCAATCAGTAGATTAAACTTCCTGCAAGCCAGAGTTACAAATCAGGCAGGGTGCCAGAGCACCTTAAAGAATTAAAATAGTTAAAATGCAATGATAACTATCAGCAGCCAATTCTTGTTCATAAAGTGAAACCCTTTAGCAGAGAGGTCATTTAAGCTCTTCAGAAAAGGCACACCCAGGAGATGCAATCCTTAGATCCATTTGCACCACTTAAAGATACCAGCTGGTCTCACTTACCTCACAAGATATCCTAAGGAAATCATCTAGATTTAATGAAAGATCACATGCCCTCCAGAAAGGCAGTAAAGAAAATCAGTGTCAAGTTTGCATCCTGCCTCTTGGAAGTACACCCCAAAAGGACAGTGCCAGGAGCCACTAAAGCAGTGAAGGAAGACCCCCTCCCCAGATAGAAAAAGAAACCATGAGGCAGTAAAAAAATTCAACCACAATATAAATAATTAAATTTAAATCCTTTTAAAACTAGAACACAAGCCTTGTCTGGATCATTGCCAGCACTCACACCCCAGGCAAGCTCAAGTGTGAACACTTGAGATAAGCCTAACTACAAAGAAAGCAATTAGCACTAGAATGTAGCAAAAGAGCAAATACAGTAGCTATTGCTTGTTAAACCAATTACCAGAACAAATAGACACCGGAACAGATTTCTCAACAGTTTCTTTTCAGGAACAAAGATTAACCGTTTTCCTTCCAAACAAAACTGAATAGGGAAAATTATCCCATCAATAAACATAGGACTAAACATCACCAAGCACAGAATTAAACTTCACCAGAAATGAGTTTCGACCAAAACTCAGAAAGGGTATGTGAATTCACATTTGAATATCAATCTTTCTAACTAGACAAGAAGCCTTGTTGAATGTCACTCATCTTGGTTCCTTGTCATTAAAAGCTTCATTCCAGCAACTCTGCTTCATTATTAAATTATTTCTTCAAAGTTCTGATTATAATAATAATAATAATAATAGTTAAATTTATTAACCGCTCCCTCTCCCCACAGGGACTCGGGGCGGTGCACAGGGGAAATAAAAACAATAAATATACAAAATACATACCAATGTAAAAACAGATTAAATTAATTCCTGTGCTAAAAACCATTGACTAAAACCATTGACTAAAAATCCCCATTCCCCAAAAAACCCTAAAAAACCCTAAAAACAGAGGAGAAGTTATCCCAGGCCGGCAAGGCAGAAAAAGTGTGTTTTCAATTTAAGACGGAAGGAGCGGAGATCCGTGGTGGTCCTAATATCGGGGGGGAGGTCGTTCCAGAGGGCTGGGCCCGCCACAGAGAGAGCCCTTCCCCTGGGTGTCGCCCGCTGACAAAGTCTAGTGGACGGCACCCGGAGAAGTCCCTCTCTGTGGGAGCGAATCGGTCGTGAGGATGTATGAGGCAGGATCCGATCCCGCAAGTAGCTAGGTCCCGAGCCATGGAGCGCTTTAAAGATGATAATTAATACCTTGAAGCGCACCCGGAAGACGACAGGCAGCCAGTGCAGCTCGCGCAAGAGCGGTGTTACATGGGTGTACCTTGTGGTACCCATAATTGCTCGCGCGGCTGCATTCTGGACCAGCTGAAGTCTCCGGGTGCACCTCAAGGGAAGCCCCATGTAGAGAGAGTTGCAATAGTCCAGTCGGGATGTCACGAGGGCATGAGTGACTGTGCGAAGGGCGTCCCGATCCAATAGGGGGCGCAATTGGCGTACCAGGCGAACCTGGTAAAACGCCCTCCTGGCCACGGCTGTCACCTGATCTTCCATTGACAGCCGGGTATCCAGGAGGACACCCAAATTGCGCGCCCCATCCACAGGGGCAAGATGTTCGCCCCCTATGGCCAGCGATGGAGTGAGCTGGTTGAATCGGGCAGCCGGAAACCACAGCCACTCGGTCTTGGTCGGGTTTAGCCTGAGTCCGTTACTTCCCATCCAGATCCGCACGGCTTCCAGGCACTGGCACATCACCGCTACGGCATCGTTGGGGTGGTCTGGGGTAGATATATACAGCTGGGTGTCGTCAGCGTATAGATGGTACTCTACCCCAAAACCACGGATGATCTCACCCAGCGGCTTCATGTATGTGTTAAACAGGAGGGGCGAGAGGACCGACCCCTGAGGCACCCCACATATAAGGGGTCTCGCGGTCGACCTCTGCCCCCCTGCCAACACAAATTGCGATCGGCCAGAGAGGTAGGAGGAGAACCACCGCAGAACGGTGCCTCCCACCCCCAACCCCCCCAGCCGATGCAATAGGATACCATGGTCGATGGTATTGAAAGCCGCCGAGAGGTCTAATAGGACCAGGATGGAGGAACAACCCCCATCTCTGGCCCTCCAGAGATCATCCACCAACGCGACCAATGCCGTCTCGGTGCTATGCCCGGGCCGAAAGCCGGACTGGCGCGGATCTAGATAATCAATTTCATCCAGGTGACGGGGAAACTGTTCTGCCACCACACTCTCGACAACCTTCGCCAAAAAGGGAAGGTTGGAGACAGGACGATAGTTGTTTAAAAGAGCTGGATCCAAAGAGGGCTTCTTGAGGAGGGGCCTCACCATCGCCTCTTTTAGGGAAGCAGGCAAGGAACCCTCACTCAAGGATGCGTTGACAACCTCTTGGAGCCAGCCTCGTGTCCCCTCCCAGGATGCCAGTACAAGCCAGGAGGGACACGGGTCCAATAAACATGTGGTGGCCCGCAGTCGCCCACGTAACCTGTCCATATCTTCGGAAGTAACGGAGTCAAACTCCTCCCAAACAAGATCTCCCTCGTGGCATCTCACTGGGCCATGAATGGGGGCTAACTCGTTCTGTATCTGAGCGGTTTTCTCCTGCAGAAAAGTCACAAATTCCTCTGCTCTACCCTGTAATGGGGCTTCCCGCACCCTCTGTTGAAGGAGGGAGCGGGTCACCCTAAACAGGGCGGCAGGGCGGTTGTCTGCGGATGCTATGAGAGTGGCACAATGATGGCGTTTGGCCACTCTCAGCGCCACAATGTAAGTCCGTAAATGGGCTCTTACCTGTGTCCGGTCAGATCCAGATCGGGTAGCCCTCCATCTTCTCTCTAGGCATCTCTTGCGGCGTTTCATCACCCTCAGCTCCTCGGTAAACCAAGGGGCCTGGGTGTTTCGCCGCCGCACGAGAGGCCGCAAGGGCGCGACCCGATCCAAGGCTCCCACGGCCGCACTATTCCATGCAGCCGTGAGGTCCTCCATCGGGGCACGGGTCAGGGATACAGGAAATGGCCCAAGCGCCGTCTGGAACCCATCCGGGTCCATCAGGCGCCTGGGGCGGTACCAGATTGGAGACTCTGGTTCCGCCTCCCCGCGGAGGGGAGCAGCGGTCAGAAAGTCGAGGCGGAGAAGTGAGTGGTCTGACCATGACAAGGGCGTGATGACTATATCCCCTATATCCCCTATATGTTGCATCCCAGCTAGAAGAACTCCAACAGGGGAGTATTTTCTCCCAACAGCAGTGTCAAAAGTTTGAAACAACCCTTTCCCTTTAAGAAAGTACTGGCAAAGTACCAGAAAACAGAAAAAAATCTCTATAGTGACTTAGCTTTGAGGCTGGCACATCGCTGCTTCTGTTACTCTGACGTTGCCTTCAGATTCTGCATTGAATGAAGACTCTCCATTCGCCTGAGAGGTGACCTGATCGAAGTCTATAAAATCATGCACGGTGTGGACAAAGTAGAAAAGGAAAAACTGTTTTCCCTATCGCACAACACTAAAACTAGGGGGCACTCCATGAAACTTTTGATAGCTAGACCTCAAACAAATAAGAGGAAGGACTTTTCCACCCAGAGGATCATTGGTCTATGGAACTCCCTGCAAGAAGAAGTGGTGACAGCTGTCAGCCTCAACACCTTTAAGAAAGGATTAGACGAGTTCATGGAGAACAAGGGTATCAATGGCTATCATTATGGATGCCTAAGGACACCCGCCGGGATGGAGAAATAGGCAGGATGTTTCTCAATGCCATTTGCAGGGAATCATAAGCAGGTGAAGACATCTGCTTGGGAATACCCTGAAGCAAATGGTGAGCCACTGTGTGAGACAGAATGCTGGACTGGATGGGCTGTGGCCTGTTCCAGCAAGGCTGCTCTTATGTTCTTATGTTCTTTAAAGTGTTGGGTAGTCATAACTTTTACAATCTCTGGTTTTGCTCTGGTGTGAAGGCTAATCCTGTAGGATAATTTGCAGCCTCAAGTACCTTGGGTGTGGGGGATGTCTGCTGTTAACTTGTAATGGTGCTGAGTAGCATCTTTGGCCTGTTTCTTTTGGGTTGTCTTTCCTATTGAGGTGAGCATTGCTGGTTGGCCTGGATGCTGATAGACATACTCTGAAGCATGTTGCAGAGGATATTGAGGTCAGCTTCTGGCTCAAGCACATTGTTGCATTCATCATCAGAATATACAGCTCTCTCTAGGACTTTGATTTCAGCTGTGGCAGCTGCCACTTCTTTCTCTATAGTGATCCACTCTAGGCTCACTTCTAACAGGGCTTCCTGCATTTCCAGAAATGCTTCTTGCTGCATTCTTTCAGCTTCTAACCTTGCTCTCTCTTTATTCATTTCTATTTCTTGTTCAGAAAAGACTGCTCATGCTTTTGCTGCTTCAGCCTTTCCACTGGCAATGGCAAGTGCACAACTGGCTGATAACTGTTTGGAAGAATTAGAGACTTCAGACCTTGTCTTGTATGAAGAGGCCCAGCTCTGTGACATGGGGTCTTCTGGAGGTACTTGACTGTCTAGATGCTGCTATATGGCTGTATGCAGGTATCTGCATTGGCAGAATAGCAGGTCTCTGTATAGTCATTACCCTGGATGCCACTTGCTGGGTAGCCATTGTTTCACTGTTCTGTCCCCAGTACGTTAATCTGTGTGCAACTCAACATGTAGCTAAACCTATTTTACAATAATCTATCCCACCTCTAAAAGGACCTCTAAAAGGAAGACTGTAACAATGAAGCTGTTAAGGCCAATCTCTTCAATACTTTCTTCAGCTCAGTCTTTGTCAACAGCAATGGCTGTTATCCCACATTCCCTAGTTGTACCACAACCAATTGTAATGATTTACTATATGTTGATTGTTACAGTAGATAATGTCAAAATGGCACAATGTAACATAAAGCTATCTCTATCTATTGGCCCTGATGGATTATGAGCTTCTTTAAAAAAAACTTGCCACTGCCATAGCTGAACCTCTATGCACAATCTACAAAGTATCATTCAAAACCAGCCCCTTGCCTGACCTATGGTCATTAGCCACAATCATACCTATCTTTAAAAAAGGAGACCCTACTCTAGTAGAAAATTATAGACCAATCTCCTTTTGCTGCATCACCTGTAAAGTTATGGAATCAATTTTAAACCAATTCATCACCCTCTACCTAGAGACAAATAACTTGCTCTCTAACAAGCAATTTGGTTTCAGAAAAAAATTGTTCTGTAATCCGCAATTCCTACACTGCAGAAATATTTGGACCACACATCTTGACCAGGGTAAAGCAATAGATGCAATTTACATAGACTTCTGCATAGACTTCTGTTAAAACTTAGTTTTAACAGAAGTTTGTTGTGCACCACTAAATCAAAGGCTTTCTTTGATTTAGTGGTGCACAACAAACGTCTGTTAAAACTAAGTTCTTATGGCATTTCAGGATCCCTACATAAATGGATAGCCGCATTCCTGTCAAACAAGCAACAAGAAGAAAATAGGGAGGGCTCTATCAAATCCAGCACAAGTTAACAGTGGTGTCCCCTCAAGGCAGCATTCTAGGGCCCACACTCTTTCTGCTTTACATTAATGACCTATGCAATCATATTAAAAGTATCTGTGTCCTCTTGGCTGATGATGTAAAATTATTCAATGCCACTGACAATGCCACTACCCTACAAAGTGACCTTGACCATGTGGTCTGAATGATCGTGCAATTGGCAACTCCAAATCTTGACTAATAAATACTCCATCCTACACTTTGGCAATAAAAATCAGAACATCAAATACAAGTTGGGTGGAAATGACCTCATAGATGACCCTCATTCTGTCAAGGACCTAGGAGTACTCATCTCAAACGATCTAAGCCCCAGAACGCACTGTAACAGCATTGCCAAAAAGGCATTAAGAGTTGTTAATTTAATTTTGTGAAGCTTCTTCTCTGGTATCATCGTATTGTTAATTAGGGCATATAAAGCCTTTGTCAGACCAATTCTCAAATACAGGTCACCTGCCTGGAATCCAGACTGTATATCGGATATTAATACTGTCATAAAAATATCCTGATAAAAAACAAAGTCAAACCACAAGCAACCACAAGCAACCACAAGCAATAAATCTTACTTTAAGATCAGATGTTTATTGTTTCATGAACAATTTGGAACATAAACAACCAACATAGCAATACAATTGTACAACAAAACTTACACTATTCATACCATTGCAGTGGGTTCCTAATGACAAATAGAAAGTCCTACAAGGACTGTTATTTGGCATAAGATCCCACTCTCATCTCAAGCCATATTACTTATTCCTTCTTTTTTACTGACCTATGTGTCAAGTCTGCCTCTAATGATAACCAAGAAAGAATCCACTCAAATCCATTTTGAAAGATTTAGGAATACTTTTACTGGTTACAAAAAGAATGCAGTGAAATTCAAGCAAGGTCTGAGGTATTCGCGCGCGAAAGTATACATATCAAGCATTATAATTATTAATAATAATAATAATAATTTTAATTTATAACCCGCTCTCTCTCCCCGAAGGAACTCGAGGCGGGGCACAGGGTATTTAAAATACATATAAAATCACAATATAATACAATATAAAATAAAATTAAACTAGCCCTGTGCTAAAAACCCATTATTTAAAACTAAAAATTAATCATAAAATCCCTAAACAGTTGACTATTCTAGGCCAGCCAAGCAGAAAAAGTGCGTTTTTAATTTTTGACGGAAGGAGCGGAGGTCTGTAGTTGTTCTAATTTCGGGGGGAAGGTCGTTCCAGAGGGTCGGGCCTGCCACAGAGAAGGCTCTTCCCCTGGGCATCACCCACTGGCATAGCCTAGTGGACGGCACCCGGAGAAGTCCCTCTCTGTGGGAGCGGATCGGCCGCAGGGATGTATGGGGCAGGATGCGATCCTGCAGATAGCTAGGTCCCATGCCATGGAGCGCTTTAAAGATGATAACCAACACCTTGAAGCGCACCCGAAAGACGACAGGCAGTAAAGATGTCAGAGACTTTTTGGCAAGTCTAATTTTACCGAGACAGAACTAATAACTAACTAATTGGGAAAGGGCCCATGTATTTAGGACCCAGTTTCTTGGATTTTTGCGGGCTCTCTAGAAACCTGGTAGAGAGGAAAACACAATCACCAACTTTATACTGCGGAGGCTGAGTTCTTTTCTTATCTGCGTACTTCTTATGAGACTGATGGGCATCATCCAAAGTCTTTCGTGCAATGGGCCAAAATTTCAAAAGTTGAGCACTCCAATCCAAAAGGGATAAAATATTGGGAGCCTCGTGAGGCAGTTCAGGAATCGGAACGAAATCTTGCCCGTAAACCATCTTGAAAGGAGTCATTCCAGTACTGCTATGCACAGAGTTATTGTAAGCTATCTCAGCATGAGGCAAGAGTTCAGCCCCATCATCTTGTTGGTAATTTATGAAACAACGAAGGTACTGTTCCAGAACAGATTTGGCCCATTCACAAGCCCCATTAGTTTGAGGGTGGTGGGAGGAGCTTAACCCCTGGGAGGAGCCAATTAATTTCAGGAATTCTTTCCAAAAATGGGAAGTGAACTGAACACCTGTATCAAAAATTATACGTTTAGGAACTCCATGTAACTGATAAATGTGTGAAACAAACATCTTCGCCAATGTTTTAGCCGATGGGATCTTAGGACAGGGTACAAAATGAACTTGTTTAGAGAACAAATCAGTAACCATCTATATAACCGTGTAACCCAGGCTACTTGGCAGGTCGACAATGAAATCCATAGATATTTCTTTCCAAGGAGCCTCCGGGCGCACCACAGCTTGGAGGAGTCCTTGAGGCTTGCCCGGAGAATGTTTAGCCACTGCACAAACTGGACAACTGGCAATGTAGGACTCAACGTCTTTCTTCAGCAATGGCCACCAAAATTGTCTTTTAACCAAATGCAGAGTTTTTACAAATCCAAAATACTCTGAAGTACCAGTGGTTTAAGAGTCGCTGGAACATACAATTTCAAGCCCACCCAAGGTAAGTCATCCCTCACGGTACAGTCACTGGAATGCGATGTAAACCAGTCATCAGATTGAAGTTCCTCCTTAATTCTAGTAACCAGGTCGCCGGGGACCACTGTTTCCACCACCCCGTGGCTTCTGGTAAAAACAGGAGCAGTGAGATTCCACGCAGGAATGACAGGATGCCCGACAGTCAACTTTGAACTATTATATTGGGGAAGCCGCGATAAAGCATCAGCCATAAAATTCTTGCCCCCCAGAATATACTTGAGCGTAAAGTTAAAACGATTGAAATGTTGAGACCAACGAACTTGTTTCGGAGAGAGTTTGCAGGGCATCTTCAAGGCTTCCAAGTCCTTATGATCCGTCTATACTTCAAACGGGTGAGTAGCGCCTTCCAAAAAGTGGTGCCAGGTCATAAGTGCCCAACGCACAGCAAACACCTCCGTCTCCCATATAGCCCATCTTCTTTCGGTGTCGGAGAGTTTACGAGACATGTACGTGCATGGTTGCAACTTCCCATCAACATTATATTGTAGCAAAACCGCTCCAACTGCTACATCGCTAGCGTCAGCTTAAACGATAAAAGGTGCCTCTATGTCAGGGTGTTTCAGCACAGGTTCAGCAGCAAAAAGACGTTTTAGTTTCTCGAAGGCAGCTTGGCATTCCATAGTCCAGTTCAAAGGTTCACTTGGTCGTGGTTTGCTATTGCCTTTAATCTTCAAAAGATTAGTAATAGGCAAGGCAATGCTAGCGAAAGAGGGGATAAATTGGTGATAAAAATTAGCAAATCCCAAGAAACTTTGCAACTGTTTGCGGGTATGAGGAGGGGCCCACTCAGTCACAGCTCGGACCTTTGCAGGGTCCATCTCAATGCCCTCCCCGGATATGCGATAAACGAGATAGTCAATTTTGTCCTGATGAAACTCACACTTTGAGAGTTTAACGTAAAGTTCAGCAGACCACAGTTTTTTCAGAACTGAACGGACTAGCTTTATATGTTCTTCACGTGTTTCCGTGTAAATAATGATGTTGTCGAGATAAACGATCATGCCCTTGTACAGGTGTTGATGCAAAACTTTATTTATTAATTGCTTGAAAACTGCTGGTGCCCTCTGCAGGCCAAACGGTAACACGTTAAATTGAAAATGCCCTAAAGGGCAATTGAAAGCAGTTTTCCATTCATCTCCTTCTTTGATTCTGATCCTATAATAAGCTTCTCTGAGGTCTAATTTCATAAAGATTTCCCCCCTCGCTAGATGTGCCAACATGTCTTTCATGAGGGGGAGGGGGTAAACATTCTCAGCACAAATGGTATTCAAGTTCCTGTAATCCACAACCAAGGAAAGGTCGCCATCTTTCTTTTCTCTGAACATAACAGGGGCCGCTACATGAGGCCTAACTGGCTCAATAAAACCCCTAGCCAGATTTTTGTCAATGAATTTGTGAAGCTCAACCATCTCCCGGGGCGTCATGGAGTAAATGTGGGGTTTTGGAAGTTGTACCCCAGGGAGGAAATCAATGGTGCAGTCCGTTGTACACTGGGGTGGTAATTTGTCAGAAGATGTCTCACTGAAAACATCCTTTAAATCCCAATATTCCTTTGGAATTTTCTCCTCCCCTTCAATTTTCTCTGAAATGGCCAATCCCACCTCCCAGCGGATTGTTGTGGGGGTGTGGGTACCAAAATATGCCCATTGCCATCTGGGGGTGTGGCGGAGCATATGCGTAACCAATCCTCAGTCCAGTTAATTTTTGGGTTCCATTTCCGCAACCAAGGCAATCCCAATATAAGGGTGTTATCTACTGCAGGTGCAACAATAAAACTTAAGGTCTCTTGGTGGCTGCCTATTCACATATCAATAGGCTCGGTGACGAACTGGGCAGGAGCCCCCCTTGCTATGGTTCCATCTAATTGACAAAAGGCAATGGGTACTTTCAAAGTTTTCAGTTTTAATCCCATTTGTTCCACTATGTTGGGGCTGATAATGCAATGTGTGCAACTTGAATCCAAAAGGGCTAGTACTTTAGACTGATGACCAGTAGAGGGCACTCTAAGTTCTACAGGAATGGTCATGAGGCCCGATCGGGAACTCACCCAACTTTCATCATCATCGTCGTCGGTTTTGGTTTCTTTCTCTCAGTCATCAGGCTCCTCCTCCTCCTTCTGTCCAGAGATGCTGAGATCCAATGGTTCCACTCCCCTCATGGCTGGTTTACTCCGTAGCCCCGGGTCTTTGGCAATCCTCTTTTTCCTAGAAGATGCTTGGGGTCGGGGGTTTGGCTTCATTTGGCAATTTGCAGCCCAGTGCCCCTCCTTCCCACACCAGAAACATGCAGTAGCACGGGCTTTTCCAGCAGCCCCTCCCCTTCCTCCTCTTGGGACATCTCTGCAGAAGGGGGGAGAGGGTTTCTTCTCCCTTTCGATTTCTTCAAGGCTTTTATTTCTAGTTAGGTCAATCTCGATGTCCGCCGCTAGTTCATACCAACCCTGGAGGGTGCAGGGGTTTCATCTCTTTACACACCCCTGAAATATCTCCCGAGCCGGGCCCTCCTTGTAACTGTCGACCAGGGCTTCTTCAGACCATCCCCTCATGTAAATGGCTAATTCACGGAATCTCTGTGTGTAATCTTGAACTGGATTAGTCCCTTGTTGAAGGGTTCTCATTTCCAGTCTGGCTTTTCTATCAAGGAGGGGGTCCTCAAAGCGTCTTCTCAGGGCAGCCATAAATCTATCGAAATTTCTCAGTAGGGGTGAGTCATCATTGTACAAAGATACTATCCAGTCCGCAGCTTTCCCTTCGAGGGCTAAGGATACGACTCTTATCTTTGCCTCGTCATTAGGGAGGTCGTAGCCAAATTGTCTTACAAAATTGCTCACTTGTAGTAAAAAGAAACCCAAATTTTTTGGATCCCCCCCGAATTTCATCCCTAGGGGGGGAACTTTTGCCATCCTCCATTCGATGGGTATCACATCTCCCCTCAAATTAGCTCTAGCTGCCGCTGCTATTGGTTGGGCCCCATCACCTTGGGCAGTTCCGGCAGCCGTCCCAGGAGCTTCTTTTGGTGGGCTTCTTCCTCCCCCCGTCTCATCTCTGGTTCCTGGGATTCAGGTCCTCTCCTTTCTCTGCTCTCTCTAGCACGTCGCTTCTCTTTCGCCTGTCTAATCAGCTCCCTGGCTTGATCCATCAAGAGATTTTCCTCCTCGATCTCTTGCCAGACCGGGGGGGGGATGGGGGTGCCTATGTCTGGTGATTGTGCCTCCAGGGGGGACCTCTTCAAATTCGCTCTTTAGCCCCACTCCCACAGACCAGTGGGGACGAACAGATCTCTCTTCAGTCTTCTCCCCCAAATCCATTTCTGCCAAGCATTCCACTACTGACCTTTGTTCATCCTGCCCTGGCTTCAGGGTGCATGATGCTGCCGCTGCCGCCGCCTCCCCCATGTCTTCCTCCTGACCGCTGCTGGGGCCAGACATTTCTTTGAAGTTTTATGGTTTTATTACACTCCCTGCTGAAGGTGTTAGCTCAGAGATGAGTGCAAAGTTGAGACCTTGCTTTTTTGTCAAGTCTGCCTCTAACGATAACCAAGAAAGAATCCACTCAAATCCATTCTGAAAGATTTAGGAATACTTTTACTGGTTACGAAAAGAATGCAGTGAAATTCAAGCAAGGTATGAGGTATTCGCACGTGAAAGTATACATATCAAGCATTGTCCATCCCCTTTCCCCTCTAACCCCCCAACCCACTGTCCAATGCAAAAAACCCTTTGATGTCATGTGGGTTGCATCTTCAAGAGCATTATCAGAATGGTATGTAAGACCATTGGCCTTGGCCACTGTCGGTATCAGCTCCTGGCTCCAAAACACCTCCTGCAACATATAATGCCCAATCCCCACAGTCCCTCCCTCCCCATTTCAATGACAGCCGAAGCAAGCAATAAAGCGGAGGCTGACACTATGCATTCCATAGTTTCACTACCTTGTTCTTTCTTACTTCCTTACTGACCATCACTGACCATCACCCTTCTCCAAATACCTCTGTACATATGAAGCTCTCAGCTATTTGTTACTTTCAGTGCCTCATTTCCCACCATCTCATTCTTCCTGCTCCAAATACATTTCAAATACAAGACACAAGCCAGCATGTTAGAAATATGACTGGTACATTTTGCAATTATGTTAGTTTAAAACTTTGGTTAAGTGAGGCCTGCAAGGTCACTCCTATGCCTATTGCCTGCAATTTTCCAATGGATGTATTTTTCTTCTCACAATCCTCCGTTTGTTCTTTACTACAACGCAAACACTTGATCATATAGTACTAGAGCATGAACTGTTAAAATTGTAAGTTTTAATTAATTAATTAATCTAAACATCTTTCATTTTGTAGCAGCAAACCGTGCCTACCACAAATTTATTACAATAACGGGATGAGAGACCACGAAGGTAAAAGAGAAACAGGCTTTAATGATGCATCAAGTTCAGAATGCTAACACACCAAAATCTGAACTGTCTGGGCAACGCCCAGGGAGTTAGTTTTATACTTCCCTTATGTCGATCAAAAATGCAGAAGTTAATACTGGAATAGTACAGAAACAGAAGTTAATACATTTTCATATGTTCCATATAAGGCTATATCATTTAAGCTACTTCCATTTAAAGTTTTATCTTACACCCACACTTGTTTTCCCGTTACCTTCTTTCACCATCTCTTGAAGCAATTTCAGCAATATTTGTAATCCTTAACAAGAGCAAAGTATATAGCTACCATACAAATAAAGCTAGAGGGGTTATGTCTATGTTTAAGGGTACCAGCTATTCCAGCTGTCTCAATTTAAGATGAAGGAGGACAGCTACTTTCATTAAAAGTCATTTCAGGAAAGCAAATACATAAAAGGCGATAGACAGGATGAACCATTTGTATGATGGGACATGCAACCCTAAATACAACATGGTACAACATTGCTTTTCCGGTTTCAGACGCGGACGGACGCCTTATACAGCGCGTCCGCCGCTGTGATCCTTTGATAGGCACCTTCGGGAGCAGGGGGGCACGGTTGCCTCCCCTCCGTAAGGGTGGCTGTGGAGAGGTCCCCACCTTGACGGCGGTCGGGGGGCAATCCGTTTCACCCTAGGAGTTGAAGGACGGAGTGCGGGATGTGTATTCCCTTTTCGCTGAAGGAGCCGGAACAATGGAGGATTTCCTGAGTGAGCTGAATTACCGGAGCTGAATGGCTGAGCCGAGGCTCTGGACTAAAAGCAATTGGAATGTGAGTTATCTGTTTTAAACCTTCTACATTCAACTTCTTGAACAGAAGAATTTAGAGGGGGAAATCCCCCCCTCAGAAATAAAAGCGGCATCGTAAAATCACCCCCGGGATCGGGAGAGAGTGAAACGACATCCATTTGATTAGCCTTAAAGGAAATGTTTTACTAAACAAGGAATTGCTGTATAAATACAGTATCTGAGACTTGTTACATTTAAAATGGATTTGCAACAAAATTTCCTTTTTTCAGCACTGCCGGCAGGGCGGAGGATAGCCCTTTTTTGTTTCCAGAAGTGAAAGTTTCCTGTTTGCAAGCATTCCTCTGGCTAAATAAGTTAAAGAAGACTAATTTAAAATATACATAAAAGAGCCTACTCTAGTGACTTTCAGCACTCTCATTTATTGTGAAACCTTCTATTTTGGTCCTGTTTTGGGAAAATATAATTGATTTCTCCCCTTGATCTTTACAAACGCTAATTGAACTTTGATAAGACTGTCTCTTTGTTCCTTTGTCTCTGACTTCACGGACTGTCAGCCCACCAGCACCATCTTTTTTTCTTTGTTCTTAAAAAGATTTAACACTTTTAACCATGGCAGCAAGAAAGCCTCCACCAGGCAAATCACAATCTGCTCCTACATCTACTAGACCAAGTCCAACCTCGCAGCCAAAAATTACTGAACTTCTCCAAAAGGAAACAGAAGCAACAGAGGCCAAATCACCATCACCATCACCATCGATAGAGGAGATGTTTCAGAGAATAATGAATGAAATGCAACAAATTCGGAGAGACAATTTAAGCACAAAGCTGGAGCTTTTGGAGGCACAGAGAGAAATAACAAATAATAAGCAAAAAATTGAGGGGTTGGAGGGCGGGGCAGTTGGGATGAGGGAAGAGATAAAGGATTTTAAGAATGAAATTACAGATATTACAGGTCATATGTCTAGAATTGATTTTGAACGCATGTCTTTTTTTTTAAGATTCCAGAATGTTCCTGAGTCAGATACAGAAAATTTAAGAGAGCTGATGGCTGCGATCTTAGCGGATTACACCAAAAAAAAATTAAAGAATATATCTGCGGGGACATTGATTTAATTTATAGAATCAATTCAGCATATGCTAGAATAAATAATGTACCAAGGGAGATACATATTAAATCTACAAGAAGGTCAACAAGAGATGAGATCCTGAGAGCGCAAAGAGGAGGGCCCTTGATATATCAACAGAATGAGATAGCCATATTAAAGCAAATCCCGAAAAATATCCGAGATATAAGAAGGAAATATTCCTTCTTATCTTAAAAAATTGCACAAAAAGGGGGTTTGGTTTAAATGGTTGATGCCTGAAGGAATGTTGGTGTTCTGGGAGGGAGAAAGAGTTAGAATGAAAACAGTAGATGAGGCCCAGGCCTTTCTTAAAAAGCACGCCTCAATCCTAGATGACGATGATACGGGAACGGGAGGGGCCACGGCTATGCCTGCCAGTGGGGTGGAAGAAGAAAAAACAATAGCAAAGAGACTCAGATCACAAAAATGATTTTCTCTTTTTTTTATATATATATATAGTAATTCCTGCTAAGGATGTTTATAGAAACAAAATAATTGAATGTATGAAATTTTAGATTATGAAATTTGCAATTTGAAATGTATGTACCTCTTCCTATTTTTTTTTATTCTTTAATGCAGGGGTCCCCAACCCCCAGGCCGCGGACTGGTGCTGGTCCGTGGCTTGGTAGGAACCGGGCCGCAGGACCGGAGAGGAGGGGGGAGGGGGCAGCCCCCTGGGCAGAACGCACGGGAGAGCACAGGCGTGGCTATTCGCACCGTTGCTCTTCCTCCACCCTCGTCGACGGTGGGATTCCTGGGCACCGCAGCAGCAGCCCTCCCTACCGGCCGCCAATTTCCCCCCCCCCACACACACACAGAGCCTTCTCAGCTCCTGCAAGGAGCCTGAACGAGCGACCAAGCACGGGGCAGGTTAAGGCTAGTGAGCGCGGAGGGCTGGGCTGAGGAGGCTCCGCGTGGGGGCGGGGGCGGGGCGGGGACGACGACAGACAGACAGAGAGAGGCACAGACACAGAAAGAGACAGGGAGGGAGGGGGGAATCAGAGAGTGACAGACACACACAGAGAGACAGAGAGAGGGAGGGAGAGAAAGAGAGAGACACAGAATGAGTGATTAAGTGCATGAATGCAAGACAGACAGACACACACACACACACAGAGTGACAGATGGGCGGATGAAGGAGAGAGACAGAGATAGAGAGAGAGAGAGAAAAAGAGAAAGAAAGAAAAAGAAAGTGGGAGAGAGAGAAAGAAAGAGAGAGAAAGAGAAAGAAAGACAGACTGAGAGAAAGAGAGAAAGAAAGAGAGACAGAAAGGAAAGAGAGAAAAAGAGAGAGAGAGAGAAAGAGAGAGAGAGAGAAAGAGAGAAAGAAAAAGAGACAGCAAAAGAGAAAGTGAAAGAAAGAGAGAAAGAAAGAAAGAGAATGAAAGAAAGAGAAAGAAAGAACTTATGACCACAATTGAGGCCAAAAGTTTGGTTGTTAACCAAGACCATTATTAAGTGAGTTTCACATTTTCCAAGTTGGCCACGCCCACCCAGTCACATGACTGCTGAGCCACTCAGCCGGTCCGCAAAACTTTCTTTAAAATGAAACCGGTCCCTGGTGCAAAAAAGGTTGGGGACCCCTGCTTTAATGGAATTGATATTGTAAGATTTTTTAAGATTCCAGAACGTTCCTGAATCAGATACAGAAAATTTAAGGGAGCTCATGGCTACGATCTTAGCGGATTACACCAAAAAAAAAAAAAAGAATATATCTGCGGGGACATTGATTTAATTTATAGAATCAATTCAGCATATGCCAGAATAAATAATGTACCAAGGGAGATATATATTAAATTTACAAGAAGGTCAACAAGAGATGAGATCCTGAGAGCGCAAAGAGGAGGGCCCTTGATATATCAACAGAATGAGATAGCCATATTAAAGCAAATCCCGAAAAAAATCCGAGATATAAGAAGGAAATATTCCTTCTTATCTAAAAAATTGCACAAAAAGGGGGTTTGGTTTAAATGGTTGATGCCTGAAGGAATGTTGGTGTTCTGGGAGGGAGGAAGAGTTAGAATGAAAACAGTAGATGCGGCCCAGGCCTTTCTTAAAAAGCATTCCTCAATCCTAGATGACGATACGGGAACGGGAGGGGCCACGGCTATGCCTGCCGGTGGGGTGGAAGAAGAAGAAACAATAGCAAAGAGACTCAGATCACAAAAATGATTTTCTCTTTCCTTTTTTTTATATATATAGTAATTCCTGCTAAGGATGTTTATAGAAACAAAATAATTGAATGTATGAAATTTTAGATTATGAAATTTGCGATTTGAAATGTATGTACCTCTTCCTATTTTTTTTATTCTTTAATGGAATTGATATTGTAAGAAGACTCGGAGGCGGTCACCAGCACCGATATGGAAGCTCTAAAATATTGTTAAAAATACCCTATTTACCCTTTTCCTGTTATAAAATTGTAAAACCAATAAAATTACTTTACAAAAAAAAAAAAGAGTAGCAATGGTCCAGACTGCAGGCATAAGACCTCTCCTAATGCAGACTGTTTCTTGCAATTATTTCTGGGCTTCCATTAAGATGGTCTTTTGTTACTCAATGCTGGTGTGGCTTTGGATGAAGGTTGTATGGAGAGCAGGGGCAGAGGTTACTAGCACTTGCCTCCTTATTGGGCAAAGTTTCAGTCTTTGCCTTGTTATAGTTAGGTGACCTAAGCTGAGGGGCTTCCTCATCTGGAACTGGTACCTTCTTTCAATGCAAAGCCAAGAGGCCAGATGTTGACACTTCACAGCAGTATTGGTGGTCAAGATGATTTGGAATGGACCCTTCCAATGAGGAGCCAGGCAATTCTTTCATTGAAATACCTTCACCAGTACCTAAGGTGCCAAGGAGTAGCAAGGATGAAGAGTCTCTTTTTTTAAAAGCACAGCAGCAACCTATGAATGACAAGTCTTTAAGGTTGTAACTAGATAGGGATATCAAATTGGGGCAAAAATGTCCTTAATAAGGCTAATATTATCTTTTGTTGATAGCAGAAAACACTCTCTCCTGGTCAACATGGGCAGGCCCATGTTGGAGACAAACAAAATAGGGCAAATAGGGCAGCCATCCAAGTGACATCATACCCCTGTGTTATCAACAGTACAGTCAGAGTTGCACCATACATGGTGTTCAGATGCAGGAACAGAGACACTTAAAGTGGCACTTACCCACTTTATTTGCTTTCGGACTTGTGTTTGTTGCCTTCCTGGACTTAGACTACCTCTGAGGTTTTTAACATGTACTCTAGGCGCGACCTCCTGAACCTGCGGGAGTCTCCCCTCTCGCAGGCCTGGCCCTCCTGTCTAACACGGGCCCACCTCGATGATGGATTGATTATTCCTAAGAGGTGGGCGAAGCGCAGGTTGAGGGGTTTTTTAGGGAGGTTTTTAATTAGGATTTTAGGGGGTTCCAGGGAGGAGGGGGGAGGGTACAAACAGTCAGAAAGAGAGGGCCAGGCCAGCAGGCGATGGAGGGAAGCGGAAGGATCTGTGGGGGGGGGGGGAAACACGAGTCGTTCCGACGGAGGGCATTCCCATTCAGAAGGTCGTGGGGAGAGGCAGGTCCGAGGGGAGGCAAGTTCCATCCCCCCGGTTGGGGACACGTGGCCGTTGGTTACAAACGGTCAGGTGTCACAACCCCCACAGGCTAGGTGGTCAGGGAATACAGAGCCAGGGCCTGAGGCTGATGTTTTGCAACGCCAGGTCCGTTGTCAACAAAGCCCCCCTCATCCATGACCTCGTGTCAGAGGGGGAGCCGGACCTGGCAGGAATAGCGGAGACCTGGTTGGGCCACGAGGGTGGACTCCCCCTCGTTGAAATGTGCCCACCAGGCTACCGCGCTTTTCATCAGCCCCGGGCTCTAGGCAGGGGTGGTGGGGTAGCGGTCATTGTTAAGGAAGGTCTTGAGCCGAGAGAGACCATTGTGCCACAGACCACCGGTTGTGAGTCCCTCTGCGTGAAGTGGGGCCTAGGGAGGCAGTTGGGCTTGCTGGTTGTATACCTGGCTCCCCGCTATGTAGCAGCAGCCCTGCCCGAGCTCCTTGAGGTGATCGCTACGGTGGCAGTCGAGACCCCCAGACTTTTAGTCATGGGGGACTTTAATCTGCCATCGGTGGGCGAATCATCCGGGGTAGCTCGGGAGTTCATGGCTTCCATGACGGCCATGGACTTGACCCAAGTAATTCAAGGCCCCACCCATGAGGGTGGACATACACCGGATCTCATCTTTGTCTCTGGCCAATGGAAGAGTGATCTGGGTATAGGGGATATAGTCATCACGCCCTTGTCATGGTCAGACCACTCACTTCTCCGGCTCGACTTTCCAACCGCTACTCCCCACCGCGGGGAGGCGGAACCAGAGTCACCGATCTGGTTCCGCCCCAGGCGCCTTATGGACCCAGATGGGTTCCAGACGGCGCTTGGGCCACTTCCTGTACCCCTGACCCGCGCCCCGATGGAGGACCTCGTGGCCGCATGGAATACTGCGGCCACGGGAGCCTTGGATCGGGTTGCGCCCTTGCGGCCTCTCTTGTGGCGGCAAACCACCCTGACCCCCTGGTTTACCGAGGAGCTGAGGGGGATGAAACGCCACAAGAGATGCCTAGAGAGAAGATGGAGGTCTACCCGATCTGAATCTGACCGGACACAGGTAAGAGCCCATTTACGGACTTACATTGTGGCGCTGAGAGTGGCCAAACGCCATCATTGTGCTACTCTCATAGCATCCGCAGACAACCGCCCTGCCGCCCTGTTTAGGGTGACCCGCTCCCTCCTTCAACAGAGGGTGCGGGAAGCCCCGCTACAGGGTAGAGCAGAGGAATTTGTGATTTTTCTGCAGGAGAAAATCGCTCAGATACAGAACGAGCTAGCCCCCATTGATGGCCCAGTGGGATGCCGCGAGGCAGATCTTGTCTGGGAGGAGTTTGACTCCGTTTCTTCCGAGGATATGGACAGGTTACGTGGGCGACTGCGAGCCACCACATGTTTATTGGACCCGTGTCCCTCCTGGCTTGTACTGGCATCCTGGGAGGTGACACGAGGCTGGCTCCAAGAGGTTGTCAACGCATCCTTAAGTGAGGGTTCCTTGCCTGCTTCCCTAAAAGAGGCTATGGTGAGGCCCCTCCTTAAGAAGCCCTCTTTGGATCCAGCTTTATTAAACAACTATCGTCCCGTCTCCAACCTTCCCTTTTTGGCGAAGGTTGTTGAGAGTGTGGTGGCACAACAGTTTCCCCGTCACCTGGAGGAAGTTGATTATCTAGACCCGCGCCAGTCCGGCTTTCGGCCCGGGCATAGCACCGAGACGGCATTGGTCGCGTTGGTGGATGATCTCTGGAGGGCCAGAGATGGGGGTTGTTCCTCCATCCTGGTCCTATTAGACCTCTCGGCGGCTTTCGATACCATCGACCATGGTATCCTATTGCATCGGCTGGGGGGGTTGGGGGTGGGAGGCACCGTTTTACGGTGGTTCTCCTCCTACCTCTCTGGCCGATCGCAATTTGTGTTGGCAGGAGAGCAGAGGTCGACCTCGAGACCCCTCACTTGTGGGGTGCCTCAGGGGTCGGTCCTCTCGCCTCTCCTGTTCAACAAATATATGAAGCCGCTGGGTGAGATCATCCGTGGTTTTGGGGTAGAGTACCATCTTTACGCTGATGATACTCAGCTGTATATATCTACCCCAAACCACCCCAACGATGCCGTAGCGGTGATGTGCCAGTGCCTGGAAGCCGTGCGGATCTGGATGGGAAGTAACGGACTCAGACTCAACCCGACTAAGACCGAGTGGCTGTGGTTTCCGGCTACCCGATTCAACCAGCTAACTCCATCGCTGGCCATAGGGGGCGAACATCTTGCCCCTGTGGATGGGGTGCGCAATTTGGGTGTCCTCCTGGATGCCCGGCTGTCCATGGAAGATCAAGTGACAGCCGTGGCCAGGAGGGCGTTTTACCAGGTTCGCCTGGTTCGCCAATTGCGCCCCCTATTGGATCGGGACGCCCTTCGCACAGTCACTCATGCTCTCGTGACATCCCGACTGGACTATTGTAACTCTCTCTACATGGGGCTCCCCTTGAGGTGCACCCGGAGACTTCAGTTAGTCCAGAATGCAGCCGCGCGGGCAATTATGGGTGTTTCTAGATTCACCCACGTAACACCGCTCTTGCGCGAGCTGCACTGGCTGCCTGTCGTCTTCCGGGTGCGCTTCAAGGTGCTAGTTGTCATCTTCAAAGCGCTCCATGGCTCGGGACCTAGCTACCTGCGGGATCGGATCCTGCCCCATACATCCTCACGGCCGATTCGCTCGCACAGAGAGGGACTTCTCCGGGTGCCGTCCACTAGACTTTGTCAGCGGGCGACGCCCAGGGGAAGGGCCTTCTCTGTGGCGGGCCCAGCCCTCTGGAACGACCTTCCCCCCGATATTAGAAGAACCACGGACCTCCGCTCCTTCCGTCTGAAACTAAAAACACATCTTTTTCGCTTGGCCGGCCTAGGATAGTCTCTTCTGATTGTTTAGGGATTTTTAGTAAATATTTGGGAATTTTAGCGCAGGGTTTTCTGTTTAATATGCCTTTTAGTCAGTATTTATGTATGTTTATTGTTCTAAATTTTGTATTTTTTCTAACTTTTTAATTCCCTGTGCCCCGCCTCGAGTCCCTTCGGGGGGAGAGAGCGGGTTATAAATAAAAAATTATTATTATTATTATTATTATAATGACAGCAACTTGGAAGGGCAGCTGCAGCACATCCAAAAGGTCTCTGACACATTCAGCATTCATGATAGGAGATCCTTGGATTTTCATCCAGGTTCTACATTTGCAAACATTTGCTCTGCATTATTTTTTTCTTCATCAACTTCATCATCAAATATATGTACCATATTCTATTATCCTCTGATTAAAATGTACAGCTTTCTCATGTAATAGAAGTGTAATAGAATCTGGAACAGAGGACATTGATATCATTTGGTTTAGGCACAATTGCGGAAGGGAAAGAAATCAGGAAATATGTCAGATTAATAATTACATTGCAAAATTGTTTCTCCCTCATCATTGAACAGCCTAAAAATTACAAATCGCACAATGAATTATATAATCCCAATGGGTAAAAAGACTGCATCATTTCTTTATCTATGTCCCTTTTTATTTATTTTTACCAAGCACAGATCCTATTAGTTGTATTTTTCATGGCTTAAATTTGCAGTGGTTGTTTTTCCTTCAAAAACTTTGTCCAAATAACCCCCCTCACACACACTCACACAAAACTTCCTCTTTAAATGAGTCATATTCACAGCTGAGTCTATTCATATATTTTAGAATGGAGTAAGTTTTCTGACAAAGCTTGCAAATAAACTAGCAAGCAGTTAAATCTTCTGTGTCTACAAATTTTACACTGAAAGTTCCAAAGGTTTGGCAAAAGTTTGCATGGTGGCATCTAGGATGCCTTTACCAAATCATAGACATAACCATTTTAAACCAGGAGCCCCCCCCCCCATCACAAAACAAGAACAGCCAACAGTAAACGAACAGATGAAGGGAAACACACATTAACCATATAAATAATGAATGTAATTCTGGACCACAGGCTAATGGAAAAAGGCTTTTCTTATCTATGGAAAAGTGGTCAGGCTCAGACGCTTGTGGTTACATTGATGCTCAGTCTCTCATTCATACACCGATTGCACTCCGCTTGCAACCTGATGGCAAACAAAACTGGATCTCAGTGTATTCCTACCAGTATCTGCTTGTCAGTCTAAGGTTTAGGTTTAGGTTTATTATTTTTTTATACCGCCCTACTCCCGAAGGACTCAGGGTGGTGTACAGCCACAGTAAAACAGATATATAAACGTTAAAAACAGTTTAAAGCATATTAAACAATTTGGCCTCTCTTAAAATTAAAAAACCAAACAAACCCCGATTAAAATTAATAAAAATTCGTATTCAAAAATTCATTTTTATGCCAGCCTGGCTTGTTGGAAAAAAAAGGTTTTGAGAGCACGGCGGAAGGTGCGTAAGTCAGGGATAGTTCTTAATTCCAGGGACAATTCGTTCCACAGGACAGGTGCTCCCACAGAGAAGGCTCTCCCCCTGGGTGTTGCCAGTTGACATTGTTTAGTCGATGGCACCATGAGGAGACCCTCTCTATGGGACCGTACTGGATGGTGGGAGGCTCTCAGTGGCAGAAGGCAATCTCGTAAGTACCCAGGTCCTAAGCCATGGAGCGCTTTAAAGATAGTAACCAACACCTTGAATCGCACCCAGAAAACCACCGGAAGCCAGTGTAGCTCGCACAGGAGGGGTGTTACATGGGAGCATTGTGTCGGCCCTATAATTACCCACGCAGCCACATTCTGGACCAGTTGGAGCCTCCGGGTGCTCCAGGTGTAGAGAGCACAGGTACTCAGCATTAGGTTCCATTTCTTCTTCTATTTTTCAATCTCTTTCTTTATTTTCCTCCAATAAGGAGGAACCAGCTGCTTTCTTTCTTTTCTTCCCAGGGAACCAGCTGTCTTGGGGAAATGGAAGGCAATTGAATCTTGCCAACACAGGCAATCCATTTGTATGGAAAAGATCCATTCCTTCCCAAAGAAAAATTAAGAAGAAAGATGTGCTACCCTAGCAAGAGAGCCAATCCTTATCTACAGGAAAGGTAGCAGGCACAGGAAATAAAATATTGCACCCTTCCAGCAAATAAGCTGACCCTTATCTACCAGAAAAAAGGGTGACGTGGCAGGAAGTAATTAAGTTGGGATATAGACACTTACAAAAGCAAGCTAAAAGACACTAATAATGATTTGAGAGCAAATAAAGATAGAAAGGGGAAAAAACAGGGTCAGGTAAAGAAAACTCATAATGCCAAAGGAAAAGCAGCCAGAATGAAAAAATAGCAATTCAGAGAAAAGAAGGAATGGAAAACTCAATCCTAGCAGTATGGTTAAGCTTCCTCCAATTAAGTTAGGCAGTATCATAAAGAATACTAAATGACAAGTGTCTACAAAAAAACCAACAAAGAGGCAGCAACATCAGGAAAAAATACACAATCACAGAAAATACACATATCAACTAAATGAATCAACAACAATAATCAATAAAAGCAGGTATGCCCCCCATGGCATTCGCTGCTTCTCCAACCACTTCTGTCAAATAAATTACCATGCTGAAAGCCATACAGGTGATTACAGCAGAGACCTGCCAGTGAGGAAGGAACAAAGAACCAGAGAAAAAAATCCTTCTGTTTCCCCCACTTTACAGGTATCCATTGTCACCTGTTTCCTGTTACTCAGTTTCACCAGGAGTTTCTCTCCTCTTCCTGGGAGGAAGTTCCTCTTCAGTCACAACCCGGAGGGAGTGACCCTCTTTACCACAATACAAGAGAATGATCAGTTCTAAGGGGAAACTATATTCCACCTGTCCTAGCCATAGGGAAACCTCGACAGTTTTGCCAATGACATACATCAGGAAGACACAGGCCTGTCCACAAAGCAAGTCCAGTTGTGACCATTCCCTTGTGGCTGAATATTGAGACAGGTCCTGACCTCTCTATCTAACTTGCACATCCTATCTAACTAACTGCAGTCCAACAAATGGCTCACCTCTGATCAAAAGTAAAGCCTGAACATTCGATTGAAAGTGGCTGGTCACCTAAAATGTCAAACCAGAATTGACCAGAATCTCAGCTGGACAGCAGATTTCTTCCAGATTCTGTTTCATCTAAATCATGGCATCATTTCTGTCATAAAAATATCCCAATAAAGACTTTACTTCCTGTTTCCAGAGACAACGGATGGGTTTTCCGACGCGTCTGCCGCTTGTTTTCTCTGGTGAACCCTTTCGGGGGTTTTGAGGGTCCTGGAGAGATTCTCTTTACCATAGGGACAGCTGTGGGGGCCCTCCCGCTTCAACCTAGGAGCTGGAGAACGGATAGCGGGGGGAGCTTCCTCTTGCCAACGGATGCTGGAATGATTAGAAAATTCCTATTTGGATGGAAATGCCGGGGACGGAGGATTGCACCGAGTCTCCTGTATTAAGAATGTGACTGTGAGTTTTTGTTTAATTCATGCGATCTTTTTGCAAAGAAGAAATAGAGGGGGGAGTTTTGTTTGCAGAAACCCCCCCTCGTAAAAGGCGGCGTTTTAAAATGCTCTCTGGAAAGGAGAAGGAAAAAGAATTACTGGCATCCGAATTAACATTACTTTAAAGTGGAAACTTTGTTACTTAAGTAGTTAATTGTGGCAACATTCTAACGAGCCTTAGCAGCAATGGAACTTTTGTTTGCACTTTCTTCTCAACAATGAGGCGGAAGATGGCTTCCTTTGTTCTCAATTGAAAACTTCCCTGACCCAGTGAAAGCAGTCTCACAGTGTTTTTGAAACATCTAAATGGACAATTTACTTTCTAACGCTCCCAAGAAGCCCTCGGTGACTCTCCCAAAGTGGATTATTCTTTTTTTTATACAGGATTAATTTTCTTCTCTGGTCTTTATTGCGGCTTTGGATTTGAATTTTGAACTGAACTTTTCTCCTGCACCTTGGACGTTTCTGACTGCTCACTTCTCTGGTGCCATTTTTTTTTTGTAAAGTAATTTTATTGGTTTTACAATTTTATAACAGGAAAAGGGTAAGTAGGGTATTTTTAACAATATTTTAGAGCTTCCATATCGGTGCTGGTCACCGCCTCCGAGTCTTCTTACAATATCAATTCCATTAAAGAATAAAAAAAATAGGAAGAGGTACATACATTTCAAATCGCAAATTTCATAATCTAAAATTTCATACATTCAATTATTTTGTTTCTATAAACATCCTTAGCAGGAATTACTATATATATTAAAAAAAAGGAAAGAGAAAATCATTTTTGTGATCTGAGTCTCTTTGCTATTGTTTCTTCTTCTTCCACCCCACCGGCAGGCATAGCCGTGGCCCCTCCCGTTCCCGTATCATCGTCATCTAGGATTGAGGCATGCTTTTTAAGAAAGGCCTGGGCCTCATCTACTGTTTTCATTCTAACTCTTCCTCCCTCCCAGAACACCAACATTCCTTCAGGCATCAACCATTTAAACCAAACCCCCTTTTTGTGCAATTTTTTAGATAAGAAGGAATATTTCCTTCTTATATCTCGGATTTTTTTCGGGATTTGCTTTAATATGGCTATCTCATTCTGTTGATATATCAAGGGCCCCCCTCTTTGCGCTCTCAGGATCTCATCTCTTGTTGACCTTCTTGTAAATTTAATATATATCTCCCTTGGTACATTATTTATTCTGGCATATGCTGAATTGATTCTATAAATTAAATCAATGTCCCCGCAGATATATTCTTTTTTTTTTTTGGTGTAATCCGCTAAGATCGTAGCCATGAGCTCTCTTAAATTTTCTGTATCTGATTCAGGAACATTCTGGAATCTTAAAAAAAAGACATGTGTTCAAAATCAATTCTAGACATATGACCTGTAATATCTGTATTTTCATTCTTAAAATCCTTTATCTCTTCCCTCATCCCAACTGCCCCGCCCTCCAACCCGTCAATTTTCTGCTTATTATTTGTTATTTCTCTCTGTGCCTCCAAAAGCTTCAGCCTTGTGCTTAAATTGTCTTTCCCAATTTGTTGCATTTCATTCATTATTCTCTGAAACATCTCATCTACCGATGGTGATGGTGATGGTGATGGTGATTTCGCCTCTGTTGCTTCTGTTTCCTTCTGGAGAAGTTCAGTAATTTTTGGCTGCGAAGTTGGACTTGGTTTAGTAGATGTAGGAGCAGATTGTGATTTGCCTGATGGAGACTTTCTTGCTGCCATGATTAAAAGTGTTAAGTCTTTTTAAGAACAAAGAAAAAAAGATGGCACTGGTGGGCTGACAGTTCGTGAAGTCAGAGACAAAGGAACAAAGAGAAAGTCTTATCAAAGTTCAATTTGCGTTTGTAAAGATCAAGGGAAGAAATCAATTATATTTTCCTAAAACAGGACCAAAATAGAAGGTTTCACAATAGATGAAAATACTGGAAGTCACTAGAGTAGGCTCTTTTATGTATATTTTAAATTAGTCTTGTTTAACTTATTAAGCCAGAGGAATGCTTGCAAACAGGAAACTTTCACTTCTGGAAACAAAGAAGGGCTATCCTCCGCCCTGCAGGCAATGGTGAAAGAAGGAAATTTTGTTGCAAACCCATTTTAAATGTAACAAGTCTCAGATACTATGTTTATACAGCAATTCCTTTTTTAGTAAAACATTTCCTTTAAGGCTAATCAAACGGATGTCGTTTCACTCTCTCCCGATCCCGGGGGTGATTTTACGATGCCACTTTTATTTCCGAGGGGGGGATTTCCCCCTCTAAATTCTTCTGTTCAAGAAGTTGAATGTAGAAGGTTTAAAACAGATAACTCACATTCCAATTGCTTTTAGTCCAGAGCCTTGGCTCAGCCATTCAGCTCTGGTAATTCAGCTCACTCAGGAAATCCTCCATTGTTCCGGCTCCTTCAGCGAAAAGGGAATACACCCCCCGCACTCCGTCCTTCAACTCCTAGGGCGAAACAGGTCGCCCCCCCGACCGCCATCAAGGTGGGGGCCTCTCCGCAGCCACCCTTACAGAGGGGGGGCAACCATGCCCCCCCTGCTCCCGAAGGTGCCCGTCAAAGGATCACAGCAGCGGACGTGCTGTAAAAGGCGTCCATCCCCATCTGGAACCGGAAACGCAATCCACTCTGGCACCATTTTTATTGTACAATTATAAAGAACAATGGCACATAGAAAACCTCCAGCGGGAAAGTCCCTTTCTGCCCCATCATCTGCCAGATCCAGTCTGATCTCACAACAAGGGAAAATCACTGAGATGTTCCAAAAAGAATCAACTGGAGAGACTTCCCAAGAACCTACCACCAAAGAGATGCTGCAAAGAGATAATGACAGAAATACGAGAAATTAGAAAGGACTTGATAGATTTAAAATTAGAAATGCGAGAGACAAAAGGAAATACAATAGAAAACAAACAAAAAATTGAGGTGTTAGAGAAAGGGGCAGAGGAGATGAAGGAGGAGTTAGAAGAAATACGAAAAGAAACGGGAGAAATTACTATGCAGATGTCAAAAATTGAGTTTGAGAGAATGTCTTTTTTCCTCAGATTTCAGAATGTTCCTGAAGAGCAAGGGGAGGACCTTAGGGACTTAATGAGCACAATTTTAGCAGATTTTATAAAAAAAACCAAAGAATATATTTGGGGGGATATAGACATGATCTATAGAATTAATTCTACATATGCCAGGATAAATGATGTACCAAGAGAAATTCACATTAAATTATTAAGAAGATTTACAAGGGATGAGATACTGAGGGCACAATGGGGTGGGTCATTAAAATATCAAGACAAGGAGATCACTATATTGAAGCAGATTCCCCAAAAAATTCGAGAGATTAGAAGGAAATATTCCTTCCTATCTAAAAAGCTTTTCAAAAAAGGAATCAGGTTTAAATGGTTGATGCCTGAGGGATTGCTGGTATACCGGGAAGGGGATAGAGTCAGAATCAAAACAGTAGGAGAGGTGGAGGCTTTTCTTAGAAAGCATTCCCCACTCCTAGAAGAAAGAGACGGAACAGGGGGAGCCGCGGCTCCACCTATTGAAGAGAAGGAGCAAGAAGACACTATTGCTAAGAGACTTAGATCTCAAAAATAAGTATGTTTTGAAATTTACTATAACTAAGATGGATGCTTAAAAAAAAATAATGATCGAATGTATGAAATGTAATATGTAATATATAATTCTCACCACTATATATATTTTTTTTAAATGTATTTTTATGAACTCCCGGAGGCGACCACCGACCCCGACACGGAAATCCTAAAATGTTATCATTAAACCCTACCATTTCCCCTTTTCCTATATAATTGTAAAAACCAATAAAATTGTTTGAAACAAAAAAAACCATCCCAATAAAAAACAAATGGAAACGACAAGCAACCACAAGCAATAAATCTTACTTTAAGATCTGTCAGATCCCTAAAAGCGATACTGCCATTCAATTGGGAGGAGTGGAGCCTGGAGTCAATTTATTAGCAGTGCCTGTGACAACTGATATTTTACAACTGGTTTCCTGGCACTGAAGTGCCTTGAGATCCCCTCACCTTTTGGGGAAATGTTTATGATGGCCATGTGGGACGTTTCACTTTAATCTAATGGAAAATAGCCATGGTATGTATGTTCATTCAGCTCTCAGGGCAGTTGATAAAGGAAACATCTTCACACATATGTATTGGCTAAAATCTGCATTTTAACTAATGGGAGGGGTCTCTACTGCTTTAATTCTACTTGCATTGCCTAAGGGGATTCAGATGTTGTTTTGAATTCAGTGGTTGCCATTCTACATAATAAAAGGTTCCTTTTGAAATACTCTGTTTCAAGAATCTTCACTTTCTTAAGTTAGGAGAGGAACCTTTACAAGATCAGAAGTTTATTATTTTATGAGCAATTTAGAACATGAATAACCAACATAGCAATACAATTGCACAACAAAACTTACACTATTAATACCATTGCAATGAGTTCCTAATGACAAATACCAAGTCCTACAAGGACTGCTATTTGGCATAGGGCCCCATTCTCATCTCAAGCCACATTACTTATTCCTTCTTTTTTACTGAACCTATGCATTCCATAGTTTCACATCCTTGTTCTTTTTTACTTTCTTATGGACCATCACTGACCGTCACCCTCTGCAAACACTTGAAGTTCTCAGCTATTTGTTACTTTTAGTTCCTCATTCCACTGCATCTCATTCTTCCTGCTCTAAATATATTCATTTCAAGTGCAAATTTTGAAGAAAATGCAGACACAAGTCAGCACATTAGAAATATGTCTGGTGCATTTAGCAATTATGTAAGTTTAAAACTTTGGTTCAGTGAGGCCTGCAAGCTCACTCCCAGGCCTATTATCTGAAATTTTCCAATGGAAATATTTCTCTTCTCATAATATGAGTGGGTCCAGAGGTACTTCACGAGAAGAGTATGCCATTCCTCTACTTACAATAGAATTCCCTATGCCACCAGGCTCGAAATTTTGGGCTTGGACAATTTGGAACTGCATCACCTGTGGTATGATCTAAGCACAGTACACAAAATTGTCTGTTACAATGTATTACCTGTCATTGACATCTTCCGCTTCAACCTCAATAATACATGGGAAACAATCGATATAAACACAAAGTAAACCGTTCCAAACTCGATTGCAGAAAATACGACTTCAGCAACAGAGTGGTCAATGCCTGGAATGCTCTACCTGACTCCATAGTTGCATCCTTTAACCCTCACAGCTTCAACCTTAAGCTGTCTATCATGGACCTCACCCCATTCCTAGGAGGTCCGTAAAGGGGGCATACATAAGCACACCAGCATGCCTACCACCCCTGTCCTACTGTCCCCTATTTGTATTCATTTCTTTCATTCATGTCCATATTTATATTTATACCTGCTATCTTGTACATGTTGAACAAACTAATAAATACAAATGCAATATAAAGAGATTGTGTGCGTAGATCTGAATGGTTTATTGAAAGAACAGGATATGGTGAAACTGAGGAAAGTAGGTTACATACAATGAGAACCAAATACAAGATAGACAGTATTAAGTTACTGCTGAATATAACAATTAATAAATACAAACACTTTAAATCTCACCATCACATGTTCTGTGTGTGTGTTATGGATTTGTCCTTAGATGACCATGTGCCACAGATTAAAATGGATTCTTCTTTGTGTTTCTGCCTTCTCCAAATGCTAAAGGAAAATGGAGTCTGGCTTCCCAATGTGTACTTGTTTTGAGAGTGTGGGTTGATGGGTAATGAGGTGGGGTCAGCTTTAAACAATATACTTGGTATTTGTCTCTTCAGCCACTAGATGGGGCTAGAGAGCAACAACAGTATATAAAAGTTATATGCTGGGGCATGATAGACATAATCTCATAAATGATATTATGAAATGATTATTATTGACAGACAGATATAACCACATTTTCCCAAACCACTTCTTTGGAAACTAAGCTGGCAGTTGTTTCACTCAATCATACAATATCCCATGGTACAATGCTACACAAGAAATGATAATGTTTTACCTCTTAATGTCAGAATGTCAAAAATCACAAATTGCGATGATTTTCAACATTTTTCTTTAAAATGTTTATATATAAACATTTATATAGCAGAGGAGAGATCGTGAATTGTATTGCACCAAGGAAGGGGGATATATTAAAACAAATGTAGCTGATAAAAAAGGAATGATAATTTTGTGTTGAGAAAAGGGCTTATACTATGTGAACATTGTATGTCATACACCAGTTACACACCACAAAAATATTAATGCCTACCCTTTCTCTCTCTGTATGTGTTTGTATACCAAGAAATAAAAAAACACTTTGCTTTTGCATTCAGAAAACAGAAAATTATTATGATAATAAACTACTGCTTTTATATCAGAATGTGGTTGTTATTAATCTTTACTCTTCTTTTCAGAGCTGATGTATACAGTTGAACTTGCTGGAGGACTTGGTGCTATTCTGCTGCTACTTGTTTGTTTAGTGACTATTTACAAGTGCTACAAGATAGAAATTATGCTATTCTACAGGAACCATTTTGGTGCAGAAGAACTAGATGGAGGTAAGCAAATATGTTTCAACATATGCTTTGTTTGAATGTGAAACATACTACTGAAGAGCTGTACTATAATTAAGAATATATGATCACTAATGAAGATAAAAATATATTCATTGATATATTTTTTTGTAAAATTTTAGTGCAAGAGCTATTGCATCACTCCAATTTCCCAACGTCACATATCATAAATTCTGCTTTTACTGTTCCCATTTTGTTACTTTGAAAAGTTACGTTCTTCATGTAAGGACCTGCCTCGCCCCCATCTTCAAAAAAGTGTAGACTCTTGAAAGCTGGTATTTCAAAAGGAATTTTTATTATTTGAAATGGGGTGAAAGCAAATCGATATTCAAAGCAGGCTCTGGGACCTCAGGCTATACAATCCATGACAAAGGAACTTAGGAACCTCTCTCAATGTGGATTCCCACCAATCTGCAGGTGTGATGAAGTTTTTGTACCAGCCTCTCTGAGAAACAGATATGCAGGGATTCTCAGGATCATCTTTTAGAGCAGGGGTTCCCAAACTTGGCAACTTGAAGACTTGTGGACTTCAACTCCCAGAGCTGGCTGGAGAATTCTGGGAGTTGAAGTCCACAAGTCGTCAAGTTGCCAAGTTTGGGAACCCCTGTTCCAGAGTTTTAAACCACATGGCTCCTCCCCCCACTTGCATCCTCCAAGAATGAGGATTTTCAGGACCTCTGAAGTGCCAGGCAACCGTTATAAATCAGGTCAAAGGTTATATAAACAGGCAAGGCAAGACATAGGATACTTAGGATACATGGAAAGGAGAAATAACAAAATGCATCAAACCCAAACTACACTCTTCATCTACCAGAATGGCAAGTACATGGATCTGACAGTTCATATTTTTTAATATTGCTATGAATATTTATGTTTTTTCCCAATAATTTTTTTTATTTTATGTTATTTATACATATCAATGTGTGAATGATGTGATACCTGGATATCATACATTTGAATACAAATAAGCATAATATTGTTACTCATAATTATTACATTTCATTTTCATTATTTCATATGTAAACACACATACACTTACTACCACTTTTCAATTTCTAAACCTCCTTCTTATTAAGGGAGGAGACATACTGTTTCCCTCTCTGCCTTTTGGCTCATCACCAGAGACCATCTAGACAGAGAACCATGAAATTATGTTGTGTAAATCTCCTCCCTTAATGGGGCCCTAACAGGAAGTTGTGAAAAACAATTATCTATACTAAATACTCCTGTCTTAGCTGATGCAATGGGTAGAGAAAAACGTTGTTTTTGCAACGCTTCGGCAAGACCTCACTTGCCATCTTCAGGCTTCGGTCTGTGGTTACGAAGGTGCCGTCCTTCCTTAAATCTTGGTGGGGGTGGTGGAGTGCTGACTGTTGTGAGTGGGTTGATTGGCTGTGCAGCTGTATCATGATTGGTAGATTGATGCTGATTGGTCTTATTTGTATGTTTCTCCTTATTTTGAATTTCAATGGCTTGGGTGGTGGGTGGGGCTCGTCTGTTGGCCAGTGCTGGTTTCCAGATGTCTGGTAGGCGGGAGGTGTCATCACGTTTGTTCATATTGTTAGGTTGTTTCTCTATTTCGATGGCTTCTCTGATTATTCTCCTTTTGGGCTGTTCCGCCTTGGAGTCAATATCATGTCCTTTAGCTTTGAAATGTTGATAGAGAGATGAGGTTTTAAGCTGGTTCATAAAAACTAACACACATATTAAAAAATACACACAACGGAACTCATGGCTTTCTGTCTAGATGGTTTCTGGTGATGAGTCGATGGCAGAAAAGGAAACAGTATGTCTCCTCCCTTAATTGGGGCCCTAACAGGGTGATGTGGAACAATTATATACACACACACACATATATATAATTGTGTTAGTATTATGAGCTGATCAATAAATAAATCAGAGAGACTAGGATAGATCTCTTTCGAGGTTTTTATCTCTCATCAGCTAGGGAGCTCTCATCATGCAATTGGGAGAGCCAGGCTGGCTGAATGGTTTAAAGGCTCCTGCCTGATATGCAATACAGCCCCGGTTCGAATCCCAGTAAGACTATGACTAGCTGATGAGAGCTAAAAAGCTCGAAATAGATCTATCCTAGTCTCTCTGATTTATTTATTGATCAACTCATAATACTAACACACATATTAAAAAAATTAACACAATGGAACTCATGGCTTTCTGTCTAGATGGTTTCTGGTGATGAGTCGATGGCAGAAAAGGAAACAGTATGTCTCCTCCCTTAATTGGGGCCCTAACAGGGTGATGTGGAACAATTATACACACACACACACATATATATAATTGTGTTAGTATTATGAGCTGATCAATAAATAAATCAGAGAGACTAGGATAGATCTCTTTCGAGGTTTTTATCTCTCATCAGCTAGGGAGCTCTCATCATGCAATTGGGAGAGCCAGGCTGGCTGAATGGTTTAAAGGCTCCTGCCTGATATGCAATACAGCCCCAGTTCGAATCCCAGTAAGACTATGACTAGCTGATGAGAGCTAAAAAGCTCGAAATAGATCTATCCTAGTCTCTCTGATTTATTTATTGATCAACTCATAATACTAACACACATATTAAAAAAATTAACACAATGGAACTCATGGCTTTCTGTCTAGATGGTCTCTGGTGATGAGCCGAAAGGCAGAAAAGGAAACAGTATGTCTCCTCCCTTAATTGGGGTTCTAACAGGGTGTTGTGAAACAATTATATATATATATATATATATATATATATATATATATATATATATATATATATATATATATATATATATATATATATATATATATATATATATATATATATATATATATATATATATATATATATATATATAATTGTTTCCACAACACCCTGTTAGGGCCCCAATTAAGGGAGGAAGCATACTGCTTTTCCTTTTCTGCCTTTCAGCTCATCACCAGAGACCATCTAGACAGAAAGCCATGAATTCCATTTTGTAATTTTTTTTATATGTGTGTTACATTTTTGAGCTGATCAATAAATGTGGTGATGAGCCGAAAGGCAGAAAAGGAAAAGCAGTATGCTTCCTCCCTTAATTGGGGCCCTAACAGGGTGTTTTTTTTCTTTCCTCTCTACCCTTTCTCACTGTCTAATTTTAAAGCTGTTCTAGCCCCTATCTTTTCCCCAAAATATCTTCCTGTTCCTCCCATTTCTTTTTTAGATCTTTTAAAATGTTTCCCCCCTGCTTTAATACCTTAATCATTATTAATTTTGGTAATATCTCCTCCTTGTTGTCTTCTTTTTGCTGGTTTCTCAGTTCTGCTTTCCCTTCTGTTCCTTCTGATGGCTCCATTCTTTCCTTATTGTCCTGGTCTTGGCTTATTGTCCCTTGTGTAATATTTTCCAGTCTTTGGTCTAGGCAATCAAATATTTCCACCATTTCCTTATGGTGTCCCTGTATTAGTTCCATTCCATTTAGATCTCTACTCACTTTCACCTTGTGTTGCATCTTTATTTAATAAGTCTTATTTTTAGCCAATTGTCCAGGAATCATTGATTCAAAAACAGAGCTTCCAAGTCACAATTTTAATGTCTCATAAATGATCAATCAAATCAACTTAACTACATCAGAGGATTATCCACACCTCCTCAAGTCACTTTTATATATTTGATAATATTCAGGGGTCTCTAAACAAAAGTTCTTATTTGATGTTCCAATCTCCAGTGGTTGTAAGATAAATACATATAATTCAATAAATGTTTTCGGTCCTTTAAATGTTTATTCCCAGGTTGTATAGTTCCACTTTCATCAGCAGATGGCGGTCTCTGCTTCAATCTGCTTTAGCCTCTCTGCTTTGTATTGACAAGTCCAATTTAACTTCCTTACTTATTTTGAATTATAAATCCAGTAAATGAACCATATTAATAAAAAAAGAGTTTGGTATCATAATTTCAGCATTTTAATATCTTCTTAATATCATGTCATTTTGCTTTGAGAGTTCAATTTTCTATTTAAAAAACAAAAACAAATTTTCTCTTCTTAAATTCTCCAGGTTTCCCCCCCCAAAATGCTTGTATGTCACTATGACAAATCATTCTAAAATATATTCCCCTTGGATTTGGGTGGGGGCGGGGGTCAAGTTTCAGCAAAAAGTATTCTCTCACCCAGTTCACACACCATTCACTATCTCTCTGCTCCTGCCACGGACCTGTGCCAGTTCCATCGGGCCTTAAAGACCTATCTGTTTCGTGCGGCCGGCCTGGCGTAGTTTTTTAAATTGTTTTAGTTTTTAAATTGTTTTAGTAAGGGTTTTTTAACAGGATTTAGATCAGACCAATCTATTTAATATATTTTTAATTGTATTTTTAATTGTATTTTATGCTATATTATTGATCTTATTATTGCCTGTACACCGCCCTGAGTCCCCCCAGGGAGAAAGGCGGTCTAAAAATTTAATAAATCCTAAATCCTGACGTCCTCAAAAACTCTTTTATCTTCTCCTCGGGAACATTTTCTTTCCGATAGAGTTCTTTACAGTTATAGATTAAAGAAAGAAAAGGAAAGTAGAAGGATTGGTCAACTAGAGGATGAGAGAGGAGCACTGATAGAAGATAAAGAAGGGAAAGAAAGGATTGCAACTGAGTTCTGTAAAGTTGCGATCCTTTCTTTCCCTTCTTTATCTCCTATCAGTGCTCCCCTCGCATTGTCTAGTTGACCAATCCTTCTACTTTCCTTTTCTTTCTTTAATCTATAACTGAGCCATCTCCCTGGCTTATTAGCATATTCAAAGAAGTTTTGCCTCACTGTCCTAATTTGTCATGCTATTTTATCCTGGTACCGAAGATTCAATTTGTGCCTCCATAGGTTCATCTATTCCTTTCCCTTAACCTCCTGTGGATTCATCTGTAATAAATTTTCTGTCCTAGTGAGCTGCTCCACAATTTCCCTCCAACCTTGTTCCTCCTTTCTACGTTTTGCTGCACTATGTTTTATTATCAGACTTCTCAAATAGGCTTCGGCCACATCCCAAACAATACATAGAGGCATCCCTTCTGTCCTGTTTTCCTGAAAGAAGTGTCCCATTTCATTTTTAACTTTTTGTACAAAAGTTGTATCCTTTAAAACCTCTAAATTCATCATCCATCTATTCCTCACTCTCCTTTCTCCTCCCAACGTAATAGCCACTGGATACAGAAATACATATGGATATCTATGTCTCTTTTGTGGATTCATACAGTGGTTTGGCTAGCAGGGCAAAATTCGGTTTCCATATTCTACAATACCCTGCTACAACCAAAAACCCTCATAATTGTCTCCTATTAGTTGGTTTTGTCAATAAATCTAATCTTTAAATTTTTCAACACCACTACGCTATGGGGAATAGACAGCATGAAGTTTCCACTTATTTCCAAGAGCTTAGGAAACAATTTGTGTCACCTGAGCTGTGAAGTATGGGCCACAATCTGAGGCCATATACAAAGGCACCCCAAATCTTGGCACAATGTCTTTCAGTACACACAAAACCAAGAGATCTCTAAATCCTAATTTCTGGGAAAATTTCTGGGAAATCTATTTGGCACTCAGCCCTGTAGAAGGACTCCCAAATGAAGTTTCATCCTGTCTTTGGGTTGTTTTGTCACCACAGAGACAGGCTACAGCAACGTGATTCTAACTACCGATCCCCGCAAAAAAAAACCTCCTCGTACAATTCTTCCGGCAGGTCCCCTGGCCTCCCACCTTTCTGTCTAAAAGCTTCGGCGAGGAAAAAATGTGTTTCCTTTTGCATTTTGAAGTTCCTTCTTTGAGATTTTGAGCCCAATTAATATACATTTTGTATGCTCATTCCACAAGTTTAGAGATGCCTTTCTTGGGGGCCCCCTTCTCGTCTTCTGTAATTTTTGCCCTAATGTCATCTGCACAGTAACCAATGAGGATCATATTGACCATTCTCTTATTTTTCCCAACCTCGAGATCTAGTTTGGTAAATGTGATTTAGGATTTCCCCTAGATTTTCATCCTGTTTCTGTCGAATTTGGTAGACTTCTTTTCCCTGGACCCACCTAATGGAACCTTTTGTTCTTTCTAACCAATATCTGATCCCACCTTTTGTCTCCCTGCATCTCCTACCCCTTGAAGTATCAACCACTTCATGTCAAGGCTACACAGGTAGAGGGCACTGATGTCGGAGACACTCTCTCTCTCTCTCTTTTTAAACACTTAAACACATCAACAAGGATAAACATGCCAGCTGAAACAACACAGGAACTAAAAGTTCTTGTTGAGACTTTTCTTCCCTCCTTCTGGAGGCTTGGTACTCATCCTGGTAACTGACTATATCTCAGGGTGTTTCTATGAGTGTAGTATTCTGTCCCTCCAGGACTACATACCTTAAAACTCTTTTTCCTGGGGTTTTCAGTGTCTTCTCTGTTATAATTAATTTCTTTGAACCTCCCAGCAAATGCTGGCCTATTTTTAAAGATTCAAAGTTCTCTATACATATCCTTTGGAACCTCCTAGCAAATGCTAGCGTATTTTTAAAGATCCAGATGTATAGAGTCACATGTATTGAAGAGCCATTTGAGGAATGCTTCCTTCACCACCCACGTTCTATTTCTAAGACACTGTCACCGACCTGAGGTGCCGGAGGTGACTTAACCTCCCACGCAAATCTACAGCCTCATTGTGCCTGCTCCACTCAATGCCATAGTCTTGCGACTGATTAGCCACCTTAAAGTGGATTAACATGCACTGTAGTGGCATGTCAGACTGAGAACTACCACCTCCCATGGTCCACCCGGGGTCCCCTACAGACGTGATAGGGAAAGGGTTCCTCTCAGGGTAACACAAGGGAGTTTCTCAACCACTCATGTCCGACCCAGGGAGCCGGAACTCACGGTCTCCGTAGGGAACTGTGAACGCCAGGCACACACACACAAGCCACTAGCCCAGGGTCCCGGAACTCACCGGTCACCATAGGGAAACATAGCAGCGACAGCGACAAGTCACACACATGGACAGTCTTCCCCAATACCCCTTCCCTCTAAGCAGAATGGGATTAGCATTCGCCTCCGTCTCTCTAGGAGTCCGGGCGGTATTGACTAGTAGCGAGGGTAATCAGGCCTCGCCTCCGACTCGTCAGTCGGGTGTTACTGTCCGGGGCTTCCGGCTTGTCAGCCAGGCATCGGCTTGCCAGCCGGGTATTAGTATTTAGGGTCCCACAATACTTGCCTGCAGGGCTATCCTTCCAATTCTCAGCTGGCCGGCTGGAAGAGATCCTGGTCTCTGGTCCTTCTAAGGTGGTTCTTGGGGTTGTCAGCTGCTGGTGCCCGAGAGTCTCCCCAGCCAGTGGGAAGTCCCTTGGAACAAAATGGTCCGTGGGCGCCCGGGAAATTCCCTCTAGCCGGGAGAGTCTCAGCACCGGGGTGAGCACCCCAGAGAGTCCCAAAGACCCCTCGGTTCCCAGTCAGGGAACCAGAATGTAGTGGCAAAAACCAGGCCCACCACAGACTGGTTGTAATGACAGGACGAGAGACCACAAAGGTGAGAGAATAACAGGAGTTTATTGACGCATCAAGAGTTCTGAGTGCTCTCGCACTAAAGACTGAACTGCCTGGGCGATGCCCTGGCAGACAGTTTTATACTTTCGTCATCAATATAGCGTACGCAGTGGTCTAGCGTACGCAGTGGTCTAGAGACTGAAAAAACTTGGTATCTAATAGGGCTGGAGCGGTCTGGAAGAGAAAGACCCATTTAGGTAGGATATATGTCTTGACTGCTGCCATCCTGCCTAATAACGATAATTGTAGTCCCTTCCAGTTTTCTAGCCTCTCTCTAGTTTGGGTGAGGAGTTTTGAGTAATTGTCTTCTTTAATAGTGGAACACTTAGGGGAGAGCCAAATACCTAAGTATTTCACTTTTTTGGCTATCTGAATTTCTAATGTTCAGTCCGCTTCTTTAAATTCCTTTGTAGCCAAGCGTACCAGCGATCCCAGCACAGATAGAATAGCGAATCTTGTTTGTCTCTCAATAGGCTGGTAAGCTTGTCTGCTTCTGCACAGTCCATAATTTTAGCGATTAATATTGACTCTGATGGAATGTCACTGGATTTCCATTTTTGGGCAAAAGCAATTCTAGCTGCAATAATGATGTGGAGAGTTAAGTACCAATTAGATTTGTTTAAATTATCTGGTTTCATGCCTAGTAAGAACGTTTACGGAATCAACTTAATTCTACAGCCAGTAATTTCGAAAAGCCAATTTCGGATTCTGGTCCAATATATTTCTGCTCGAGGGCAAGTCCACCAAGTATGGAAATAAGTTCCCAGAGCTATCTTACATTTCCAACAAATCGGAGAGGTCTCTGGGAACATCTTCGATAGTCTAGCCGGAGGAAGATGCCACCTATATAACATTTTGTATATGTTTTCCTTATATGCAATTGACATTGTTAATTTTAGAGTTTTTTCCCAAATTTCTTCCCATTTCTCGAGATCAATTGAGTGTTCCAAATTTCTCCCCCAGGCAATCATTGAATCCTTAATCACTTCCTCTCCGATCCAACGCTCTAATAGGAATTTATAAAATTTGGACAAGAGCTTCTCATCGTTCCCTGTAAATATTTTGTCTAATTCTTGCAGAGAGTTATAGATTCCCCCCTTATTTCTATCCTTATCTACTCTAGATTGAATCAAATTGTAGGATCACTAGTCTAGGTCATAGCCTAAGGCTGTCAATTCACTTCGGGATTTCAATCTCCCTGCAGAGTCCAACAGTTCTTGGTAAGTTAGGGGTGTAGTTCTGTTATAAAGAGTTGGGTACATCATCGCCTCTAGAGGCGATAACCACCTCGGAACCATCAAATAAAATGCATTTCTGACTCGTTCCCAAGTACTCATCAAAATTCTACGGAGGTAGTGATCCATGAAGTGTTTATATTTTGGGGGGTTCTCCTGACTCAAAAAGAAATGCCACCCCCATTGCAAATTATGGCCCTCAAGTATGAGGATTCTCCTCCTTCTTAACAAAGCCCAATCTCTAACCCAGGATAGAATGGCTGCTTGATAATAAAGATCCCACTTTGGTAGACCAAAACCTCCCCTAGCTGAAGATTCCTGGAGCATTTTCAGTTTTATCCTGGGTTTCTTATTCTGCCAAATAAAAAAGCTCAGAACCGTGCCGCGGAGCTCACAATCCTCGCTTCCGAAGGCACCAGAAGTACAACCAGAAGTTCTGAATATTTATGTTTTATAGTGTCATTTTGTATAAAGAATAATTGTTTATATTCTTAACAATTGATTAAATAAAAATGATAAAACTAAACTCCTGAATTTACATTTAGTTTTGCTTCTGGTCATGCAGTGATTACAGAATTTATTGTACAAGGTTTAACCTATAAAACGTTTCATGGGTTTATACTCTGTGGTTAAAATAACAGTATTCATTTTCAGTAAATCCAGCTAAATAATCTCACAATTTTAGCCCTCAAGTTGCCCAAAGGTTTTAAAGACTAACAGTTTAACAGTATTGGCAGGGGCCTTGTAACTCTTGTAGTCTAAACCACCCCCACCCCCACCACCCAAACAGCAGACCCTACACCATTTTGGACAAGTGGTAGTCCAGTATCTTCTTGAAAGCTCCCAATAATGAAGCTGCCACAACTTCTGAAGGCAAGCTGTTCCATTGGTTGATTGTTCTCACTGTCAGAAAATTTCTTATTTCTAGGTTGAATATCTCCTTGTTCAATTTCCATTCATTATTTCTTGTCTGGCTTTCAGGTGCTTTGGAAAATACTTGACCCCTCTCCTCTCTGTGGCATTCCCTCAAATATTGGAACACTGCTATCATGTCTCACCTCATCCTTCTTTTCAGTAGACAAGCCATACTTGCAACTGTTCATCATATGTTTTTGCCTCCAGTTCCTTAATCATCGTGGTTGCACTTCTCTGCATTTTTTCTAGAGTCTCAGCATCTTTTTTACAGTGTGGTGATCAAAACTGGATGCAGTATTCTAGGTGTGGTCTTATTAAGGCTTTATAGAGTGCTATTAGTATCTCACTTGATCTTGATTGTATTCCTCTGTTAATGAAATTTAGGATTACATTGGCTTTTTTTGGCTGCCACCACACACTGTTAGTTCATATTTAATTGGTTGTCCATTAAGACTCCAAGATCCCTCTCACAGTTACAGCTATTAAGCCTGGTTTCACCCAGTGTATATGTGTAATTTTGGTTCTTCATGTCTAAGTGTAAGATTTTACTTTTCTCTACATTACATTTCATTTTGTTAGATAAGGCCCAGTGTTTAGGTTTGTTAAGATCCATCTGGATTTTAACCTATCATCTAGGGTGTTGGCTATTCCTGCCAGTTTAGTATCATCTGCAAATTTGGCAAGTCTCCCTTCTATTCCCTCATGTAAGTCGTTTATGATATTGAAGCGTACTGGACCAAAGACAGAACTTTGTGGTACCCCACTGCTTACTTCCTTCTATATAGCCGTAATACCATTAAGGACTATTTGTTGAGTATGATTTGTCAGCCAGTTATGAATCCATCTGGTAGTGATGCTATCTATCCCACTTTGGGGGGGGGGGGGGTCCCTGGCCCCTCTGCCACATTCCCCCCTTTGGAAGTCCACCATAATCAAAAGATTACTGTGGAGTTTCATAAATGTTAAAGTTTGGATCTTCTATAGCCAATACGATATAGCCATTGCCCTAACCTTAGCACTCTTCTCTACCAATAAGGAAACAGTGTTTGAAATGGTTCATACAAAAATAGGGAGGATACAAGGGAGAATGACACAGCCTGCAGCAATAAGCCCACTGAGAGTGATGATGGCCTGGAGGCCTGACAATTTGGGGAACCAGGAGCCAAAGGCAGAGACGAGATCCATCCTGGCCAACAAAGCTGCCGTACATCAATGGTTAGTTGTTTAATGACTTTTCCTGTTTCCTTGACCAAAATATAGTCCAGTGCTACTCTATTCTGATGGACCGCAGTCCTCAGTTTACCCGTGGCTTCCGACAAAATATTCAGAGATTTGTCCAGCCTTTGACCAGCGAGGTCAAGTACATATCTTTTATCAATTGTTACTGGGATGGTCAAATGCTTGACCTTTGGTCTTGGGCTTGGCCTACGATTCCCTCCCTATGCATAGATGATACACCTTCTGCGGGAACGGACCTGTCCCAAAGTGTCCACACCCTGTGACCTGATCCCGCCCTATTCCTTGGGGTTCTCAACATCCTCAGAACCTCCTTCAAGGGCAAAATGTCTCCAAACACAATTCTCTTAACCTACAGAATCACCACATTAGGGAGAAGGCTGGGGTTATTTATGATTTGCGGAAGGACAATATCAGTCTTAGGCATTCCACAAAACCACCTCTTGTTCATAACATACAATGTCCAGAGTCCTAGGACCAACACAGTACTACAGAGAGCCCACTCCCTGGTTTCTCAAACATGTCTCCAGGGGTGTCATAATGCTCTGTCGCAATCAATGATTTTAGATACAGCACCCGTCTTTCCAAAGAAGAGGCAATCCCAAAAGAATGAATATCCAATACAGCAAATCACAATAATGGCAAGCACACTCACTAAGGCAAGAGATAATGCAGTTATGACTATGAACACTTGGCTTGCCATTCCCTGACAGGTGCTCAAACTTTCTAATATGTCTTATATCTAATAAACGGAACGTTGTCTTCCTCCTCCAAATCTTCAGCCGTACGTCGAGAAATCAGCTTCCAGGGGTGATTTCAGTAGGGCCTCTTCTGCCCCGTACATAGCCTGCCCATTGTCGGTAGGACAGTTATAGGGGGTGCTTCTTCAAGCACTAGATGTTGGGCCTCAACCTGGTCTGCCTCCCAATATTGCAAGTGGGCCCTTCCACCTAGGTTTCAAATTGTCCGCTTTCCAGTGTTTTACCCAAAATCTGTCTACCACCTGAATATTATGACTAGAGGTGACTAGACATGGTGGACTGAGGGACACACAATATTTTTGGATTCCTTGTATTTGTTGCTTTAATTCTCTCACCATTTTGGTTCACCCATGAGGCCCCTAATTGACTAGGTGCCATATGTGATTTTTCAAATTAGCACTTACTACTGTTGGCCTCCCAAACATCATTTCAAAAGGAGATAACCACATTCCCTCATTCCCTGATAACCTCATTTCCTCCTTCAGAGTGCATTGCACAGACCAAAGTGCCAGTGACAATGCATTCACCCATTCAAGTTGAGGTTCAAGACACACTTTGACCTTGAGTAGGATTCTAGTCACTTCAAATCTAGGTGCCTGGAGTTCCCCCTGCTTTAGAACATCCGGGGCTCAGTCCCCTTTGCATTTCCAATGCTGCATAAGCTGTCATGTCAGGGTGGCTCTGATCATCTCGAGTTGCTGACAACTTCCCTTTTCTGCTGGATCCGACCATCCAGCTTGGAGTAATTGTGCAGATTCCCTCATATGGAATCTTTAATTTTTCTGAGCAAGCACACTAGTTGCTCTTCCTTAAAAGAGGGCTATCAAGAGTCCTCTTTCAGCATGGACATGTAATGTGAGGATTGCATATTTAGAATCAGTCCAAATGTTTATACTTTCATTCTGTGCCCTTTCTAGTGCTCGTATTAAAGCCCACTACTCTGCTACTTGAACACTAATGCTCTTTGTTTCTAATACTCCATGAATTGCATGACTAGTAAATATAGTAATTGGCTGCCCAAAAGTCAATTTATCAGCTTCCTTGATCAGAAGAGCGATTGCATCAAGGATTTTAAGGCAAAGTGCCCCCCCCTTTTGCTAACCTGTGGGTTGTTGCCACTTCCCCTTTTCGTCCGGACTTCCAGAGCTGTGTTGCCTTTTCTGTCCGCTTACAAATTGAAAAGTTTTCTCAAAGTTGGTAAGTTATTCTTACTTTCAATTTTAAAATGCCTGTTTTTGTTCCTGTGTCCAACCAAAGGGTTCCTTTTTTTCACTAATCATTTCAGTATGTGAACTTATCAATTCCTGGATGTGGGAATGCATGCTGTGGTTCTCAGCCTGCCTCTTACCTATTGTGAAGACAGCCTCTGCTGATACTTTTCTTTTTATTTATTTATTTGAACCAGTCCACTAATAGATGAAGATTACTTAAAATGTTATGGTAGGACTATTCTATTTTGGCTGCTACAGCCACAATCAACAATAAAATGCTTAAAATGATTACTAAATATTTAAAGGGGCATTCCTCTCTCAGCTAGTTTATGCTATAACTATTTTTCAGCATCTGCACTCCATGCCACATACATTTATAGATTCTTAGAGGTCTAATTATGAAGTTTTCCTTCTTGTTAAGATAATACAATACAATACCAGAGTTGGAAGGGACCTTGGAGGTCTTCTAGTCCAACCCCCTGCCTGGGCAGGAAACCCTATACCATTTCAGACAAGTGGCTATCCAACCTCTTCTTAAAGACTTGCAGTATTGGGGCATTCACAACTTCTGGAGGCAAGCTGTTCCACTGATTAATTGTTCTAACTGTCAGGAAATTCCTCCTCATTTCTAAGTTGCTTCTCTCCTTGATTAGTTTCCACCCATTGCTTCTTTTTTTACCCTCAGGTGCCTTGGAGAATAGTTTGACTCCTTCTTCTTTGTGGTAACCCCTGAGATATTGGAACACTGCTATCATGTCTCCTCTACATCTTTTCTCTTCTCTTATCTACATATGGATAAAAGCAGAAGTTAACTTTGGAATAGTACAGAAACAGAAGTTAATAGCAAAAATTAATACATGTCCTATAAATGCATTGTCATTTGTTTAATGCCAGCTATAGTTCCCATATAGGGTTTCTATCTTACACCTCCCCTTCTCCTCCAGTTACTTCCTCTTTCCATCTCTTAAAGCAAGGTTTCAGCAATGTTTGTAATACTTTGAGAACTTTGAGAACAGAAAAGTACTCCCACACATCTTTGCACAGGATGTCCTAAGGGCAAGCGGGCAAACCTCCCAAGGGGTCAGGGTTGACCCCGGGTCCAGGAATTGGGGTCCCTGGCCCCTCTGCCACACTATCTCCCCAATCGGACTCAGGGCAGTGCACAGGAAGTTAAAAATGACACAAGCAAACAGCAATAAATACAGACACAACGTTAAAAAATAATTAAATTAAGTGACCTGTGCTAAAATATTTGCGCTAATAAAATTTTAAAATCCATTGCCTAATCTATTAAAATTATATCAAAATCTAGGCCCTAAGATAGGCTGGCTTGATGAAAAAAGTACGTCTTGAGTGATCGGCGGAAGAGACGAAGGTCCGTGATGGTACGAAGTTCGGGGGGTAGGTCGTTCCAGAGGGCTGGACCTGCCACAGAGAAGGCCCTTCCCCTAGCGCCGCCAGCCGGCATTGACCGGCAGACGGCACCCTGAGGAGGCCCTCCCTGTGGGAGCGGATCGGTCGAAGGGAGGTGTGTGGTAGGAGACAGTCCCGCAGGTAACTAGGCCCCGTGCCATGGAGCGATTTAAAGATGGTTACCAACACCTTGAAGCGCACCTGGAAGGCCACCGGCAGCCAGTGCAGCTAGTGCAGGAGAATTGTTACGTGGGAGCACCGTGAGGCTGCCAAAATCCCCCGCGCGGCCGCTTTCTGCACTAACTGGAGCCTCCGGGTGCACCTCCAGGGGAGCCCCATGTAGAGAGCATTACAACAGTCTAGGCGGGACGTAACGAGTGCTTGAGTGGTGTTGTGAAGGGCGTCCCGGTCGAGAAAGGGGCGCAACTGGCGTACCAGGTAAACCTGGTAAAAGGCCCCCCTGGTCACGGCCGTCACATGGTCATCCAAGGATAGCCGTGAATCCAGGAGGATGCCTAGGTTGTGGGCCCTTTCCATGGGGGCCCATGGAAATCAGCTGGCTATACCGGGACGCTGGAAACCACAGCCACTCAGTCTTGGACGGGTTGAATCGAAGTTTGTTACTCCCCATCCAGACCCGCACGGCTTCCAAACACTGGGACATCACTTCAATGGCATCGTTGGGGTGGTTGGAGGTAGATATGTACAGCTGAGTATCATCAGCATACTGATGGTACTCTACCCCAAAACCACAGATGATTTCACCAAGCGGCTTCATATAGGTGTTGAACAGGAGTGGAGAGAAGATCGACCCCTGAGGTACCCCACATATAAGGGGCCTCGAGGTCGACCTCTGCCCCCCTGTCAACACAAATTGCAACCGACCAGAGAGGTAGGAGGAGAACCACCGCAAAACAGTGCCTCTCATCACCAACCCCTCCAGTCGGTGCAATAGGATATCATGGTCGATGGTATCAAAAGCCGCTGAGAGATCAAACAGGACCAAGATAGAGGAGCAACCTCTATCTTGGGCCCTCCAGAGATCATCCACCAACGCGACCAATGCCATCTCAGTGCTATGCCCGGGTCGGAAGCTGGACTGGTGCGAGTCTAAATAGACAGTTTCCTCCAGGTGTCGAGGGAACTGCTGTGCCACCACACTCTCAACAATCTTCACATGAAAGTGAAGGTTGAAGACTTGATGGTAATTAAGTAACAACGCTGGGTCCAGATCTGCTTCCATCATAAATCAGGAAAGACCACGCTTAAGCTCATTTGAAAGTTTAAGGTTACTTTTACTGAATATGATAAGAACGCAGCGAAAGTCAAGCAAGGAATGAAACATTTAGGCGGGTAACATACGTATCAAAGCATAACCCAACCCTTAAGCCCCTTTGACCCCAATGTAATATCCAATGCAGAGTCGTCCACGATGTCAGGTGTTCACCCTGCTCAGGAGCATCATCACAATGGAATGCAGGACTGTTAGCCTTGACGATATCAGGCACTGGCTCCATCTCCAGCCCACTTAATATCCAGTACCCACAGCCCCTCCCTCCCCATTTCAAAATGACAGCCGAAGCAAGCAAAAAGTGGAGGCTGACAGAAGGCTTCTTGAGGAGGGGTCTCACCACCGCCTCTTTCAAGGCGGCCGGCAAGAACCCCTCACTCAAAGAAGCGTTCACTATTTCCTGGAGCCAGCCTCGTGTGACCTCCCAGGAGGCCAGTACCAGCCAGAAGGGACACGGGTCCAATAAACATGTGGTAGCATTCAGCCGCCTCAGCAGCCTGTCCATGTCCTCTGAAGTAACAATGTCGAACTCATCCCATAAGACATGCCTCGGACAGTCCGCCCAGGCCTATCTCATTGGAGGCCAACTCGTCCCGGATCTGAGCAATTTTATCCTGCAGATAGTCTCCAAATTCCTCTGCTCTGCCCTGCAAAGGAGCTTCCCGTGGCCTCTGTTGAAGGAGGGAGCGGGTCACTCTGAACCGGGCGGCAGGGCGGTTATCTGCAGATGTGATAAGAGTGGTGAGATAGTTACATTTCGCCACTCTTATTGCCACTAGGTAGGTCCTTAAATGGGACCTAGCCCGTGTTCGATCGGATTCGGAGCGAGTGGACCTCCAAGTGCTCTCTAGGCATCTCTTGCAGTGCTTCGTCACACTTAGCTCCTCATAGAATCAAGGGGCCAGGGTGGATCGGTGCTGCGTGAGAGGCCGCAAGGGCACGACCCGGTCCAAGGCCCCCATGGCTGCACTATTCCATGCAGCCACTCGGTCCTCAGTTGAGTCGTGGGTCAGGGTCACAGGTATTGGCCCAAGCTCCGTCTGGAACCTCTCTGCGTCCATCAGGCGCCTGGGCCGGAACCATCTTGGTATCTCTGGTTCCGCCTCCCCACGGTGGGGTGTAGCAGTTGGGAAGTCAAGCGGAAGGAGAGAGTGATCTGACCATGACAGGGGTTCAATGACTAATTCCCTTACTCCTAGATCACTCAGCCACTGGCCGGAGGCAAAAATTAGATCTAGTGTGTCCCCCCCCCCCCCGTGTGTGTGGGGCCATGAATTACTTGGGTCAGGTCCATGGCCGTCATGGAGGCCATGAACTCCCGGGCCGCCTCGGATGCCTCGCCTACCGATGGCAGGTTGAAATCCCCCATGACTAGGAGTCTGGGGGTGTCAACCGCTACCTCGGCGATCACCTCGAGGAGCTCGGGCAGGGCCGCTGATACGTAGTGGGGAGCCAGGTACACAACCAGCAGGCCCAGCTGCCTCCCATGTTGAAGAATGAAATAAGATTGGTTTGGCATGATCTGTTTTTAACAAACCCATGCTGACTGCTGTTTATTACTTTACTCATTGTTGTGATAACATTCTCGCAGTTATCAGGCGGGCAGGCCCATGGGTTAGGGGGAAGAAAAACATGACACCAGGTTCTTTATATTGAAAAAGTTTTATTGGTTTTACAATTTTTCATTGGGGTAGGGTAAGAGATACAAAGAAATTTTGAGAGCTTTCGCATCAAAGTTGTCGGCCCTTCCGGAGCTTCATAATAAATCATTAACAAAAAACATTTTTCATAATACTACAAAGTGAAAACAAGTACATATTTCTAAGTTCTCAATTCAATGCTGTCAGTCATTTGCAAAAATCCAGATACACATGTTATACAATAATACTCAAAAAATCAAGGCAAAGTTATTTTTTAGATCTAAGTCTCTTGGCAATTGTGTCTTCTGTCTCTCCTTCCAGGCCCCCAGCGGGCGGGGCCATGGCCCCCCCTGCCCCCCCTGGATCTTCCCCCAGGACAGAGGAATGTTTTTTAAGAAAGGCTTCCGCCTCAGCAACTGTTTTAATCCTCACTCTTCCTCCTTCCCAGAACACCAGCATCCCTTCGGGTATCACCCACTTGAACCAGATCCCGTGATCAAACAATTTTCTAGACAAGAAGGAAAATTTCCTTCTCGCTTCTCTAATCTTTCTTGGAATCTGCTTCAAGATGGCAACCTCCTTTTGTTGGTAAATTAACGGTCCTCCTCTTTGCACCTTCAAGATTTCCTCTCTGGTTGACCTTCTAACAAATTTCACATGTATCTCTCTGGGTACTTCATTTATCCTGGCATATGCAGAGTTTATTCTGTAGGCTAGGTCAATGTCCCCTCTGATCTCATCATTAGGTTTATGTAAATAATCTGCTAAAATTGTGCTCATGAGTTCAGGGAGACATTCACCAGATTCCTCAGAAACGTTCTGAAATCTCAAAAAATATGTCATCCTTTCCATATCAATCCTAGACACATGCCCATTTATTTCTACAACCTCATTAGTAACATTTTTAATCTCTCCCTTAGCCCCAGCCAGCCCCCCTTCCAACTCTTCATTCTTCTGTGTGTTATCCAGCACTTGTTTCCGTGTGTCCAGTAGCTTCTTTTTGAAGTTGATATTTTCTTCTCTCTGGGCCTTGATTTCTTGCACCAAAGTTTGTATAACTGATTCAAGAGAAGCCATCCTTAGTTCTAAGCCTGCCAGTTCTGATTTCTGTGCCATAGTTAGCTGTTAAAGTTAATGCCACTAAAATGGCATTTTTTGGGTGGGGCCGTTGAGGCAAATCAGGAGCTGAAAGTTCAAATCAGGATTGTGAAAAGTTCAGGAACCAAAAGAGAAACAGTTTTCCAGATCAATAATTCTAATAACGAAGGCACTCCAGAAAAGAAATCACATAATCCAAAAAAATTCTTCTTCAATAACAAGAGGAAGTCCAAATCACAAAGCGATGCTGGAAATTTTCCATAAGTAAAATAGTCATTCAGGGACAAAGAGAAGCCATTTTCCACCGCCCAGACTCAGAGCCAGAAGGAGAGAGTGGTAAAAAAAAATGTTTCAAGTCAGCCAGACCTAGATACTTTGTTTCAAAGACAAACCGCAGATCACTTTCCCTTGTTTCAAACAGTCCGGATTAAAGATATCCGCTTCCTCGCAGCGAGGAGCCATTATTAAGTGCCGCTTTAGTCCGAGGGGGGGTTTAACAAACAGACACCCCCCTCCAAGTTCTTTCAGCCCAGGCTGACAGCAAAAAAAAATGTTTAAAACCACTCACTTTCCCCCTCGCAGCCGAAGCCCCGGGAAGCCTTCCGACTCAGACGGCCAGCTCTCTCCATGTTCTCAAAACGATGCCGCCCGCCATTGGTGAAGGGGAAACCCCCCGCAGCATGTCCTCCTCCACCTAAGCCGAAGACAAGGGTCGCTTCCCAGCTGCCGCTGGGGGAGGGCGACCCAGGCAAGCCGGCTTTACGGAAGACCCCCAAAAACGGGGCGTCTCGCCCCCATGGGGGGGCAGGAAAAGAAACAAAGCGGCGAGCGAGCCCTAGGCTCGCCCGTCGCCACTGGAGCCAGAACCGGACGTCGACACCAGGTTCTTCTTCGAACGGAATGGGACGGCGCAACGGACAAAGGTCCGCAAGCCCTTTTATTAACTTTATCAGAAGGCAGGGTTAAGCATGCAAAGCGTGTACAGGAAATTAAAAACATATAAACATAACAATTATAAATTTAAAACCAAATTAAATAGCTATCGCCCTGTGCTAAAATCTTAAAATCTTAAAACTATTTCCCCTTAAAATCCTGATTAAAACAATTTGGAGTTCAGACTGAAGGCTAGACGAGGTAGATTAGGCCAGGCCGGCCTGATGGAAAAAATAGGTCTTTAACATTTGGCGGAAGGAGCGGAGGTCCGTAGTAGTTCTGAGTTCGGAGGGTAGGTCGTTCCAGAGGGTTGGCATTGCCTAGCGGACGGCACCCGGAGAAGTCCCTCTCTGTGGGATGTATGGGGCAGGATACAATCCCGCAGGTAACTAGGTCCCGTGCCATGGAGTGCTTTAAAGATGGTAATCAGCACCTTGAAGCGCACCCGAAAGGCCACAGGCAGCCAGTGCAGCTCGCGCAGGAGCGGTGTCACGTGGGAATACCTAGAGGTTCCCAAAATTGCCCGCGTGGCCGCATTTTGGACTAGCTGTAGTCTTCAGGTACACCTCAAGGGAAGCCCCATGTAGAGAGTGTTACAGTAGTCTAGACGGATGTTACAAGCACATGAGTGACTGTGCGAAGGCCGCCCCGGTCCAATAGGGGAAGCAACTGGCGTATCAGGCGAACCTGGTAGAACGCCCCCCTGGCCACGGCCATCACATGATCTTCCATAGACAGCTGGGTATCCGGGTATCTACTACCCTAGACGTCAGAAGTTTATAGCATTTTGATATCATCCCTCTGTCCGGGTCTAACAAGATCTTATCTAGCTCCTGCAGATTCAAAGAGATACCTCTTCCTTCCTTATCTTTCTTGTATCTTGACTGGTTCTGCAGGTAGGCCCACCAATCCAGCTAGGTTCCCTGCAGCGCCAGTTCTTGTCGTGTTCTAAGTTCACCCCTGCTATTCAAGATCTCTTTATATGTTAGTCTCTTCTCCTTCTTAAGTAGAGTTGGATAGGTCGATGTTTCTAGAGTTGATAACCAGCATGGAACCTGCACATAGTTTGGCTCTTACTTGAACCACTATATCTCTTATATAATGCCGAGTAAATAGTTTGCTTGGGGGAGTTCCTTCCCTCCAAATAGTAGCATGCCATCCTTGCTGTAAATCAAATCCTTCAAGGTTTCGTAATCGATTATTTCTCAGGGTTATCCATTCTACACCCCAGACTAGAATAGCGGCCTGATAGTATAGTTCCCAGTTTGGTAGGCCAAAGCCTCCTCTTTCCTGCATCACTTTCCTCCAGATCCTAAGCCTTTTCCCTTGCCAAACGAATCTGGAAACTCTTTCAAGGACTTTGCCGACAGTTTAACAGGTGCTGCCTGGAAGAGAAACATCCATTTAGGTAGGATATGAGATTTTACTGTGGCCACCCTTCCTAGCAATGATAGTTGCATTTCACACCATCTTGCCAAGTCCTTTTTGGTTTGTGTCAATAATTTAGAGTAATTATCTTCCCTAATTTTTGAGCATCTACCCATAAGTCAGATTCCTAGGTATTTCACCTTCTTTACAATTTTAAATCTTATAACTTCTCCTAGTATTTGTAGACTCCTATTTCACATGTTTTTTGTTAGTATGTTTGTCTTATCCTTATTAACATATAAACCGGCCACCTCTCCAAATTCCTCAAGTCTTCTTAATAGATTCACACTGGATTCCAGAGGGGTTTCCAGAATAAAGACCATATCGTCCACAAATGCCTGGAGTTTATAAGTTTGGTCTCTTATCCGAAGTCCATTAATCTTCTCATCGCTCCTTATAGATCTCAATAATTGTTCAAAAGTTAGGATAAATAAAAGAGGGGAAAGAGGGCAGCCCTGTCTTGTACCCTTACAAATATCAAAATTTTTGGTTAGGTTTCCATTTACCAACAGTCTCGCTGTCTGCTTGGTATAAAGTGCTCTAATTATATTACAAAATTTATCTCCAAACTCCATATATTTTAATTGGCACATCAAAAAGTTCCAATTTACACTATCAAATGTCTGTTGAGCATCAATAAATATTAAGGCTAATTGTTTGTTGGGCCGACTTTCATAATACTCCAGAACATTTAGTATGACTCTGAGGTTGTCTTTTATTTGTCTAGTAGGGAGGAAACCATTCTGATCAGTATGTATAAATTTATTTAAATATATTTTTAATCTATTTGCGATTATTGCTGCAAATATTTTATAATCTGAATTAAGGAGGGAGATTGGCCTATAATTCTTAATGTGTTTCGAAGGGGGAATCATCTTTAGTAATCAAACTGATATTTGCCTCCGTCTGCGTTTGCGGGACAGTAGCTTTATCCAAAACCTCATTAAATAAATCTCTCATATTGTTGTCCAAATACATCCACTAGTGCCTTATAGAGTTCTGTGGGGAGTCCATCAGCACCTGGAGTTTTTTGGCATTTTTGTTGTCCTACAGCCTTCTCAATTTCCACCAATGTTATATCTGCATTTAGGGCCTCTTTCTCACTAAAAGGTATCTTTGGGAGGTCTGACTGGGGAGAAATAGACTCCGACTCAACCCGTCCAAGACCGAGTGGCTGTGGCTTCCGGCGTCACGATATAGCCAGCTGGTGCCATCGCTGGCTATTGGGGGCAAGTCATTGGCCACTACAGAGAGGGCTCGCAACTTGGGTGTCCTCCTGGACTCTCGGCTGTCTCTAGAAGACCATATGACAGCCGTGGCCAGGGGGGCTTTTTATCAGGTTCACCTAATACACCAGTTGCGCCCCTTTCTGGATTGTGATGTCACTCAAGCCCTCGTCATTTCCCGTCTGGACTACTGCAACGCTCTCTACATGGGGCTTCCCTTGAGGTGCACCTGGAGACTCCAGTTAGTTCAGAATGCGGCCACGTGGGGGATTCTGGGAGCGTCTAGATGCTCCCGTGTGACACCTCTCCTGCGCGAGCTGCACTGGCTGCCTGTGGCTTTCCAGGTGTGCTTCAAGGTATTAGTAACCATCTTTAAAGCGCTCCATGGCAAGGGACCTGGCTATCTGCAAGACCGCCTCCTGCTACCAAACACCTCCCACTGACCAGTCTGCTCCCACAGAGAGGGCCTCCTCAGGGTGCCGTCGGCCAGGCAATGCCCGCTGGCAAGCCCCAGGGGGAGAACCTTCTCTGTGGCAGCTCCTGCCCTCTGGAATGACCTACCCCCTGACCTATGGACAGGTTGGTGGAAACTTTCTACCCTTGCCTTCCGAGGATCTGGTGAATTGGCTAAGCCGCAGACATTCTGTGAACATTTAACTGTCTGATACCTCTCTGTGCTTGCAAACTGGATGCTTCCTGTGAAACCTACAGTATTTTGCTATTCTCTGGAGACTGTGACAGTGAGTGCTGGTTGGAGAACATTAAGGCGGCTCTTACTTTCTTTCCCCCAGCCCCCACCCGACTCTCTCCTTTATATGTAAAATAACCCTCTGGGAACAATGGAAATGTCTACTATAGCAACAATGACCAAAGCTTTAAAGAAGACCCTTACTCTGACTGCAGCAGCTTCTCTGTCCACGACGCCACCGGGGGTGAGGAAATCGATGGAAAGCCTACCCACATCAGAAAAAACGGTTACAATTCAAGAGGTCTTTACGATGTTGCCAAAAATGCAGGACTCGATGGAAAGGAATTTTGACGATCTGAGGGCTGAGATGGGAGGCATGAAAGAAGAGATGAAGGAAATTAAAGAAAAGCTTAGTGTAGTCCAAACAACGTTGGACTCACATGAGGAGTGGATAAAAGAAGTAGAAAAGGGCTCTGAAAAAATGGAGATGAGGATGGCAAAATGGGAGCGGAGGTGCACGCAAGTGGCTAAGAAGATGGACACATTTCCTGGTGTACCTGGAAATGGAGAAAGCAGCATTTTTCTTGCATTTTCAAAATATGGCGGAAGATAGAGAGGAGCATCTGGAAGAAGTAGTGGGGGAAATGATTGCAGACTTGGTGGGAAAAGAGGGAAAAGAGGTTCGATATGATATTGACGATGCTTTCCGAGTCCATACTAATTATGCTTGGTGATATAACCTTCCCAAAGAAGTGCATGGCAGGTTTACTAAAAAGGCGCTTAGAGACAAAGTCCTTTATAGAGCTAGGGATCAAAATACTCAGTATAAAGGCCCCAAGTTACGATTCTTAAACAACTACATCGAAGAGTCTGAGAACAACAGCAGCGATATCAATTTGTTACATCACAATTGAGGAAGAGAGGAGCTACATACAAATGGCTGCTTCCAGAGGGACTTTTAGTGACATGGGAAGGCCAAAAATTAAATATTGAAAACCTGCAGGATGCACAAGATTTTTATGAAACATTTTTTGGAACTAGCGATCATGAGGGTGAAGGAGAGGTGGAAGGTGGAAGTCAGAGAGAAGGGGGAGGCTTGGGTGGAGGGGGGGTGGAGGGGGGGAAAGTGGAGGAATATAAGAGGGTAACTAGACAGACTACCAAATCTCAAGCCCCACGTAAATAAAGATGTGTCAAGGGGTGAAACTCTTAACGTTGAACATGAACGGCCTTAATGGTCCAGTTAAGAGGAAAAAAAATGTTAACTAGATTAAGGGAATGTAATGCTGACGTATACAGGAGACTCACATTAAGAAGGGTCAAGCTAGCTTGTTGAATTGCTCTAAACTTGAGAAGTTGTTTGTAGCATCTGCTGATGAAAAAAAAGAAGGGAATAGCAATATATATGTCAGCCTTTGCTTTTGCTTGCTTCGGCTGTCATATTGTAATGGGGAGGGGGGCTGGAGTTGCTAGGATACTAAGGGAGCAGGAGAGAGAGATGTAGCCACTGTTTGTTATCACCTCAGCTAACGGTCTGCATTCCATTCTGATGATGCTCCTAGGCAGGGACTACACCTGATGTCGTGGCCGGCTTTGCATTGGACAATATGCTGGGGTCAATGAGGTGGAGGGTTGGGTTATGATTTGATACATATGTTGCACGCCTAAATGTTTCATTTCTTGCTTGACTTTCGCTGCAGTCTTATCATTTTCAGTAAAAAGTAGCCTTAAACTTTCCAAATGAGTTTAAGTGTGTTCTTTCTTGATTTATGATGGAAGCAGTCATGACAAAAAAGCAAGGAATCATTTTAACTCATCTTTGAGCTAACCGCTTCAGCAGCGAGTGAGAAAATAAAACTTCAAAATGTCAGACGCGGGGAAAGAAGATTTACTGGGGGCCACGGCTCCTGATACAGCCTCCGTTTCCAGTCCAGATGTCCAGAAAACCGAAACTAAAGAAGCCACACAAATCAAAGATAACACCAGGTCAGTCGTTGAACTTTTAAAGGATCTTAGCCTGGAAGGTGAACCTGAAGATAAATCAGTTCATCACCGATAGTCAGAGGGAGTGGGCAGGAAAGGAATGTTTGAAGAAACCCCCTGGGGAGTAAATACTAGACGCAGACGCGCCCTCTCCCCCCACCCCTGGGAGGTGCCAGAGGAGGAATTTCTTCTAAGACAAAGAGCACAGAAGCTAATTTCAGAAGCTGATAAATTGAAATGCAGCAGAGAGAGAGAGGGGGAAAAGGCCCCCACGACCCTCTGGATTGGTTGTTACCAAAGAGGGAGGAAGAGAAACCCTGAACGGGAAGAAACCTGGACGAGAAAGATGAGCATACACAGCGGCTAGCGACAGCCAGGGCAGTTTCCCTCCCACCCCTCCAACACCGAAGGAGGGAGGAAAGTCCTAGAAGGGAAGCAGTCCCACCCCCACCCACAGAATGACCACTGTTCCTCCATTGGGAGTAAAATTTGGGGGTGAAGCAAAGGAATTAGGAATTTTATGACAAAAAAGCAAGGAATCATTTTAACTCGTCTCTGAGCTAACCGCTTCAGCAGCGAGTGAGAAAAATAAATAAAAATGTCAGCAATTATATGAGACAGGCTGCAACTGATTTGCCAAGTGATGAAACAAAGATTAGAGTTGTTTGTCAGATTGGATCGTGTCTCTACATAACGATAACTCCCCTCTGATGAGAAATTTCGACAGATTTATGTTTGCCCTCAGAAGGCGATTCGAAGACCCTCACATAGAACGTAAGGCCCGCTACAAATTGAGGACATTACGCCAGAATAATCAGCCACTCCAAGAGTATTCCCAGCGTTTTCGGGAATTATCTGCTTACATGAGGGGTTGGAGTGAGGATGCTCTTATCGACATTTTCATTGAGGGCTTACATCCTGATCTATATCAGAGCTGTATCAACAGACACAACCCGCGAATGCTCGAAGATTGGTACGACTTGGCTGCTGATGTAGAACTTGATTTAATCAGACTTACTAATATTCATTCCACTGATAGAGGTTTTAAAGCCCCCCCCTGTCGCGACAGCGTAAGAGAAGGGTGGGGTGGACCCCGCAACAAACCTCGCAGTACAATTTGTTTTAAATGTGGTAAGGAGGGGCATTGGGCTAATGCTTGCAGAATGACATCGAGACCCCACCCCAAGCCAGCCAATGAAATGGGCAAAAGCACCAGAAAACCTGACCTTCGTACCAGACCAACTATGTCGGGAATGGAGCCACTGGACCTCACTACCACCTATGGCACACCAGGGGAGGAGCCGAATGACTGGGAGAAGAAGGCCAGATCTGACGAGGAGATGGATAAACACTGGGTGAGTTCCCGGTTGGGCCCCATGACTATTCCCCTTAAACTGAAAACTCCCTCTAGTAGCCATTTCTAAGAATCATTAGCCCTCTTGGATTCTGGGTGCTCGCGCTGCCTTATAAGCCAAGATATAGTACAAACATTAGAAATTCTCCTTAAGACTTTGAAAGTCCCTATCGCATTTTGCCAAATGGATGGTTCGGTCGTGGGGGATGGTCAAGCACAATTTGTTACAGAACCTATTGAGGTAACTATTGGCGATCACCATAGAGACACCCTTCATTTCATTGTTGCCCCTATTGCAGATAACCCAATTATTTTGGGATTAACATGGCTAAGAAAGTGGAACCCAATCATAGATTGGAAGGAAGGGTGGATACGTCTTCCCCTAATTTCCCCACCACCACCTATGAGTGTGGACCCCACCCCAACACCCATCAACCACAGTGAAAACGTAACAACGGACCAAGTGGCAACCGTTTTGGAACACATACCAGGGGAGGAAAAGATACCTAAAGAATATTGGGATTTGAAAGAAGTTTTTAGCGAGAAATCTTCTGATAAACTACCACCCCATCGCTCCACAGACTGTACCATTGATTTCCTCCCTGGAGTACAACTACCTAAACCACGCATTTACTCCATGACACTAGGAGAAATGGTGGAATTGCACAAGTTTATTGACAAATATATATTTATATTTATTCAATTTATACCCCGCCCTTCTCCAAACGGACCCAGGGCGGCGCACAGGAAAATTAAAATACATACAAAACATCATATAAAAATTTAAAAACTAATTCAATAGAACCTGTGCTAAAACCAGATTAAAATCCCCAAATTTAAAAACTATCTAAAAGTCAGTATAGGGGGCTACGCTAGGCCGGCTAGATGGAACAAAAACTTAGCAAAAAGGTTTATTGAACCTGCTAGACCTCGAGTGGCGGCCCCTGTTATGTTCAGTGAGAAGAAAGATGGCCAACTCCACCTAGTGGTGGACTACAGGAACTTGAACACGATCTGCGCTGAAAATGTCTACCCCCTCCCCCTCATGAAAGATATGCTTGCCAATCTAGCGAGAGGAATTTTTTTTACAAAACTGGATCTCAGAGAAGCTTACTATAGGATTAGGATTAAAGAAGGTGATGAATGGAAAACAGCTTTTAATTGCCCATTAGGTTGTTTCCAATTTAAAATTCTACCATTTGGTCTACAAGGTGCATCAGCGGTTTTCATGCAACTGATAAACAAGGTCTTACATCAGCACCTGTACAAAGGTGTTATCGTATATCTTGATGATATCCTTATTTACACGGAAACACGTGAAGAACATGTAAAGCTTGTCCGTTCTGTATTGCACAAACTGAGGGCGGCAGAACTATATGCTAAACTCTCAAAGTGTGAATTTCATCAAAGCAAGATCGATTATCTCGGATACCGCATTTTGTCAGGAGGTATTGAGATGGATCCTGCTAAAGTAAAGGCTGTAACTGAGTGGGCCCCGCCTCGCACCCGTAAACAATTGCAAAGTTTCTTGGGGTTTGCAAACTTTTACCGCCAATTTATCCCCTCTTTTGCCAGTATTGCTCTACCAATTACGAACTTACTTAAAACAAAGGATGATGATAAACCACGACCTAATAAACCCCTGAACTGGTCTATGGAATGCCAAGCAGCCTTCGAAAAACTTACACGCTTATTTGCAGCAGAACCAATTTTGAAACACCCAGACATGAATGGCCCTTTTGTCATACAAGCTGATGCCAGCGATGTGGCTGTTGGCGCAGTTCTACTCCAATACAACTCCAATGAGGAATTATAACCTTGTGCTTATACCTCTTGTAAACTCTCAGATACAGAAAGAAGATGGGCTATTTGGGAAAAAGAGGCTTTTGCAGTGCGGTGGGCCCTCATGACTTGGCGACATTTCTTGGAAGGAGCATCCCACCCGTTCAAGGTATGGACTGATCATAAAAATTTGGAATCTCTCCGGACACCTCGTAAACTTTCTCCTAAACAAGTCCGGTGGTCTCAATATTTCAGTCGGTTTAATTTTTCCGTGAAATATATTCCTGGAGGAAAAAACTTTATGGTGGATGCATTATCACGCCTCCCTCAATACAATTCCTCTAAGCTTACAGTGATCCACCCTGTCATCCCGGTGTGTGACTTAGCTGCTCCGGTGACCACTCGCAGCCATTCTACTCTGCAGGCCGAGACCCGTCCCGAATTAATCTCTAAAATTAAAGAGGAACTTCAGGCTGACGACTGGTTTGCTGCACATTGTGGAGACTGTACTTTGCGGGATGACTTGCCCTGGATGGGTTCTAAACTTTACATCCCGGCTAAACTCTGTACCTTGGTACTCCAGAGGGCGCACGATTCTCATCTTGCCAGTCATTTTGGTTTCGTGAAGACCCTACACTTACTTAAGTATCAATTCTGGTGGCCTTGTATGAAAAAAGATGTGGAGTCTTACATTGCTAGTTGCCCAGTTTGTGAGGCTTGTAAATGCCCCCCTGGCAAACCTCAAGGTCTCCTCCAATCTGTAGCGTGCCCGGAGTCTCCTTGAAAGGAGATATCTAAGGACTTCATTGTGGATCTTCCTAGTAGCTGTGGTTGCACTGTCATATGGGTGGTTACTGATCTGTTTTCGAAGCAGGTTCATTTTGCTCCATGCTCTGGAATCCCATCGGCCAAGGCGCTAGCAAAACTTTTCCTGAATCACATTTATCGCCTACACGGAGTTCCTCGATGTATTATTTCTGATAGAGAAGTTCAGTTCACTTTTCGATTTTGGAAGGAATTCTTGAAGATGATTGGCTCCTCCCAAGGATTAAGCTCCTCCCACCACCCGCAGACGAACAGAGCTTATGAGAGGGCTAATTCCGTTTTGGAACAATATTTGCAGTGTTTCATTAATTACCAACAAGACGATTGGGCCGACCTGTTAACCCATGCTGAGGTGGCATATAACAATTCCGTTCATAGCAGCACCGGTATGACTCCCTTCAAATTGATCTATGGTCAAGACTTTGTGCCTATTCCCGAGTTGCCTCACGAGTCTCCTACCGTTCCCTCTCTCTTGGTTTGGAGTAATAAGATGTCGTCATTTTGGCCGGTGGCGCGGAAAATGCTGGATGATGCTCACCAATCTCATAAATTGTATGCTGATAAGAAACGAATTGCCCCTCCAGATTATAAAGTTGGTGACCGTGTTTACCTCTCTACCAGATTCTTGGAGAGCCCCCAGAAATGTAGGAAACTGGGCCCAAAATATGGGCCCTTTCCCCATTGTTAAGATCATCAGCTCCATGTCAGTCAAACTGGATTTACCAAAAACGTATCGTCGCCTTTACCCGATTTTCCATGTCCATCTGTTGAAGCCTGAACACACATCTTATCTTCGGCCACCACAATCTAGACCCCCACCACCATTATTCGTTGCAGGTGAACCCCATTACAAAGTGAAAGACGTTTTAGATTCTAGAGTGTGGAGAAATAAAGTTCAATACCTTGTGTCATGGAGGGATTTCCCTCCCTCCCATACCGAGTGGGTGGATAAACGCCACGTTCAAGCCCCTAAAGTGCTTAAGACATTTTATGCTAAATATCCTGCCAAGCCTTAACCACTGTTATGTTTTTGTGTGTGTGTTTTCTGTTTGTCTCTGTCCCTCTTGGTGTTTTTGCGTGTTTGTGTTTTATTCGAGGACTGACGTCACTTTTCTGGAGGAGGGCCGGATGTCAGCCTTTGCTTTTGCTTTCTTCGGCTGTCATATTGTAACGGGGGGGGGGGCTGGAGTTGCTAGGATACTAAGGGAGCAGGAGAGAGAGATGTAGCCACTGTTTGTTATCACCTCAGCTAACGGTCTGCATTCCATTCTGATGATGCTCCTGGGCAGGGACTGCACCTGATGTCGTGGCCGGCTTTGCATTGGACAATATGCTGGGGTCAATGAGGTTGAGGGTTGGGTTATGATTTGATACGTATGTTGCGCGCCTAAATGTTTCATTCCTTGCTTGACTTTCGCTGCAGTCTTATCATTTTCAGTAAAAGTAGCCTTAAACTTTCCAAATGAGTTTAAGTGTGTTCTTTCTTGATTTATGATGGAAGCAGTCATGACAATATGTTGAAGAGTATTTATCCCCTAAACAATTTTGGGTGGATCAGGAAGGAAGAATTTTGATGTTGGAGGTAGAAATGTTGAAAAATAAAGTGTTATTAGTAGGCATCTATGCTCATAATAGTAACCAGGGAGACTTCTTCCGGAAAGTTTATCAGAAAATTCTTGATCTGGAGTATGAACAGATATGTCTTCTGGGTGATTTTAATGCAGTAGTAGACAGGGTTAAAGATTATAAACCAGGGAAAATTGACTTGAAAAGGAAAAAGCTTACAGATAAGAAGGTCCTGCCTAATGTATGTGGAGAGATGTGGGAAGAATTTGGCCTAAGTTTCCATGATGGTGGCAACAGTTGCATGGAGGAGCAGCTGCGGAGCAGCCGGGCATTTGAGGGTAACTCTGCCCCCCCCCCCCAGCTGGCTTTGCCAGAAACAGCAGGCTGGGTTTGCCCAATATTGAAGAATGAAGAAAATAAAGAAAATAAAGAAAAACCTTGCGTTTTGCATTTTGCGGAGGAACAAAGCCAGCTATCTCTGTGGAGGCGGCGGAGGAGGAGAGAGAATGCCGGGTGTACGCCGGAGCACAGGCAAGCACTGGAGAACGAAGGAAGAGGGACAAGGAGAGCGGTTTTTGGTGGGGGCGGCAGTGGAGGAGGAGGGGGAGTGCCTGGAGAACCCCGGGCGAGCGCTGGAGAACACCGGAGAGCGCCGGGGAACAAAGGAAGAGGGAGAGGGAGAGGCCGCACTTCGCTTTGGTCGGACGGCTTGCCTCAGATGGAGTGACAGCTGCGGCCGTGTGGGCGGGTGCCCCTACTGTCTCTGGAGGAAGGAGGATGCGAGTGAGTGGGGGGGGATAAGGAGGCGCAGTTCGAGTATCCCCAGGCCGCAATGGACTCCCACTGTTGTTGCTGTTGTTATTACCATCCACTCCATCACCACCACCCGCACCATCACGCTCCCCACCATCACGCTCCCCCACGCTCCCCCAACGCAGACGGTAGAAGGATGCTAAAACGCATCCACAAGCATCAAGGGGGATGCTGAAATACATCAAACAGACATATCAATAAGGAATTTGGTGATAATCTATTCCCCCATTGATTACCCATTCAAGCCACTGAAGGTTGCATCTATGAATAGACTCTGACCGTGAATGTACTCTGAACGTACTTTGAATGTACTGAATGTACTCGGTGGCTGACCTCCATGCCCTGTGGGAGTCCCCCCTCTTGCAGGTTTGGCCCTCCACTCTATCGAGGGCACACCATGATGATGGGTTCATGAACCCAGAGAGGTGGCCTAAGCGGAAACTGAGGGTTTTTTAAATTAAATTCTTAATTTATGTTTTAAGGGGCCTCAGGAAGGGGGAGTGTCAAACCAGAATTAGGGTGGTGGGTGAGGGGGGAAAACCCACCGGGGAATGTCCTCAGGCCAGCTAGGGGCCTTGGCGGGGAGGGCGTAGTGTTTAGAATTGGGGGGGGGGTGAGGGTCTGTCCAAAAGAGGGCTATATCATTGCTACTGTGAGTGGGAGGGGCAGGTATGGCGGGAGCCAGGGGCCATATCATGTTAGGGGAGGGCGCACCCACTGTCTTAGAGCAATGGTGCACTCTGGCCCCCATGGCTCTTCTCGTGGCCTGGGTCTTCAGCTGATGTTATGTAATGCCAGGTCCGTGGTTAATAAAGCCCCCCTCATTTATGATCTAGTTTTGGAGGGGTGTGTGGACCTGGTGGGTATTACGGAAACCTGGTTGGGCCAAGAGGGGGCGTGCCCCTCGTTGAAATGTGCCCACCGGGTTACCATGCATTTCACCAGCCAAGAGCCCAAGGTCGGGGTGGGGGGATGGCGGTGATTATAAAGGAGAGTCTGGATCCGAGGGAGACCACTGTGCCGCAGATAGCCGGATGTGAGTCTCTCTGTGTGAAGTGGGGTCACAGGAGGCAGTTGGGCCTGCTGATTGTGTACCTGGCTCCCCACTACGTATCAGCAGCCCTACCCGAGCTTTTCAATGTGATAGCCGAGATGGCGGTTGGCACCCCCAGGCTGTTAGTCATGGGGAATTTCAACCTGCCATCGATAGGCGAGACATCTGAGATGGCCATGATGGCCATGGACCTGACTCAGTTAATTCATGACCCCACCCACATAGGGGGACTGGATTTAGCTTTTGTCTCCAGCCAGTGGGTGAGCGATCTTGGTTTAGGGAAAATAGCCATCAAACCCCTGTCATGGTCAGATCATTCTCTCCTTCGGCCTGGCTTTCCAACCGCTGCACCCCACTGTGGGGAGGCGGAGCTGGAATTGGTGAGATGGTTCCGTCTCAGGCACCTGATGGACCTGGAGAGGTTCCAGATGGAGCTTGGGCCAATACCTGAGACTCTGACCTACGACTCGACTGAGGACCTGGTGGTTGCCTGGGATAGTGTGGCCATGGGGGCCCTGGACCGGGTCGTGCCTTTGCGGCCTCTCACCCGATGCCGAACCACCTTGGCTCCTTGGTTTTCCGAGGAGCTGAGGATGATGAAGCGTCAGAAAAGAAGCCTAGAGAGCGGTTGGAGGGCCACCCACTCCGAGTCTGACCGGACACTGGTAAGGTCCTATTTAAAGACATACCTAGTGGTGATAAGGGTGGCGAAATGTAATTATTTCTCCGCTCTTGTCACATCTGAAGATAACCACCCTGCCACCCTGTTTAGGGTGACCCGCTCCCTTCTTCACCTAGGGGCGCGGGATGCCCCCTTGCAGGGTCAATTTTGGTCGTTATCTGCATGATAAAATCTATCATATTCGGGACAGGTTGGCCTCTGACTGGAGTAGTTCAGATGAACTGACGCAGGCAGGTCCTGAGAGTGTTATCTAGGAGGAATTTGATCCTGTAGCTCCCGAGGACATGGACAGGTTGCTGGGGCAGCTGAATGCCACCACATGTTTATTGGACCCGTGTCCCTCCTGGTTGGTACTGGCCTCCCGGGAGGTTACACGAGGCTGGTTCCAGGGGATTATTAACACTTCTTTGAGTTAGGGGTTTCTACCAGCCGCCTTGAAAGAGGCGGTGGTGAGGCCCCTCCTCAAGAAGCCCTCTCTGGACCCGGTTGTTTTTGCCAACTATCATTCTGTCTCCAACCTTCGATTTATTGCAAAGGTTGTTGAGAGTGTGGTGGCGCAGCAGCTCCCTCAGCACCTGGATGAAGCTGGCTATCTGGACTCATGCCAGTCCGGCTTTTGGCCTGGGTACAGCACAGAGACGGCATTGATCGCGTTGGTCGATGATCTCTGGAGGGCCTGGGATAGGGGTTGCTCATCTATCCTGGTCCTGTTAGATCTCTCAGTGGCTTTTGATACCAACGACCATGGTATCATGCTGCACCAGTTGGAGAGGTCGGGGGTGGGGGGCACCGTTTTACAGTGGTTCTCCTCCTACCTTTCTGACTGGTCGCAGTTTGTGTTGGCAGGGGGGCAGAGGACGACGTCTAGGTGCCTCACTTGTGGGGTCCCACAGGGATCAGTCCTCTCGCCCCTCCTGTTCAAGATCTATATGAAGCCATTGGGTGAGATCATCCGTGGTTTTGGGGTGGAGTTCCATCAGTATGCTGATGACACTCAGCTGTACATCTCTACCAAGGACCACCCCAACGATGCTGTGGAAGTGATGACCCGGTGTCTGGAGGCCGTGCAAGTCTGGATGGGGAGAAACAGGCTCCGACTCAACCCATCCAAGAACGAGTGGCTGTGGCTTCCGGCGTCACGATATAGCCAGTTGGTGCCATCTCTGGCTATTGGGGGCAGGTTATTGGCCCCCACAGAGAGGGCTTGCAACTTGGCCATCCTCCTGGACTCTCGGCTGTCTCTAGAAGACCATATGACGGCCGTGGCCAGGGGGGCTTTCTATCAGGTTCGCCTGATACGCCAGTTGCATCTCTTTCTGGATCGTGGCTTTACGCACGGTCACTCAAGCCCTCGTCACCTCCCGCCTGGACTATTGCAACACTCTCTACAAGGGGCTCCCCTTGAGGTGCACCCGGAGGCTCCAGTTAGTTCAGAATGCGGCTGCACAGGGGATTTTGGTAGCGCCTCTAGATGCTCCCATGTGACACCTCTCCTGCGGGAGCTGCACTGGCTGCCTGTGGCTTTCCGGGTGTGCTTCAAGATATTGATGAACATCTTTTAAGCGCTCCATGGCAAGGGACCTGGCTACTTGCAAGACTGCCTCCTGCTGCCAAATACCTCCCACCTACCAGTTTGCTCCCACAGAGAGGGCCTCCTCAGGGTGCCGTCAGCCAGGCAATATCGGCTGGCGATCCCCATGGGGAGAGCCTTCTCTGTGGCAGTTCCTACCCTATGGAATGACCTACCCCCTGATCTACGGACGATCATGGACCTACGCCTCTTCCGTTGGGCCCTGAAGACCCATTTATTTCGTGCTGCCCACCTGTCGTAGTTTTTAAATTGATTTTAGTAGGGGTTTTTAATTTGGTAGGCCAATTTATTTAATTATATCTTAACATTTGATCTTAACTTTTATATTACTCATTTTTACTGTTGGCTGTACACTGCCCTGAGTCCCGAAAGGGAGATAGGGCGGTATATAAGTGCAATAAATCTTAATCTTAAATCTAAGAGATGTTTGGCATGAGTTCAACTCGGTTTCTCAACAGTACACCTACTACTCCCCCAGGCATAATTCGTTGTCCAGGCTAGACATGGTATGGATGATGGATGGGTTATTTTCTCATGGGAAAGAAGCAATGATTTTGACAAATGACTGGGCAGATCAGAAACATTTAAACCATTGATATTAACTGATAACAAAGATATCTCTACCCCTTCTTCCACCATCTTCTTTGCTACTTACTTGCCCGCTGCGTTCTTTTTGGACTGTCGGGTTTCTCTCTGTGGGGGGAGTTCCTTTCTCCCTTCAGGTCTTCCTTTTCTCTTCCCCTCCATTTGCCCCTTAAGAGCCTCATCCTCCTGTGAATCTTCTAAACTACCGCTCTCCGATTCACCCTCTGCCTCTGAATCTTTCCCCCTAAAGTGTAGCTCATAGAAGTCCCGGGCAGCTCTCAGATTCTCAATTTTAACCTTTCTGTCTTTCCAAGTTGCCAGTAGGCCTTCTGGTAGTAGCCATCTATATGGAATGGCATTTTTCTTCAATTGTTCCGTCAAGAACTGGTACTCCCTCCGTTGCTCTCTAACCTTTCTAGGGATTTGTTTAAGGATCACTATTTGCTGGCCTTTGTATATCACTGATCGGTCTCTTGCTTTCCTATATACTTCCTCCCGTAGGACCTTCTTACAGAATCGAATATGTATTTCACGGGGCAGGTTGTGGCGTTTTGCATATCCCGTGAACACCCTATAAGCCACATCCATATCTTTCATAAATGACTCCTTCTCTCTTTCCAAAATTTCAGCTAATATATCTCCAACAACATCTCCCACAGAGAGGGCCTTCTCAGGGTGCCGTTGGCCGGACAATGCTGGCTGGCGATACCCAGGGGAAGGGCCTTCTCTGTGGCAGGCCCAGCCCTCTGGAACGACCTACCCCCTGACCTTCGCTTCTTCCGCCAACGCCTTAAGACGTACCTATTCCAACAAGCCGGCCTAGCGTAGCCCCCCGTTTCTGACTATATTTATAAATTTTAATTTTTTAGGGTTTTAAAGGGTTTTAGCACGGGTTTTAGGTTAATTTAATATGTTTTTAAGAGTTTGTATTGTTTTGTAATGGTTTTTATTAATGCCTGTGCGCCGCCCTGAGTCCTAACAAGGAGAAGGGCGGGGTATAAATTCAAAAAGAAAACAAAAAAAAAGCATACTGCTCACGTAGGTGAGGCCCAATACGGTGTAGATGCCAGATGGTTTGTAGAACGGAACCTTTATGTCGACGATGTCCTAAAATCCATGCCCACCCCAGCAGAGGCCACAGACCTATGAAAAAGAACATGTCAGATGCTAGGTTCATCCAATCTTAAGCTGCATAAATTGCATCCAACAGTGAGGAAGTGCTAGCAGTCTTCAATCCTGAAGACCATGCTAAGAGGTTGCAGGAACCTGACTTCGGCACAGATACCCCCTTTATCCCACGCAGTCTCAGTCTCTGTTGGGACTTGAAGAAGGACATCTTCACCTTCAAATCCCCAGCTCCGAAAACCCCTTTCACAAGAAGAGGAGTCTTGTAAATCATAAACAGCCTGTTTGACCCCTTAGGGTTTGCTGTCCCTATAACAATCCAAGGGAGGCTCCTGCTGCACATGCTCTCTCAAAACACCAACGATTGGGATGAGCCACTTCAGCTAGAGCAAAAGCTCCCGGGGTAGTGGTCTCAGAGTGGATCCAATCACAGGTTTTTAAAGGCTACTATGAAATGCCGGGTGTACCTTCCGAAGCAATCGAGGCAGTTTCAATTGCACTGTGACTGGATTGATGATCTTTACTATGGGAAATGGTCCCATAAACCTCAGCCTCAGTTTCTTGCTAGGCAGTTTTAATCTCAAGTATTTTGTGGAGAGGTAAACCTTCTCTCCCACCTGGAATGGCCGTTGTGGAGCCCGGTGTTTATCTGTCTGTTTCTTATAGGTTTGTGCCACTTTAGCCAGTGCTTTTTTGACATTTTCCCAGGTTCCTTTCAGCATCAACATCCAATCAGTGAAGCTGACTGAGGGGGGGGGGGTCCCTTGGATACTCAGGCATTTGGATGAAGTTCATGCTGCTCACTACATTGAACAGTGTGAGTCCTGTGATATTGTGAACAGTATTATTGTCAGCAAAAGATAAGAGGTCTGCCCAATTGGACTGCTGATAGTTCACATAGCACCTCAGGTACTGCTCTACTATGGCGTTCAGTCTCTCTGCTGCCCCATTAGTGCTCAGATGGTGACCCAATGGACCGCAGGAATTCCTTCCAGAACTTATCCGTGAACTGGACCCCTCTGTCTGAGATAATTTTTTGAGGTACTCCATGCAGGTGGTAGATGTGCTTCACGAACATTATGGCCAGCTTGTGAGCTGAGGGTAGTCCGCTGCAGGGTATGAAGTGTAACTGTTTGGAGAACAGATCTATTACAGTCCAAATCACCGTGTTTCCCACAATTTTTGGCAACTCTACTATAAAGTTCATTGTGATCTCCTCCCATGGCCTCGTTTTCTCTGCTACTGGTTACAGTAGTCCGGGGGGGGGGGGGGAGTGGTTCCAGGTTGGAGTTTGGTTAGTGCTGCCTCTAGATCCCTTAGTGCTGCCTCTAGATCCCTTACTTTTTCCTCTAATAGTTCACATAGCTTATATTTAATACATGTGTAATTTGGGTGTTCTTTGGGCATAAGCACATAAATGGACATATATTGCATACCACAATAATATCAGTCACCTGTTCCATGAGTTTGTTTCTTTTTGCTGGTTCTTTTAAAGGTAGAAAGTTTTGCATCTTTTTTTCTATCCTTTTTTTGCTTATATTTATACCTTGTTATTTATTTTACTTGGTTGCTATTATGTTAGTTTTATTTATCCCTTTCTTCCCTATAGTTTTAAAATGTTTTTGAGCTCCAGTTCCCTCCTATCTTTTTATTTAAGATTTGCCTTATTTATTTAATTGATCTTTATTAATCCTATTCTTCCTTGATTTCTATTTTTTCAATCTTCTTGTTATTTGCCTTATTTATTTATCTTTTATTTTCTGTGCTGTATTTATTTTTTTCTCTACTGGGGTCTTCCCTCTTTGCCTCAGGCTTACTTTGTTGCCTTCACTTTCCTCATTTGCTACTCTGGCCTTTTATTATTTTCTCTGCCAGCTCCTTTCTGTCCTTTGGTGCTCCAATCTTTTCAGCCTAGTTGCTAATCTGGGCAGGTCTCTCGGCCTGTCATGCAGCTTTCTGGTCAGCCCAGCTCTGCTGTCTGGACTGTTCCACTCAGCCCTCCACTCAGCTCCACTGTCACTTTCCTGGTTGTTCTCTTTATTTAATAAATAAATGATTATTTAATTGTAAATATTTTTTGAAATGCCTATTCAAGGCAGCTCTGGGTTGCACAAGGTGTGGAAACTTCAGAGAATGCACTTACAGCCTCCAAAATGAGCAGAAAAGTATTCCACAGACAGAAGCAGAGCAGGACCCTGTTGCATGACTTCCAGAGGGTCTAGAGAGATTTCTGGATACTCTGGAAGTTGCACATTAGGTCCATGTTGTCACAGTGCCTCTGAAGTTACCAAAAGTTGTATGAAAATGCTCACATGATTTTTCAGAAGCCTCAAAAGCTGCACAAGACAAGGGCCATCTTGCACAACTTCCAAAGGTCATCAAAAATGGCATGTCATGTCACATGATATGTGTCCAATAGATTTCCCGTTACCAGTTTAGTTTGTAGTTTGCATCCAACCCACAGAATGGCATATAGCAAAGTGGTAAGCTTGATAAAATATCACTTCACTATGTTTGATTCCTTGGACATTAACTATTGTTTATTCTATATTTTTTTTATTCTCATAGGTATACGAGTCAGAGAAGTATCTCACAGAACAGAGAAAATATTTCAAATCTTCATACTTTAGGCTGTTTTAGATGACTTTTTGACTTTTATATCACTTATGTTGACTCCTAAGAGGATATTTAGAATTTTCTTTTATAAATATTGCCTTAGCAGAATCTAATATAAATATATCATGTAGAAAAGAGAATTATCAAGCATTTTAAAAATTATTTGATTGGAATTGAGCAAATATTTGACAAGTGATCATTCCATTTAAAGCTAATTCCATAAATTTCATCTAGTATCTCCATCAGTGCCAAATCTCATAGTTAACAAATGAAATTCAGCAAAAGTATAAGTTGCAGTACAAGTTTGTTATCATTTTGAAAATGGTATGTTATACTATTTGTGGAGTATATATATTTACGTATCAGTAATATTTTGCATGTTGTGATGTAATGGAAGATTTGGAAAAACATTTTGATAAGTTTGTCACAGAATTTATTATTCCACTCAGATTTTGAAACTTTAAGAAAAGTTTCCTGTTTCCCTGAAAATAAAACCTCCATGAATAATAAGGCCAATTGGGCTTTTGAGTGCATGCACGAAAATAAGCTATCCCAGAAAATAAGCCCTCCCTGAAAATACTTAAGTGTACGTGCCGCCAGTCCCTGCCATTTTCTCTGGTTGCTTGCCGTGCAAACAACACAAGGTAAGGAGGCGAGGCCGGGGGGGGGGGAAGGGGGAACATGCCTCACATACCCCACATGCCCTTACCTAACAGCCACTCTCACAATCCTAGCCACCATGCCCCTTCTGTCATGCTAATGGCGGCTGTAAAAAGAGCAGCAACACAGCAGCAGCTATGAGGTGACCAGGCTTGCAGGCTCCTGCACCTCAAAAATAATAAGACCTCCCCAAAAATAAGGCCAAGTGCTTATTTTGGGCAACAAAAGAAAATAAGACCCTGTCTTATTTTCGTGAAAACACAATATGTATGTATGTATGTATGTATGTATGTATGTATGTATGTATGTATGTATGTATGTATAATGTGTATGTGTATATATATGCTGGTGTATATATATGCTGGTATTGCTGTCTTTGGGTGTTTTCCCGTGTAAGCATGAAATTGTTTTTGCAACGTTTCGGCAAGATCTCACTTGCCATCTTCAGGCTTCTGTCTGTGGTTATGAAGGTAACCTTCCTTAAATCTTGGTGAGGTGTATGTGTGGAGTGCTGACTGCTGTTGTGAGTGGGTTGATTGGCTGTGCAGCTGTATCATGATTGGTAGATTGATGCTGATTGGTCTTATTTGTATGTTTCTCCTTATTTTGAATTTCAACGACTTGGGTGGAGGGTGGGGCTCGTCTGTTGGTCAGTGCTGGTTTCCAGTTGTCTGGTAGGTGGGAGGTGTCATCACATTTGTTCATATTGTTAGGTTGATATTTCGATGGCTTCTCTGATTATTCTCCTGTTCAGCTGTTCAGCCTTGGAGATCAGTTTAGTTCCTTGAAAGTCAATATCATGTCCTGTAGTTTTGAAATGTTGATAAAGAGATGAGGTATTAAGATGATTTTTTACTGCATTTTTATGTTCTGCAATGCGTGCACTTATCCTTCTGTTGGTTTGTCCTATGTAAGTGGCAGGGCAGATTTTACATGGAATTTTGTAGACTCCTTGGCTTTCTAGCTGGATCTTGTCTTTGGGATTCCTTAGGATATTGCTTATTTTTTGGTCAGTGTTGAAGGCTGTCTTGTGGAGAATTTTGCTGATTTTGTCTGTGGTACTTTTGATGTATGGAAGGAGGGCAATGCCATTTTCCTGTTCTTTGTCTTGGTTCTTGGGGGGTGTCACTTTTTGGATTATTTTGGCGATTGTTTTTCTTCGGAATCTGTTGGATATTAATGCATTTGTGAGAAAGTGTAATTCGGTTTTCAGGTGGTCTTTGTCAGCTAGGCGTTTGGTTCTGTATATAAGGGGTTTTGGCTACAGAGTTTATCTGTGCAGGGTGGTGATGGGATTGTGCATTTAGGTAGAGGTTGGTGTGTGTTTTTTTCCAGTAGATGGTGTGTCCCAGGGAGCCATTAGGTTTTTTGTAGATTAGGACGTCTAGAAAAGGAAGCTGTTTATTACCTTCTATTTCCATGGTGAATTGGGATGTAGGGTGTTGAGGTGTGTGAGGAAGTTGCCCAATTTTTCTTTCCCATCTAGCCAAATTACGAAAGTGTCATCTATATATCTGAGCCAGAATTTGGGTTTGTGTTCAGATTTGTCTAAGGCATTGGTTTCAAAATGTTCCATGTATAAGTTTGCGATGACAGGTGAGAGGGGTGATCCCATGGGTGCTCCTTCTATCTGTTTGTATCTTTGTCCATTATGAATGAAGTACCGTATTTGCCGGCGCATAAGACGACTTTTTGGCCCCGAAAAACATGCCTCCAAGTGGGGGGGGTCGTCTTATACGCCGGGTCATCCGCGAGGTCCTGTTGTGTGTCTGTTAGACTCTGATTCCCTCCCCCCGTCTTTCCCTCGCTCTCTGCCCAGAGCGAGAGAAAGACGGGGGGGAGGGAATCAGAGTCTAACAGACACACAGAGGGAGAAGAGAGAGGGGGAAGGAGGAAACCCTCCACAGCCGCGCGGAGACTCCACGCCGTCTCCGCGCGGCTGTGGAGGGTTTCCTCTTTCCCCCTCTGTCTCTTCCCCCTCTGTGTGTCTGTTAGACTCTGATTCCCTCCCCCCCATCTTTCTACAGTGGGGGCCGGAGCCGGAGCGGAGCGGTGGCCGGCGTTCCCGATGCCGGAAACAGGGCGGAGGCGCCGGTCGCGGCCAGAAGCTCCCGACGCTGATGTCAGCTGTGGCTCGTCCGGGGGGCAGAGACGGTGGTGAGAGCGCCGTGAGGCCAGCGGCAACGGCGTTAATGGTAGTAACGAGGATGGCGGTGCGGAGAGGTGTTTGAAAGATGGTGAACGGGGCGCAGCTGCGGGAGTTGGAGTGGCAATGCGGCTGCGGGAGATGGCGGCGGTGAGAGCGCCGGAGAAGGGAGAACGCCGGAGGCCAGTGGCGATGGCGATGGCGAGTATGGAGGCTAAAGGATGATGGCGGCATGTGAGTGCCGAGAGGCTGGTGGAGGAACCCTGAAGCGGCCGCTGGAAGCCTGGCCAACGATGGTGGGAGCGTTGAGAGGCCAGTGGAGAAGGCGGTGGCTCAGGTGAGATAGAGATGGCGGCGGTGAGAGAGCCGAAAGAGACGCGAACGGCCATGCTGGCCATGCTGACCAACTTAACTTCCCCATGAGACTGAGAACTGAGAACTGAGCCATGCTCCCGAAAGACGGGATTTGTCCTAAGATCTTGGGCCGGAACAACTCATTGATTGACTATTTTCAACTGACATTGCGAGCTGTACCATCTTTATATCCTTATTGTTTGCACTTTATCTCATTTTAATATCAATTGAGGACTTTAAATCTTGGCTAACGACCTTCTAATTTCTTTTAAAATCTTTGTATTTTAAATCCCAGCCCCACTGATGAATTTCACCTACATTAACTATTTATTAATTATTTATTAACAACTTTATTATTTATGCATAGTATAATGTACTCCAGAGCTAACCTTTTACTGCTGCGAGAGTCCCCGCTCTCGCAGGTCTGGCCCTCTACACTATCGAGGGCCCGTCTCGATGATGGATATATTAATCCGGAGAGACGGGCGAAGCGCGGCCTTAGGGGATTTTTAATTGGTAAATTATTGGTTATTTTAGGGGGTCCCAGGGAGGGTAGACAGATGGAGATGGAAACAGCAATTAGTAGTAAGGGCCAGGATAGCAGTCGACGGCGGGAAGCGGAAGGCGAAAGGCAGGGGGATACTCGAGTCGTTCCTCAGGAGGGCATACCAATTCAGAGGGTCGTGGGGAGGGGCAGGACCGAGGGGAGACAATTTTCATCCTCCCGGTTGGTGGCACGCAGCCGTTGGTTAAAAACGGTCGGGTGCCACAACCCTCGCAGGCTAGGTGGCCAGGGAATACAGAGCCAGGGTCTGCGGCTGATGTTTTGCAACGCCAGGTCCGTTGTCAACAAAGCCCCCCTCATTAGTGACCTTGTGTCAGAGGGGGAGCCGGACCTGGTAGGAATTGCGGAGACCTGGTTGGGCCACGAGGGAGGTCATCCCCTCGTTGAAATGTGCCCACCAGGCTACCGCGCATTTCATCAGCCGCGGGCCCTAGGCAGGGGTGGTGGGGTAGCGGTCATTATCAAGGAAGGCCTGGAGCCGAGAGAGACCATTGTGCCGCAGACCTCCGGCTGTGAGTCCCTTTGCATGAAGTGGGGCCTAGGGAGGCAGTTGGGCTTGCTGGTTGTATACCTGGCTCCCCGCTATGTAGCAGCAGCCCTGCCCGAGCTCCTGGAGGTGATCGCCACGGTGGCAGTGGAGACCCCCAGACTTATAGTTATGGGGGACTTTAATCTGCCATCGTTGGGCGAATCATCCGCGGTAGCTCGGGAGTTCATGGCTTCCATGACGGCCATGGACCTGACCCAAGTAATTCAAGGCCCCACTCATGAGGGTGGACATACGCCGGACCTCATCTTCGTCTCGGGCCAATGGAAGAGTGATCTGGGTACAGGGGACATAGACATCATACCCTTGTCATGGTCAGACCACTCACTTCTCCGACTCGACTTTCCGACCGCTGCTCCCCTCCGCGGGGAGGCGGAACCAGAGTTACCAATCTGGTACCGCCCCAGGCGCTTGATGGACCCGGATGGGTTCCAGACAGCGCTTGGGCCATTTCCTGTATCCCTGACCCGCGCCCCGATGGAGGACCTCACGGCCGCATGGAATAGTGCGGCCGTGGGAGCCTTGGATCGGGTCGCGCCCTTGCGGCCTCTCTCGCGGCGGCGAACCACCCTGGCTCCTTGGTTTACTGAGGGGCTGCGGGTGATGAAACGCCGCAAGAGATGCCTAGAGAGAAGATGGAGGGCTAGCCGCTCTGAATCTGACCGGACACAGGTGAGAGCCCATTTACGGACTTACATTGTGGCGCTGAGGGTGGCCAAACGTCATCATTGCGCCACCCTCATAGCATCCGCAGAAAACCGCCCTGCCGCCCTGTTTAGGGTGACCCGTTCCCTCCTTCAACAGAGGGAGCGGGAAGCCCCGTTACAGGGTAGGGCAGAGGAATTTGTGATTTTTCTGCAGGAGAAAACCGCCCAGATACAGAGTGAGCTAGCCACCATTCATGGCCCAGTGGGATGCCACGAGGGAGATCTTGTTTGGGAGGAGTTTGACCCCGTTACTTCCGAGGATATGGACAGGTTACGTGGGCGACTGCGAGCCACCACATGTTCATTGGACCCGTGCCCCTCCTGGCTTGTACTGGCATCCTGGGAGGTGACACGAGGCTGGCTCCAAGAGGTTATCAACGCATCCTTGAGTGAGGGTTCCTTGCCTGCCTCCCTAAAAGAGGCTATGGTGAGGCCCCTCCTCAAGAAGCCCTCTTTGGACCCAGCTCTTTTGAACAACTACCGTCCAGTCTCCAACCTTCCCTTCTTGGCGAAGGTTGTTGAGAGTGTGGTGGCACAACAGTTTCCCCGTCACCTGGAGGAAGTTGACTATCTAGATCCGCGCCAGTCCGGCTTTCGGCCCGGGCATAGCACCGAGACGGCATTGGTCGCGTTGGTAGATGATCTCTGGAGGGCCAGAGATGGGGGATGTTCTTCCATCCTGGTCCTATTAGACCTCTCAGCGGCTTTCGATACCATCGACCATGGTATCTTATTGCATCGGCTGGGGGGGTTGGGGGTGGGAGGCACCGTGTTGCGGTGGTTCTCCTCCTACCTCTCTGGCCGATCGCAATTTGTGCGTGCAGGAGAGCAGAGGTCGACCCCGAGACCACTCACATGTGGAGTGCCTCAGGGGTCGGTCCTCTCGCCTCTCCTGTTTAACGCATATATGAAGCCGCTGGGTGAGATCATCCGTGGTTTTGGGGTAGAGTACCACCTGTACGCTGACGACACCCAGCTGTACATATCTACCCCAAACCACCCCAACGATGCCGTAGCGGTGATGTGCCAGTGCCTGGAAGCCGTGCGGATCTGGATGGGAAGTAACGGACTTAGGCTCAACCCGACCAAGACCGAGTGGCTGTGGTTTCCGGCTGCCCGATTCAACCAGCTTTCTCCAACGCTGGCCATAGGGGGCGAACATCTTGCCCCTGTGGATGGGGCGCGCAATTTGGGTGTCCTCCTGGATACCCGGCTGTCTATGGAAGAGCAAGTGACAGCCGTGGCCAGGAGGGCGTTTTACCAGGTTTGCCTGGTTCGCCAATTGCGCCCCCTATTGGATCGGGACGCCCTTCGCACAGTCACTCATGCCCTCGTGACATCCCGACTGGACTATTGTAACTCTCTCTACATGGGGCTCCCCTTGAGGTGCACCCGGAGGCTTCAGTTAGTTCAGAATGCAGCCGCGCGAGCAATTATGGGCACCTCTAGATTTGCCCATGTAACACCGCTCTTGCGCGAGCTGCACTGGCTACCTGTCGTCTTCCGGGTGCGCTTCAAGGTGTTAGTCATCATCTTCAAAGCGCTCCATGGCTCGGGACCTAGCTATCTGCGAGATCGGATCCTGCCCCATACATCCTCACGACCGATTCGCTCCCACAGAGAGGGGCTTCTCCGGGTGCCGTCCACTAGACTTTGTCAGCGGGCGACGCCCAGGGGAAGGGCGCTCTCTGTGGCGGGCCCGGCCCTCTGGAACGACCTTCCCCCTGATATTAGAACGACCACCGACCTCCGCTCCTTCCGTGTAAAACTGAAGACCCATCTCTTTCGACTGGCCGGCCTTGAATAGTTCTCTCTGTCTTTTAACGATAAAGTTTAATGGTTTTTTAATTGTATTTTTAGCACGGGTAATTTATTTAATTCTATTTTAGTAATGTTTGTATTATTGTATATTGTTTTAATTATGCCTGTGCACCGCCCCGGGTCCCTGTGGGGAGAGGGTGCGGTTAATAAATTCTAATTTATTATTATTTATTATTACAGACACACAGAGGGAGAAGAGAGAGGGGAAAGGAGGAAACCCTCCACAGCCGCGCGGAGACTCCACGCCGTCTCCGCGCGGCTGTGGAGGGTTTCCTCTTTCCCCCTCTGTCTCTTCCCCCTCTGTGTGTCTGTTAGACTCTGATTCCCTCCCCCCCGTCTTTCTACAGACACACAGAGGGAGAAGAGAGAGGGGGAAGGAGGAAACCCTCCACAGCCGCGCGGAGACTCCACGCCGTCTCCGCGCTGTGGAGGGTTTCCTCTTTCCCCCTCTGTCTCTTCCCCCTCTGTGTGTCTGTTAGACTCTGATTCCCTCCCCCCGTCTTTCTACAGACACACAGAGGGAGAAGAGAGAGGGGAAAGGAGGAAACCCTCCACAGCCGCGCGGAGACTCCACGCCGTCTCCGCGCGGCTGTGGAGGGTTTCCTCTTTCCCCCTCTGTCTCTTCCCCCTCTGTGTGTCTGTTAGACTCTGATTCCCTCCCCCCCCGTCTTTCTACAGACACACAGAGGGAGAAGAGAGAGGGGAAAGGAGGAAACCCTCCACAGCCGCGCGGAGACTCCACGCCGTCTCCGCGCGGCTGTGGAGGGTTTCCTCTTTCCCCCTCTGTCTCTTCCCCCTCTGTGTGTCTGTTAGACTCTGATTCCCTCCCCCCCCATCTTTCTACAGACACACAGAGGGAGAAGAGAGAGGGGAAAGGAGGAAACCCTCCACAGCCGCGCGGAGACTCCACGCCGTCTCCGCGCGGCTGTGGAGGGTTTCCTCTTTCCCCCTCTGTCTCTTCCCCCTCTGTGTGTCTGTTAGACCAGGGGTCCCCAACCCCCGGTCCGCGGACCGGTGCCGGTCCGCGGCTTCATAGGAACGGGGCCGCAGAGCCGGCGAGGAGGAGGGAGCAGCGCCCTGGGCAGAGGATGGGTGAGCGCGCCTCCACGCCTCCTTCCGAGGGCCACCTCAGCGCCCTGCACTTTCCGGGGCTTCCTGGAGGGGCCAGCATCTCGACTGGGGAGGTTATCCCGCAGCGGGCGGGCGAAGGACCCAAGCTGCGTGCCATCCGGGCGCCGCACGCCCAGCCTCGGACGGCTTCGGCAGCACGCAGCTTGGGTCCTTCGCCCGCCCGCCCGCTGCGGGATAACCTTCCCAGTCGACATGCTGGCCCCTCCTCGTCGCCTGCACTAGCCGCAGCTTGGGTCTTCTGTCCGCTCGCTGCGGGATAACCTCCGCAACCGACATGCTGCTTCCCCGGGTGGAGGGAGGGAGAGAATGGCAGACGCACAGAGAGGCAGACTTAGAGAGACAGAAAGAGAGAGAGGGGGAAACAGACACACACCCAGACACACACACACACACACACACACACACACACACACACACAGAGTGACAGATGGGTGGGGGGGGGAGAGAGAGAGAGAGAAACAGAGAAGGAGAAAGAAAGAAAAATAGAAAAAAAGATGAATGGAGGGTGGGAGGGAGGGAGTGAAAGAAAGAAGGGGGAGGGAGGAGGAAGGGAGCAGTGAAAGAAGGAAGGAAGGAAAGAAAGAAAGAAAAAGAAAGAGGGATGGAGGGTAAGAGGGAAGGAAGGAAAGAAGGGAGGGAGGGGGAGGGAGACAATGGAAGGAAGGAAAGGAAAGGAAAGGAATGGAGAGGAATGGAAAGGAAAGGAAAGGAAAGGAATGGAGAGGAATGGAGAGGAATGGAAAGGAAAGGAATGGAGAGGAATGGAAAGGAAAGGAATGGAAAGGAATGGAAAGGAATGGAAAAGAAAGGAAGGGAATCCAGAAGTGGAGGGCCTGGTTGCCAAGGGGAACGGGGAAGCATCCCTCCTCCCCTGGCACCAGCAGCGTGGGAGCTGGACGGTAAGCAGGCAAGCGATCTTGTCGCTGTCGTGCCCAAGCAGGTGCCTCTGCTGCTGCTGCTCCCCTCTCCGCCTCACCCCTTGCCAAACCCTGGTAATATGGTGGAAGAGGGGGGGGGAGGGAAAGAAGGAAGGGTGGGTGAGTTGCTTTCCCGGGAAGCTGGTGGCAGGGGCTTTTCCTATGTGGCCTTGGATCGCTCCTTTCCACCACCCCCCTCCTCACCGTTTCTCTGCCTGCTCTGCACCTTTTCCCCAAGAAATCAGTAGAATCAGGGTGATGTGGCCTGTGGAGAGATTAATTTGCCGGGAGTTTGAAGTATTGGGTGATGAGGGACGGATTGAAACAAATTTCAGTCATTGTATTGTTGATATTTGTCCAGCAGTCAAACGTTTTATTTGGTGTGTGGAAGGTGTGCAGAAGAGGGGGTAGTCTTATACGGGGAGTATATAACAAACTCTATATTTTGAGTGGAAATGATGGGGGGTCGTCTTATACGCCCAGTCGTCTTATACGCCGGCAAATACGGTATGTGTTGGTTAGACAGTGGTTAGTCAGATCCAGGATGTACTTGGGGGGGGGGTTGTATTTATTATTTTATTTTATTATTTATTTTATTAAATTTATATCCCGCCCTTCTCCTTGTTAGGACCCAGGGCGGCGCACAGGCATTATTAAAACCACAAAAATACAATAAATATCAATTTAAAATATAAAAACAAAATATTTGTTCTGGATAGCTATCAAGTCTTCTTTTATAGGCACTTGGGTGAAGAGGGATATGATATCAAAACTCACAAGTAGATCACTGGGCTGTAGATTTTGTTTCTTTATTGTTTCTATGAAGTGGAATGAATTTTGTACATGTGAGTTGATGGATTCTGCGTAGGGTTGTAATTCTTTTGCGAGGAACTTGGCAAGATTCTGTAGATGTGAGCCTATGGAGCTGACTATGGGTCTGAGTGGTGTTCCTTCTTTGTGTATCTTGGGGAGGCCATAGAGTTTGGGGCATGTAGAAGATTTCTCTCTGGGGATGATTCTTTGCTGGATATCTTCACTGATGGGAGAGGCTTTTATTTTGGCTTTGGTGGTTTTTTCCAGGTAGGTGGTGGGGTCTTTGTTTAGAGCTTTGTAGGCAGGGTCTTGGAGTAGGTTGGCTTGTTTGGTGTGGTAATCAGATGTATTCATCACCACTGTGACGTTGCCTTTATCTGCTGGGAGAATGATGATGTTGTTGTCTTTATTGGACCCATGTCCCTCCTGGTTGGTACTGGCCTCCTGGGAGGTGACATGTGGCTGGCTCCAGGAAATAGTGAATGCTTCTTTGAGCGAGGGGTTCTTACCGGCCGTCTTGAAAGAGGCGGTGGTGAGACCCCTCCTCCCTGGACCCAGCATTGTTATCTAATTATCATCCGGTCTCCAACCTTCACTTTCTGTCGAAGGTTGTTGAGAGTGTGGTGGCACAACAGTTCCCTCGACACCTGGAGGAAACTGCTTATCTAGACCCGTGCCAGTCCGCCTTCCGCCACGGGCACAGCACTGAGACGGCATTGGTCGCGTTGGTGGATGATCTCTGGAGGGCCAGAGATAGCGGACATTTCTTTATCTTGGTCCTGTTAGACCTCTCAGCGGCTTTTGATACCATCGACCATGGTATCCTATTGCATCGACTGGAGAGGTTGGGCTTGGGGGGCACTGTATTACAGTGGTTCTCCTCCTACCTCTCCGGTCAGTTGCAATTTGTGTTGACAGGAGGGCAGAGGTCGACGTCGAGGCCCCTAATATGCGGGGTGCCTCAGGGGTCGGTCCTCTCTCCCCTCCTGTTCAACACCTATATGAAGCTGCTGGGTGAGATCATCCATGGTTGTGGGGTAGAGTACCACCAGTACACTGATTTATTTATTTTATTTATTTATTTTATTTTTATTTTTTTTCACATTTATAACCTGCACCTTCTCCTAAAAAAGGACCCAGGGCGGCGCACAGGAAATTTAAAAAACTATACATATACATAAATATACATCTCAAAATATGCCTTATTATACGATTATTAAAAACCTATTAAACTATAACCCTGTGCTAAAACATTTTAAAATTCCCCTAATTAAAATTTACAGCTAATAAAAGTTAGTATTGGGAGGTTATGCTACGCCGGCTTGTTGAAATAGATGCGTGTTGAGACGCTGGCGGAAAAGGCAGAGGTCCAAGATGGTGCATAATTCGGGGGGCAGGTCGTTCCAGAGGGTAGGGCCTGCCACAGAGAAGGTCCTTCCCCTGGGTGTCGCCAACCGGCATTGCCTGGCCGACGGCACTTATGGGAGCGGATCGGTCGAAGGGATGTATGATGATACTCAGCTGTACATATCTACCCCCAACCACCCCATCGATGCCATCGAAGTGATGTCCCGGTGTTTGGAAGCCGTGCGGCTCTGGATGGGAAGTAACAAACTTCGGCTCAACCTGTCCAAGACCAAGTGGCTGTGGTTTCCGGCGTCCCGGCATAGCCAGCTAACTCCAACACTGGTGATCGGGGGCGAGTCACTGTCCCCCGTGGAAAGGGCTCGCAACTTGGGAGTCCTCCTGGATTCGGGGGTGCCCTTGGATTACCATGTGACGGCCGTGACCAGAGGGGCCTTCTACCAGATACGCCTGGTACGCCAGTTGTGTCCCTTTCTTGACCGGGACGCCCTCTGCACTGTCACTCAAGCACTGGTGACGTCCCGCCTAGACTATTGTAACACTCCCTACATGGGGCTCCATTTGAGGTGCATCCGGAGGCTCCAGTTGGGGCAGAATGCGGCCGCGCAGGGGATTCTGGGAGCTTCTCGAAACTCCCATGTAACACCTCTCCTGCGTGAGCTGCACTGACTACCGGTGGCCTTCCGGTTGCGCTTCAAGGTGCTTGTCACCAACTTTAAATCGCTCCATGGCTCGGGGCCTAGTTACTTGCGGGACCGTCTCCTGCCACATACCTCCCTTCGACTGATTCGCTCCCACAGGGAGGGCCTACTCAGGGTGCCAACCGCTGGTCAATGCCGGCTAGCGGTGCCCAGGGGTAGGGCCTTCTCTGTGGCAGGGCTGGCCCTCTGGAACGACCTACCCCCTGAACTTTGTACTATCACGGACCTTCCCCTCTTTTACCGCTCACTCAAGACATACTTTTTCCAGCAAGCTGGCCTAGCTTAGAGTTTAGATCTTGGACGCGACACAGCTCCTGCCAATCAGTAAATTAGTAAATGGATGTTGGGTTTTTATTAAGGGAATTTTAGCACAGGCTCTTAATTTAATTCTTTTTAATTGTATTAGTGTATTTGTGTTATTTATTGTGGTTTTTAATTTCCTGGGTCCATCTTGATGGAGATAGGTGCAGTATACAAATTGAAATAAATTGAAAATTGAATTGAAATTTCTTCAGGTTAACCGTTAGAGAGAGCTTTCCTTTCTTCTGCATGTAAGTTGTTTCTGGGTGGATTGCTGGAGCAGAGCACGTTAGTAACTGCAAGTCTGGTTTTATTGGCTTTCTCTGGGTTAATTTTGGTAAGTGAAGCTTCCACTTCACTCATATGCGTGGTGAGTGAAGCTTCCACTTCACTCATATGAAGACATCATATGCGGAGGCATATGATGTCTTCTGTGGAGATACATTTAGGGGCAACTGCAAAGTTGAATTCTCTGGAAAGGACATTGTTTTCAGCTGTGGTGAGGCTTCTGTCTGATATGTTGTGTACTGTTTGTTTCATGAGTTGCTGTGGAGGGGGAAGTTGGGTTTCTGTTGTTTTTCTAGTCCTTGGAGTTTGTTGGTGTGTTTTTCTGTCTTGTAGGAAGTTTCTGTTTCAGCTCTCCAGAAGGCTAGTTGTTTTAGTTTGTCCCAGAGTGCTGGGTGGATTTTGTTGCTGAGTTTCAGGTGGAGTTTGAGTAGATCCCAGTTTATTTGGTCTAGCAAGAATCTTTTCCTGTTAACTAAATTGATCTCCAAGGTTGAACAGCTGAACAGAAGAATAATCAGAGAAGCCATCGAAATAGAGAAGCAACCTTTCATGCTTACACAGGAAAACACCCGAAGACAGCAATACCAGCATACCTACACCCATGAAAATCTACAAAAGCATACACACACACATTCTTCTACTTCACTGGTATAGAAACTAATACAGATGCTACCATAATAATAATAATTATAAGACAAATTTGCTGGGACTGATGATGAGAGCTGAGTTTAGTTAATATTAAGCTCTGTAGTGGCACTTCCCATTCCAAAAAAACACAGTCAGAATCATTTTATAGACAACTGGTATAATTTAATATAGTAACCATTATAGGATGGCTGATATTTCAAAATTCAGGTTTTCATTCATTTCATTTCATTTCATTTTTAATATTTTTATACCGCGTCCTCTCCCCAAGGGGACTCGGAGCGGTGCACAGGTTTTATATTTAATCTATGTGCCAGCTGATCAAAGGAGCAGGTGTTATTTTTCTTTCTAGGGTAGAAATAGAAAGAGTTGTGTATTCATCACTAAACTACATTAATATAATAAAAAGCATATTTTGCAAATGGCATAATCCAAGCCTAAAGCCAAGAGCATAAAATTTGTGGATTTTATGCTCTTGTCTGCAAAGCAAATGTTTACACAGTAGGAAAAGTATGTAGAATTTCCTTTTATGGACAAGTGAAATGGCCAACCAGAAGCACTGCTAGAGATGACATGCATTATTTTAACAGCCGTGACTGAAGTGTAATAGAAAAAGAGATCCTGCTAGTAAACACTGAACAATGTAACATTGCTTATAGAGGAATATTCAATCAGTTTCTTTAGGAATTATTTCTATTTGCATATACTATCTGGAGACTTAGAGGAATGTTAACATTTCCTTGCTCTTGCCATTGATTTCTCCTCCTTCTTTGCAACAAAAATCAGATTGTGACCTTAATTAGTACTGAGATTCAGAATATTTGGCATTATTGACCTTTAATGAAAAGTAATGATGTTTCCTTCATGCATTATTACAGATTAGTACACTAAATGCACTGAATGTAATGTATTAATTAAAATCAAAGGAGAAATGGAAGACTTTAACTACCCTAATATCAACTGGGAGACAAACTCTGCAGCAAGTGGGAGATCAAACAGATTCCTACCGACAACTTTGTCATATAAAAGGTTGAGGAAGGAATTAGGTGAAAAGCTATACTGCACCTAATTTTTAGTTATAGAGAAGAAATGACAGAGGGAATTGAAGTTGCTGGAACTTCGGGTGAGAGTGACCACCTCATATTGAAAATCAATATAATGCAAACACAAGCAATAGAACATAATTCAATATGTGTCTTATACTTTGAAAGATCTGATTTTAAGATCTGCTGAAAACAGTCATTTACATTTTTCAAATGCAGCTTGGCATTCCATTGTCCCGTTCAAAGACTGCTTTGATTTTGGGTTATCCTCCCCCTTTGTTTTTAAAAGCTTAGTGATGGGGAGGGCAATCTGAATGAAAACTGGCAGTAAAAGTTGGTGAATTCCAGGAAGCTTTGTAACTGTTTATGTGTGCGGGGTGGTTCCCAATCAAATACTGCCTGCACTTTTAGAGGGCCCATTTTTATCCCTTGGGGTGAAATGCGGTACCCTAAATAATAGTTATTTTTCTTGGTGGAATTCACATTTAGAGAGTTTAGCACAAAGTTTGGCAGAGCAGAGTTTGTTTAGAATAGCTCGGACTAGTTTTCCATGTTCTGTTCAGTATATAACAATATCTCATCTAAATAAACCAAGACCCCCTTATACAAATGCTCATATAGCACTTCATTTATTAATTGCATAAACACTGCCGGGAGCACTTTGAACCGCCCTCTGGAATGACCTTACCCCCGACCTCCGCACAATCACGGACCTTCGCCTCTTCCGCCAGACACTAAAAACTCACCTGTTTCAGATGGCCGGCGTGGCATAATTTTAGAATGGTTTTTACTAGGGTATTAAATTTATTTTAGCACAGGTATATTTAATTCATTTTAATTATCTTATATTGTATTTATTGAATGTGGTTTTATTGTTTCCTGTGCACCGCCCTGAGTCCCTTCGGGGAGATAAGGCGGTTTATAAATCGAATAAATAAATAAATAAAATAAATAAATAGTACCCAAGAGGAGTATTAAATGCCTTCTTCCACATGGCCCCCTCCTTAATTCTGATGCAGTAGTAAGCCTCCCTTAAGTCCAGCTTTGATTTCCCTCCCTTTAGCGAGATGTGCTAGCATGTCTTTCATATGTTCTCCATAATGATAGTATTTAAACTTCTAAAATTCACACAGAGACATTTTGAGCCATCTTTTTTTCTAAATAACACTGGGGTTGCGATTTTTGGTTGGGCTGGTTCAATGAAACCCCTTGCTAGGTTTTTTTCAGTGAATGCCCTAGTTCTTTCAGCTCCCTCAGGAATGTGCTATACATCTTGGGTTTAGGGAGTGTGGCACCAGGTAGAATTTCTATCACACAGTCAGTAGAGCGTGGGTGGGGAATTCTCAGAGGCTTTTTCACTAAAAATCTCAGCCAAGTCTTTGTATTCTTTGGGTATGCCCTGGGTTGGCATGGTGTAAGCAAGCATTGCTGTTTCTCGGTGCTCTTCCCCCTCAGTTTCTTTATGTGGATTCTCAGGAAAAGTAACGTGCATATGAAATTTTATGGTTTCTTGATTCCAATTAATTTTGGGGTTCCATTTTTTCAGCCATGCAAGGTCCATACCATTCATGCCAGATGCCACTATGAATGTAAGTATTTCTTCATGGCTCCCAATGCCTATCTGTAGAGGCTCAGTGGCAAAAGAAACTGGTCCCCCCCCCTGCTATTGACAAATCTAGTTGTTAAAAACTAAATGTTAAAATGTTAAAAACAAGAAAAAAGTTAAGGAAACAATTGGTCCATTGCTGGGAGAAAGTGGCAAGAAGGTGACAAGGAACAGAGAGAAAGTAGAACTATTTAACTCATTTTTTGCATCTGTCTTTACACAAAGAGGAAAAAAACAGTCCAACCTATCAAAAACACTTTACTTTATTTTAAATTTATATACCGCCCTTTTCACCAAAAGGGACTCAGGGCGGTGCACAGAAAGATAAAAAAAAAACCACACAATATACAAAATTTAAAAAACAATTAAATCAATAAGACTGTGCTAAAATTGAATAAATAGTTAAAAAGATAAATAACGAATTAAAAGTCCCTAATCTATGTCAGGCCGGCAAGACGAAAGAAATGAGCTTTTACCATCTGATGGAAGAGACGTAGGTCCGTGATGGTACGGATATCGGGGGGGAGGTCGTTCCAGAGTGTTGGACCTGCCACAGAGAAGGCTCTCCCCCTGGGGGTCGCCAGTCGGCATTGACCGGCTGACGGCACCCTGAGAAGGCCAACTCTGTGAGAGCGGACAGGTCAAAGGGAGGAATGTGGTAGGAGGCTTTGAAGATGGTAACTACAACCTTGAAGCACACCCGGAAGACCACAGGCAGCCAGTGCAGCTCGCGCAGGAGAGGTGTTACGTGGGAGTAACGAGAGACTCCCAGAATCCCCCGCGCGGCTGCACCACAAAAATCAGATTAGGAACATAAGTTGAAATAGTGAGCAAGTAAGTGAGCACCTGTCTACCCGAGATGAGTTCAAATCACCAGGACCGGATGGATTTCTCCACAGGGTTCTGAAAAAACTGGCAGATGAGATCTCAGAACCACTGAACTATACCTTTCAGAGATCCTGGCTCACCGGGGAACTGCCAGAGGACTGGAAAAGAGCTGATGTGGTTCCCATCTTCAAAAAAGGGGAAAAAATAGATCCAGGAAACTATAGACCTATCAGCCTGATCTCAATACCACGGAAGATTCTGGAAAAGATAATCAGGCAACAAATTAGTGAACACCTAGAAGTAAACAAAGTAAGAACCAAAACCCAACATGGGTTTGTCAAAAACAGATCATGCCAGAGTAATCTTTTTTTTTAATATTGTTTTTATTTTTAATTTTCAAACAAAACACACCACCAAAAAATCCTCCTTCTTTACATACTGTAGAAAGTGTATCAGTTGGTTACAAAAAACCTTTCGTGCATCTCTTTCACAGTCATAATTCATATCAAATCAAATATTTTAAATCAGATATATTTATACATCATCATACCTCAATTTTCATTTGACTATAATTGTTTAAATGTCCTTCTTTATAAAATATTCCAAAATTTGAAACATAAACACATAGTGGCATTTCATTAAGTATTTCTAATATTATACAATAACTTTCTTATGGCCTATTCTAGATAAAAATCAATAATATTTAGTAATAACATTTCTAATTCTCCTTTCCAAATCACTGTTTACAATTTACATCAAATTTCCTTATGTTGAACCAACCAATATGTATTGAACCAATACATATTTATGAATTATTATCATTATCCCTCATTTGTTTGACTATATCCAGTATCATAACATTTCCCCCCATAATACTCAAAGCTTAACTAAATTTAACTTAATTCTTCTTTATTAACTTTTATATATAACAAAAATTTCTAATCTTCCTTTCATAGGTACAATTTAGTATTCATATCCAATTACCTCTTGTCAAACCAATACATATGTATACATATTATCATTATCTTTACCCATATCTACTATCACTAAATTTCACTGTTTAACTAATTTTAAATCATACACTTTCATCTATCAACCTGCATCTTTCCAATAATAATGCAATCTCATGTCTTTTGCCATTTGTGGGAATAATCATCTAATTATCTTCTTGATCGAATTTATGTGGACTCCTCTTCACAACTCATTGCTTATTGGATCTCTTATATAATCTTGATGCTTTCCATCTGTTTCCTTAATCAGTTTATCTTTAGTTATCAATGGTGTTACTGATAAGATTTCTCTCCTTAAATCCATCAAATCTTTTGTTTTTTCTTCTTCTGTACCTTGCCATCTAGGGTAGAGTTCCCGACCATGTAGCTCCCCTTTCCATATTCCACTCTTTCCATTTCCAACCATAATCCATTCACCATAAATATCTGCAGATTTCTTTTCTTTGTATTCATTTTTCTCTTTGGTTTTTAGGACTCTACCCTCCACTTTTTCCAATTGATAACCATCTCCAACTTCTCCATCATATTTTGCTGTTATATGCTCTATGTATATATTCTCTCTGATACATTTAATAACTTTTGGGTTTCAAACATTATCTTTTGCAATGTTAAGGTTTCTTTCTGATGCTGAAATTGTGCCATTATTGCAACTGGTATATATTGTCACTCTGGCTTTGAAGGCTCTTTATTAGATCAACCACAAATTCACAATAAAATCTTATTTTCACTTTTGTCTGGTTGGCAATAAACTTCAAAAAAACACCTGCATAAACAATTCATGCTCTTCTTCTTATCACTCTCTATAAACAAGCTGCAAGCCATTGAAGTGCAAAATCAAAATGATCAAAGAAGGAAGTGAAAGTGCTGTGTTTCCAATACCCAAATCTCCAGCCTCCAAGTGGCAGTATTGTTCTTTCCCTCTGGTGTTACAATCCTCTTTGTACTCCTTTTGTATCTTTTTTATATTCCAAGTTTGAAAAAGTAAAAAATCAAATTATTTAGTAAAATAAAGTGGAAAAAAGAAAAAGCTCATTTAGAAATAAAGAAGACTTTTAATCCATAGATTACAATAATAATAAAAAATAGAAGAAGAAAACTTAATCCATTCGCTTTAAAAGACTTGCATAAATTCCATCCATAAAATAATGTTTAAAAGGTAAGATAACACACTGCCCCATGCAATTCAAAGTTTAATTTCGCCACTTATTTCTTCTGTTATCGGATTTAGTTTAGTTTTAAGTTTTTTATAGGTAGTCTCTTTTAAAACAGTAAAAATTCCTCACCAGTTGTAAACACTTTCTCTTTCCGTTTCCTTCCATTCTGGAGCCGTCCCAACTTCATCAGCCTGGGGCTGAGCTTTTGTTGCCAGCTAGAAGAACTTTTCCTGGATCAATCAGAGACTTTGTGGTGTCCCTATGATCAGCAGGACGTATTCTTCCCATTCACCGTCTCTTCGGGATGGTTTAGGTCCGGTTGGACCACCCAGTGGCAAAAGTATCGGTGGCGATCTCAGAGCATCGAGATCACATGACCGTTTCATAGCAATGTTGGCTCCTCCTCTCTCCATGCCAGATTAACCTTATTGCATTCTTCGACAAAGTGACAAAATGAGTGGACCAGAGGAATACCGTCGATATAATTTATTTTGGACTTCAGTAAGGCATTTGATAAAGTAGACCATAACCTACTTCTAGATAAAGTAGAAGAATGTGGGATAGACAGCATCACCACCAGATGGATTCGTAACTGGCTGACCAACTGCACTCAACATGGAACTGCATCTACATGGAGGAAAGTATGCAGTGGAGTACCCCAAGGCTCTGTTTTAGGCCCAGTACTCTTCAACATTTTCATCAATGATTTGGATGAGGGAATAAACGGGGAACTCATCAAATTTGCAGATGACACCGAGCTGGCAGGAATAGCCAACACTCCAGAAGATAGGCTTAAGATACAGAAGGATCTTGACAAACTTGAACATTGGGCAGTATCTAACAAAATGAAATTCAATGGTGAAAAATGTAAGGTTTTACATTTAGGCAACAAAATGCACAGGTACAGTATAGGTCAGCGATGGTGAACCTTTTTTGGCTCGTGTGCCATAAGTGGGGGGAGTGCAGGGAGTTTGTGCGTGAGCATGCTGCACCCATAATGCAATGCGTGACCCCCCCCACTACAGGCACGATCCCCCCATTTTTTGCATGCTCTTTTCGCTCTCCCCAGGCTCCAGAGGCTTTATAGGAGCCTGGGGAGGTCGAAAACAGCCTACCCTGCCCTCCCCAGAGGCCCTCCGGAGGCTTCAGCAACCTTCAGGAGACTTCCCTGAAGCCTTTGGAGCACTCAAAATGATGCGCCGCTGAAACCGGACATGATGTCCGATTTGCTTGGAGTGTCATTTTGAGTGGATGTCACTTTTGGTTTCATTGGCATGTCATTTTGAATGGTCCGGAGGCTTCAGGGAAGCCTTCTGAAGGTTGCTGAAGCCTCCGGAGGGCCCCTGGAGAGCCTCCGGAGGGCCTGGGATGCCTCTGGAGCAGTCAAAATGATTTGCTTGGAGTGTCATTTTAAGTGGTCCTGAGGCTTAAGAGAAGCCTCCTGAAGGTCGCTGAAGCCTCCGGACCACTCAAAATGACGCTCCAAACAAATTGGACATCATTTCCAGTTTCGGCAGTGCATCATTTTGTGTGCTCGGAGGCTTCAGGGAAGTTCATGAAGCCTCTGGAGGTCCTCCGGGAGGGAGGCTCTTTTTGCCCTCCCCAGGCTCCTATAAAGTCTCTGGAGCCTGGGGAGAGTGAAAAGAGCATGCAAAAAAGGGTGAATTCAGCTGGCCAGCGCATGCATGCACGCTTGGCCAGCTGACAGGGCATCACCTTGCGTGCCCTGACAAATGGCTCTGTGTGCCTCACAGGTATAGGTGGTATCTTGCTCAATAGTAGCAACTTGACTTCCAGTTTCCGAAGGTGACGGACGTGTTTCGTCCGCCGCTTGCTTTCCTGGTGGGCTCCCTTGGGAGCACAGGGTGGTTCTGGAGGGACCCCCTGCCACAAGGGCGGCTCGTTAGGAGCCCCCAACTCGGCGGCAGCCAGTGGGATGCTCCCAACCACGCCCTAGGAGCCGGAAAGCAGAAGGGGGGAAATCCTGCCTCTTTGCCGGATGGATCCCAGGAGAAACAAACCAAATTGAAAGAGTAGCAAAAATGCCAGTGCTGGAGGGCTCTTCCTAATCTTCTGGATCACTGATGGAGGGCAATCGACAAAGTACTGTGAGTTTTAGTTCAATCAATTCAAACGGAGATTAGAGGGAGGATTTTTTTTCTTTTAACCCCCCCCCCCTTGGAAGAAGCGGCATTCAAATGATCCAAAATGGAGAGAGAAAAAGGACTAACTTGCCATTTGAATTAACTATGGGAGAGAGTATTGCAGTGGCAACAATGTTTCGCAGAACCCTTTCTAAAAAGCAAATTGCAAATTGCAACTTTTACTTTTACTTTTCTTCCCTCCCTGTGAAAGGGTGGGGCAAGATGCCTCTCCTTTGTTCTCTCCTCATAGCTTCTTTATACTAATGAAGCTTGCCCTCGGTAACCGCCTCCGAAGGACTCCTGATATTTTTTAACATCTCCCCTGAAGGCTCTCTTTGTCTCTCCTGCTACGTGGAATTCCTGGATGTGGATTATATGGTTTTATTTGGTTTTCTTTTGATGTATCTCTGAGACATGAGACAGTGAAGGAGAATTAGCTCTTTATTTGGATTTTCCTGATACCTTGAACTGTCCCGGACGTCTGCTCCTTTGACGCCATTTCTTTTACCACCTTTGAACTGAGACAATGGCTTCCAGAAAACCACCCACAGGGAAATCAATATCTGCCCCCTCTTCAGCAGCTTCCAGTCCAAGCATGCAACAGTCAAAAATTACTTCACTATTGCAGAAAGAAACTTCTGTAGAGAGCTCTCAGGAACTGTCGGTTGCTCAAATGTTTCAGGAACTTATGAGAAACATGAATGAATTGCGGAAAGAGAATGACAGACTTTAAAATAGGATTCAGAGAAACGCAGCAAAACACAACAGAAAATAAACAAAGAATTACGGTGTTGGAGGGTGGGGCAAACAGATGGGAAAAGAGGTTAAAGAAATTCGAAAGGAAAATTTAGAATTAGAAACATATATGTCTAAAATAGAATTTGAAAGAATGTCTTTTTTTCTCAGGTTCCAGAACATACCAGAGACAGAAAATGAAGATCTTAAAGATGTTATGAGTACAATATTAGCAGAATATCTTAAAAGAGATAAAGAACAACTCTGGTGGGATATAGACCTGGTTTATAGAATTAATTCAACTTATGCTAGAACCCACAATGTCCCAAGAGAGGTTCATGTTAAATTTCTCAGGAGATCCACGAGGGATGAGATACTGGGGGCCCAAAGGGGGGAACCTTTAAAATATCAAGACAAAGAAATAGCCATATTGAAACAAATTCCGAAAAAAAGAAGGAAATATTCCTTCCTGTCGAAGAAATTATATAATAAAGGAATTTGGTTTAAATGGTTATTGCCAGAGGGGATGCTGATCTTCTGGGAGGAGGGTAGAATAAGAATTAAAACATTAAATGAGGCAGATGCCTTTCTTCAAAAACATTCTTCCCTTTTAGAGGACAGCGATAGTGGGGGCGGGGAAAAGGACAACATTACACAAGGTATAGGAATGAAGGGAGCTACGGCGCCACCTGGTGACAGGGAAGAAGAAACAATAGCAAAAAGGCTCAGATCACAAAAATGATTTTATTTGAAATGTCATTGTAATTGTTGATATAATAGAAAATGGCAAAGAAAGAGATGATTGAACACATGGTACACAATGCAACAACTCTGTTTATATTTGTCCTTTATTTTTAAAATTGTAAACTTGTGAGGTTTGGGAGGGCTACCAACACCGACATGGGAGCTACCAAATTTTTTTATATACCCTATCCCCTTTCCTATGTATATTTTAAAAACCAATAAAAAAATTTTACAAAAAAAAATAGTAGTAACTGTGAGAGGGATCTTGAAATCCTAGTGGACAACCATTTAAATATGATCCAGCAGTGTGCAGCAGCTGCCAATAAAGCCAACACAGTTCTAGGCTGCATAAACAGAGGGATAGAATCAAGTGAAGTGTTAATACCACTTTATAATGCCTTGGCAAGGCCACACTTGGAATACTGCATTCAGTTTTGGTTGCCATGATGTAAAAAAGATGTGGAGACTCTAGAAAAAGTGCAGAGAAGAGCAACAAAGATGATTAGGGATTGGAGGGTAAAACATATGAAGAATGTTTGCAGGAACTGGATATGTCTAGTCTAATGAAAAGAAGAACTAGGGAAGACATGATAGCAGTGTTCCGATATCTCAGGGGTTTTCCACAAAGAAGTCAAAGATAGTCAATAGTCAAACTATTCTCCAAAGCACCTGAGGGCAGAACAAGAAGCAATGGATGGAAACTAATCAAGGAGAGAAGCAACTTAAAACTGAGGAGAACTTTCCTGACAGAACAATTAATCAGTGGAACAGCTTGCCTCCAGAAGTTGTGAATGCTCCAACACTGGAAATCTTTAAGAAGATGTTGGATAGCCATTTTTCTGAAATGGTATAGGGTACCCTGCCTAGGCAGGGGGTTGGACTAGAAGACCTCCAATGTTATTGTATTGTATTGCATTGCATTGCATTGCATTGCATTGCATTGCATTGCATTGCATTGCATTGCATTGCATTGCATTGCATTGCATTGCATTGCATTGCATTGCATTGCATTGCATTGCATTGTTGGTAAAACATGATGGGGGTTTTTAGCTTCCTTACATTAATCCTCAACTTTCATACCAGGGTTGGGATGATCAAAAAGCGGGTGCATCTTGAGTCCACTAAAACAGATTTTTATCTTCCTCTCCCAGTTATGGATAAACAGTCTTTAAGGGGAGGGTAAGCGGTTTAATTGGTTTGCTTAGCAATGGTTCATCCTCTGGATCACTTCCGAATGAGTTCGGTTCGTCCTGCTGAGAAGCCAGTTTCCTCATCAAAGAGTGGAGGGGGTGGAAACACTACAATCTCCCTGCTCCTCAGGGCAGTCTCCTTCCTGTGCTGGCCAGGTTTCCTAGGCTCCCCCTTACCTGGACGGGCACTCTGGTTTCCAAGTGGGTATTTGAGAATGACATTATACATCTTAGTGCCCCTCCTTTTCACACTTGAAACAGGCTGAGGGTTTTGGAGACGATGTGAATTGAAAGGGTCTTGCTTCCATTGGGGTGGGGATTTCTTCCACTCTCATCCCCACTCATTACTGGTTTCTAGCCATATTGATCTCAGCCTCTTTGGAGGTGAGATACTACTCATGTAGGTGATTTGGTGCACCTTGGGCCACATAGGCATTGTAGAGGTCATCACTCAGCCCATCCTTGAAACAGCTTACCAGGATATCTTCTGGCCAGTTTACTCGACATGCGAGGTCTCAGAATTCTTCAGTATACTTTGCCACTGGCCACCATCCCTGCTTCACAACTTTAATGCAGTCACATGCTTTGCGATCTGAGAGGGGGTCCTCAAACCGTCATCGCAGGGCCATCATTAAATGGTTGAAGTCCTCCAGTTCTGGTGCATCAGCATTATGTAGGGTCACCATCCATCTGGTAGTTGCTCCTTCCAGGGCTAGGGTAACAAGTTGCACTCAGGATCCTTAGGTTTGAAAATCACACCCATACTCTTGCATGTAGGTGAGCATGTGTGCCATAAAGATTCCAAATTGTTGCAGATCCTCATCAAATTTCACCCCAAGAGAAAGAGTTTTTCTTTCCAGTTGCGTGGCTCGGGGTTGGTTGGGAATGGGCCCCAGTCCACCTGCCTCCTGGAAGAGGGTTTGCTGGGCCCCCTACTGCTGTGCCATCTGCTTGCTGAGTGGGCCCTTAGGGGGTAACCCCCCTGGCATCATCCACAGCTGCTGCTCTTTCAGTACTTCTTTGCTGCCATTCTGGTTCCCCCTGGATATTGAGATTTTACAAAATCTCCATCACCAACTGGGTTATATGTCTCTTCAGATGATCTTCTCTCAGTAATGCTCCAATTTCCACCCCGGTTTTCTGTTACCATGGGTGAGGGTGACTCCTCTGGTTCTCCCATCCCAGCTGTCTTTCTTCCCTATGCCAATTGACCAGTAGAGCTTTTGGGGGTGCTCCATGATCACCTCATCCTCTCTGATAGGGTACAGGGAGCAGGCCTTTGATTGGGGCAAGGTTGATTTCTCCCTGTAGCATTCAGCTCCACCCCCACCCCCCATTCACAATTTTGCTCAGACATGGTTTACAAGGTCCCCTCGGTAAAGTGAAGATTGCTTCTCCAGGTTGACCATTTTGCTGATGTTCTGTAAGGATTGCCTTTCCTTTTAGCTTAAGAAAATGAGGACTCTTGAAACAAAGTATTTCAAAAGGAAGCTTTTATTAAGCAGAAGTGAAAACAATAAGTTCAAAGCAACATCTGAATCCCCTTAGGGAAGACAAGTAGAATTAAAGCAGCAGAGATCCCTCCCACTTATCAGAATGCAGATTTTAGCCAATACATGAGTATGAAGGTGGTTCCTTTACCAGCTGCCCTGAGAACCACATAAGCATACATTCCCATGGCCATCTTCCATTAGACATTAAAATGAACCATCCCACATGGCCATCATAAAAATTCCCCAAAAGATGAGATCTCAAGGTGCTTCAATGCCAGGAAACAAGTTGTAAAATATCTTTGTCACATGCACTACTAATACATTGAATCCAAGCCCCCCCCCCCCCCCCCCATTGCATGGCAGTATCACTTTTAGAGCTGACAATGAGAATCTAGTAAAATGGCTTTTGTAATCATGAAAATACTATAGAGAAGCACAAGCAGCTACTTGGGTCCTCTGTGGAGAAGGGCGGGATATAAATATAATTAAAAAAAAATACTTAGTAATATATGATGAAGATGAAGAATGAATAAGAAATATTTTAGAATAATATACATGGACATATGAAATAGGAAGAGGAAAATCAGCATGAAATAAAATCTATCTTCTTTTTCACCCCGCTCTCTCTTCTGTGTCCCTTTATATTTACAGATAACAAAGATTATGATGCCTATTTGTCATATACCAAAGTGGACCCTGACCAATGGAATCAGGAAACTGGGGAAGAAGAACGATTTGCTCTTGAGATCTTACCAGATATGCTTGAAAAGCATTATGGGTACAAACTATTCATTCCTGACAGAGATTTAATTCCAACTGGAAGTAAGTTTTTAAACACACACACACATATGCACATACACTCATTTTGCACATACAATGTGCTGTTTAGGTACATTTTCATGCAATACTATACTAATGCTGTTTATTCTACATTCCATTAAGATAAGTAATCAAAGCATATTAATAATTACAATGGTACTAATGCTAAAAATAATAAGCACTATTATAATATGCTAGCTTTTATTAACATAAGATATATAGTAACAGGAATAAATGTTCTTTGAAAAATTTATTGCATATTATAGCTAACTTAAAAACCTGCCATAATTAAAAAGTGTCTAGTCTAACTGAAAGTGTCTATATAAAATTTTGTCTTATATCTTCTTGTACATACAAGAATAAAATATTCCAAATATTTTTAACAGCAGTAAAACTAACAGGAGAAAGAAATCAGTAATTTGTCAGTTTCCTAGAACTGACTATATATTCTAGATATACTCTAGAACTAGATTAATATAGTTCTAGAATATATCGAGATTTTGCAAGACAGTGTTTAAATGGTTTCCTATCCTTTCACTACCACAAACATCCCATGGAGATGAAAAACTATCTGAAAGGTCAGCCCATCAATAGAACTCTATCCTTTAACCTAGCATAATTTCTATTCTTTATTAAGTGGAAATATACTTCTTTGAAGCCTGAAATAGCATAGCATAGCACAGCACTTAAACTTATAAACCGCTTCACAGTGCTTTACCGCCCTCTCTAAACGGTTTACACAGTCAGCATATTGCCCCCAACTATCTGGGTCCTCATTTTACTGCCCTTCGAAGAATGAAATGCTGAGTCAACCTTGAGCCAGTGAAACCCCAAAGTGCTGGCAGCTGGTGATCAGCAGAAGTAGCCTGCAGTACTGCCTTCTAACCACTGTGCCACTGCGGTTCATAAATGAAACGCCCCACCACGGCTCTTAAATGAAATGATGGAGACTACTAAGAAGTATAGCACACAAGAGAAAATGTCTTTGGATTAATAGCAATATACTGTAGCATCACAATTTTTTATCAGTTGTTTTACTCAAATATAAACTATCTTTTTATAATCATCTTTTTCCATTGACAACTTAGACCAAATTCACCTTTCCATGATAAAATGTATTTTCTCATAGACACCAGCCACTGAAAGTGTATATCAGACAGGCTTCAACGGTTCCAGTTAAATAAAGATGTCCTTTTTGCCTTTGCAATTTGCACAGATATAACGTGCCATATTAGTGGAATGATGAAATGATAAAATTAGATTGCATTAAGCTGAGATATACTCCAAAAGTGGAAAAATATGTTCATCTGCATGCAATAAAAAATCTACAGTATATAGGACATATTCTATAAAAACAAATATGTATTGTAGAAGCAGTGGCTCTTTCCTTGTGTGTTTTTTTTAAAATTAAATTTACCGAAGTACTGATTTCCCCCTTCCAGGAAATAAAAAGGAAATATTTCCTTATATTCTTCATTCAGAGAAGGTTGCTCTCTATTTGCTTCCTTGAAAGGGGGAAAGACAACTCTGCTAGCAGTTTTTATACACAGCTCTTCCTATTTTCTTTCTATTCTTAATGGGTTCTCACCTAGGAACAATACCTCTGAACAGAGATTTATATGTGAATACTTCTTTCCAAATTTACATTGAATGCTTTTTAACGTGTAAATTTACTTATTTAAGATCTGCTTACAGATCACAGTCCAGGTATAGGGTTTTTTTTCTGATCTTGAGTTGCTCTTTTGCTTATCAGCCTACATAGAAGACGTGGCAAGATGTGTAGACCAAAGCAAACGACTGATAATTGTCATGACTCCAAATTATGTGATCAGAAGAGGCTGGAGCATCTTTGAATTGGAAACCAGACTTAGGAACATGCTCATTACAGGAGAAATTAAAGTGATCCTCATTGAATGCAGTGAATTGCGAGGAATTATGAACTACCAGGAAGTTGAGGCACTGAAACATACCATCAAGCTTCTAACTGTTATTAAATGGCATGGACCAAAATGCAACAAGTTGAATTCCAAATTCTGGAAACATTTACAGTATGAAATGCCTTTTAAGAGGATAGAACCTATTACCCATGAGCAGGTTTTAGATGTTAGTGAGCAGGGGCCTTTTGGGGAATTGCAGACAGTCTCAGCAATTTCAATGGCTGCTGCTACCTCCACTGCTCTTGCCACTGCCCACCCTGATTTGCGTTCCACTTTTCATAACACATATCATTCACAGATGCGTCAGAAACACTATTATCGAAGCTATGAATATGATGTACCTCCTACTGGCACCCTGCCTCTTACCTCAATAGGTAACCAGCATACTTATTGCAATATCCCAATGACACTTATTAATGGACAGAGACCACAGACAAAAACTAACCGAGAGCAGAATCCTGATGAGCCTCATACAAACAGTGCAATCCTGCCCCTCTTACCACGGGAAACTAGTATCTCCAGTGTCATTTGGTGACATCGGTCCAAGGGGGAAGTCAGCTCCCTTGATCAGAAGCAAGGTCTGCAGTCTGGTGCCTGGAACTACATCCTTGACTGCTGCTGTTAAACATGCATTACAATCTATGAATTATGAGGAAAAACAGGGTCTTGTACATATGGTTTTGGAAATTTGTTTGCTGCATCAGTCTTTCTATTTTACCCTTGTCTTTACCATTCACATTTTGATTTTGTTTTATATGTCTTTAAGATTTGTATATTTACATTTTTTTAAAAAGAGAGGAATGAAGAGACTGCTGTATAGCTAGGGCTGAGGTTTATTTCTTCATTAGTATAATTTGAGTGCGTGTGTGTGCATTTTAAACATTTTTTTGGGGGGGGGAATGCTTAGATAAAACTGTTTTTAATCTAGAAGCAGTATCCATTTTTTGGTCTGCCATCCCCATTGTCTGTTTGTGTGTGCGTGCATGTGTGCATATGTGCACGCATGCACATGCATATATGGTGCCTATTGAGGTAAGCGTGAAATCACTTGTTCTTGGAGTCCCCACAAATGTTTCATAATCTTTTCTTCGTGTTTTTATCACACTGCTACACTCTGCCCTTTTCCCATCACCTTTTTAAAGCAGCACACTGAGTAAAATTAAAGAGTCTAATTGTCTAATATTTCACATAGTAAATACTTGTGAACAACAACAATGAAAAATCCAGTCTGTATTACTTGCTTCACAATAACCACTATAACCACTATGGAATTTATAAGAAGAAGAATAGATTTTTCTGTTTGATTTTATGAGTTGTTTGTATACATTTTATATAGAAATAACATGCCAACTCTAATTCATTCACTTCCTGGGAAATTGTTGGATTTGTTTGTTTGCTTGAAATCAATGGTTTCTTTTCTTATTTACATTCTTCAAATGAGATTATTGACATCTGCCAAGGAAGTAAGGCAGTAGGCACTGTGAAGCACATAAAATCCTGCAGAGATTTCCAATGATGGCTTCCAAACCAAACTATAATAGAAGACAATATCTAAAATGGTTTGTCACGTATTACATAAAATGCTATCTTTTAAGAACTATGGAACATACTTTTTCAGCCAAGTTTGGAACATATGTATATTCAAGTTTGATCATCACCTTTTCTTTTTACTGATACATCCAGAGTTTAGCATTCTTTATTATTCATTATTATCTTTTCTTAAGCTTGTAATAACACTACATTTTTTAAAATTCCAAGGTTGTTTAAAGGAGATCTCAGGAGGTTGCAAAAAGTAAATTCCAACAAACATCAATATTTTATAAAATATTAATATTTAAATCAGAAGGAGAAATGTTGGAAATAATGTTATTGAATAAAATAAACTAGTTTTATTTTAAATGTATTATTTCATCTTTAAAGAGTTAAAGAAAGAACATGTATTTTGGCTTTGCAATTATTTTATGCATAAATTTAAGGACTGAACTTTGCCCATTTGGATTCAATAAGAATTTGCCATAAATATTAACAGATTTAGCTCTTCATTCACCTACTGTTAACAGAATGACCACTACTATTATTTCCACCAATCAATGTAATAGCCACCTTTCATATAAGAAGGTAGCCAAGAGTAAATTATATGATTACTATAGAACTAGACTAATAGAGCACATTTCTTACAACATAAACTGATGTAGTAGATTACTGATATTAATTAATATGCTAAAGGAGAATATAGCATTTTTTAAATGTTGCTTTAAAAATGCAACAATTTAACAGCAACAATCATGTGAAGCTGCAGATCTTTTTCTTCATTGGAAAGAAAAGGAAAGAGTTTTCTACATAGTTAATAAGACAATATAATGGATTTTCTGTGTGGTTATTTTGACTGCCATATAAAGGCCTATATTTTGGGTCAAATAAGATGTTATCAATTAATTTTAAGCTAAAACTTAGATGCTTTGTTTCCATTGGTACATGAAAAATTACTGGTTATTATGGTGTAGAAAGTCAAGAAAACACTTGAAAGTTGAATTAGGATGCATATGGTGTTTTTGACATAATTTAACTAGCAATATTCATTTCTGTGACTGTTCACAAGTCCTTTTCTAGTAGTTTGTTATTTTCCTTCACACACACATAAGAAAAAATGTGGACATGCGCCAAATAAATACAATAAGCATAAAATGCTGTCAAGTAGGATTTAAAAGTTCATTCTTTGAAAATTTAAAATAATTATTACTGGTTATAGACACCTGCAAGGCACTAGTGGAATTAATCAATTTTGATAAGATTCCATATCTGAGAACTCCAAATAGCTAACAAAATATGCAACAGCTTTTCCTTTAAAATGTTTAATCTTATATTTGAGTTGTGAAGTAATGTAAAGCATTACAATCTGGCAACAGTCACACTGTAGCAGCATGGTATTCTTTGAAATTTTTTCCTCACAAGGAACACTTTAATCCTCTGTTTTTAATGTAGATTGGAGTACTTTGAATAGCATGATTCAGGGATTGATAGATACTATTTGATATTCATGCTACTTAAAGATTTTATTATAATGCTTTGTCATATTATTCAGAAAGAAATGACAGATTTGGTTTGGGGAAAAAACACAAAACAAATGAAAAAAACCCATTAATGGTTTGAGAAACAAGTCATTCCTTTTCTATAAACAGCTGTTTGAGAAACAGTAAAGGATCTGTCATATGTTCAAAATGCATACTTAATGTTTGACTAAAGTTCTGTTAGAACACAAAATAAAAAGAAAAAATGCCCTAATTATTGGGCTCCATTCTTCTTTACTGGGGAAAGAGGCGGGAGGAAAATGTTCTACTTTTGCAGTGTTTGCATGCAAAGCCAAATTTCAGGGCCATCCTTAAAATAGAATGTGTGTAAAGAAAGTTCAGTGTCTGCAAATGTTAGCATGTATAACTTTCATTTCAAGATTGCTGAAATAAAATTGAAAACTTAATTGGTAGGAAAAGGATGGTTTTCTCTTTCAAATGCCATTACTAATTGTAAGGCTGCATAATCTCATAGCTATGTTTGAATATTTTGTTAATACTGAGCTACAAAACTCAGGACCTTCAAACCTTCACTGTCATCTTTTATTTTTGTAACATAAAAGCTCAAAATGAAGAAAGTAGTAAATGGATGACTAAAGGCATTATTTTTTTAAAAAGCATTCCTATGAACACCAGCACTATAGCTTGACTAAGAATTAAGATATAAGAGTTAAGATATTCTACAAATTTTCACAAATTCCTCCTCCCAGTTGCAGTCTATTGAAAAACTAGTCCAAACATTATGATAATTCCAGAATAGTATTGGAAATGCCAGTATTGAGATTATCTCAATTTTGTCTTTATTGAAAAATCTTTGCTGATAGTTACTTCCACAAAATGTAACAAGTAGAAGCATCTATCTGGATACAATACATAATCCTGGAAACAATGAATTTTATTAGTACACACTATTCTTTTTATTCCTCAGCAGTGCTTTACACAATATTTTATGAGATAAAGTCTAGACAAGTCAGTTCATGAAGATACTCCAAGTCGTGAAATAAACACAGTACTGAATAATATAGAATTCTTCCTGTCTAGATATTGATTTCATAAGCTGAATAGGGTTGGATACATTTATTTACATCCAGTGCAGTGGTGGGTGCCAATTTTTTTTACTACCAGTTGGGGCATGCTCACGCGATGCTTCTGTGCATATGTGGGTGGGCGGAGCCTTCTGCCACTGCTACTACTGGTTCAGTTGATCTGGGCTGAACCAGGAGCAACCCACCTCTGATCCAGTGTGTGGAAGTAATGGGCTTCCTTTGCTGTATGTTTCAGCAGTAACTTGTTCTTTGGTAGAGATGCAAAGAGCATAACTCGCTTATTGGAAAAGTAACACTCAGACAACATTCTGGAAGTGGATGCAAGTATACTTGATGTTTTCAGATTTTGTTCAAGTTGATATAAATAGGGACTTTACTGACACACCTTTTGAGTCATGTGTTGGAATCTACCACCCCTGTGAATTATTTCTGTTCACGAATATGTATTCTGTCTGAATTATTTATACAAATCCACAAGTTAACTCTTGAATTTCTGTCATGACCAGAGGTCCTCTTAAGAGACCAAGAAAAAGGGAAAGTACAAACCCACCCATTCAATGGCAAAAAATTATATAATTAGCTTATACAAGTGATATCACCAGAAATTCTCAGCTGTTGACTAGGAAGGATTAAATAGTCAGTTAGCATGCAGAAAATATGGACCTTGTACTTTACCAAAGTATCATATTATCTGTAAACTATACAATTGTAGCTAATATTTCCACACGTGTAAAATGGTTTCTCATGTTATAACCACTTAACCCACCCACCCCTTTCCAAAACCCATATGTTGTATTTGCTGCCAAATTGGAAATAACTATTATGATATCCTATTAATATGTAGTAAATTTTACAAAAAGTAAATATTTATACTTCAGTAACACTAAAAGGATAGGTCTGACAAAGTCTAAATTTATTTCCCTTTCTTTATATAAAGTAGCTTTATCCGTGTGCAAAACAGAATGTTAAAATTTCTATGTTGATATATAGGCATACTCTTGTAAAAATAAATAGGGATGGAAAAGAAACTGCCTAGCTTTCATAAGCTAGCTAACTTAACTAAGTTTGACCAATCATGTAACCATGGTCATTACACTTACATGAACATGATCTGGAGATTCAACATTCTCGGTAACACTTTAAAGTCTGAAAAACTGTTTCAGAGATCTAAATTGAATGGTAATGCTTGTCCAGTATACCAACCAACTTGCCACAAAGCCATATTAAGGAACAGATAAATAATGATTATTTTGTATTCCTTCGTTATCTATTATCCAGCATGCTCAGTGGTAGGATTCAATTTTTTTTACTGTGGGCATGGTGTGGCTTGATGGGTGTGGCTTGGTAGGTATGGCAGGAGACGAATACTGCAAAATCCCCATTCCCTCCCCACTCCTGGGGGAAAGATACTGTAAAATCTCCATTTCTAGCTCACTCCAGTGGAAGGATACTGTAAAATCCCTGTTCCCACCCCAAATTTAGATTTATTTGATTTATAAACCGCAACCTATCTCCCCGAAGGGACTCAGGGCGGTGCACAGGAAGTTAAAAACAAGTATAAAATAAATAAATAAACACACCATAGAAAATACACCACAGTAAAAGCTGATTAAATTTAGGAAGCCCTGTTCTAAAAACTTAATACAAATCCCACTAATTAAAAACCTCAACCAATTTAGAACACAGTCTATATAAAATGGGCCCAAGGGCTAGGCCAGGCCGGCTTGATGGAATAGGTGCGTCTTCAACCGCTGGCGGAAGAGACGGAGGTCAGTGATGGTCCGGAGTTTGGGGGGAAGGTTGTTCCAGAGGCCCTTCCCCTGGGGATCGCCAACCGGCATTGCCTGGCTGACGGCACCCGGAGAAGACCCTCTCTATGGGAGCGAATCGGTCGAAGGGATATATGAGGTAGGAGACGGTCTCGCACATAACTAGGCCCCATGCCATGGAGTGCTTTAAAGATGGTTATCAACACCTTGAAGCGCACCCGAAAGGCCACAGGCAGCCAGTGCAGCTCGCGCTGGAGAGGTGTTACATGAGAATGCCGTGAGGCTCCCATAACCCCCTGTGTGGCCGCATTCTGTACCAGCTGTAACCTTTGGGTGCACATCAAGGGGAGCCCCATGTAGAGAGCATTGCAGTAGTCCAGACGGGATGTCACGAGTGCTTGAGTGACTGTGCAAAGGGTGTCCCAGTCAAATAAGGGGCGCAACTGATGGACCAGGCGAACCTGGTAAAAAGCCCCCCATGGCCACGGCTGTCACATGGTCATCCATGGTCAGCCGGGAGTCCAGGAAGACACCCAGATTGTGGGCCCTCTCCACGGGGGCTAACAAGTTGCCCCCAATGGCCAGTGTTGGTGTGAACTGGCTGAACCGGGACATCGGAAACCACAGCCACTCGGTCTTGGACGGGTTGAGTTTGAGTTTGTTACTCCCCATCCAGACCCGTATGGCGTCCAGACACCGGGACATCCCGTCAACGGCATCGTTGGGGTGGTTTGGGGTAGATACGTACAGCTGAGTGTCATCAGCGTACTGATGGTACTCTACCCCAAAACCACAGATGATTTCACCCAGCGGCTTCATATAGGTGTTGAACAGGAGTGGCGAGAAGATCGACCCCTGAGGTACCCCACATATAAGGGGCCTCGAGGTCGACCTCTGCCCCCCTGCCAACACGAATTGCGACCGACCGGAGAGGTAGGAGGAGAACCTCTGCAAAACAGTGCCTCTCATCCCCAACCCCTCCAGTCGGTGAAATAGGATACCATGGTCGATGGTATCAAAAGCTGCTGAGAGGTCTAATAGGACCAGGATAGAGTAGCAACCTCTATCCCAAACCCTCCAGAGATCATCCACCAACGCGACCAATGCCGTCTCAGTGCTGTGCCTAGGTTGGAAGCTGGTCTGGTGCGGGTCCAGATAATCAATTTCCTCCAGGTGACGAGGGCTGTGCCACCACACTCTCTACAACCTTCGCTAAAAAGTGAAGGTTGGAGACCGGATGATAATTTACCAACAATGCTGGGTCCAGAGAAGGCTTCTTGATGAGGGGTCTCACCACCGTCTCTTTCAAGGCGGCCGGCAAGAACCCCTCACTCAAAGAGGTGTTCACTATGTCCTGGAGCCAGCCTCGTGTGACCTCCCAGGATGCCAGTGCAAGCCAGGAGGGACACGGGTCCAATAAACATGTGGTGGCCTTTAGTCTCCTCGACAACCTGTCCATATCATCGGAAGTGACAAAGTCAAACTTCTCCCATAATACTGTCTCAAGACCTGCCTCGGATGATCCCTCTAGACTACTTTCTGTGGAGGTCAACTTGCTCCGAATCTGCACGATTTTATCCTGAAGATACTCTCCAAATTCCTCTGCTCTGCCCTGCAAAGGGGCTTCCCGGGGCCTCTGTTGAAGGAGGGAGCGGGTCACTCCAAACAGGGCAGCAGGGCAGTTATCTGCGGACGCGATAAGAGTGGCACAATAATTACGTTTGGCCACTCCTATCGCCACTAGGTACGTCCTCAAATGGGATCCTACCTGTGTTCAGTCAGATTCGGACTGTGTGGATCTCTACCTGCTCTCTTGCGGCGTTTCATCCCCCTCAGCTCCTCGGAAAACCAGGAAGCCTGGGTGGATCGGCACCACATGAGAGGCCGCAAGGGTGTGACCCGGTCCAAGGCCCCCATGACTGCACTATTCCATGCGGCCACTAGGTCCTCAGTCGAGTCGCAGGTCAAGGTCACAGGTAATGGCCCAAGCTCCGTCTGGAACCTCTCAGGGTCCATCAGGCGCCTGGGGCAGAACCATCTTGGAATCTCTGGTTCTGCCTCTCCATGGTGAGGTGTGACGATTGGAAAGTGTAGCCGAAGGTGAGAGTGATCTGACCATGACAGAGGTATGGTGGCTAAATCCCCTACACCCAGATCACCCAGAGATGAAAATTAGATCCAGTGTGTGTCCCCCCTCATGTGTGGGGCCCTGAATTATTTGGGTCAGATCCATGGCTGTCATGCAGGCCATGAACTCCCGAGCTGCCTCGGACGTCTTGTGTACCGATGGCAGGTTGAAATCCCCCATGACTAATAGTCTGGGAGTATCAACCGCCACCTCGGCGATCGTCTCAAGGAGCTCGGGCAGGTCTGCTGATACGTAGCAGGGAGCCAGGTACACAATCAGCAAGCCCAACTGCCTCCCTAGGCCCCACTTCATGCAGAGGGACTCACAACCGGCAGTCTGAGGCACAGTGGTCTCTCTTGGCTCGAGACCTTCCCTAACCATAACCGCCACTCCCCCACCCCTATCTAGGGCCCTTGGCTGATGAAATGCTCGGTAACCTGGTGGGCACATTTCAACGAGGGGAAGTCCCCCCTCGTGGCCCAACCAGGTCTCCGTGATACCCGCCAGGTCCGGCTCCCCCTCAGACACAAGGTCATTAATGAGGGGGGCTTTGTTGACCACGGACCTGGCATTGCATAACATCAACCTGAGGCCCCGGCTCTGTGAACCTTGACCACCTAGATTGCGGGGGGGGGGGGGGCACAGGGAATTGGGACATGGGACCGCCTGTAACCAGCAGCCTCGTTCTCCCAACAGGTGGCATGCTCCCTGTCCCCCACCGTTCCTACCCTTCCCCTGAACCGTTCTGATGGCAAAGCCCTCTATAGGATCAACCTCACCCACTAACCTGCTTTCCAGCTCCATTCTCCTCTGCAGGGCAACAGAAGAAGACCCAGCCAATCAGCTGCGACTCAGGAGGCAGCAAATAGAAGGGGCAGAGCCAGCCAGAGGTGGTATTTGCCAGTTCTCCGAAGTACTCAAAATTTCCGCTACCGGTTCACCAGAACCAGTCAGAACTAGCTGAACACAACAATAGCAATGAAATTGCTATTCTTGGTGTCATTTTCCTCTGACTTTTCTACTGGGGGATAACATACATAGAGCACTGATATGACGTAATCTCTCAACCTTACATTTTTTTTATTTAAATTTAAAACAAAAATAATGCAAACAGTACATATACATCTGAATACAAAAAAAGAAAGACAAAAAAGGGAAAAAAACATATTACAGTGCACCCCAACCCATGGTGATCCTTTTTTTCTCTCCCATCCCCCTTACGTTTCTTTATTTTAGTGCAGGGACAACCAAATTTACCCCTTACGTTTCTTATACAATATATTCCAATTGTGCCCTTATCATCTCCAAAATAACAGTTGGTTTATTCCCTTTGCCTTCCACCAACACAGTTTTTATAAATTCCCCCCATATTTCATTATTTACTTTAATCATCCCTTTTTTAAGTTTCATTTCTGGTATTAATTTATCATTTGTTGTCATACTCCAAATTTCATTATACCACTCATTTCTTTGAATATCCCAATTTCATTCCCAATCACAGCCATCACTAAACTAGCTGCCATTATCAAATTTACAATCAATTCCTTTTTTGTTTCATTTATATCCCGTTTTTCCACCAGTAACAGTAATGTAATCCTCGGTGACATGCCTAGATTTACATTCAACAGTACTCTAATTTCTCTAAACACACCATGTCCCATATTTTCGTGCACTATCACAATCCCACCACAGATTTTTATATGTTTCAACCTCTTTCTTGCAGCTACATATTTGTATACCATCTATTTGATTTAATTTACGTGGTGTTAGGTACCACCTCCATATTACTTTATATCCGTTTTCTTTAATTCTGATATATTCTTATATACTCTTCTATTCCAAATATTTTTCCAATCATTATTATTTATTTCTCCCAAATCTGATTCCCAAATGAATTTTAAACCTTTTGGCTGCTTTTTTAATTCAGTTAATATTCTATATATTTTCTCTATTCTTCATTTCCCTATATATTCTTCATTCATCTCACATTCTTTTATAATCATTTCAAATTTTGTTAACTGTCTATCTTTCTCCTTAAATATTTATTCCACTTTTATCCATTTCTCTAATTGTATTAAATTCAACCAATTTAATTTAACATCTGCTAAAACGTTTTTTAGTTGTGTTATATCATATATCTTGTTCTTCCAGTCTTCCCATTTATATATCTGATTTCCTTTTAGTTTGTTAATCCATTCTTTGAATTCAATCTTAGGGAATTTCTCCATTTTCATCACCGATGTTAAAGGAGAAATTCTGGCATTAGCCGGTATCTCTATTTATTCCATAATTCCATCATGTTTTTTAAAAAGGGATTTTGTATCCTCCTAACAATTTTTAATATCCTTTTTAAACCAATATGTTTCTATAGGATCACCTATTTCCCTTAACTGTTTCAACTCTATATCCCTCCATATTAAATATCTAGTTACTCCTATAACATCTGGGACCACCTTTAATTGATTAGCTATCCAATAATTTCTAATATTTGGAAGACCTAGCCCACCCTTTTTAATGGTTCATCCATAATGCTTTACTTATTCTTGTTCTCTTATCTCCATTACAATACACCTCCAGCAACCTGTGTATTTGCTTTAATTCTTGATCCGAGAATTTAATTGGGATCATCCAAAGCAAAAAAATATTTTTGGGGAAAACGTTCATATTTTTTTCATTGCAATTCTTCCAAACCATGATAATTTTTTTTCCTCATATTTATCTATTTTATCTTTTATATCTTTCTTTAACTTTTCATAATTTATTTTCTTTAACTCTTGAATATTTTTGGTAGAATAGTAGAATATTATCTACTATTTTAATTTATATTTCCCTTTAAATATCTCCACATCTTCTTTACTATAGAAGTAATCAGAAACTATATTTCCCAAATTCATTCAAGTGTAAATATATCCTTTCTATAGTAACTACGAGATTTTGAAATGTTAATAATGTATCATCTGCAAACAAATTTATTTTAGTTTTGCTCTGTACTCCAATCTCTTCAATCATTGAATCTTCCCTAATTGCATTTGCCAAAACCTCCATCAATAATGCAAATAAAACTGGGGATAAAGGGCAACCCTGTCTCATTCCCCAGCTTAAAGTTATTGCCTCTGTAACATCATCACTGATGGCTATACTTGCTTTATTCTCTGAATATAGATTGTTTATCACGTCTAATTTCCCCCCCAAAACCTAACTTCTCTATTAATATCTTTAATGTAGGCTATTCCACACAATCAAAAGCCTTAAATAGATCTAATGCTAATACACCTGCATTTAATTTTTGATTCTTTATATCAAGAATCAAGAACCCTATGTTTAATACCCTTCTTACTATATCTGACATTTGTCAGCCTCTTATAAACCCACACTGGTCATTTTTTAATATAATTCTCCATAAATATATTCAATCTATTTGCCAATATTGCTGTAAAAATCTTAGTGCCATGATTACTAAGTGATGTTGGTCTATATATGATCCTGAGTTTGTATGATCTTTACCTGGTTTCGCTATCAGTATTATCAAGGATTGCTTCCAGGAACATAGAACATTTTTGCCTTCGATTATTTTATTATACACTAGCTATACCCGGCCACGCATTGCTGTGGCCCAGTCTGGTTAAATTGCCAACCACTCTGTGTGTAGATCTACACCTGCACACATACACACAACCATCATATAAGGCCCAACCTACCTACCTACTGTATTTCTCCCTCCCTCTCTATCTATCTCTCTACCTACCTACCTACTGTATTTCTTTCTTTCTCCCTCTACTTACCTACCTACCTACTGTGTTTCTTTCTTTCTTTCTTTCTTTCTTTCTTTCTTTCTTTCTTTCTTTCTTTCTTTCTTTCTTTCTTTCTTTCTTTGTATCTATCTATCTATCTATCTATCTATCTATCTATCTATCTATCTATCTATCTATCTATCATCTATCCACCTACCTACCTACCTACCTTATTTCTCCCTCTCTATCTATCCCTTGGGGGTCATCTAGTCCAACTCCCTGCCTAGGCAGGAAGCCCTATACCCATGATGGCGAACCTATGGCACGGGTGCCACAGGTGGCACACGGAACCATTTCTTAGGCCACGCGAGGCATTGCCCTGTCAGCTTCAGTGTGTATGTGTGCCCTGGCCAGCTGATTTAGGCCTTCTTTTGAGGCTGTTTTTTGCCCTCTGGAGGTGGGGGAAGGCCTTTTTCACCCTCCCCAGACTCCTATAAAGCCTCGGGAGCCTGGGGATGACGTAAAAAGTATGCCAAATGCAGGGGGTCATGCATATAGCATTATGGATGTGGCACACCTGTGCACATCACTCCTGCACTCCCCCTGCTTTTGGCCCGCAAGAAAAAAAGGTTAGCCATCACTGCCATAAACCATTTCAGACAAATGGCTATCCAACATCTTCTTGAAGACTTCCAGTGTTGGGGCATTCACAACTTCTGGAGGCAAGCTGTTCCACTGATTAATTGTTCTAACTGTCAGGAAATTTCTCCTCAGTTCTAAGTTGCTTCTCTCCTTGATTAGTTTCCACCCATTGCTTCTTGTTCTGCCCTCAGGTGCTTTGGAGAGTTGGAAGGGACCTTGGAGGTCATCTAGTCTAACCCCGCTGCTCAAGCAGGAGACCCTATACCGTGTCAGACAAATGGTTTTCCAGTCTCTTCTTAAAAACACATCCAGTGTTGGGACATCCATAACTTATGGTGGCCTGCTGTTCCACTGATTAATTGTTCTAACTATCAGGAAATTTCCCCTCAGTTCTAGGTTGCTTCTCTCCTTGATTAGTTTCCACCCATTGCTTCTTGTTCTGCCATCAGGTGCTTTGGAGAGTTGGAAGGGACCTTGGAGGTCATCTAGTCCAACCCCGCTGCTCAAGCAGGAGACCCTATACCGTGTCAGACAAATGGTTTTCCAGTCTCTTCTTAAAAATACATCCAGTGTTCAGGCATCCATAACTTCTGGTGGCAAGCTGTTCCACTGGTTAATAGTTCTCACTGCCAGGAAATTTCCCCTCAGTTCTAAGTAGCTTCTCTCCTGGATTAGTTTCCACCCATTGCTTCTTGTTCTGCCCTCAGGTGCCTTGGTGAATAGCTTGACTCCCTCTTTTTTGGGGCAACCCCTGAGATATTGGAAGGCTGCTATCATGTTTCCCCTAGTCCCTCTTTTATTAAACTGTATTTGCTGTCAGATGGGTGGTTCTTTGTTACAGTTTGGTTCAGTTCGTATTAAAGTTTAAAGTAGCTGCCTGCCTCCGTGTTTTTACCTCAGAGAACAGTCTTGAGCAGTATTTCCCCCCCCCTCTATGGGCCACCTGGAAGTTTGCTATCTCAGTGCCTTTTTGGCCCCAAGAGGCCTCCATGGCTGAGGAATGTTGCCTGGTGGGAGGAGTTACAGGGAAGTGAAAGCACATTTCAGTGGGTACATTTTACATGTGTTTTCCTTGATACATGTGTGCTAGGCACAAAATGAGTAGCTATTCTATTATCGGAAGTCCTTGGCTACATTGTGTCAAAAATTGAAGCAAATCGGTCCAGTAGTTTTTGAGATTAGTGGATTCATACAAACTATTTTACATTTTTATTTATATAGATTATCTTCATCTTTGGCACCAATAGCTCTTTGAAAATTTTATAATATTCTACACCTAATCCATCTAACCCTGGTGCCTTACCTATTTTCAATTTATTAATAACTTCCACTATTTCCTTTTCTTTTATTTGTGATTCCATTATTTCTTTATCGTTTTCTTGAATTTTGCAATTTAAATTCTTCTCTCTATATGCCTGACTTTCATTCACATTTATGTCATTTCCCTTATATAGCTTTTCAAAGAACTTCTGAAATATCAAAAAAAATTCTCTCATCATATTACATCTTTCCCCCTTGTCGTTCTTTATTAATCCAATCAGGCTTTTTGCCTTTTTAGTTTGTGTGGCTCTAGCCAACATTCTAGAATTTTATTACTATTTTCATAAAATTCCCTATTTAAGTATATTAGATTTCTTTGAACCTGTTCTACCTCAATATTTTGTAACTCTTTTCTTTTAGCCGATAGTTCTAACATAATCTTATTCTCTCTACTTTCTATATATTTAATCTCTAGTTCCCTAATTTCTTCCTCCAAACACTTTATATATTACTCTTTTTGTTTTTTATATTATTAGAGTATTTTATCCCTAAACCTTGCACTACTGCTTTCATTGCATCCCATATTACACCTGTATTACTACCTCCCTCTTCATTTATATTCCATATTTCTTTTAATTCCCTTTCCATTTTTCCTAAAAGCTCTTTATTTTTAAAATTTCTCAAATCCATCCTCCATCTGCTTGCCTGTTTATAATCACAATAATTCCACAATAATTCCATATCCATAGTTACAATTGCATGATCAGATATTTTAATTATTTTTATCTCTGCTCTTATTATTTTAGATAATATTTCTATTCTTGTAAAATCTTTATGTTTACCAGAAAAAAATATGTATAACTCTTTTGGTTGCCATGTAGTTCTCTACAGACATCTTTCAGTCTATTTCTATTAATAAATGTTCTTACATCTGCATTATTATAGTTTATTTCCTTTTTTGATGGATTGGATTTGTCAATTCTGCTATCCACAATCATATTATAATCACCTGCCATTATCACATAATCTTTTTTGACTTCTTCTATTTCTTTATATACCCTATTATAAAACTCTCTTTGATTTATATTATACAAATTTGCTCTTGTCCATAAATCAAACCTTGAATTATAAGAAATCTTCCCAACCATCCCTTTTTATAATTTTTAATCATAAATTCACATCTTTTACCTACAATGATTGCTACCCCTTTTACTTTTGATGTACCAAATGCCCAGCATAACTTAAGTTCATTTACTCCTTCTTTCTTTTGATGTGTCTCTTGTAAGAATAAAATATCTATTTTTTCTTTGTTAATTTATTTTTCAATTTTTGCTCATTTATATTCCCCCACCCCAAGCCATGTACATTCCATGTAACTACTCTCAATGATTTCCCCATCTATTCCTCATATTACATATTCCCTTTGATTTCCATTTGTGCTCTAACATAAATCTTACAAAACTAAAACTACATAGTATGCATATTACCCCAAAACATAAATAATCTCTTTGTTATATTCTCAACCTACGACCAAGCCATTCAGTCTAGTGAACTGTAATTGACCCGGTTGCTTGTTATACATTGTGAACAGCCAGTCACGTCTGATTGGCCAAGACATGGCTGGCCAGATTCAGACTTCCTGTCTGGCTGAAGTTTTCCCGCTTGAAGCTAAGTATAAATGGCTGTCAAGCAGGGAAGCCAGCAGAGAAACCACGCTTTTTGAACCTGTATATAGTTTGATGATTGTTCCAATAAATTCTGTTCTAATGACTAGCCTGTGTCGAACTGAGTTCCTGCAAACTTAACACTGACGATGAAGGTTTTGGGAACAGGCCTAGTCTTTGCCTTCCTGTCATAGGGAAGAAGCCTAACGTTTGTTCCAGCTAGACGGGTGAGGGACGACCGGCACGATGACGACGATGCCACCCTTCGCACCTTTCGACGCCACTAAAGAACAATGGGCTTTGTTCCTGGCCCGGTTTGAGTGCTTTTTGATCGCAAACGATTTTGGCGAGCTGTCCCCCGCACGGAAACTCAGCATTTTCCTAGGGTGTGGTGGCCCCGAACTCTTTGCAACCGCAAGGACCATCGCCACGCCGGCTGTGGTGCATTAAGTGCCCTGGGATGATCTCCTCTTCATGCACATTACGCCCCGGTGCCATCTAGAATTGCACACCGATACGCCTTCCGGCAGTGAATCCAGCAGCCGACCCAATCAATCGCCCAATTCCTCCAGGTGCTGCGAGCCACAGCGATTCCATGTGAATTCCCTGCCACATTCCTCGAAGAGTCACTATTAGAACAATTCGTCTGTGGCGTCCGAGACGTCCGCCTAAAACGCCGTCTCCTCGCCAAGACTGTGATCACCCTCGAGCAGGCAGTGGAGGAGGCTTGCGCTGCCGAATTGTCGGAGCTATCTATGACCGACATGGGCCACGCTCACCCTCCTGTTTTCCCGTCTCCAAAGGCCTGCCTAGTGGATGAGCTCGCACCACTGGAAGACTCCGACACCGACGACCAAGTTGCCTGCATGCGCATCACTGGCCACAAGGCACACCGCTCTCCTGCCACCCGTCCCAGTTCCACTCCTTGTTTGGGGTGCGGAGGGGATCATCAGAGGCCAGACTGCCCCTTCAAGTCCTCCGTGTGTCACCGTTGCGGCCGCAAGGGCCACCTGGCTGCTGTCTGCAGAGCCGCGAATCCTGCTCCAACGTCTGCAGCTCCCTCATCTCAGGCCGCCCGGCCTCCACACTAACGCCATGCTACTCCACCGAAGCGACCTAATCGCCGGCCAAGCCAACCCACGGACTGTTTTGCCCTTTCCGAGACTCCTCCGGCCGTCTGCTACGAGCTCACAGACAGTACGCGCCTAAAGACAGTGGTGTGTCTGGAGGGGGTGGGGGTGTCTATGGAGGTGGATTCTGGATCCTCCCGTTCTATTTTGTCCTGGGCACAACTCTCAAAGTTGCGCCCTACTTTAAAAAAGAGGGATCCTTCTCCTATCCTGACTGTCCTTAAAGACTATCAGGGTTCCTCGATTCCCACTCTTGGACAATGGGTTGTGCGGGTGGACTACGGGTCGTTTCATGGATCCCTACCCATTTTGGTGGTGGCCAATCCCCTGTCCGCGATCATCGGCCTGGGCTGGTTTAAAGCCCTGGGCCTGTCCGTCCAAGGAGTGCATAGCATGCCAGCTGCTTCCCCGGTCAAAGACGTGCTGGACGAGTTCAGTGATGTCTTCGATGGCTGCCTTGGTGCTTACAGGGGCACCCCAGTTTCACTCAGCGTAGACCCTCAGGTTGCTCCTATCCGTCTGAAGGCCCACAGGTTGCCGTTCGCGCTGAAGCCCAAGGTTGAGGCGGAGTTGGACCGCTTGGTGGCGCAGGGCGTGCTCGAACCCGTTGATCAGGCGAAATCGGAGACCCCAATAGTGGTCCCCATTAAGCCCGATGGGTCCGTCCGCATATGCGCCGACTACAAATCCACCTTAAACCGAGGACTTCAGGCAAACCCATATCCGGTTCTGGTAGTGCAGGACCTGCTCCACTCTTTAGGACGGGGCTGCATATTCACGAAGCTGGATATGGCGCAGGCCTATCAACAACTACCGGTGGATGATGAGGCTGCCGAGGCACAGACCATCGTCACCCACCGAGGGGCTTTTCGTTGTCGCCGATTACAATTTGGCGTTATTTATTTTATTTATTTTATCAAATTTATACCCCGCCCTTCTCCTTGTTAGGACCCTCCTTGTTAGGCGTTTCCATAGCCCCAGGGATCTTCCAGAGCCTCATGGAACGTTTGCTCCATGGGCTCCCTAGCGTCGTTCCTTATTTTGACGACGTTCTGATAGCTTCATCCAGCATATCAGAACTCGCCAAAGTATTACGGAAGGTCCTCTCGATTTTCAGGGGCGCGGGCTTAAAATGCACATTTGCTGCGCCGCGGGTAGAATTCCTGGGCTTCATGATTGATGCCCAGGGAATTCACCCCACCCCCTCGAAGGTCGAGGCAATCCAAACCGCCCCCACACCTGCCTCTAAAGCGGAGCTGCAGGCATTCCTCGGCCTTTTAAATTTCTACGTGCCATTCATCCCTCACAAGGCCTCGCTAGCAGAGCCGCTGCATTGGTTGCTCGACCGATCCACGGCCTGGCGCTGGGGCAGCCGCAAAGCGCATGCGTTCGCGGCTGTCAAAGCTATGCTTATGTCAGAGGCTGTCCTAGTCCAATATGATGACAGGCTGCCTCTGATTCTAGCATGCGATGCCTCCCCGTTTGGTCTGGGGGCTGTCCTGAGCCATGTCCTGCCCGATGGTTCAGAAGCACCCATAGCTTTTTATTCTCGGACAATGTCTCCTATGGAGCAAAACTACAGCCAGATAGACAAGGAGGCTCTGGCTGTGATGTCCAGGATTAAAAAGTTCCACACCTACCTGTATGGGCAGACCTTTTCCGTTGTCACCGACCACAAGTCTCTCCTTGGGCTGTTGGCCGGTGACCGTCCGACCACCCCCATCCCCTCTCCCAGATGACCCTGGCAGTGTATGACTATACGCTGCTATACCATCCAGGCAAGCAGATAGGGCATGCCGATGCCCTTAGCCGCTGCCCCCTCCTCGAGGTGGACCCCACACCAGTTCCGGCCCTCTCCGTCCTGGCCGTGGCTGAGTCCGACCTCCCCTTGTCCTCTTCAGACATAGCTGCTCACACCCAGACCGACCCTGTCCTCGCTCAAGTGTCCAGATGGGTCATGCGTGGGTGGCCGTCGGGCAGCGTGGCCAAAGAGTTTCGGCCCTACAAGACACGCCAAATGGAGCTTTCACTCCATTGTGGGTGCTTGTGCTGGCGGGACCGGGTCATTGTTCCTTTTCCCTTGCGACGCCAGGTGCTACAATCCCTCCATGCTAACCACCCGGGCATAGCTCGAATGAAGGCATTAGCCAGGAGCTATGTCTGGTGGCCCGGCATGGACACGGCGGTAGCCACCTGGGTCGCTGCGTGTCCCAACTGCAAGTCTTCCCGTCCTTCCCCACTGGTGTCACCTCCCAGGGAATGGGACATCCCCAAGATGTTTGCGCATGCACGAGTAATGGAGTCGGTACCTTGGAGATGGTAGAGGACCGAGGTTTCCAAATGATCCCGGAGGTGACTACCAGCCCTCTCTGACCATCTACGAGGGCTGGTTCAGCGAGAAGGGCAACCCGCCATCACACCGGGAGGTTTTTGGGGTCGGCGGTGTGACGGCTGAGGCAGGAGCGACGGGAGTGGTGGACGGCTGAGCGCTGCCTGAAACAGCCTAGAGCAGCCGGACGGAGCAGCCGGCTGAAGCGAGCGGCAACATCGGCCCGGCAAGATCAGCCTGGCGGGAACATTGGCCCCGCCAGCATCGGCCCTGGGAACATCGGCCCCAGCCTGGAGCGGCAGCATCGGCCTCAGGAACATCGGCCCCGCCAGCATCGGCCCCAGGAACATTGGCTGCCTGGAACGGCAGCATCGGCCCTGGGAACAGCGGCCCCGGCCTGGAGCAGCATCGCCCCCCAGTAACATCATCCCCAGCCTGGAGTGGCTCGGAGCAGCTTGGAGCGGCCTGGAGCGGCCTGGAGTGGCCTGACGGGAGCGGTAGATGGCTGAGCGGCCTGATTGGAGCGGCCGGGAGCGGCATGAAACAGCGCAGAGGCCGCAAGTGACCCGGATCGTTTTTGGAGGAATCCCGGCGGTAAGACCAGTCCGGGAAGGATGGCGAGGTGCAGAATGGCGGATTGGTGAGGAGCGGCTTGCCATTTTTCCGGCGTAGCTCTGGGTAGGCAGAGTCAGAAGATCATTTCCAGCGGGAGGATCATCGGCGGGGGATGGCAAATGGCAGAGGCCCTGAAAGGCCTCGGCCTTAGCACTGCCCTGGAGTATCTGGAACAAAGGACAACTAGGCCTGGAATGACGGCCAGACCGTAGTAAGTGGCAGCTGGGCCGGGCATTTTGGATGTCCATCGGGCCGCATGGACTAATTAATGGCGACCACCTGGCCCGTGCGGTGTTTACTCGACCCGGCCTTGGTATGGAGGTGATCGGGCCGGATAACCGAGGAACGAAGGAACCAGGGAGTTTGGGAGTGAAATGAAGGAAGATTATAGGAGGGTCGGTATTTGGCTCACTCTGGACTATCTTGGGGGTTGATCGAGACAGAGACAATAAGGCAGACTGGCTGAGGGCTTGCGAACTATTCTCCCTCCGCCTGAAAAGCCAGGCTTACGCTGGACTCTGGACTCAGTTGGACTATATTAACTATTAAATATTCAATCTATGTCCTCCTTTTATTTCCCCCCTTGTCCCCTCCCTCCCCCTGGTGGGTAGATCTCCCTTCCCCATGTATGTACCATCTCTCCTAGCCACCCGATTTAAGGTCATCATATTGGCACCTTACAACTTAGCCCTGACTTGCAGTTACCATCATAGTCCCTTGGAGCTGACAGGGACCCTTAGAATGATATCTTATTCAAGGTCCGATCTCCTTTGCCTGCGGGAGCTTCCTCTCTCGCAGGCCTTGCCCCCTGGATTAACACGGGCCCACCTCGAGGATGGATTGGTAGATCCAGAGAGGTGGGCGAAGCGCAAACTCAGGGGTTTTTTATATAAATATTTAATTCGGCTTTTAGGGGGTTCCAGGGAGGAGGGAGGGGATAGTCAGGCGGGGGAACGTCAAATTATTAGGCAGGCTGGCAGAAGTAGAGAAACGGAGGAGGGGGAAGGGGGGGTCATTTCCACTGAGGTATTTTCCATCAGTTCGGTCTTGGGGAGGGGCAGGGGCAGTGGGAGACAGGATGGACATTACCGGTTGGAGGACCGTGGCCGCTGGTTACGGGTGGTCACGTGCTCCAACCCCCCATGCTCCCATCGCAGACTAGGTGGGCAAGAACCACAGACCCGGGGCCCTAGACTGATGTTATGCAACGCCAGGTCCGTGGTACAAAAGCCCCCCTCATCCATGACCTTGTGTCAGAGGGGGACCCGGACCTGGTGGGTATTACGGAAACCTGGTTGGGCCACGAGGGAGGACTACCCCTCATAGAAATGTGCCCACCAGGCTACTGAGCCTTCCATCAGCCTAGGGCCCTGGGGAGGGGTGGGGGGTGGTGATTATGGTTAGGGAAGGTCTTGAGCCAAAGGAGACCATGATCCCTCAGAAGACCGGGTGTGAGTCCCTCCTCGTGAAGTGGGCACTAGGGAGGCAGTTGGGCATGTTAGTTGTATACCTGGCTCCTCGCTATGCAACAACAGCCCTGCCCGAGCTCCTAGAGGTGATAGCCGAGGCGGCGGTTGAGACCCTCAGACTATTAGTCATGGGGGACTTCAACCTGCCGTCAGTAGGCGAAACCTCTGGTGTAGCTCGGGAGTTCATGGCTTCCATGACAGCCATGGACCTGACCCAGGTAGTTTTAGGCCCTACCCATGAGGGTGGACACACCCTGGACTTAATCTTCGTCTCGGGACAGTGGAGTAGTGATCTGGGAATAGGGGATTTAGCCATCACACCCCTGTCATGGACAGATCATGCTCTCCTTCAGCTGGACTTTCCGATCGCCGCACCTCACCGTGGGGAGGCGGAGCCTGATGTTCCTATATGGGTCCGCCCCAGGCTCCTGATGGATCCGGTAAAGTTCCAGAGGGAGCTTGGGCCAATTCCTGTGGACTTGCCCCGCGACTTGACTGAGGACCATGGTTAAGTGCGGCCATGGGGGCCTTGGACTGAGTCGCACCCTAGTGGCCTCTCTTACAGCGACGAATCACCCAGGCTCCTTGGTTTACCGAGGAGCTTAAGGAGATGAAATGCCACAAGAGACGCCTAGAGAGCAGATGGAGATCCTCTCGCTCCGAAGCCGACCGAACTCTAGTGAGAACCCATATTAGGACTTACTTAGTGGTGATAAGGTTGGCCAAGCATGAGTATTGTGCCACCATTATTGCAGATAACCGCCCTGCCACCCTGTTTGGGGTGACCTGCTCCCTTCTTCACCAGAGGCCGTGGGAAGTCCCTTGACAGGGTTGAGCAGAGGAATTTGGGATTTATCTGCAGGAGAAAATCACTTGGATTCGGAATGAGCTACCCTCCATCGAGAGTGGTCCAGTCGGACTGTCCGAGGCTGTTCTTGAGACACCATCCTGGGAGGAGTTTGACTTTGTTACTACCGAAGATATGGACAGGTTGTCAAAGAGACTTAGGGCTACCACATGTTTATTGGACCCGTGTCCCTCCTGGCTTGTACTGGCATCCTGGGAGATGACACGAGGCTGGCTCCAGGGCATTGTCAATGCATCTTTGAGTGAGGGGTCCTTGCCTGCCATCTTGAAAGAGGTGGTAGTAAGGCCCCTCCTCAAGAAGCCGTCCCTGGATCCAGCATTATTAGAGAACTATCGTCCGGTCTCCAACCTTCACTTTTTAGAGAAGGTTGTAGAGAGTGTGGTGGCCCAACAGTTTCCGCGACACCTGGAGGAAATTGATTATCTAGACCCGCGCCAGTCCGGCTTCTGACCCGGTCACAGCACCGAGACGGCATTGGTCGCGTTGGTTGATGATCTCTGGAGGGCGCGGGATAGAGAATATTCCTCTATCCTAGTCCTGTTAGACCTCTCAGCAGCTTTTGATACCATCGACCATGGTATCCTATTGCACCGATTGGGGGGGTTGGGGCTGGGAGGCACCATTTTAAGATGGTTCTCGTCCTACCTCTCTGGTCGGTCGCAATATGTGCTTCGAGACCCCTCCTATGTGGGGTTCCTCAGGGGTCGGTCCTCTCGCCCTACTATTCAACATATATATGAAGCCGCTGGGCGAGATCATCCGTGGTTTTTTGGGTGGGATATCATCTGTACGCTGATGATACTCAGCTGTACATATCCACCCCAGACCACCCCAACGATGCCGCCGAGGTGATGTCCCTGTGTTTGGAGGCCATACGGATCTGGATGGGTAGTAACAAACTCAAGCTCAACCCTGCCAAGACTGAGTGGCTGTAGCTTCCGGCACCCCGTTCAGCCAGATTAATCCAACTCTGGCCATTGGGGGCGAAACACCGGCCCCCATGGAGAGGGCCCGCAATTTGGGTGTCCTCCTGGATTCCCGGCTGTCCATGGAGGACCATGTGGCGGCCGTGGCCAGGGGGGCGTTTCATCAGGTACGCCTGATGCGCCAATTGCGCCCCTTACTGGACCAGGCTGCCATGCGCACAGTCACTCAAGCACTCATGACATCCCGACTTGACTACTGTAATGCTCTCTAGATGGGGCTTACCTTGAGGTGCACTCGAAAGCTACAGTTAGTCCAGAATGCAGCCGCGCGGGTGATTACGGGAACGCCTAGACACTCCCATATAACACCAATCCTGCGCAAGCTGCACTGGCTTCCTGTGGTCTTTCGGGTGCGCTTCAAGGTTTTGACGACCATCTTTAAAGCGCTCCATGGCTCGGGACCTAGTTACATGCGAGACCGTCTCCTGCCCCATACATGCCTTAGACCGATATGCTCCCACCGAGAGGGCCTTCTCAGGGTGCCGTCGGCCGGACAATGCCAACTGGCGACACCCAGGGGAAGAGCCTTCTCTGTGGCGGGCCCTGCCCTTTGGAATAACCTACCCCCTGAACTTTGCACCATCTCCGACCTCCGCCTCTTCCGCCAGTGTCTAAAGACACACCTGTTTCATCTAGCCGGCCTAGCGTAGCCTCCACAATGACTATCTTAGACAGTTTTAAATTTTGGGGATTTTAATTTGGTTTTAGCGCAGGACAGTTATTAAATAAGTTTTTTAAATTTTTTACTTGATTTTGTATGTATTTTTAAATTCCTGTGCGCCGCCCTGGGTCCTTTTGGAGAAGGGCGGGGTATAAATTTAATAAAATAAATAAATAAATAAAATAAAATAAGAGCCCTTGGTCCCGGCTCCATATTGATTTTGCGGGTCCCTTCCATGGCCAGTCCTTCCTGGTGGTGGTGGACGCGTACTTCTGCTGGGTGGAATTGGTGCTTATGGCCTCCACCACGGCGGAGAGCACAGTCCGGGCTTTGCGTCGCCTCTTCCAGGAATTTCTGGCATTGCAAGGGATCTGCCATGCACCAATGGCTCCCTATCACCCGGCGTCCAATGGCCGCGCGGAACGAGCTTTTCGCTCGGCCAAGGAGGCCTTGGCTTGGTTTGACAAGGGAGACTGGCCAGCACGTGTGGCTGCTTACCTCATGGGTCAGCATTCCACTCCTTGCCTGGCCACAGGGAAGAGCCCCGCGGAGCTCTTGATGGGTCGACGCCTGCGGACCGTTTTGGACAGACTGCACCCCGACTACGATGCAGCAGAGCAACCTGGGGGCTCCCCCTCCCCGCCTTTTTGCCAAGGGCGACCTAGTCTGGGCTAGAAATTATTCGGGTAATCCTCGCTGGGTTCCTGCATCTGTCATTGACCGAACCGGCTCCTGTTCCTATAGGGTCAGGCTGTCCGATGGAACTGAATGGTGGCGCCACCTGGATCAGCTGAGGCGCCGCCTGCCCTTGCCGGCCTTTGCCACTCCAGGCCTGTCCTGCCCGTTGGCCACCGTTGGGCCACTTCAGTTTTCTCAAGCGGAGGCGCAAGGGGGTTTACAAGTTCCAAATTTTCCCGTTCTGGACTATACATTTATTCAACCACTGGACTCTTCGGCTTTCCGTGGCGTAAATTCACAAGCCGCCCCAATCGGAGGCCCACCAGGACACTCCGCCAATTACCAACGACCACGCCTCTTCCCCTGTCCGGTCTCCACACCCCCTCGCTTGAACTCACCTGAGTTGTCATCTTCGCCTCTTCCGACTCCACCTCCGGGGGTAGGCCGCAGTGACGCATCCTGGAGCTTCACTCCCCGAGGGGAGGAGCTTCAACAGGAGCCTCTTACCTCGGCGAGTTCTCTGACGCAACTGAGGCGTTCTGGGCGGATCCGACACTGCCCCGCCTATTTGGAGGACTACGTGTGCGCAGCCATCTGGACTGACAGTTGTATGTAACGCATGCGCATTGACTAGGGGGAAAGGGGTATTATATCCTCAACTTACGACCGAGCCATTAAGTCTAGTGAACTGTAATTGACCCGGTTGCTTGTTATACATTGTGAACAGCCAGTCGCGTCTGATTGGCCAAGACGCGGCTGGCCGGATTCAGACTTTCTGTCTGGCTGAAGTTTTCCCGCTTGAAGCTAAGTATAAATAGCTGTCAAGCAGGGAAGCCAGCAGAGAAACTACGTTTTTTGAACCTGTATATAGTTTTTTGAACCTGTTCCAATAAATTCTGTTCTAATGACTAGCCTGTGTCGAACTGAGTTCCTGCAAACTTAACACTCTTACCTACCCATAAACATATATAATGTCCCCCTTCTCTTCTTCAGGGGATCTTCCTCCTCTCCGCCATAGAGCACCTCTGGGCAAGAAAAGAGGAGCATCTATACATGGACTTTGGTCGCCCTCCCTTAGCCATCTTTACCCTAATTCTACACTCAAACGTATGTTACAACCCATATCCCTTGATATAAGTATTACAAATATTTATATGCTATTTCTACAACTCCTGTTGCTTCAATGAGCCTCCCTTTCTGCCACAGATCTTCTTGCTTCTTCTCCATCTCCCTTCTTGAGAATTTCAACATCTCATTCATTTTCTGCATATGCTCCCTAAACATGATTCTGAACTCGATCACCTCCTCCTTTGTTTCAACTTTATAAAGTCTTCCACCATATGGAAATCTAAAAAAAAACTGGATAGCCTCAGCTATAATTAATATTTTTTTCAAAAGTTGACACCTCTCTCCTTCATTATAAAGTCTTGCTACTTAAGTCTGGAAAAACCTGTATCTGATGGCCCCCAAATACTATCATCACTATATTTCATAATTTATGCATAATTTATGCAAACAAATTCATTGTAATTTTTACAATGACAATAAAGTATTATTATTATTATTGTTCTTTTTTTTTTTTTGCATAAGACCAAAATTTTATCACAATGTCACTCGGATATTTTCTTCCTAACCTTTTTGGGCTGCCTCTATGTATTGCATCAATATTGTATCTTGTAATTGGGACATAGGGGAAAATCAAGGTAGCCCAAGGTTGGGTCAATTTTGCTTCATTTTCTTCACTTTTCTCTGGGTATCCACGTATTTGTAGATTTGAGCTGCACTGACAGTTCTGTATCTTGAGCAAATCTTTTTTCACCTGATGCATCATAATCACCTGGCTTTTTAACACCCTATCACCGTGATGGCGAACCTATGGCACTCGTGTCACAGGTGGCATGTGGAGGCCTCTCTATTAGCATGCCACCACACATGCACATGCACCTCCCACCAGTCAGCTGATTTTTGGGTCTCTGCAGCACATGCTGTTTAATTAAGGTGACCAAATTTTGAAACTTCCAAAGCGGGACACTGTCGACAAGGGAGGGGGCACGCCCGCGCCCGCTCCGGCGCAGCATGCGCCTGTGCAGAGGCGGCAGCGGTGACCCGGCGGCATTGAGAGCCGCTGGCTCGGGTGGGAAGGCGGCCCGAGCCGGCCGCTTTCAGCTTAGGCCATCACACCGGCATGATGGGCTGACAGCGGCCGGCTCGGGCCGCCTTCCTCCGTGCTGCCAGCCCGCACACACCGCCACCTTTAAAGAGGGCCCCATGGGGGGGCGCACCCTCCGGCGTGGCACACGCCTGCGCAGAGGACACGCTCCCACCCGCCCCCGCGGGGCCCTCTTTATAGGCAGCGGTGCTGAGAGCCGCTTGCTCGGGCGGGAAGGGGAAAGACGGCCCGAGCCGGCCGCTGTCAGCCCATCATGCCTGCGTGATCACTGATGGCCCGAGCTGAAAGCGGCCACCTCGGGCCCTCTGCGCAGGCACGTGATGCGCTGGAGTACATGCGCCCCTCCTCGGCCCCGATGCCCGAGCTGCCCAGCTGGCACTCAGAGGTGCGCGCCTCTGAGCGCGTACAGAGTGTCCGCCGCCTGCCTGCAAAAAGCGGGACATTCTGAAGAGGGGGCAGGGCGCGGGACATCTGCTGGTGAACCGGGACTGTCCCACCAGAAGCGGGACGGATGGTCACCTTATATTTAATCAAAATGCAGTTAAAACTCTTTACAAGCCATCAAGAATATAACTATATATATCCAACATGAACAGGAAGTGTCTCACAGGAGCAGATAGAGGTAAATCCTAGAGAGGCAGGAAATGCATCACTGAACAATGGAAATGAATGTTAGAGAGGAATAAAGCTGCATACAAGGCAGACATAATACCTGTAACAGTGTAGGCATGTAGGTGGGGGGCACGGGGTATGTGGTGCTCCCCCCTGCACTCAATTTTTGGTCCCAGGAGGCTTCAGGGAGGCCTGCTATGCCCAAAATGGTGCGGAGTGGTCTTGTGTGCATGCACAGGGGTGCAGGGTGCAGGATGTCACACATGCATTGTATTATGGATGTGGGCACATGTGTGTGCTGTTGTGGTGCGCCCACACACTTTTGGCATGCGACGAAAAAAGATTAGGGACATAAATATTAGGACATAAACATCAATGGGGTAGAAATCTGCATAAACAAGCAGTCATATTTTTTACTACAAGCATTAAACTTTAGGAACATTTGTTAGCTTCAAAAAATTATGAATTAGCATATTGGGGGTGTTAGCATACTGGGGGTATTGATTAAAAAATGTCTTATGTTTTGTCTGGGTATGTCTAGTTTAATAAGAAAGAAGGACTAGGGGAGACATGATAGCAGTGTTCCAATATCTCAAGAACACTTACTAGAGCAGCTAACATCCTTCCCTGCTGGCTTCCCCATTGACTTAGCTGGGGGGAAGCCAGCATGGAAGCCAGCATATTGATAAATGTAAGCTGGTTGCCAAGGGCCCATATTGGGATCACATAACCATGGTATGCTGGGATGGCCTGGTTGTAAGTACCACTTGTTCAATGCTAACTTTGAATGGTCTCTGAATTAATCAAGACTTTCAGGAGGTAAAGTTTATATGTTCATAAGTTTCATCTTATGTATTTAAAAAGACTAATTTCACTTATATTTTACATTGTCTCATTCTTAGTTAACTGAAACAGGCATAATTTAATACATAATGAAGTTTGAATGCTAATTGAAAGTCTAGGCTGGAATCAAGTTAAATAAGCTTTCAAAAATGCAGTCTCAAAGAGGGTCATTCAAGATTTTTAAATAGTTCAGCTATTTTAAATAGTTAAGAAATTTTTCCTTCAAGTTCCACAAATTTTAAATCAGATTCTTTCGTTTTAGTTTCCAAATCCAAAGCCAATTGTTCAACTTTATTATCCACCTTGAGCACCACATCAGACAGACCCTTAGCTATTATTTGTATATTTTTATCAAGCTGCTCATATTTATCCATATTATCCTGGACCATTCCTTTAACTTCTTTAATTTCTTTATCTATAAAGATTTTCAAATCCTGGAGGCTTATTATCTCTGTCTCCGGTTGCATTAGAGCTGCGCCAGCTGGGGGACCTCCCCTTTGCTTCGTTGCCATGCTAATAAAGCAAACTTCTTCACAAAATACTCTTCAAAAGTAAATCAGATTATATATTAGCTGACTTTCTTGTACTGCTTTCTCCTTCCCCATTCCAGCTTTAACTTTCAGCCAGGGTAGGATACTTTATAACAAACTGGAATACACAAACCGGTTAACTTTCGTTTCCTTTCCACTGGAGATTAACGCCATTTTAAATCCTTTGTTTTAAATCCTTTGTTCTAAATTCATACTATTCGGGTTTCAACACTGCTATTCTTTAGAGATTTCACAGGCTTTGAATACTTGCGATTTTCCTTGGCTTGTTTGGAATGTGGATTGAAGGTTGAGTCTTGTTCCGCTAAAAGTGGAGGTTTCCAGATGCTCGGAGCAAGCAGCTGCCTAGAAGAGGAGCCCCTCCTTGCTCGCACCCCAGAGGCAAAAGAAACCCCCTGGGGTGCTCCGCAAGGGACTCTACCCGATGGCGCTAGCTCTCTCACAAGATCCTCAGGAGCTTGGAGTCTTCTGAGGCATTTTAGATGTTTTAAAAATGCCTCTACGAGCGGCTGAGTTGGCAGGCTCAAAAAAGCCTGCCGGCGACCCCCGCAACTCAACCGGAAGGATTGATAATGAAATAACTATGATGCAATTTAGATCAATGGAATTTGCTATCAGATTGAGGGGAATAAGAGAGAATCCTAGAGAAGATATTAGAAGTATCTGTGAGGACGCATTGTCTATGTTACTGAAACTGAATGATCCCGATGAGATTTTTTAAAAGATTGATAAAATTTACAGAGTAAACTCACGTGCAGCACTACAAAGACAGCTACCAAGAGATGTGGTCATATATTTTACCGATAGAAGTCCTAGAAATGATATTTTGCAGAAGTCCTTTTATTCTGCTCTTCAAATAGATGGAAACCAGATTGGTGTTTTTAAGGAGTTACCACCAGCGATGTTAAAGTCTAGAAGGGATTTTGGATTTTTGGTAGCAGAGTTGAAGAAAAGACAGATACAGTACAGGTGGGATGTTCCAATGGGTATTATACTGAGATATAAAGGTGTGAGATATTGTTTGAATACCTTAGACAAGGCAAAATAATTTTATTATGTAGTACTCAAGGCAAGCAATACACCTCTACGTACATCTACACCAACAGATATTGAGATTGAAGAGCAGAAGCAGTTTGAAAAAGAGACAGAAGAGCAAATAAGACAGCTGCAAAAAGAAAAGAAACCTATGGTGCTGCAGGTGGTTTTCAGATGGATCCTTTTGGACCTCTTTTAACTTCTACTCTGTAGGAATCGTCAAAGACTGTTATAGAGGGAATTGTGGAAACGTCAATGCTTAATTTAGATGAGCAACGTGAAACCAGATTTATCACCAGACAAATTCAAAAAGCGCAGAAGCAGGGGAAGCCACAAACACAACGAGCTAAGAAAGATAAAAGAAAGAAGCAATCTGTTTTTATTGTATTTGTTCATGTATATATTTCATGTTGTTTTGATTTTTCCCTGTGCACCGCTCCGAGTCCCCTTGGGGAGAGGACGCGGTATAAAAATATTAAAAATGAAAATGAATGAAAATGAAGTTGAAGCCAAGGGAGGAGCAAGACTGAAGATTAATCTTGTGGAGAAAGAATACAGCAAATAGGCAAAATATCTTCCTCATGGCAAGCGGCTTTTATATCGCTGATACCTAAAGATGAAGATGGTCCTAAAGCCAGAGGACTATAGACCAATATCTCTTTTGACTACAGACTATAAAATTTTTGCTAAAGTATTAGCCAACAGATTGATGCCAATTATTCAAGAGGTAATTTATCATGATCAAGCAGGATTTATCGAAGGTAGATATATGAAGGAGAATGTAAGGCAACTTATAGATTTAATTGACTATCTAGACAAAAATAAGCAGATCTCTGCAGTGCTTGGACATGGAAAAGGCCTTTGAGCGAATGAATTGGAACTTTCTAATCAAGACTTTGGAAAAAATGGACACGGGGATTTGGTTTTGACAGGCGATAGGAGCAATATATTAATAACAAAATGCTTAACGTATTATTAATGGAAATTTGTCGATGAGTTTTGAGATATAAAAAGGCACAAGACAAGGTTGCCCATTATCTCCATTGTCACTTATTTTAACTTTAGAAGTCTTGTTGAATACAAGTTGGGATTCAAACTCCTTAAATGGTATAGCCATAAGGCAAAAGGAATACAGAATTAGAGCATTTGCAGACGATCTGGTTGTTACCCTATCACGTTCTCTGAATTCAATAATCCAGATGAAAAGTCACTCGGGGGTTGTTTATATAAAGATGTGTTTTTTACTGATGGAGGCAGCTGGCAGCTGAAAACTTTGGAACAACTGTTGGAAGAAGGAATTATTTTAAACTGGCTATATTATAAACAGCTACAGATGAGATGGAAAGAAGACCAAAGAGTTGGATTCATGGACAATGAAGTAGAACCGATTAATGTCATGTTGGAGATCTGGGAAAAAATATGGGTTAAATTGTGAATGTTAAATTTACATAGTTACAGAATTTAAGGGAGAATTTTTATAAAATGTTTTATAGATGGTATTTAGATCCTAAGAAATTATCATGAATGTATCTTAATGTTCAACCAATATGTTGGAGGTGTGGGTGTTTAGATGCTACATTTTTTCATATATGGTGGGCTTGCAATAAGGTTTAAAAAATATTATGTAGCTTTTAGGTAAGAATGAATAGACTGACATGGTAATAAGCAAGGGGAACAATATGAAGAGAACGAATAACATATGGGTTGTTTGGAATTATTAGAGTGGCGTATAGTGGAAGTCTGGGGGGTGGAACTGGAGGTGGGGGAGGGTTAGGGTGGTTAGGGGAGGGAAATATATTTGTATAAGATTTATATGAAGTAGTTTAAAAGATGGGGATAAGGGGGTAATGTTATGTTATGAGAAATTTATGTTATGTTGGGTGGGAGGAGGGGGGTACAGTATTTGTAGCTGAATTACATTATATGTATGGGGGCGGAAGGGGGGGAATTTGTTTGTATAAAACGTTTTCAATAAAAAAAAGAAATTAATGTTATTTTTTGACTCTCAAAATAATAGTGCTAGACATATATTTCTGTGTGTATGTGTGTGTGCATGCATGTGCATACATATATCTCTTTGTCTATTAAGAATGCATTCATAAAATCCAGAAAGAATGGATATAATTAGTCCAAACTAACAGCCATTGACAAAGAAATTCTTAGTCTCGTTTGAATTGATTCTACTTCAAGTTTTATAAGAACTCTGCCATCAGAGGCCTTCAGGAAAGGCCTATAAAGAGCTCTGGATTGACACACGCAATGCCACATGCAACAGTTTAACTGTTGAGAAAAGCAGCCAAGAAATGAGCTCTGAAAGAGGGGGAACGAAAGAGATAAATGATATTACAAACGTTTTTCTTTTTTATTGTTGCTAAACATAATATTTCAAAAGCAGAGAAAAAAGAAGGGGCATAAAAGTGCATTTATAATGTTTTTCTTAGAACAATTAGCTGAACTCTGTGTTTTAGGTAATAAAATCTCATTATTTGGGTTAAATTGCCATGTTGGCACTTTGCAATAAATAATTGTGTTTTGGTTTGTGGTTTGGACCCTCGGTCCTTAAAAGGTTTGCCACCACTGGTCTAAGTTGAAACCAGTGGTGGGTTCCGGATCCTGTTGCAACCAGTGCCCTGTGATAGGGCCGGGAGTCCACCATGTGCACGTGCGTTGTGCTGCATGGTACACCCACTACCCGTGATGCTCCAGCTGCTTGGCAGAGTGTTGCATGGGTGCTGTAGGCTCTGTGTGCATGTGCAAATGGCCCGGTTGGGTCAACACAGGTAAGGAGGTCAGGTGGGTGCGTGGGCCGTCCGAAGCACCATACCGGAACGTACCTGGTGCTCCCAGCAGGCACCGGTATACCTGTACAGGAGTGTACCAGCCATAACCCACCACTAAATATTATTAAACATCATAAAGCAAATCAAAAGAAAAACAATCAAATAAAATACATTAAAAATGAATTTTAAAATGAGTAGGAAGACCAAAATAATATACAGTAAAATTAGCTAAGAATTATACAACACTCCAAAGCTCTACACAATACTCTACTCAACACCTTGAAACCCAAGTCAGGCTACCATTAGTGAAGTATGAGTTCTACAAATTACAAATTCAATTTTTAAACAATTGTGTTTTTAGAATCTTTATCTGATAGGAGGAGATTTATGTGAAAACCACTTTGTCACTGATCCAGTGTTTTCAAATTGAAAGGAACATGCCTAGGTTTTACTTGAAACTTGCCCTCCAGTTCAGCCAATGGCAAGCTGTCAAAATGGAGCAAAGACCATTTGGAATTTATTAAGATACCAGGCCAGTTTGAATTGAAATGTACTATACCCCAGTTGTATTCCAGCTGGTATTTTGTTGCATTTAGTTTGTAGTTTGGAATACATCACATCAAATATATTTATAATCTTTATCTTTTTCATGCCTTCATTCTTACTTAATTAATTATAATTGTATTACATGTCCTTCATTTTGAAACATACCAATAAAAACTTAGAACATAGCCACATGTAGGCATCATATTTATTAATTCTACTATCCTCCAAAATCATTATTCCCTGTAACCTATTTTAACTAAACATCAATATGTCCTCACATATTGTATCACAGTGTGGTATGCTGGTTTAACAGTTGCGGAGAGGAAGGCACTACAGAGAGTGATCAATTCGGCACAAGAAACCATCGGTTGCCCTCTGACATCACTGGATAACATCGCCAGATCTCGCTGCTTTAGCAGAGTAAGGAAGATTTTCAAAGATGATTCACACCCTGGTTGGTATCTCTTTGCCCTTCTACCATCAGGCAGAAGATATCAAAGTATAGCCAGTCGAACGAACAGGTTTAAAGGTAGCTTCTATCCATGGGCTGTGAGACTTTTAAATTCAACCGCAATCACTCCATGCACATGCTAGTTTTTTCTTTTTCTTTTCTCTCTTTTTTGTTTCTGTTATAATTTTGCACCAGTGAAGTTAAAACCAATTTCATTGTAATTTTTACAATGACAATAAAGATTATTATTATTATTATTATTATTATTATTATTATTATTATTATTATTATTATTATTATTATTATTATTATTATTATTATTATTATTATTATTATTATTATTATTATTATTATTATTATTATTATCAATAATATTTACTCATCTCTTTTAATAATTGCTATTCAATATTCATTTCCAATTACCACTTACAACTATCCATATATATACATGTATTATCACTTTCAATTACTTATCTATGTCTATTATCACTAAATTTCCCTAATCTCAACTGGTTTTAGGTTAATCTTTTATCGATCAGCCTGTATCTTTCCAGTAATAAAACAATGCCACATCTTCTGCCATTTGTGGCATAATTCTTCTGAACATATCCTTAATCCAATTTGTGTGGACTTCTCTTTGCAGTCCATCATTTGTAAGTTCTTTCCTGTCGTTTTGGAGCCCTTCTTCTTCTTCCGTAGTCGGTTTAACTTTAAGTGTCAGGGTTGTTATCAATGGTGTTATTAGTAAAGTTTATTTCTTTAATAGCATAGGTTCTTTTGTTGTTTCTTCTTCTATACCTTGCCATCTGAGATGGAGTTCCCATCCATCTGATTCATCTTTCCATGCTCCACTTTTTCCATTGCCGGACATAAGCCACTCATCGAAAGGATCAGCCATTTTAGTTTCTTTGTGGTTATTTTTCTCTTTAGTGCTTAAGGAACCAGCCTCTGTTTCTTTCCCCATTTGATATGTAACGCCATCTTTTTCCTCATATTCTCCAATTAAATGGTCTAATTTTTTTTCAAATGAATTAGAGTATTGCTGTATTGCATCCATTATTTCTTGCAAGGTAACATTTTTTGTTGTTGTTGTTCAGTATACGCCATTGTCTCCAATTGTTGAAGAAAAGAAAAAGGCTGCTACCCTAGCTCAAGGAATGCTTTTAACAAACTCAAATTCACAATTGAATCTCTAGTTAAAATTAGGTTTCAAAAAAGCATTTGTAAAGAAAAAAAAAGCAATTCCCCTTTCACTTTTAAGCAAACTGCTATTCTTTAAGAATCCAAGCCAAAATAGACCATAGAAAAAATGAACATGTGTTGTTTGTAATCCACATACTTTAGCTTGCAAGTAGCAGTGCCATTTTCCCTTCTGTTGTTTCAATCATTACAATTTTTCTTGCTTCTTTTTATAACCTAGTTGTTTCAAAAAGAAATCAAATTCTTAAGTATTTTTAAGTGTAGTAGAAAGAAGAATTTTTTAAAAAAATCACACATACTAGTGAAAAGGAAAAGATTTAATCCATAGGTTGTAAACAAGAAAAAAAATAGAAGAGGAAAAACTTACTTAAGAGTTCTTCCTAGGTTTCATTTAAATATTGTGATAACCTACTGACCAAGTCCTCCAGTGCTTAATTCCGCCGCTTTTTTTTTTTTTAAGTTTCAGCTTAGTTTAAAAAGTTCTTACGGGCAATCTCTTTTAAAGCAGTCTCTTCTAAGCCAATACACAGCTCACTAGTTAGAATCCACTTTCACTCCCATCTCTTTCTTTCCGGAGCCGTCAGCAACTTTGCCAGCATGGGGGGGGGGCTGTCTGTTTACCGCGGATTTGAAACCCTTCCTTTGGATCAAACAGGGACTTTGTGGTATCCCTGTGATCAGCAAAGATTCAGCTTCATCTTTGCTGTCCTTTCAGGACAGTTTAGGTCCAATTGGACTGTCCAGCGGCAGACAAATCGACGATGATCTCACAGCGGTAAAATCAAGTGTCGTATCATTGCAACACAGACACCTCCTTCCAGGAAAGATGGGTGGACAGAACCACATGGTTTTTTTCCTGAGCGAAAAAGAACATGGTTGAGAGAGGGGGAGAGATTTATACCCTTTGTTGGGCTTTGACTTTGCTTCCTGTTTCTATGGCAAGAAATGTATCCCAATTGGTTGTCAAAACTCCCATGGAGCCATGCAGGGGTAACTTTGTAGGTTGTCTTGAGTCCCAGACTTGGTTGAACCTTGCTAGATGATGCAATCTTCTCAAGTGTCATGTGGTGAAATGGGTAGAGGGCTTATCCTATTAAGTCATGAGGGTGAAGGACTTTTGTGTTGTAGATTCACTGGCCCAGAATTTCTGGGGCTATTAACAAAGGTGGGGGCTGCTTTCCAAGAGCATGTTGCACCTTTTCTCATCAAGGGAGGTATAATATTCTGCCTTTTTAATATTTCCTAGAATATTTCATTCTTCTAGGAAAAGGGTGGGTGCTAACTTTCTACACATTCCTCTGCCATATCCTGCTCTTATTCCAATGTCAGCAGCACCCACTGACCAAGTCCTCCAGTGCTTAATTCTGCCGCTTGTTTTCAATTTTTTTTGTCTTTTAAAAGCTTCATCTTAATTTAGAAGATTTTTACGGGCTATCTCTTTTGTAGCTATCTCTTTAAGACATACCAGATGGAATCACTTTCCCTTCTCCCTCCTTAATGGAGCCATCAGCAACTTCGGCAGCCTGGGGGGAGGGGAGGCTATCTGTTTACCATGGATTTGAAGCCCTTCCTTTGGACCAAACAGGGGTTTTGTGATACCCCTGTGGTCAGCAAAGCTTCAGCTTCGTCTTTGCTGTCACTTCAGGACAGTTTAGTTCCAATGGACCGTCCAGTGGCAAAAGAATCATCGATGATCTTGCAGCAGCAGGATCAAATGTGGTATCGTTGCGACATAGGCTCCGCCTTCCCCATAGCCATGCTCTTGATTCAGACCTCAACAGTTATGTCTCCAGCCTGTCTAGGCTGTCCAAGTTCCAGGCTGTCTAAAGAAGCTATCTTGTTATGTGAAGCAGGTTTCAAAAGAACTTATTTTATATTCTTACAAGTTTAATATAACTGATACCTAGATTTAGCTTAGCCTCATGGAGCTGTTGGGCTAATAATTTGGCCATAAATAGAAATATCTACAGTTCAGCTGTAATTCTCTGTATCTGTAGGGAAAAAATGATAAGAATTGCTGTTGGGCTTTGTGCGTGTATAACACAGTGATGGCTAATCTTTTTGTCATTGCGTGCTGAAAGTAAAAAATGAGGTGTTAACAATGGGGTGCGGGGAGCTTGCTGCACCCCCCCCCCCACCGGAGTCCCTGTCCCCCACTGGCCAGCTGATATTTGGGTCTCTGCCGGGCATGCACAGGGGGTGGGACGCATGTGGGAAACATGCATGCATATAGGGGGTGGGGGGGATGTGTGTATGCATGGGGGAAGGGGGAAGTATGGGGGGGTGCGTCAATCCCCCATGCCCTTTTTTGGTCACAAGAGGCTTCAGGAGGCCTGCTAGGCACAAATCGGGCTGCGGGCAGGTGCAGCAGCCCCCCTTATGGCCCGTTTTTGGTCACAGAAGGCTTCAGGGATGCCTACTAGGCCAAAAACAGGGTGAGGGGGTCTCACACCTGCATGCTGTTCGCCACACACATATGCTTTTGTCACGCAATGACAAAATGGTTAGGCATCACTGTTTTATACACATACAAAGCCCAACAAAAAGTGAAGCCTGTGATCAAGAGATATATCAGTCAGCAATAGAAAGCTTGTTATATCTGTCACAGTGGTGCAGACCAGACATAGATTGTGCAGTAAGCATCTTAAGTCGCTTTACTGTTGCATCAACACAATTGCATTGGATGGGTATAAAAATAATTATCTGGTATTTGAAGGGAACTGTGAACTTGGGTCTTCAAATATAGGTCTCTGAAGAATTGAAATTAAAATGTTATGGTTTTTTTTTATTGAAAAAGTTTTATTCAAACAAATTCCCCCCCTTTTTACCCCCCGACATATAATATAAATATAAATCACATACAAATAATATACCCCCTCCCCTCCCCCCATCTTAAAATAAATTTGTCATTCAAATATTGTATCCCCTCACCTCCCAACAATCATAATATAAATTTCTCTTAAAGTAACAATATCCCATTAACCCCATCTTCTAAATTAATTGAACATATATAAATCATAATATAAATTTCTCTTAGAATAACCGTATCCCATTAATCCCATCTTCTATATTAGTTATACATATATATTTCCCCACCCTCCACCCTAACCCTCCCCCACCTCCCATTCAAACCCACCCCCCTGACTTCCGCTATACACCACTCTAATAATTCCAAACGTCCCATATAATATTTGCTCTGTTCACATTGTATCCCTTGCTTATCACCCTATCAATCTAAACATTCTTACCTAAAGGCTACATAATACTTCCTAGTCTGGTATTTATTCTGTATATAATCAATCCATTCTGCCCATTCCTGTATATAATTATCCTGTTTCTGATCTTTTAAGAAAGCTGAAATTTTTGCCATTTCCGCAAACCCCGCCACTTTCTGAATCCATTGGTCAATTGTCGGTAAAAAATCTTTTTTCCAGTGCTGAACAATCAACAACCTAGCTGCTGTAACCATATACAAAACCAATTTTGTTTCCCCTTTTGTAAAATCCTTAATTATACCCAGTAGAAACATTTGCGGAATAAATTGTAATCTTTTCTTAAATACATTTTGCATAACCCACCATATTTTTATCCAAAAAGCTTTAACCTTATTGCAAGTCCACCATACATGAAAAAAGTAGCATCTAAACACACGCATCTCCAACATTTTGGTTGAACATTTGGGTACATACATGATAATTTCTTAGGATCTAAATACCATCTGTAAAACATTTTATAAAAATTCTCCCTTAAATTCTGTGACTGCATAAATTTAACATTCTGAACCCATATTTTTTCCCATGTATCCATCATAGCCGGACCTGGCTGGAATTGCGGAGACCTGGTTGGGCCACGAGGGAGGACTCCCCCTCGTTGAAATGTGCCCACCAGGCTACCGCGCTTTTCATCAGCCCTGGGCCCTAGGCAGGGGCGGTGGGGTAGCGGTCATTGTTAAGGAAGGTCTTGAGCCGAGAGAGACCATTGTGCCACAGACCACCGGCTGTGAGTCCCTTTGCGTGAAGTGGGGCCTAGGGAGGCAGTTGGGCTTGCTGGTTGTATACCTGGCTCCCCGCTATGTAGCAGCAGCCCTGCCCGAGCTCCTGGAGGTGATCGCTACGGTGGCAGTGGAGACCCCCAGACTTGTAGTCATGGGGGACTTTAATCTGCCATTGTTGGGCGAATCATCCGAGGCAGCTCGGGAGTTCATGGCTTCCATGACGGCCATGGACCTGACCCAACTAATTCAGGGCCCCACTCATGAGGGTGGACATACGCCGGACCTCATCTTCGTCTCAGGCCAATGGAAGAGTGATCTGGGTATAGGGGATATAGTCATCACGCCCTTGTCATGGTCAGATCACTCACTTCTCCAGCTCGACTTTCTGATCGCTGCTCCCCTCCGCGGGGAGGCGGAACCGGAGTCACCAATCTGGTTCCGCCCCAGGCGCCTGATGGACCCGGATGGGTTCCAGACGGCGCTTGGGCCATTTCCTGTACCCTTGACCCATGCCCCGATGGAGGACCTCACGGCCGCATGGAATAGTGCGGCCGTGGGAGCCTTGGATCGGGTCGCGCCCTTGTGGCCTCTCTTGCGGCGGCGAACCACCCTGGCTCCTTGGTTTACCGAGGAGCTGTGGGTGATGAAACGCCGTAAGAGATGCCTAGAGAGAACATGGAGGCATACCCGATCTGAATCTGACCGGACACAGGTAAGAGCCCATTTACGGACTTACATTGTGGCGCTGAGAGTGGCCAAACGCCATCATTGTGCTACTCTCATAGCATCCGCAGAAAACCGCCCTGCTGCCCTGTTTAGGGTGACCCGCTCCCTACTTCAACAGAGGGTGCGGGAAGCCCCGCTACAGGGTAGAGCAGAGGAATTTGTGATTTTTCTGCAGGAGAAAACCGCTCAGATACAGAACGAGTTAGCCCCCATTGATGGCCCAGTGGGATACCACGAGGCAGATCTTGTTTGGGAGGAGTTTGACTCTGTTACTTCCGAAGATATGGACAGGTTACGTGGGCGACTGCGAGCCACCACATGTTTATTGGACCCGTGTCCCTCCTGGCTTGTACTGGCATCCTGGGAGGTGACACGAGGCTGGCTCCAAGAGGTTGTCAACGCATCCTTAAGTGAGGGTTCCTTGCCTGCTTCCCTAAAAGAAGCGATGGTGAGGCCCCTCCTTAAGAAGCCCTCTTTGGATCCAGCTCTTTTAAACAACTACCGTCCAGTCTCCAACCTTCCCTTTCTGGCGAAGGTTGTCGAGAGTGTGGTGGCACAACAGTTTCCCCGTCACCTGGAGGAAGTTGAGTATCTAGATCCGCGCCAGTCCGGCTTTCGGCCCGGGCATAGCACCGAGACGGCATTGGTCGCATTGGTTGATGATCTCTGGAGGGCCAGAGATGGGGGTTGTTCCTCCATCCTGGTCCTATTAGACCTCTCGGCGGCTTTCGATACCATCGACCATGGTATCCTATTGCATCGGCTGGGGGGGTTGGGGGTGGGAGGCACCGTTTTACGGTGGTTCTCCTCCTACCTCTCTGGCCGATCGCAATTTGTGTTGGCAGGGGGGCAGAGGTCGACCTCGAGACCCCTCACATGTGGGGTGCCTCAGGGGTCGGTCCTCTCGCCCCTCCTGTTTAACACATACATGAAGCCGCTGGGTGAGATCATCCGTGGTTTTGGGGTAGAGTACCATCTATACGCTGATGACACTCAGTTGTATACATCTGTATAAAGCTGCAGGTCCAGACGGGGTGTTGGGGAAAGTGGTAAAAACCTGTGCTGACCAATTAGCAGGGGTTCTGACAAGGATTTTTAACCTCTCCCTGAAACAGGCTAGAGTCCCATCATGCTTGAAAGCAGCCACCATTATCCCAGTTCCAAAGACAGCAGCCATAAAAAGCTTGAATGACTATAGACCCATTGCACTGACGTCTATAGTGATGAAGTGCTTTGAGAGACTGGTCCTACAACACCTCAGGTCCTGTCTTCCACCAAGTTTTGATCAACACCAGTTTGCGTATAGAAACAACAGGTCGACAGGGGATGCCATCACCACTGCTCTACATATCGCACTGAGCCACCTTGAGAAATCTGGGAATTATGTCAGAATGCTTTTTATAGATTATAGCTCGGCCTTTAACACCATCCTACCAGGCATTCTCATTGAAAAGTTGACTGACCTGAATTTCCCTCCCCTTACTTGTGAATGGATCAAAGACTTCCTGACCGATCGTCCACAAACAGTAAGGGTTGGGTCCTTTACATCTTCCACACTGAAGCTCAGCACAGGCTCCCCTCAGGGCTGTGTGCTCAGCCCCTACCTCTACTCACTGTATACATATGACTGCATATCCTCTGATCCATCCAACATCATAATAAAGTTTGCAGATGACACAACGGTGGTGGGTCTCATAACTGGAGGGGACGAATCAGCATACAGGGAAGAAGTCCAGAAGGTATCCGCATGGTGCTCAAGAAACAACTTACATCTAAATACTAGCAAGACAAAGGAGATGGTGCTAGATTTCCGGAGGCACAGAGAGGAACCTGCCCCACTGTATATCGAGGGGGGTTGTGTGGAGAGGGTTTCCTCTTTTAAATTCTTAGGAGTGCTTATTAGCCAAGATCTCACCTGGAAAAACAACACGTCTCTGGTGATTGGAAAAGCTCAACAGATACTTCATTTCCTTAGAGTCCTGCGGAAAAATCAGGTGGAACAACGGCTGATGACCTCTTTCTATCGGTCCATCATAGAAAGTGTCCTCACATATTGTATCACAGTGTGGTATGCTGGTTTAACAGTTGCGGAGAGGAAGGCACTACAGAGAGTGATCAATTCGGCACAAGAAACCATTGGTTGCCCTCTGACATCACTGGATAACATCGCCAGATCTCGCTGCTTTAGCAGAGCAAGGAAGATTCTCAAAGATGATTCACACCCTGGTTGGTATCTCTTTGCCCTTCTACCATCGGGCAGAAGATATAAAAGTATAGCCAGCCGAACGAACAGGTTTAAAGGTAGCTTCTATCCATGGGCTGTGAGACTTTTAAATTCAACCGCAATCACTCCATGCACATGCTAGTTTTTTCTTTTTTCTTTTCTCTCTTTTTCGTTTCTGTTATAATTTTGCACCAGTGAAGTTAAAACCAATTTCATTGTAATTTTTACAATGACAATAAAGATTATTATTATTATCTACCCCAAACCACCCCAACGATGCCGTAGCGGTGATGTGCCAGTGCCTGGAAGCCGTGCGGATCTGGATGGGAAGTAACGGACTCAGGCTCAACCCGACCAAGACCGAGTGGCTGTGGTTTCCGGCTGCCCGATTCAACCATCTCATTCCATCGCTGGCCATAGGGGGCGAACATCTTGCCCCTGTGGATGGGGCGCGCAATTTGGGTGTCCTCCTGGATGCCCGGCTGTCCATGGAAGATCAGGTGACAGCCGTGGCCAGGAGGGCGTTTTACCAGGTTCGCCTGGTTCACCAATTGCGCCCCCTATTGGATCGGGATGCCCTTCGCACAGTCACTCACGCGCTCGTGACATCCCGACTGGACTATTGTAACTCTCTCTACATGGGGCTTCCCTTGAGGTGCACCCGGAGACTTCAGCTAGTCCAGAACGCAGCCGCGCGAGCAATTATGGGAACCGCCAGGTCTACCCATGTAACACCGCTCTTGCGCGAGCTGCACTGGCTACCTGTCGTCTTCCGGGTGCACTTCAAGGTGTTAGTCATCATCTTTAAAGCGCTCCATGGCTCGGGACCTAGCTATCTGTGGGATCGGATCCTGCCTCATACATCCTCACGGCCGATTCGCTCCCACAGAGAGGGACTTCTCCGGGTGCCATCCACTAGACTTTGTCAGCGGGCGACGCCCAGGGGAAGGGCTCTCTCTGTGGCGGGCCCGGCCCTCTGGAACGACCTTCCCCCCGATATTAGGACGACCACGGACCTCCGCTCCTTCCGTCTTAAATTAAAAACTCATCTTTTCTGTCTGGCCGGCCTGGGATAGTCTCTCTGTCTCTGGGGTTTTATTGGGTAGTTTTTAGTATAGTTTAGTTTTAATGGGGAATTTTAGCGCAGGTTAGGTTTAATTTGTTTTTAAGAAATGTCTGTATATTTTTATTGTTTTTATTCTACCTGTGCACTGCCCCGAGTCCCTATGGGGAGAGAGGGCAATTTTATAAAAATTAAATATTAAATATTAAATATTATAACCGGTTCGTCAAAGTTCTGAACCCATTTAATCATACAATCCTTCACCAATTTGCTTTCTGAATCTCTTTCTAACAATACATTATATATTCTTTTAACATGTTTGGGGCCAGTCTCTTTTATCTGTTTGATCAGTTCCACTTCTTTATCCATGAAGCCAACCCTGCGATCTTCTTTCCATCTCTTCTGTAACCGTATATACTGTAACCAATTTAGAATAATTCCTTCTTCCAACAGTTGTTCCAAAGTTTTCAACTGCCATTCGTCCCCATCAACAATAAGCACGTCTTTATATAAACACCCCCTGAGTGACTTAGTATTTGTAATCCACATGGTGTCTGCAAGATCCAACCAAAGCGGTATTTTATAATCCCAATTAGGCCGGTGCTTCTTCCATATTCTAATCAAAGCACTTCGAAGAACATGATTGTTAAACGCTTTATCCACCTTATCTTCATAAAAAAGATATGCATGCCATCCCAGAACAAGATCATGATCTTCTATATTCAATAATTCAGTTTTTGTTTTCCCAAACCAATCTGCTTCATACGTCAATGCCGCAGCTTCATAATACAGTCGAAGGTTTGGGAGTCTAAGGCCACCTCTTTCACGAGTATCTTGCATAATCTTCATCTTTACTCTCGGTTTTTTCTCCTTCCAAACAAATTTATTTAATGTTGCTTGCCATTCTAACAAGATTTTATCTGATTTAAGCACCGGTATCATCTGGAATAAGAAAATGAATCTAGGTAGAATGTTCATTTTGATTGCTGAAATCCTTCCAAGCAAAGATAGTTGTAGCTTTTTCCATACTTGAAGATCTTTCTGTATCTTTTGCCACAACACTTCATAATTATTTGGAAAAAGTTTTATATTTGATTCTGCAATTTGTATTCCTAAATATTTGACCTTAGAAACTATTTCGAAACCTGCCAAACTTGCAAGTCTCTTTCTTTGAGTCTCTGACATATTTTTAACCATCATTTTCGTTTTATTTTGGTTCAGTCTAAACCCAGACACCATACCAAATTCTGCTATGATATTTTTCATCTGGATTATTGAATTCAAAGGATGTGAAAGGGTAACAACCAGATCATCGGCAAATGCTCTAGTTCTGTATTCCTTTTGCCTAATAATTATGCCACTTAAGGAGTTTGAGTCCCGAATTGTATTCAACAAGACTTCCAAGGTTAAAATAAATAACAATGGAGATAACGGGCAACCTTGTCTTGTACCTTTTTGTATCTCGAAAGTTGTAGACAAATTTCCATTAATAATAAGTTGTGCATTTTGTTGCTGATAAATTGCTCCAATCGCCTGTCGAAATCGTGGTCCCATATCCATCTTTTCCAAAGTCTTGGTTAGAAAATTCCAGTTCACTCGATCAAAGGCCTTCTCCGCATCCAAGAAAACCAGCACTGCAGAGATCTGCTTATTCTTATCAAGATAGTCAATTAAATCTATGAGTTGCCTTACATTCTCCTTCATGTGTCTACCTTCAATAAATCCTGCTTGGTCATAGTGAATAACCTCTTGGATAACTGGCATCAATCTGTTGGCTAGTACTTTAGCAAATATTTTATAATCTGTGTTCAGAAGAGATATCGGTCTGTAATCCTCTGGTTTCTTAGGGCCATCTTTGTCTTTGGGTATCAATGATATAAAAGCCGCTTTCCATGAGAAAGGTATTTTACCTCCTTGCTGTATATTGCAAAATAGTTCTGTAAGATATTCAATCATTTCCAATTGTAAAGTTTTATAGTACATTGCAGTCAAACCATCAGTCCCTGGAGCCTTGGTTAGTTTAAGTTGGTTTATAGCTAGAGTAATCTCATCTGCAGTTATCAAACGTTCCAAATATGCCTTTTGAAGCACAGATATTTTGGTAACCCTTTTTCCTTCCAAAAAATCATCTACTGACTTATTCTGTATATTATCCTGTAAATATAACTTAGCGTAATAGTCCACGAATGATTTTTTAATCAAATCTTGTTGATATACCGTTTTTCCTCCATACTCAATTCTATCAATAATTCTATTATTCGTGTTCTTTCTCAAGGTGTAGGCCAACCAGCTACCAGGTTTGTTAGCATTAGCAAAGGTGTTGTGTTTAGCAAATTGTAAGTTAGTTGCTGTTTGTTCTTATATAAGCATTTGAAATTGATCTTTCAACAGCTTTATCGCCATCTGAAGTGCCGCATCTTTTGGAGGTGCTATAAGTAACTGCTCCTTCTTTTTTATTTCATCTTCCAATTCCATTCTCTTTTTCTGTCTGCTTTGTTTATGTTTAAAATTCATATGTATCAGGACCCCGCGCATATAAACTTTACTTGCATCCCAAACTGTTTCAATAGGAGTACCTTTATTCATATTAAAACTAAAAAATTCCTTCATGTGTTTTTTAAGTTCATCAACATTTTTTTCATATCTAAATAAATTTTCGTTTACTCTCCATGACCTTCTTGACCTCTTCCCTAGCTCAATCTCTAACCACACCGGGCTGTAATCAGTTAATGTCCTGGAAAATATTTTCTTAGCTTTAGGAAGTAAATCCGGTGTTAGCAAAAAAAAATCAATCCTTGAGAAAGATTTATGCCTATCTGAATAAAAAGAAAAATCCATCTCGTTTGGATGTTGTATCCTCCAAACATCTTTTAGTTCCAAGTCATCTTGTAAATCAAAAAAAACCTGTGGTAATTTAGTAGTAAATTTAGTCATTGTTCTCTTATCTATCCTTGGGGAAATCACTCCATTCCAATCTCCCATAATTAAAATACTCTTAAAATTTCAATCCAAAATTTTTAAGTGAAGCATCTTATAAAAGCTTTCTTGTTGTTGATTAGGTGCATATATTCCTACCATCAAAATAGGACCAGAATCTGTATCAAGTTCAATTGCTATATATCTACCACTATCATCCGCCTCTATAATTTTAGCTGAAAATCTTTTATTTATATATATCACCACTCCATTTTTCTTTACCAAATTAGAGGCTGCATAAAATGTTCCCAATCTTGGATTCGCTAAATACTTCTGATCTTGCAGCCTAATGTGAGTTTCTTGAAGGCAAACAACATCATTATTAAATTGCTTCAAATAGTAAAATATTTTTTTCCTTTTTTGTGGAGAATTCAATCCATTCACATTCCAAGATAATAATTTAAACATCTTTTGGCCTAGTCTGAAGCGTTGAGAGCATTTGCTGAAGATCTCTCTCCACAAGACTAATCTCCGGCCTTGCTCCTCCCATAGCTTCAATTTGCTTCTTGCCTTTGTCACTCTTAACACATTGTACTTGGGGCTTCCCCTGCTTCTGAGATTCTTGCATTTGTCTAGTCGTAGATCTAGTAACACGTTGTTCCACTGGCTTAAGTAATGGCATTTCAATGAGGGTCTTGGACGGTTCCTCCAAGGAAGAACTTAAAAGAAATCCTGAAGAATCCACTTGGAATCCACCTGCAGCACCCTGGGCTTCCTTCTCTTTTTGCGTCTGCTTTATCTGTTCTCTGCTCTAAAACATCCAAATCTGCTGGTGTTGGTGTAGATGTACGTGGGGGCGTTGCACTTGCCTTCAGTATTTCATAATAGAAATCTCTTGCCTTGTCTATAGTATTCAAACGATACCTCATCCCTTCATATCTGAATATAACACCCATTGGAGCATCCCACCTATACTGTATCTCTCTTTTCTTCAGCTCCGCTACCAAAAATCCAAAATCCCTTCTAAACTTTAACATCGCTGGTGGTAGTTCCTTGAAAACGGTCAATAAATTCAAAACACCAATCAAATTCCCATCTATATGAAGAGAAGAGTAAAAAGACTTCTGCAAAATATCATTTCTGAAGTTTCTCTCAGTAAAATATATCATAACATCTCTTGGTAATTGCCTTTGTAATGCTATGCGTGAATTTGCTCTGTAGATTTTATCAATTTTAGCAGAAATCACGTCAGGATCATCCACTTTTAATAACGTAGCCAAAGCATCGGCACAAACTTTTCTTAAATTCTCTCCAGGGTTTTCTCTTAAACCTCTCAGTCTAATGGCGTACTCCATAGCCCTAAATTGTATCATAATAATCTCATTATCCAACCTGTGCATATTCCCCTCCATTTCCACAAATTTCAGATCCATTTCTTTCGTTTTGGATTCCAAATTCAAAGCCAGTTGCTCAACCTTGCTATCCACCTTAAGAATAACTTCTGACAACCCCGTGGCTATTGCTTGCATATTTTTATCAAGCTGATCATGCTTTTTTATGGTATCCTGGACCATTTCTTTAACCTCATTAATTTCTTTACCTAGAAAAGCAATTTCTTTACCAATAAAGTTCTTCAAATCCTGGAGGTTTAATGCAGCGTCTGGGGGAGCCCCCCTTTGTTCCGTTGCCATGCTTAACAAAAAAAACAAGAAACACTTCTTCCCAGCTTTCTCACAAAATACTCTTCCAAGTAGATCAGATTATATGTTAGCTAACTTCAAAGTTGTTTCAGCCGTTTCAGCCGTTCCACCTTAACTGTCAATCAGGATTGGATACAAGCCAAAATACACAAAACAACTAACTTTTGTTTCGTTTCATCTGGTAATTAACACCATCTTGATTCCTTTGTTCTAAAAGCTATGTCTTAAATCTGCTGTTATCTAGTAAGTTCACAGACTTTAATTACTTGCATTTAAGATGATTAGCCAAGAAATTTCCTTTGAAGTATGAAGTTCATTTGGAATGTAGATTAAAAGTTGAGAACAGTTGCCTTGCTCCGCTAATTAGCCAATTAGCGAAGTCTCCTCACTCGTCCGGAGTGGATAGCAGCCTGAAGGGGGGGGGTCCCACCTTGCTCGCTCCCCAGAGGAAAACAAACCTTCTGAGGGCTTCACAAGGGAACTCTACCCAGACAGCATAACATGTCTCACAAGCTCGTTAGGAGCTTGGAGTTTCCGAGGCGTTTTGATGATATAAAAAACGCCTCAACAGGCGAGTGGGATGGCAGGCTTGAAACAAAGCCTGCCGACAGCAACTGCAGCTCAGCCGGAAGTTAAAATGTTATGTTGACAGTGATTATGCCAATGATGTAAAAACCAGAAAGTCCAATTCTGGGATTGTGGTATTGTTTGGAGGGACTTTAATTGGTTGGAAGACCAGAAAACAAATAACTGTAGTCATTTCTATGACAAAGGGAGGATTTATTGCTCTGTCTGAGCTTTGTTCAGAGGTAACTTGATACATACAATGGTTAAAGGGTTTAAACATAAAAGTAACTGAAGCTGTAACTGTGTTTTAGGATAGTGCTGCTTGCATTAAAATGAAAACAGGTGACAGAGTAAAGAATAGAAGCAAGCATGTGGATATTAAATACCATTTAATAGTTACGCCGGCCTAGCGTAACCCCCATTACTGACTCTTAGATAGTTTTAAATTTGGGTTTTTTAAATTCGGTTTTTAGCGCAGGGTCTATTAGAATAAGTTTTTAAAAAATTTTATATGTTTTATACGTGTTTTAACATCCCTGTGCGCCGCCCTGGGTCCGTTTGGAGAAGGGCGGGGTATAAATTTAATTTAAAAAAAATAACCATAATGTAAGAGAAGACATCAAATGTAAATTAATTATGTAGCTTGCTTCACTGTTCTTCAGAGGACAATCTGACAGCTATAATGATCAAGCCTTTGGGTGGAGTGCACCATGGGAAGAATATTAAATTATTCTGTTTTATGTCTATATCAGTCATGAAGGGAGGAGTGTGAGTGTAATACATAAGATGTATTCATGAATTGGAGTAGACATGGACACAGATTAGCCAATGGGGATTGTTTGGTGTCCCAGATGGCTTAGGTTCACTGATCTGTATATATATTATTGCTTCTACAATTCTGTGCATAAGTGATTATATTGAACCTGTGCTTCTGGCTTCTGGTCCTGGTTTCTGCTGCATGGATATTGAATACATGCATCATGCTTTATATTACTGTACATAAAGAAGTTTCTATTATAAATGAATCCTGCTGAATTCTTTATTTATATGCTGGTTGGATTGCTACAAACTCTAATAAGCTGGTTATGTCCCCATGGAATTGATGGAATTTTCCTTATATTAGTTCTACTTACCATTTCCATCTTTGGGAAGCAAGTGAATTTGCCAATTTGTATGTGGAAAGAGTACCACCAGGACATCTCACAGATAGCAAAATAGGACTTTTGAAAAACTACAAGCAAACTCAAACAGATATGCTGTTGGTATGCGGAAAGGTTACCATCAAGACATCTCACAGATAGCAAAACCGGAGTTTTGAAAAACTACAAGCAAACTCAAACAGGTATGCTGTTGGTATGCACAAAGGGTACCACCAGGACATCTCACAGATAGCGAAACAGGAGTTTTGAAAAACTACAAGCAAACTCAAACAGGTATGCTGCTGGTATGTGGAAAAGCTTCCAAATGGCTGTTGGGAACAAAGGTGGCTTTCTTCCATGCCCCCGCCTTGCAGGACAGCCAACGTAGGTATCCTCAAACCAGTGCCAGAGGGGGAGCAACGGTTCCGGAAGATAACTTTCCAGAGCAGTAATGTATTCATCCAAGTCTGGGACAGACACGAAAGCCATGGCCACAACCATTTTTGCCCTCACAGCGAACTCAGGATCTGTGTTGTACTCATGTTTGGTTCCATTTCTAACCAAATGCTTCCTCATATTTTGTGCTAGATGAAAAAAACACCCGTTCAAAGCTACTTCTGGAAAGCATTCCCTGATGGCATAAATGGCAACCAGTTCAAAATCATAGTGAATGGAATGCAGTTGAGTGTCAAACAACAAACTCAAACAACCTTTCCTATGTAGCATGTTGTTTGTTTGGCAGAAGTGCATATAAGACAGGATTCACTCCTTCATATTTCTTGGCTAAAATGACATACATCTGTGCAAATAATTTTGGAGCTATGGCAAAAGTTCCATCTACATACCAGGTGTTGGATGATTGCAAGATGTTCAACCAAACATCTTGCAACCAAGATGTTCCAAATATTAGGATCCTCCTGGACCCCTGTCCAAAATCTCCTTGTAAGAAAGGCTTTTGTAATCCAGGAGTTGGTAAATGTGTCTTGTACTCCTTGGGTAAAATGAGGCCATCAAGGCTTACTGGATTTGAGGGTGCTGCCTGTATTTGGTTCCTTTTCTTGCAGATGGTTTTTCTTAATGCTGACGTTGATGGAATTGCAGAGTACACTGTAGGACTCATGTTGGCAAGAGACATACGGATTACCTCGGAAGTGCCCTCCATTGTTTCCTCTGCCCGTCGTTTCTTGCCACTCAGGAAATGAGCTACCGCAACATGTTGAGCTGAGGCTGGGTGATTGATCATTGAAGAATCATTGATTCTTTTTATTACTTCTCCAAGTGTTGTGTGAATTCTGGAATGGCATCTATCACGTTGCTCACAGCGCCAAAAAGTAAGGCAGGAATCAACTACATTCAGCTTATCAAATACATAGAGATACCCATCTGAAACAAACTTTTCTCTTCCTCTCTTGCTTGCTACCGTTACATTCATCTTGCAGGTAGGAGCAGTAACACAACTTGTGCTTGTTCTCAATGAATACAACTTACTGTTGGGAGGAAAATGCCTCTCTTCAAGAAACAATGTTTTAATTTGTAAGGTTTGACAGTATGATTAAGCCAAAAATGAATCAAAATGAAAACTTTACTTCCGGTTGGCCGGAGGCAACGGTCGAGTCTTGGTACTCGTCCGCCCAGGGGCAGGGAGTTCTTCGAAAGGACTCCTGCTGTACGGGCAGCTTGCGAGGAATCCCCCCACCCCGACGGCGGTTGGGGGGGTGGCCCCTGCTTCGACCTAAGCATAGGGGAACGAGTCGCAGGGGGGCATCGTCCCCTTTGCCGATGGAGGACCGGAACACTTAGCTGCTTTCAAGAAGAGCTGAAACGCCGGAGTTGGAGGCAACACCGAGGTTCTGGCTACAAAGTGGACTGTGAGTGATTTTATTTCAATGCTTGCAACTTTCAGCTTGAAAGAGAATGGAGGGGGGAGTTTGTAACACCCCCCCTCGGAAGGAAAAAAGCGGCGTTTTAAAAATGCTCCCCAGGCTTGGGGAAGCGGAGAAATCAACATCCGATTTTCTTAAACTATAAATGAAAGACTTTCCTGCATGACCCTTGGATACTTTGTATCGAAGTCTGGCAACAATGAGATGATTTTTACTTGTTAACTCCTGATGGCTTCCAGATGGGCGGGGGAAGATGGCGTTCCTTTGTTCTCAAGAGACATACTTTTCTTGGAAAACTGCTGACATTCCCTTGTGCTCGGGACTACCTTTCTCTTTTTACTAATGATTGCAAGTAATTGATTAATTGGACCTTTCCCTGAAGTGCCTTCCTTTTCTCTTTTTACCTGACTGTTTTTAAGAACTTGGTTTCTCTCTGGATTATAACTAAATGAAACTGTGACTTTGGTCACCGGAATTTGCTCCCACCTTGACTCACAGACTCTTCTCCAGCAGACGCCATTTTACTGACACAGACTTAAATCTTTCATTATGGCTTCAAAAAAGCAGACGCATTAAACCAAGATCACTTCAATGTTACCCGAAAAACAGATGTGGACGCTAAATTATCAGCAATGGATGAAACTCTTCAGAACATCATGAAAGAAATTAAAGAAATGCGGAAGGACCATGTCAGTTCCAAATTAGAACTTTTGGAGACACAGAAGAAATTGATGGGACATACACAAAAGATTGATGGTCTGGAGCTGGGGTTGGCTGGGACAAGGAAAGAGCTTAAAAGCTTTACTAATGAAATAGGGGATCTAGCTGGTCATATGTCTAGGATGGATTTTGATGTCTTACTTTTTAAGATTTCAGAACGTTCCTGAGTCACCTGATGAAGATTTGACTGATTTAATGTGTACAATTTTAGCAGATTATATAAAAAAGAGTAAAGACGATATTAGGGGGGACATTGATCTGATATATAGAATAAATTCAGCATATGCCAGGATAAATGAAGTACCCAGAGAGATACATATTAAATTTGTAAGAAGGTCAACAAGGGAAAGGATCCTGAGAGCACAGAGAGACAGCCCTTTAATTTACCAGCAGATTGAGATTGCCATCTTGAAGCAGGTCCCGAAAAAGATTAGAGAGATAAGAAGGAAGTATTCCTTCTTGTCCAAAAGATTATTTAAAAAGGGGGTCTGGTTCAAGTGGGTGATGCCAGAGGGAATGTTGGTGTTCTGGGAGGGAGGGAGGGAGGGTAAGAATTAAAACAATTGTAGAGGCGGAAGCCTTTCTTAAAAAACATTCCTCAATCCTGGAGGACGAAAATGGGGGAACGGAGGGGGCCATGGCTCCGCCCACTGGAGGTCAGGGAGAGGAAGACACAATTACTTAGATCTCAAAAGTGACTTTATTTCTGTATAGTACAATTTTTATTTGAATGTTTATACATGATTGCCAGCATGGATTTTACAATGATATATTTGTATTTCTTTCCACTTTGTAGTACAAATGAAAATTTACTGTATTTTCTATATTTTTTTAATGAAGCCTCGGCTGTGGCAAACGACTCTGACATGGAGGTTCTCACAATGTCTTTCTAACACCTTATTTACCCTTATCCTATTTGTATAAAAATTTGTAAAACTCAATAAAACTTTTTCAATTAAAAAAAATGGAAACTTAAATAGAGACTTGAAAAACAAAGAAAACAGACTGTATTCTTTGATCAAAGTTGAAGTTCTGGGTAAGAAATTCCAAACCCATGAACAACAGACATGGGAAGAAAGTTCTACAAACATTTGATGATACTGTGTCTTTTCTTATACTCACAAAAATCTTTGTTCTTTTTATCCTAATGATTCTAAATTACTCTAGTCATATAATCTAACTACATTGTAAAACTCAGGCATATATCCTAATTTAGCTTTACATCCTTCCTGGCAGTGTTTATGTTTTGCTTTGCTATCTTTTCCCTTCTCTGTTTGCTTAATTGCCCATTTGGTCTCCTTATTAATAGCACAAAAGGTGGGACTTCCGGTTCCGGCTCCAGCGGCGACGGGCGAGCCTAGGGCTCGCTCGCCGCTTTGTTTCTTTTCCTGCCCCCCCACGGGGGCGAGACGCCCCGTTTTTGGAGGTCTCCCATAAAGCCGGCTTGCCTGGGTCATCCTCCCCCAGCGGCAGCTGGGAAGCGACCCTTGTCTTCGGCTTAGGTGGAGGAGGACATGCTGCGGGGGTTTTTTCCTTCGCCAATGGCGGGCGGCATCGTTCTGAAAATAAGAAGAGAGCTGGCCGTCTGAGTTGGAAGGCTTCCCGGGGCTTCGGCTGTGAGGGTGAAAGTGAGTGGTTTTAAACTTTTTTTTTTCCTGCTGTCAGCCTGGGCTGAAAGAACTTGGAGGGGGGAGTCTGCTTGTTAAACCCCCCCTCGGACTAAAGCGGCACTTAAGAATGGCTCCTCGCTGCGAGGAAGCGGATATCTTTAATCTGGACTGTTTGAAACAAGGGAAAGTGGTCTGCGGTTTGTCTTTGAAACAATGTATCTAGGTCTGGCTGATTTGAAACATTTTTTTTTTTACCACTCTCTCCTTCTGGCTCTGAGTCTGGGCGGTGGAAATGGATTCTCTTTGTCCCTGAATGACTATTTTACTTATGGAAAATTTCCAGCGTCTCTTTGTGATTTGGACTCCCTCTGGTTACTAAAGAAGAATTTTTTTTTGGATTTGTGATCTCTTTTCTGGAGTGCCTTCGTTATTATACTTATTGACTTGGAAAATTGTTTCTCTCTTGGTTCCTGAACTTTACAACTCTGAACTGAACTTTTGGCTCCTGACTTGCCTCAACAGCCCCACCCAAAAAACGCCATTTTAGTGGCACTGACTTTAACAGCTAACCATGGCACAAGAATCAGCACTGGCAGGTTTAGAACTAAGGATGGCCTCTCTTGAATCTGTTATACAAACTTTGGTACAAGAAATCAAGGCCCAGAGGGCAGAAAATATCAACTTTAAAAAGGAATTATTGGACACACGGAAACAGGTGCTGGAGAACACACAGAAGAATGAAGAACTGGAAGGGGGGCTGGCGGGGGCTAAGGGAGAGATTAAAAATGTTACTAATGAGGTTGTGGAAATAAATGGGCATGTGTCTAGGATTGATATGGAAAGGATGACATATTTTTTGAGATTTCAGAATGTTTCTGAGGAAACTGGTGAATGTCTCCCTGAACTCATGAGCACAATTATAGCAGACTATTTACATAAACCTAAGGATGAGATCAGGGGGGACATTGACCTAGCCTACAGAATTAACTCTGCATATGCCAGGATAAATGAAGTACCCAGAGAGATACATGTTAAATTTGTTAGAAGGTCAACCAGAGAGGAAATCTTGAAAGTGCAAAGAGGAGGTCCGTTAATTTACCAACAAAAGGAGGTTGCTATCCTAAAGCAGATCCCAAGAAAGATTAGAGAAGCAAGAAGGAAATTTTCCTTCTTGTCCAAAAAATTGTTTGACCACGGGATCTGGTTTAGGTGGGTGATGCCCGAAGGGATGCTGGTGTTCTGGGAAGGAGGAAGAGTGAGGATTAAAACAGTTGCTGAGGCGGAAGCCTTTTTTAAAAAACATTCCTCTGTCCTGGGGGAAGATCCAGGGGGGGCGGGGGGGCCACGGCCCCGCCCGCTGGGGGCCTGGAAGGAGAGATAGAAGATACAATTGCCAAGAGACTTAGATCTAAAAAATAACTTTGCCTTGACTTTTTGAATAATATTGTATAATATAACATGTGCATCTGGATTTTTGTAAATGACTGACAGCATAGAGAGAACTTAGAAATATGTACTTGCTTTTACTTTGTAGTGTATGGAAAATGTTTTTTATTAATGATCTATTTTGATGTCCCGGTAGGGCCGACGACTTTGACGTGAATGCTCTCAAAATTTCTTTCTATCCCTTACCCTATCCTATTGAAAAACTGTAAAACCAATAAAACTTTTTCAATATAAAAAAAAAATAGCACAAAAGGTGTGAGGATTGTTCTGGTATTTGAGATAGAGCATAGTTCATCATAGTGCTGATTCCTAGAGGAGACAGGGGTGGCATATGAAGGATTCAGATCTAATTGCAGGAAGAATGCAATTGATTGCTGGCATATGTTTTTACAGATGCTTAACAATTAAATTATTGATTATTACTTATTATTATTCCCTTCAAATTCTATACCTATTGATTGGAATAATTTTATTAGTTTTCTTTGTTGGAGTATACCTTCAACTTTTAAAATAAACAAGACATGAAAAAGCATTCAAAAAACTCAGGGGGGGGGGGGAGCTGGCCCCTGGTTTTCAGCACCTCGGGACGAGCAGAGTGCTGGGAAAGATTAATTCTGTAATTAGAGGGAGTTGAATTCTCTGTCTCTCTCCCCCCTTATTCGTTCTACTTCTTTCTCCCTCTACTTCCTATGCTGTTAGGGTCCAATATGCTGTTAGAGTTTGCTTGTAGGTTTTCAAAACTCCTCTTTTGCTATCTTTGAGATGTCCTGGTAGTATCCTTTCTGCATACCAACAGCATACCTGTTAGAGTTTGCTTGTAGTTTTTCAAAACTCCTGTTTTTATTAGCTATTCCACAACATTTTGGGATGGGGGGAGTGCAAAGGATTTATTAGCTATTCCCCAACATTTTGGGGTGGGGGAATGCAAATATTTTCTAGCTGTTCCCCAACATTTTGGGGTGGGGAGGAAGGAAAGGATTTATTAGCTATTCCCTAACATTTTAGAGTGGGGGGAGTGCAAAGGATTTATTAGCTTTTTTATTAACATTTTGGGGTGGGGGAAAAAGCAAATTAACTATTCCCCAACATTTGGGGGGGATGCAATGGATTTATTATATTTTCTAGCTTGGACCCAAGGCAACTGGAAACTCAACACAAAACACTTTCTCCCTTTCCTTCCTCCGATTGGCTGGCGGCTAACTGTCTCTTGAGCCCAAAAGGCCAAAGAGAAGAGTATCTCTCCCAAAGGCCCATGAGGAAGGGCCAGGGATGGAAGAGTCTGAGCCCCATTACCCAGGATGAACAGCTAGGTTCCTAATAGCGGAGGCGAAGTGGTAGAGGTGAATGATTGGGGGAGAAACCCTGGGGGTGAAATAGGCACTGTGAAGGGTAGGAGGGGAACATTCCGTACTGCTGTTATGCATACTATATATTATATAATAGATATACTAGAGGTTATATCTATCAACTGTATAGAATTTATGTCTGTGGCAAGAATTTCCTTGGATACTAAATCATAGTCTGTTTGCAGTTTCCAGAGTGAGCAAGGCTGACTAAGAACCCTAAGTTTATTTTTCAATTAGGTGAGATACTATCAAAAATTGATGTAGCATAGAGCAATACACTCTAAATTTTACCCATTCTTTATTTTTCAAATTTTCATTTTCCATCCAGTCCAAAGGTTTCCAGTAATTATGTCTGTTGTAGTTCTTATTATTTAAATGAAAGAGGCTCACTAAGCAGTAATTGACTGGGTCAATTTCTTTCTCTTTCTTAAATAAAGGAATAACTATAGCCAAATCCCAGCCACTAGGGATACCAGCAAATTTAGCCAATAAGTAAAAAGAGATGCCATTCTTGCATAACGACTCAGCAGAGATCAAACCCCCGGAGTTTCCCTGATTTTAATTGTCTAATTAGTTTGTAACTGGCAAACCTCTCAGGCAAAGATTTATCTTATAGGTCCAGCTCGGGGGTTTTCAAATTCATCTTTTTATTTAGATTTGGAAAGTAGGATTCCCAAGTAATTGCTTCAGTTTGAGTCTCAATAATGATTGAGACATCAATAATTTGACTCCAGAATTTGGCAGGATCTTGTCCACATGCTGCTTCTAACAGTTGGGTGTAGGTCGGATATATGAAAAGCTTCTCATTTTCTGGTGCTATTAGAGATTTATAGTGTTTCTCCTAAATAAAAGTATTGAATATAGGATATGTAAATTATTCTGTCTGTAAGCTCTTATATAGCTTATAAGAGCTATATAAGAGCTAAATATAGCTCTTCCTTTTTCTTTTCAGTTGGGTATTCCTTGTCAAATCAATGTTTTTATCTACACTGATTGCTTACCCTGTTGTTATAATGGTAAGAGAATATTATCTGTTTATAAGATTGAATGATTTAACCATAAAACCTGAAGATTATTTCCTCAGGTGGATTTGAGAAAATATTGATATAGATTAAGAATTTGGTGTTGGTTCTGGAAGATCTTTTAAAGAGATTTGAATATTAATTAATATTAGTGGACAAAATAAAAGAATTTAGTGCATTATTAGGGTTCAGGATTAATTAAACAGAGTATGAAAATATTAAGAAAATATATAAATAGATGAATCATAACAATGATAATGATTGAACAAGTTTTAAAATTGAGAAAAAATAGAACGTCTAGGTATCATTATTTTATCACCATGATAAACATGTATGTTATTTAAAAATATTTATGTTAAATATGTTAACATTAACAATATTATGTTAAAGATAGAATGAAGTTAAAAAGACATGTTAAGAGGGAAGAAACTGCTTCAATCTACAATGAGATGGATTTCTGTGAGGAAAAGGAATGTCATATGTAGGTATGTGTATATATGTGTGTGTGTGTGTGTGTGTGTGTGTTGGTGGGTGGGTGGGTGCGTGCCTGTATATATGTGTGTGTGTGTGTGTGTGTGTGTGTGGTTGTATACTTGTGTCACAACACCCTGGGAAGCCCCAATTAAGGGAGGAAGCATACTGCTTTCCTTTTCTGCCTTTCGGCTCATCACCAGAGACCATCTAGACAGAAAGCTATTAGTTTTTCAAATAATTATTGAGACATCAAAAATTTGACTCCAGAATTTGGCAGGATCTTGCTCACATGCTGCTCTTAACAGTTGGGTGTAGGTCAGATATATGATCATTTTCTGGTGCTATTAGGGATATATAGTGTTTCTCCTAAATAAAACTATTGAATATGGGATATGTAAATTGTTCTGTCTGTAATTAGTCTCCCTTATTTATTTATTTATCAGCTCAAAAACCTAACACACACACACACACACTGGGAGGGTTGGGGGTGAGAGGCACGGTGTCACGGTGGTTCTCGTCCTACCTCTCTGGTCAGTCACAATGTGTGTTGGCATGGGGGCAGAGGTCGGCCTCGAGGCCCCTCTTATGTGGGGTCCCTCAGGGGTCGGTCCTCTTGCCTCTCCTGTTCAACAACTATATGAAGCCACTGGGTGAGATCATCCGTGGTTTTGGGGTGGAATACCATCTGTACGCTGATGACACTCAGTTGTACATATCCACCCCAGACCACCCCAACGATGCCGTCGAAGTGTTGTCCCGGTGTTTGGAGGCCGTATGGGTTTGGATGGGTAGTAACAAACTCTAGCTCAACCCATCCAAGACTGAGTGGCTGTGGTTTCCGGCACCCCGGTTCAGCCAGGTAAGTCCAACACTGGCCATTGGGGGCAAAATACTGGCCCCCATGGAGAGGGCGCGCAATTTGGGTGTCCTCCTGGATTCCCGGCTGTCAATGGAGAATCATGTGGCAGCCGTGGCCAGGGGGGCATTTTATCAGGTACGCCTGATACGCCAATTGTGCCCCTGACTGGTCCGGGTGGCCCTTCGCACAGTCACTCAAGCACTCGTGACGTCCCGGCTAGACTACTGCAACACTCTCTACATGGGGCTCCCCTTGAGGTGCACTCAAAGGTTACAATTAGTCCAGAATGTAGCCATGCTGGTGATCATGGGAGCCTCAAGGTACTCCCATATAACACCACTCCTGCGCGAGCTGCACTGGCTACCTGTGGCCTTTCAGGTGCGCTTCAAGGTGTTGATGACCATCTTCAAAGCGCTCCATGGCTCGGGGCCTAGCTATATGAGAGACCATCTCCTGTCCCATACATCCCTGCGACCGATCTGCTCCCACAGAGAGGGCCTTCTCAGGGTGCCGTTGGCCGGGCAATGCCGGTTGGCGGCGCCCAGGGGAAGGGCCTTCACTGTGGCGGGCCCTACCCTCTGGAACGAACTGCCCCCCAAACTACGCACCATCTCGGACCTCTGCCTTTTCCGACAGCATCTTAAGATGCACCTATTTCAACAAGCCGGCCTAGCATAACCTCCTGTTCCTGATTGTTTTAGTTATAAATTTTAATTAGGGAATTTTAGATTGGTTTTAGCACAGGGTATGGGTTTAATTGGTTTTTAATTAATGGTATTTTGTATATTTGTATTGTTTTTAATTTTCCTGTGCGCCGCCCTGGGTCCTTTTTTAGGAGAAGTGCAGGATATAAATTCGAATAAAATAAAAATAAAATAAAATAAACACACACACACACATATGCTGGTCTTGGTCTTTGGTCTGTCAGACCAAAGCTTGATGATGGCAAGTGATATCTTGCTGAAACATTGCAAAGACAACTTCATTCTTACACAGGAAAACAGCCGAATACAAGACCTACATACTTACACCTGTGAAAATCTACACACACACACACACACACACACACATATATATATATATACTTGTGTCACAACACCCTGTTAAGCCCCAATTAAGGGAGGAAGCATACTGCTTTCCTTTTCGGCCTTTCGGCTCATCACCAGAGACCATCTAGACAGAAAGCTATGAACTCATTGTGTACTTTTTTATATGTGTGTTAGGTTTTTTTTTGAGCTGATCAATAAATAAATCAGGGAGACTAGTATAGATCTATTTTGAGCTTTTTAGCTCTCATCAGCTAGCCACTGAGCCCCGGTTCAAATCCCAGTAAGGGTATGACTCTCACCCATCATCGCAAACTTATACATGGAACACTTTGAAACCAACGCTTTAGACAAATCTGAACATAAACACAAACTCTGCTCAGATACGTGGATGACACTTTCGTAATTTGGCCACATGGGAAAGAAAAACTGGACAACTTCCTCGCACACCTCAACAACCTACACTCCAAAATACAATTCACCATGGAAATAGAAGCTAATAACCAACTTCCATTTCTAGACGTCCTAATCTACAAAAAGCCCAATGGCTCCCTGAGAAACACCATCTACCAGGAAAAACAACACACCAGCCGCTACCTAAATGCATAATCCCATCACCACCCTGCACAGATAAACTCTGTACCCAAAACCCTCATATACAGAACCAAAGGCCTAGCTTACAAAAACTACTTGAAAACTGAATTACACTTTCTCACAAACACATTAATATCCAACGGATTCCGAAGAAAAACAATTTTCTAACCTAATCCAAAAAGAGACACCCCCCAAGAGCCAAGACACAGAACAGGAAAATGGCATTTCCCTCCTCCCTTACATCGAAGGCTCCACAGACAAAATCAGCAAAATTCTCCACAAGCACAATATCAAAATAGCCTTCAACACTGACCAAAAAATAACCAACATCCTAAGAAATCCCAAACACAAGATCCAACTAGAAAACCAAGGAGTCTACAGAGTTTCATTTAAAATCTTCCCTGCAACTTACATAGGACAAACTAATAGAAGAATAAATGCACAGATTGCTGAACATAAAAAATGCATTAAAAATCAGCTTAAAACCTCATCTCTCTATCAACATTTCAAAGCTACAGGACATGATATTGACTTTAAAGGAACTAAATTGATCTCCAAGATGGAACAGCCCAAAAGGAGAATAATCAGAGAAGCCATTGAATTAGAGAAACAACCTACCAATATGAACAAACGTGATGACACCTCCTGCCTTCCAGACATCTGGAAACCAGCACTGGCCAACAGACGAGCCCCACCCACCACCCAAGCCGTTGAAATTCAAAATAAGGAGAAACATACAAATAGGACCAATCAGCATCAATCTACCAATCATGATACAGCAGCTACACAGCCAATCAAACCACTCACAACAATAGAGTCAGCTCTCCATCCCCCCCCACCAAGATTTAAAGAAGGGTGGCACCTACGAAGCCACAGACTGAAGCCTGAAGATGGCAAGTGAGATCTTGCTGAAACGTTGCAAAAACAATCTCATTCTTACCGGGAAGACACCCAAATACAACAAGACCAGCATGTATGTATGTATGTATGTATGTATGTATGTATGTATGTATGTATGTATGTATGTTAGGTTTTTAAGGGCTGATTAATAAATAAATTGTAAGAGACCAGGATGGATCCATTTCGGGCTTATTAGCCCTCTTCAGCTGGCCATACTCCTTCTACTGGGATTTGAACATATATATATATGGGGAGACCATAGAGCAAGATACATAAAGAAGGAACCCCACTCAGACCCATAGTCAGCTCCATAGGCTCACCTCTACAAAACCTAGCCAAATTTCTCGCCAAACAACTACAGCCCTATGCAGAATCCATCACCTCACACGTAAAAAACTCATTCCAGTTCATAGAGATCATAAAGAAACAAAACTTACAGCCCAGCGACCTACTCGTGAGCTTCGATGTCGTATCCCTCTTCACCCAAGTACCAATCAAAGAAGCCTTGACAGCTATCCAAAACAAATATAGCCCCCCCAAACATATCCTAGATCTGACCAATCACTGCCTATCCAACACATACTTCATCTATAATGGACAAAAATACAAACAAATAGAAGGATCACCCATGGGATCACCCCTCTCACCTGTCATTGCTAACCTCTACATGGAACACTTTGAAACCCAAGCTCTAGAAAAATCAGATCACAAACCCAAACTCTGGCTCAGATATGTAGACGACACCTTCATAATCTGGCCACATGGAAAAGATAAACTGGACAACTTCCTCACACACCTCAACAGTCTACACCCCAAAATACAGTTCACCATGGAAACAGAAGCCAATAACCAACTCCCCTTCCTGGATGTCTTAGTCTATAAGAAATCCAACCGATCCCTAGGACACACCATCTACCAGAAGAAAACACACACAAACCGCTATTTGCATGCACTCTCACACCACCACCCAGCACAGATCAACTCTGTAGCCAAGACACTCATCTCCAGAACAAAACGCTTAGCTGACAAACAACACCTAAAAACCGAACTACACACTCTCACCAACGTACTAACATCCAACGGATTCCAAAGAAACAAGATCACTAACCTAATCCAAAAAGAAAACCCCACTAAAGTCCAAGACAGTGAACAAAAAAATGGCAAAGCCCTCCTCCCATACATAAAAGGCACCACAGACAGAATCAGCAAGATCCTCCACAAACACAACATCAAGCCAGCATTCTACACAAACCGAAAAATATCCACCATCCTAGGAAACCCCAAAGAGAAAATAGAGTTAGAAAATCAAGGAGTATATGAAATCCCATGCACCACCTGCCCCACCACATACATCGGACAAACCAACAGAAGAATAAAGGCACGCATTGAAGAACACAAAAACTCAGTCAGAAAGGAGGAACCAACTTCTTCCCTGGTCCAACACTTCAAAGCCACAGGACATGATATAGACTTTAAAAAGACCAGAACTATTGCCAAAATTGAACACTATAACAACAGAATAATCAGAGAAGCTATTGAGATAGAAAAGCGGCCACACAGCATGAATAAACGAGATGATACCTCCCGCCTTCCAGCCATTTGGAAACCTGCCCTCATTGACAAACGAGTCCCTAACACAAAGAATGATACCAGACCCACACTCACGAAAACCACACAGGATGTCACTATCACACATCCACGCAAAAAGCAAACCCAAACCCACACCGAAGATGACCACAAATCAGAAGCCCGACCACAAACCAGAAGCCAGACCAAAGCTGCATTATTAGCCACTTTAAACCCCTCCAATCCATACATGAAGCAAACTGATGCCCACCACGGAGATGTGGTACGACCACAAACGCGAAGCCAAACAACAGCAATGCAGCTCACCAGGTCAAATTCCTCTGCAACTCAGACTAACACAAGCACAACCAGGCCCCCACCCAAACAGAACACGCCCCCATCCAATCAGAGCACAGCCAAACTCCCATCCAATCAGAGCACAGCCAAACCCCCTACCAATCTGAACACACCTCCACCCAATCAGAATGCAGCCAAGCTCCCATCCAATCAAGTCACACCCCCACTGGCAGTTAAAAAGAGGAACCGGCTGAGATCTCACATTGCTCCTGGAAGCACCAAGCCCGAAGCACCAGCCTGAAGATGATGAATGAGATTTCATCGAAACGTCATGAAGATACTTCCAATTCTACGCGGGAGAAAACCCGAACAACCAAAGACCTACATACAAACACCCGCGAAAACCTCAGAAAACATATATATATATATATATATATATATATATATATATATATATATATATATATATATATATATATATATATATATATATATATATATATATATATATATATATATGTTAGTTTTATGAGCTGATCAATAACTTTAAATTTGAGAGACTATATATAATTGTTTCCACAACACCCTGTTAGGGCCCCAAGTAAGGGAGGAAGCACACTGCTTTTCCTTTTCTGCCTTTCGGCTCATCACCAGAGACCATCTAGACAGAAAGCCATGAATTTCTTTGTGTAATATTTTTTTTATATGTGTGTTACATTTTTGAGCTGATCAATAAATAAGTCAGGGAGACTAGGATAGATCTATTTCGAGCTTATTAGCTCTCATCAGCTAGCCATACCCTTAATACAGCCCTGGTTCAAATCCCAGTAAGGGTATGGCTAGCTGATGAGAGCTAATAAGCTCGCAATAGATCTATCCTAGTCTCCCTGACTTATTTATTGATCAGCTAAAAAACGTAACACAAACACACACACACACACACACACACACACACATATGTGTGTCATAATTGGTAAGCCTCAATTAAGGAAGGAAGCATACTGCTTTCCTTTTCTGCCTTTTGGATGAAAAGCTATGGCTCATCAGCTATGGCTAGCTGATGAGAGCTAAAAAGCTCAAAATAGATCTATCCTAGTCTCCCTTATTCATTTATTTATCAGCTCAAAAACCATGTGTGTGTGTGTGTTAGGTTTTTTGAGCTGATCAATAAATGGAACAAGTATATATGTATGTATGTATGTATGTATGTATGTATGTATGTATGTATGTATGTAGGTCTTTGGTTGTTCGGGTTTTCTTCTGCGTAGAATTGGAAGTATCTTCATGACGTTTCGATGAAGTCTCATTCATCATCTTCAGGCTGGTGCTTTCGGCTTGTTGCTTCCAGGAGCAATGTATGTATGTATGTATGTATGTATGTATGTATGTATACGCTGTCTTGTTGTATTCGGGTCTTTTCCCGTGTAAGATTGAGATTGTCTTGGCAACGTTTTGGTGAGGTCTCACTCGCCATCTTCAGGCTGGTGTTTTCGGCTTTGGAGGTGCCCTCTTGGTGGTGGTGGTGGGGTGGAGTGCTGGCTTTGTTGCTATTTGTTACAGGGAGAAGATGCCATCTGTAGAACATCTTATAAAGATTTTCTTTATACACCATAGGCAATGTTAGTTTCTGATTAAGTATCCAAAGTTTTTCCCACTTAACCAAGTCCACATTATAACCAAACTTTTTCACCCAGGCGACCATAGTTTCTTTGACATGTACTTTCTCGAGTTTATATTCCAATAAAAATCTATACAGCACTTTGATCAACTTGTTTTCTTTTTTTTAAAGAAATTTTTTATTTTTAATATTGAAAACAAGTAAAAAACATCATTCATCTCATGCTTTGTACAACATGTCGTTTGGGCAAATGTTCTGTGCGTTGGTGCTTAAAATTGCAAACATATTTATCAATTTTCCTTTCATTACATATACATCACCTTTGTTTCACATAACAACTTTTTCATTTGTCAAGTCAATCTTTTCCCCACGATTGTTCAATATATAAGCAAGATATTAAAAAAGAGAAGGAAAAGAAAAAAAAGTCTTCCCATTTTATGACATTGTTTTCCATTGTCTCTAGAAGTCACTTTCCCATTATAAAACAAAATATTTCCTCCCTCTAAAGACAAGAATGTATCCAAGTTTTATAATAATATAATATGTATATTATATCCCTTAAGTTTTTCTTTTTTCCAACCATTGATAAAACTTATTCCATATTTCATAAAATTGTTCGCTCTCCTGCTCTCCAACTTCAAATGTTAATCTGCTCATCTCTGCACATTCCATAATTTTACGAATAACTTCTTCTTGTGAAGGTAATTTCTCATTTCTCCAGTTTTTTGCAAATACAATTCTAGCTGCTGTCAAAACATTCACAATTAAGTATTTCAAGTTCTTATCAAGCATTTCTGACATAATTCCAAGCAAGAAAAGTTCAGGTTTAAAATCTATGTGTTTTTGTGTCATTTTCTCCAGCCATATGTGAATCATAGTCCAATAACTTTTAGCCTCCGAACAAGTCCACCACCTATGATAGTAAGAGCCAGGCGTCTGATGACATTTCCAACATTTTTTGGATTTGTTCCTATTCATTCTTGCAATTCTTGCTGGTGATAAGTGCCACCTGTAAAACATTTTATACAAGTTCTCTTTATAAGCAGTTGACATTGTCATTTTATAATTTTGCGTCCACAATTTTTGCCACTTATCTAAATCAATCCCATGCCCAAAGGTTTTCCCCCATGTTATCATAGTTTCTTTCACTTGCTCTTCCTGAAGTTTAAACTCTAATAGGTAGGCATAGAGTTTTTAAAATTATTTTTCCATCGACACCTGTTAAAATTTTATCTAATTCCATCATTTTGTAATAAACCCCTCCTTTTTTTGATCTTCCTTATATCTAGAATGTATTTGCATGTATGCATACCAATTAATATCCATTCCTTCTTGTTTTAATTCCTGGATAGTTTTAAGATCACCAAGTTCAATAACTCGGAATATCTGATTATTCATTCCTTTTTGTATATTATTGCATATGAAAATGCTTCAGTAGTTGATAGCCAGACTGGTATTTTAAGATAATGCAATCTCTTAATCTTTTCCCAGTTTAAAATCAAAGATTCTCTTATGTAATGCCTTCTAAAGAAACCATGTACCCTGGCGTTTATATACCATAGAGCTGAGTGCCATCCCGATAACAGATCATGTCCTTCTAGTTCTAAAAGCCTAGTGTTTCTTAATGTTATCCAATCTTTAATCCACATCAAATTTGCAGCTTGATAATATAGTTCCCAATCAGGTAATCCCATACCTCCCCTTATTTTGGCATCTTGTAAAATTTTTAGTTTTATTCTTGCTTTTTCCCCTTGCCATATAAACTTTAAAACCATTTTTTTCAACTCTTCAAAAAAGTCCTTACCCAATCTTATTGGGATTGTCTGGATTATTAAAGTATTATTATTAAAGTATTATTGTCTATAATACTTTAGGTAAAACATTCATTTTTATTGTGGCTATTCTCCCTATCAGTGATAATTGTAAATTCTGCCATCTCGTAAGATCTGCTGCTATTTGTTGTATGAGTTTAGAATAGTTCTCCTTTTTAAGAGTGCTACATCTAGATGTCAAGTAAATTCCTAAATATTTAACCTTATTTGTGATTTGAATTTTCAAGATTTCTGTTAGTTCTTCTTTCTGTCTTGTTGACATATTCTTTGTCAGTATTTGGGTTTTATCTTTATTTATTTTCAAGCCTGTTACTTTTCCATAATCCTCAATTTTTCCTATCCATTTAGACGCAGTTTCGAGTGGTTCTTCAAGAATAAAAACTAGGTCATCTGCAAATGCTTGTAGTTTATATTGTTCTTTCCTAATTGTCATTCCCTTTATTCCTTTGTCTTCTCTTATCTTTCTATTTAACACTTCTAACGTTAATACAAAAAGTAAAGGTGATAGTGGGCAGCCTTGTCTTGTACCTTTTATCTTAATGTTGTCTGAAAATTCTCCATTTATTATTATCTTAGCTGTTTGATTGTGATATATAGTACTTATAACATGTATAAAATTTTGGCCAAATTTCATTTGTTCTAGTTGTTGCAACATAAATTTCCAGTTCACATTATCAAAAGCTTTTTGTGTGTCAAGAAACATCAGGGCCATTTGTTTTTCAGGATGTGCTTCATAATATTCCAATGTGTTCAAAATTATTCTAATATTATCTTTAATTTGTCTCTTTGGTAAGAATCCATTTTGGTCTGGGTGTATAAAACTATTTAAATATTTTTAAGCCTTTCTGCTAAGATTGATGCAAATAACTTGTAATCTGAATTCAACAATGAAATTGGTCGATAACTCTTTACCTGAAGAAGATCAGTTCCTTCCTTTGGTATCAGTGAAATGTAGGCTTCTCACCAAGAATTTGGCATTTTACTACCAGAGATAACTTCATTCATCACTTCTAGTAGAGGAAGCAATAGTATTTCCTCCAAAGTTTTGTAAAACTCCGCTGGGAGGCCATCCGGTCCCGGGACCTTCCCATTATTTTGTCTTTTAATAGCTTCAGTTAATTCCATCATTATTATCTTTGCATCTAATATGTTTCTAATATCATCCGATATAACAGGGAGGTTAGCCTCTTGTAAGTAGTTTTTAACATCCTGTTCTAGTATGTTTTCTTTTTCGTATAATTTGTATAGTATTCCTGAATAATTTTCTTTTTTTACTTATTTAAATAGTGTATTTGTCCCTGTTCATCTTTTAATTGTTGAATCTTCCTTGCTTCTCTTTCTTTCTTTAATTTATACGCCAACCACCTTCCTGGTTTATTTGCATTTTCAAAATAGTTCTGCTTTGCTGATCTTATCTTTTGAGCCAGTTCCTCTTTTTCTAAGATATCCATTTTGTGTTTAATTAAGTCCATTTTCATTCTAATATCTTTTCTTTGTGGTGATTTCTGTAATTCTTTTTCCAGTGTTTTATATTCATTCTCTAATCCTTTCCCTACACATCTTTTCTCTTTATTTCTTTTTCTTGTGTGGTCTATTATTAAACCTCTAGTAACTGCCTTCATCGCATCCCATATGTTCTGAATGGATGTGTCTTCTTTTTTGTTTTCTTTAAAATAACACAATTCTTTTTTCATTTTACATACAAAATTCTTCTCTTTCAATATTGTGTTATTTAATGTCCATCTGGATCTAATTTTTTGCCCTTTCCACTTAATTGTCATTGGATTATGGTCTGCCCAGATACTAGTTTCTATTTCCACTTCTTGAACTAGATCACTTAAATCCGAAGAGAGACAAATCATATCTATCCTTGAGAATAATAAATGTCTGTAAGAATAGTAAGTGTATTGTTCTTTATTGGGGTTTCTTTCTCTCCATCTCTTAAATTCATTTCATCTGTCATCTTAAAAAAAGACTTCGGTAATATTTTTCTATTAATTTTAGACGTCCTAGTTGCTTTATAATCTCTAATTTGATTTGGAATTCTGTTAAATTCCGCCTTGGGTCCTTTTTAGGAGAAGGTGTGGGGTATAAATTTGATAAATAAATAAATAAATAAATAAATAAATAAATAAATAAATAAATAAATAAATAAATAAATAAATAAATAAATAAATAAATAAATAAATAAATAAATAAATAAATAAATAAATAAATAAATAAATAAATAAATAAATAAATAAATAAAGTCTCCTTTATCAGTATATTCTCGGTCCAGAATCTTTCCATGTAATTTCTTAAAAAATTCATCCTGCTTCTCATTAGGTGCATAGATTGCTATTATAAGTATTTTTTTGTTATTGTCCGTAATTTCCAACATCAAGATCCTTCCATCTTCATCTGTATTAATTTCATTTCATTTCACTTCATTTAATACTTATAAACCGCTCCCTCTCCCCATGGGGACTCGGGGCGGTGCACAGGTAGAATAAAAACAGTAAAAAACATACAAACAACAATAAAATATACAAACAATTTTAAAAGCCAAATTAAACTCAGCCTGTGCTAAAATTCCCATTAAACTAACTGAACTAAAATCTACCCAGTAAAACCCCAAGACAGGGGGGCTATCCCAAGCCGGCCAGACGGAAAAAATAAGTTTTTAATTTAAGACGGAAGGAGCGGAGGTCCGTGGTCGTCCTAATATCGGGGGGAAGGTCGTTCCAGAGGGCCAGGCCCGCCACAGAGAGAGCCCTTCCCCTGGGTGTCGCCCGCTGACACAGTCTAGTGGACGGCACCCGGAGAAGTCCCTCTCTGTGGGAGCGAATCGGCCGTGAGGATGTATGAGGCAGGATCCGATCCCGCAGATAGCTAGGTCCCGAGCCATGGAGCGCTTTAAAGATGATAATTAGCACCTTGAAGCGCACCCGGAAGACGACAGGTAGCCAGTGCAGCTCGCGTAAGAACGGTGTTACATGGGTAGACCTTGCGGTCCCCATAATTGCTCGCGCGGCTGCATTCTGGACTAGCTGAAGTCTCCGGGTGCACCTCAAGGAAAGCCCCATGTAGAGAGAGTTGCAATAGTCCAGTCGGGATGTCACGAGCGCATGAGTGACTGTGCGAAGGGCGTCCCGATCCAATAGGGGGCGCAATTGGCGAACCAGGCGAACCTGGTAAAACGCCCTCCTGGCCACGGCTGTCACTTGATCTTCCATGGACAGCCGGGCATCCAGGAGGACACCCAAATTGCGCGCCCCATCCACAGGGGCAAGATGTTCGCCCCCTATGGCCAGCGATGGAGTGAGCTGGTTGAATCGGGCGGCCGGAAACCACAGCCACTCGCTCTTGGTCGGGTTGAGCCTGAGTCCGTTGCTTCCCATCCAGATCCGTACGGCTTCCAGGCACTGGCACATCACCGCTACGGCATCGTTGGGGTGGTTTGGGGTAGATATATACAACTGAGTATCATCAGCATATAGATGGTACTCTACCCCAAAACCACGGATGATCTCACCCAGCGGCTTCATGTATGTGTTGAACAGGAGGGGCGATAGGACCGACCCCTAAGGCATCCCACATACGAGGGGTCTCGCGGTCGACCTCTGCCCCCTGCCAACACAAATTGCGATCGGCCAGAGAGGTAGGAGGAGAACCACCGTAAAACGGTGCCTCCCACCCCCAACCCCCCCAGCCGATGCAATAGGATACCATGGTCGATGGTATCGAAAGCCGCCGAGAGGTCTAATAGGACCAGGATGGAGGAACATCCCCCATCTCTGGCCCTCCAGAGATCATCAACCAACGCGACCAATGCCGTCTCGGTGCTATGCCCGGGCCGAAAGCCGGACTGGCGCGGATCTAGATAATAAACTTCCTCCAGGTGACGGGGAAACTGTTGTGCCACCACACTCTCAACAACCTTCGCCAAAAAGGGAAGGTTGGAGACTGGACGGTAGTTGTTCAAAAAAGCTGGATCCAAAGAGGGCTTCTTAAGGAGGGGCCTCACCATCGCTTCTTTTAGGGAAGCAGGCAAGGAACCCTCACTTAAGGATGCGTTGACAACCTCTTGGAGCCAGCCTCGTGTCACCTCCCAGGATGCCAGTACAAGCCAGGAGGGACACGGGTCCAATAAACATGTGGTGGCTCGCAGTCGCCCACGTAACCTGTCCATATCCTCGGAAGTAACGGAGTCAAACTCCTCCCAAACAAGATCTGTCTCGTGGCATCCCACTGGGCCATGAATGGGGGCTAGCTCGCTCTGTATCTGAGCGATTTTCTCCTGCAGAAAAGTCACAAATTCCTCTGCTCTACCCTGTAACGGGGCTTCCCGCACCCTCTGTTGAAGGAGGGAGCGGGTCACCCTAAACAGGGCGGCAGGGCGGTTTTCTGCGGATGCTATGAGAGTAGCACAATGGTGACGTTTGGCTACTCTCAGCGCCACAATGTAAGTCCGTAAATGGGCTCTTACCTGTGTCCGGTCAGATTCAGAACGGGTAGACCTCCATCTTCCCTCTAGGCATCTCTTGCGGCGTTTCATCACCCGTAGCTCCTCGGTAAACCAAGGAGCCAGGGTGTTTCGACGCCGCAGGAGAGGCCGCAAGGGCGCGACCCGATCCAAGGCTCCCGTGGTCGCAATATTCCATGCGGCCACGAGGTCCTCCATCGGGGCGCGGGTCAGGGGTACAGGAAGTGGCCCAAGCGCCGTTTGGAACCCATCCGGGTCCATCAGGCGCCTGGGGCGGAACCAGATTGGTGACTCAGGTTCCGCCTCCCCGCGGAGGGGAGCAGCGGTTGGAAAGTCGAGCCGGAGAAGTGAGTGGTCTGTCCATGACAAGGGGGTGATGACTATATCCCCTATACCCAGATCACTCTTCCATTGGCCTGAGACAAAGATGAGGTCCGGTGTATGTCCACCCTCGTGAGTGGGGCCTTGAATTAGTTGGGTCAGGTCCATGGCCGTCATGGAAGCCATGAACTCCCGAGCCACCTCGGATGATTCGCCCACCAATGGCAGATTAAAGTCCCCCATGACTAAAAGTCTGGGGGTCTCAACTGCCACCGTAGCGATCACCTCGAGGAGCTCGGGCAGGGCTGCTGCTACATAGCGGGGAGCCAGGTATACAACCAGCAAGCCCAACTGCCTCCCTAGGCCCCACTTCACACAGAGGGACTCACAACCGGTGGTCTGTGGCACAATGGTCTCTCTCGGCTCAAGACCTTCCTTTACAATGACCGCTACCCCACCACCCCTACCTAGGGCCCGGGGCTGATGAAACGCGCGGTAACCTGGTGGGCACATTTCAACGAGGGGGAGTCCACCCTCGTGGCCCAACCAGGTCTCCGCAATTCCCACCAGGTCCGGTGGGAATTTGTTTAGTTGGTATTTTATCTTTAATATAGATGACAATTTTATTGGTTTTTACAATATGCATGGGAAAATGGGTTATAGGGTATGTAATGACATTTTAGTGGCTTCCATGTCGGGGGTAGCGGTCCCCCCCAAAACTCCATACAAATACAATTTTTTTTTACAAAAAAGCAAAGGGCAAGAATACATATATTTACCTTGCATAATTCATACATTCAATCTTGTTGTCCCTTACCATCCCTTTTCAAAAATCACAGTAATAAACTGAAACAAAATCATTTTTGAGACATGAGTCTTTTTGCTATTGATTCTTCTTCTTCCTTCTCACCGATGGGGGGGACCATGGCCCCTCCCATTCCCTCTTCTTCGTCTCCTAGGAGTGAAGAGTGCTTTTGGAGAAAGACCTCCGCCTCTCCTATTGTTTTAACTCTAATTCTACCTCCCTCCCAGAAGACCAACATTCCTTCAGGTAGTAACCATTTGAACCAAACTCCTTTTTTGTATAATTTTTTGGACAAGAAGGAATATTTCCTTCTTATCTCTCTAATTTTTTTTGGAATTTGCTTCAAAATGGTAATTTCTTTTTCTTGATATTTCAATGGGCCTCCCCACTGTGCCCTCAATATCTCATCCCTTGTGGACCTTCTTAGAAATTTAATATGAACCTCTCTTGGTACATCATTTATTCTAGCATATGCTGAGTTAATTCTATAAACCAGGTCTATATCCCACCAGAGGTGTTCTTTACTTCTCTTAATATAATCTGCTAAAATTGTACTCATCAAATCTTTAAGATCTTCTCCTTCTATCTCTGGTACATTCTGGAACCTGAGAAAAAAAGACATTCTTTCAAACACCATCTTAGATATATAACCTCCCATTTCTGTACTTTTTTCCAAATTTCCTTTATCTCTTCCTTCATCTCAGCTGTTCCTCCCTCTAACGCCTCGATTTTTTGTTTATTATCCATTGTACTTCTTTGTGCTTCCAACAGTTCTATTTTTAGGCTTATCACATCTTTTTGCATTTTCTGTACATTTTTCATTATATCCTGGAGCATCTCGTTTGTTGACAGCTCCTGAGCACTCTCACCAGTCGCTTCTTTTTGCAACATTGCTGTGATCTTTGGCTGTTGCAGACTTGGGCTGGAGCGGGTTGAAGATGGAGCGGAAAAGGACTTTCCTATGGGTGGTTTTTTAGAAGCCATTGTCATGATTGTAAGTTCTTGTAAAAGAAATGGCATTGGAAGAGCAGGCAGCCGGTGAAGTCCAAGATATCGGAAACAGCTCGAGTAAAAGTTCACTCTAGGTGTTATAAAGAAACAAGACAAATAACTATATTGTCAAAGTCCAAGTGGCCACATATTGGGAGAAATACTAAAGGCTTCTCGAGGAGAAGTTAAAGTGAAAATTTGGTGCCTTACGATCTTAAGCACTGAAGGAATAGTTCGTAGACAAAGAGAAAGTTTTCTGGCAGAGAACAAAGAGGAGCCATTTTCCCTGCCTCCTCACAGGAAGGAAAGTAAAAGTTTCATTTCTTGTTTCAAAAAGGCTCTGATATTATGTTGCAACCGTGATCTTGTAGATACAATTTTTTTAACTGCATTTATTTCAGATGATAGTTTAATCCTCTTTTTCTCCCCATTCCTGGGGGGAGATTGTTCGATCGCCGCCTTGTTGCAAGGGGGGGTTAAAATGGATAAACTCCCCCCTCCATTCTCCGTTTAAAATTGATTGAATGTAAAACTCACAGTACTTGTTTGCCCCTCAAATTCAAGCCAGGAGATTCGGTACGGTCCTCCATCCCTGGAACTCCAGCCAGCTTTCAAATCCTTCCGTTGATTCCAGAGTCCATCGGCGAAAGGGCAAAGCCACCCCTTTCTGCTTCCCAGCTCCTGGGGTGAGGCTGGAAAGACACCCCACTGACCGCCGCCTGGTTAGGGGTCTCCAGCGAGCCACCTGTATGGCAGGGGGTTCCTCCAAAAACCCCTGTGCCACCCCGGGGGGGCCCACCAGGACAGCAAGCGGCAGACATGTATCAAACACGTCCATCGCCCACGAAAACCGGACGTGAACTCCACACCTCTTTTTTTAAAGTCTGCCAATGAAGTAAAAATTTTCCCAAGTTTGGGTTGAATTAATAAATGCACATCTTTCTTTCGAATGTGTACCTCTTGTAAACAAATAATTTGTGTTTTTATTTTTTCTAATTTATGAAATACTTTTCTTCTTTTAATTGGGGAGTTAAGTCTATATATATTAACTGTAAATATTGCATTTTCTTCCATATTTTATGTTTTATATTGGGGATTTATGGCTCTAGTTGACCAGTGGCACGTCAGAGGTGGAGATGGCTGTGAGAGAGCCAAAACGGAGGTTGGTGCCCTGGGGATGGTTGCTCAATTGAAAGCAACCACTAAGATCTTCCGACCATGGACATCTTTCTAAGATCTTTAACCCTCCCAAGGGAAAGAAGACTCTGAACGCTTTAGCTGAACTGAACTCCTACCGATGCACTTTAACCTATTAATGGAACTGATATTTTAACATCTATTTATCATTTTTAACATCATTTCATCATCTAAATGCGGCTAACGATGCACTTTTAAAACCTTCATGACCCATGCTTTTATGCTTTATGCTTTTATGTACTTGAACTGCTCTTTATGTCATGTATGATAGGCTAGACTTGTTACGACTGCGGGAGTCCCCGCTCTCGCAGGTTTGGCCCTCCGTTCTAACGAGGGCCCACCTTGATGAAGGATTCATTAATCTGGAGAGGTGGAAAAAGCGTAGGCTTAGGGGGTTTTTAATTTTTAAATTAATGACTATTTTAGGGGGTACCAGGGAGGAGGGAGGGTGTAGTCAGGTTGAGGCGGGTGAGGGAAGAGAGGGCCAGGCCAGCGGGCGACGGAGGGTAGCGGAAGGTTCCGTTAGGAGGGGGGAGATTCAAGTCGTTCCAACAGAGGGCATTTCCATCCAGAAGGTCGTGGGGAGAGGCAGGTCCGAGGGGAGACAAGTGTCATCCTCCCGGTTGGGGACACGAGGCCGTTGGCTACAGACGGTCAAGTGCCTCAACCCCTGCAGGCTAGGTGGCCAGGGTGTACAGAGCCAGGGCCTGCGGCTGATGTTCTGCAACGCCAGGTCTGTTGCCAACAAAGCCCCCCTCATTCACGACCTTGTGTCGGAGGGGGAGCCGGACCTGGTGGGAATTGCAGAGACCTGGTTGGGCCACGAGGGTGGACTCCCCCTCGTTGAAATGTGCCCGCCAGGTTACCACGCTTTTCATCAGCCTCGGGCCCTGGGTAGGGGTGGTGGGGTAGCGGTCATTGTAAAGGAAGGTCTTGAGCCGAGAGAGACCACTGTGCCACAGACTACCGGTTGTGAGTCCCTTTGTGTGAAGTGGGGCCTAGGGAGGCAGTTGGGCTTGCTGGTTGTATACCTGGCTCCCCGCTATGTAGCAGCAGCCCTGCCCGAGCTCCTCGAGGTGATCGCTACGGTGGCAGTGGAGACCCCCAGACTTTTAGTCATGGGGGACTTTAATCTGCCATCGTTGGGCGAATCATCCGAGGTAGCTCGGGAGTTCATGGCTTCCATGACGGCCATGGACCTGACCCAACTAATTCAAGGCCCCACTCACGAGGGTGGACATACACCGGATCTCATCTTTGTCTCAGGCCAATGGACGAGTGATCTGGGTATAGGGGACATAGTCATCACACCCTTGTCATGGACAGACCACTCACTTCTCCGGCTCGACTTTCCGACCGCTGCTCCCCTCCGCGGGGAGGCGGGACCTGAATTACCAATCTGGTTCCGCCCCAGGCGCCTGATGGACCCGGATGGGTTCCAAACGGCGCTTGGGCCAGTTCCTGTACCCCTGACCCGCGCCCCGATGGAGGACCTCGTGGCCGCATGGAATAGTGCGACCACGGGAGCCTTGGATCGGGTCGCGCCCTTGCGGCCTCTCTTGCGGCGGCGGAACACCCTGGCTCCTTGGTTTACCGAGGAGCTGGGGGTGATGAAACGCCGCAAGAGATGCCTAGAGAGTAGATGGAGGTCTTCTCGTTCTGAATCTGACCGGACACAGGTAAGAGCCCATTTACGGACTTACATTGTGGCGCTGAGAGTAGCCAAACGTCATCATTGCGCTACTCTCATAGCATCCGCAGAAAACCGCCCTGCCGCCCTGTTTAGGGTGACCCGCTCCCTCCTTCAACAGAGGGTGCGGGAAGCCCCGCTACAGGGTAGAGCAGAGGAATTTGTGACTTTTCTGCAGGAGAAAATCGCTCAGATACAGAACGAGTTAGCCCCCATTCATGGCCCAGTGGGATGCCACGAGAGAGATCTTGTTTGGGAGGAGTTTGACTCCGTTACTTCCGAGGATATGGACAGGTTACGTGGGCGACTGCGAGCCACCACATGTTTATTGGACCCGTGTCCCTCCTGGCTTGTACTGGCATCCTGGGAGGTGACACGAGGCTGGCTCCAGGAGGTGGTCAACGCTTCCTTGAGTGAGGGTGTCTTGCCTGCTTCCCTTAAAGAAGCGATGGTGAGGCCCCTCCTTAAGAAGCCCTCCTTGGATCCAGCTTCTTTGAACAACTACCGTCCCGTCTCCAACCTTCCCTTTTTGGCGAAGGTTGTCGAGAGTGTGGTGGCACAACAGTTTCCCCGTCACCTGGAGGAAGTTGACTATCTAGATCCGCGCCAGTCCGGCTTCCGGCCCGGGCATAGCACCGAGACGGCATTGGTCGCGTTGGTTGATGATCTCTGGAGGGCCAGAGATGGGGGTTGTTCCTCCATCCTGGTCCTATTAGACCTCTCGGCGGCTTTCGATACCATCGACCATGGTATCCTATTGCATCGGCTGGGGGGGTTGGGGGTGGGAGGCACCGTTTTACGGTGGTTCTCCTCCTACCTCTCTGGCCGATCGCAATTTGTGTTGACAGGGGGGCAGAGGTCGACCGCGAGACCCCTCACATGTGGGGTGCCTCAGGGGTCGGTCCTCTCGCCCCTCCTGTTCAACACATACATGAAGCCGCTGGGTGAGATCATCCGTGGTTTTGGGGTAGAATACCATCTGTACGCTGATGACACCCAGCTGTACATTTCTACCCCAAACCACCCCAACGATGCCGTAGCGGTGATGTGCCAGTGCCTGGAAGCTGTACGGATCTGGATGGGAAGTAACGGACTCAGGCTCAACCCGACCAAGACCGAGTGGCTGTGGTTTCCGGCTGCCCGATTCAACCAGCTTATTCCATCGCTGGCCATAGGGGGCGAACATCTTGCCCCTGTGGATGGGGCGCGCAATTTGGGTGTCCTCCTGGATGCCCGGCTGTCCATGGAAGATCAGGTGACAGCCGTGGCCAGGAGGGCGTTTTACCAGGTTCGCCTGGTTCGCCAATTGCGCCCCCTATTGGATCGGGACGCCCTTCGCACAGTCACTCATGCTCTCGTGACATCCCGACTGGACTATTGCAACTCTCTCTACATGGGGCTGCCCCTGAGGTGCACCCGGAGGCTTCAGCTAGTCCAGAATGCAGCCGCGCGGGCAATTATGGGGACCGCAAGGTCTACCCATGTAACACCGCTCCTGCGCGAGCTGCACTGGCTGCCTGTCGTCTTCCGGGTGCGCTTCAAGGTGCTAGTCATCATCTTCAAAGCGCTCCATGGCTCGGGACCTAGCTATCTGCAGGATCGGATCCTGCCTCATACGTCCTCACGGCCGATTCGCTCCCACAGAGAGGGGCTTCTCCGGGTGCCGTCCACTAGACTGTGTCAGCGGGCGACACCCAGGGGAAGGGCGCTCTCTGTGGCGGGCCCGGCCCTCTGGAACGACCTTCCCCCCGACATTAGGACAACTACGGACCTCCGCTCCTTCCGTCTTAAATTGAAAACTTACTTTTTCCGTCTGGCCGGCCTGGGATAGCCTCCTTGCCTTGGGATTTTATAGAATAGGTTTTAGTTTAATCGGGATTTTAGCACAGGGTTTATTTAATTGGTTTTTAAATTTTGTTGTTTATTTATTGTTGTTGTTATTTATTGTTTTTATGCTACCTGTGCACCGCCCCGAGTCCCCGTGGGGAGAGGGGGCGGTATAGAAATAATAAATTATTATTATTATTATTATTATTATTATTATTATTTCTCTCTGCTCTCTGATTTCTAATCCTGGTAGAGCCTCTCTTTCTATGGCCACTCCTCCTACTGCGCCTTCTAATGGTCCCTCTAATCTTATTAACAATGGATCCTCTTTATCAGTCTTCTTCATAGCTCCATTGGCATACTTTCTGTGAAAGTCTTCTGCTTTTTGTAAAGTGTCTAATCTATGTCTCTGTCCTTCCTATGTGAATATTAAGCCTTCCGGTATGAGCCATCTAAACTGGACTCCTTTTCTTATCAAAAATGTGGATAGAAACTAGTATCCTCTTCTCTTATCTCTCACTTTTCTTGGGATTTGCTTTAGCACTGTGATTTCCTTTCCTCTATATTCCAGTTTTTTGTCCCTTGTTTTCTGTAGTATTTGAAATCTCAAGATTTTTTTAGTGAATCTTACGTGTATTTCTCTTGGTAATGCATTTCTGGTCGCATATCTTGTATTCACTCAGAATGCATCATCTATTCCATCTTTTACTAATTCCTGTGACATTTCTAGGATCTCTGCTAACAATTCTAGTATTATTATAAGGAGGTTGTCTCCTTTTTCTTCAATTACATTTTGGAATCTTAGAAAATATTCAGCTTTGTCTATTTCCCATCCTACTCCCATACTCTCTTTTTCTTGATGAAGCATTGTCTATATTGTTTTTTGTCCCCCTGTTAAGGAGGATGTCAGGGTCCCTATTGATGAGCCAGCCGGGGTTATCTTCCTACTCATGTTTAAATTTTGTTCTTTCTCTTTCTTCTTTGAACCACTTTTTAATTTACTAGTGGAAAGTTAGTAAGCTTTAGAAAAGATATCAGAAATTTAATATATAGATGCAGCTTTGTATCGAGAGGAAAGAAAGATAAAATAAAGTTAACAGAGGAAGAGGATAAAAACAGGGAAAGGGAAGCTGGGAAGATAAAGGAAAAAGAGAATATCAAAACGAAAGTAAAGAGTGAAATAGTAAAGAGAGAGAAAATGAAGGAGAAAATAAAAATAAAAAAGATCCCCTATGGAAGAAAGGGATGTAGGCAAAACTAAATATCAAAGATAAAATAGGGAAAAAAAGAAAAAGGAGCAAAGAAAATGTTTCTCATTTATTTATTTATTTATTTATTTATTTATTTATTTATTTATTTATTTATTTATTTATTTATTTATTTATTTATTTATTTATTTATTTATTTATTTATTTATTTATCGTATTTATATCCCTCATCCATCTCCCACAGAGGGACCCGGGGCGGCACACAGGAAAATTTAAAAACAAATACAAATATACAGAAACTCTTAAAAACTATATTAAACCCAACCCTGTGATAAAACATAATTAAAACCCCCAAATTAAAACTTTGATCAGCTAATAGTCATTTCGCTATCGGTAGTTCATGCCAGGCCGGCTAGCTGGAAAAAAATGAGTTTTTAAGCTCTGGCGGAACAGGCGGAGGTCTGAGATTTATTTATTTATTTATTTATTTATTTTGTATACCGCCCCCTCTCCCGTAGGGACTCAGGGCAGTGCACAGGGATAATAAAACGTATATCTAAATACAATAGATAAATTTAAAATTAAAATTAAATTAAGTAAACTTAAACTTGAATTAAAATAAATAATGAAGAAACCCTATTAAATGATGATAATAATCCAGAGAGGTGGGCGAAGCGCGACCTCAGGGGGTTTTTAGGCAAATTTTTAATTCGGCTTTTAGGGGGTCCCAGGGTGGGGGGAGGGTTTATCCAGTCAGAGGGGGGTCAAGATACAGGGCCGGATGGCGGAAGTAGGATAAAGGATGGGTCCATTAAGGAGGGAGGAGTGGGGGTCATCCCTACAGAGGGCTTTCCCATTCGATCAGTCTTGGGGAGGGGCAGGGGCGGCGGGAGACAGTATGTCCACCATGGGTGGGGGGACCGTGGCCGCTGGTTACGAGCGGTCGCTTGCCCCAACCCCCTGTGCTCCACTCATGGGCTAGGCAGTCAGGAACCACAGAGCCAGGGCCCCAGGCTGATGTTCTGCAATGCCAGGTCTGTGGTGAACAAAGCCCCCCTCATTAATGACTTGTGTCAGAGGGGGACCCGGACCTGGTGGGAATTACGGAGACCTGGTTGGGCCCCGAGGGGGGTTTACCCCTCGTGGAAATGTGCCCACCAGGCTACCGTGCATTTCATCAGCCTCAGGCCCTAGGCAGGGGTGAGGGGGCGGTTATCGTTAAGGAAGGTCTCGAGCCAAGGGAGACCACTGTGCCTCAGATGACCGGCTGTGAGTTCCTCTACGTGAAGTGGGGCCTAGGGAGGCAGTTGGGCTTGCTGATTGTATACCTGGCTCCCCGCTATGTAACAGCTGTTTGGGGTGACCTGCTCCCTCCTCCACCAGAGGCTGCGGGAAGCCCCTCTGCAGGGTCGAGCAGAGGAATTTGGAGTCTATCTGCAGGATAAAATCACTCAGATTCGGAACGAGTTGCCCTCCACTGAAAGTTGTCCATTCGGTTTATCCGATGCTGTTCTTGAGACAACATCTTGGGAGGAGTTTGATTTTGTTACTACCGAGGATATGGACAGGTTGTTGAGGAACCTTAGCGCCACCACATGTTTATTGGACCCGTGTTCCTCCTGGCTTGTACTGGCATCCTGGGAGGTTACACGAGGCTGGCTCCAGGACATTGTGAACGTGTCTTTGAGTGAGGGGTTCTTACCTACCGCCTTGAAAGAGGTGGTGGTGGGACCTCTCCTCAAAAAACCTTCCTGGACCCAGCATTGTTGGAAAATTACCATCCAGTCTCCAACCTTCACTTTCTTGCGAAGTTTGTTGAGAGAGTGGTGGCTCAACTGTTTCCTCAACACCTGGAGGAAGTTGATTATCTAGTCCAGCTTCCGGCCCAGTCACAGCACCGAGACGGCATTGGTCGTGTTGGTGGATGATCTCTTTAGGGTTGCTCCTCTATCCTAGTCCTATTAGACCTCTCAGCGGCTTTCGATACCATCGACCATGGTATCTTATTGCACTGATTGGGGGGGTTGGCGGTGAGAGGCACTGTTTTATGGTGGTTCTCTGAAGCAATAACATTCTCGCAGATATCAGGCGGGCGGTCCACGGGTGAGGGAAAAGAAGAGGCGACACCAAATTCTTCTTCGAGTGGGGTGGAACTGCGCACAGACAAAAGCCTGCAAGCCCTTTTATTAACTTTATCAGAAGGCAGGGTTAAGCATGCAACGTCATGTAAACATACACAAATCATGACCATATATGGAAATTCACACAGTAGAAAAGAGTCACATGCCCTTTGTTGATAGTTAGCACGTTGCAAGAAGGTGGGAACTTTTCTCCAAGGTGTTGAATGTCAGAGGGTGTCAGAGGGTGTGGCTAGTAACTTTCCATGCCAGCTTCCTTGTTTATGTCCGACCGGTCAGAACCAGTCTACACTAACAGAAATGCTTAGCACATGATGCAGTGTCATAATGCAACATCTCCTCTGTTTTTATTTTTTCAAAAAAGATGTTCTTCGTCACCATACAGCAGCCTGAGAGGGGGCTTAATTCGGTGTTTGAAAATTACCTCTTCCTCCTCATCACTGCTTAGGGTTAACGGTTTCTTCTCAAGGGGGTCTCCCTGGGGCTCAGGAGCATACTTCTGTTCCCACAAAGCATTGATGTGAGCTATAGCTCGTTTCTCAGCAAACAAAGATAAGCTATTAGAAATTGCGCGAGCAAAAATAGGCAAAACACAAGGTAAAACAATACATCCTAAAGCAATCATACCAATTAAAGTTACAATAGCTTGCAAACCGGGTAATTTTGGAAACCATGAACCAAACATTTCTTTCAAATTTAGACCATGCTAGGAAGAAACCAGGGCGAATGGTGGATAGGACGCAAGACCCATACCAGTTTGCTGGTAATTTGTTGTAAACAAAACGTCCACAAACCCAATACAGTCCGTTTGGGGTAGACCAAGAAAAATCATTGTTTTCTGGCAGTGTCAAGAATTTCATGTTAATAATTTTTTCCAAAGATTTGTTTAGGGCTTTTGTGCAGTTAGCCAGTTTTGTGGAACAGGAAAGGTGATGTTAATGGGGTTGCAAGTGTGTTGGTAACAGTCAGCTGGTGGGGATAATCTGGTTATGTACAATTTTCTATCTTTTTCTTGTTTTGGGATGGTGTCTGGCGGAACAGTGAGTCCTTGGGATATAAAGTCCACACATCTCCAATCTCCACAAAATGTGCCGGATCCACAACTGTGATACGGATTGCTGGCTCGAGCACAAATGTATTTTTCGTTGTTAGAGTATGTTCTACGCCATGAGAGAGAGCCACATTCGTTGGTGCCCTCATCCATGGCTTCACATGCGTCAAAAATGACTGATTGAGGAAGTGCCAAATTATAAAAGTCCTTGTTGATGATCAATTTGTTGCCAGCAGTAATTTGTATGGTATATCTATGAGTTGGACCTGTAGGGTCATAACACTGTTGTTGGTTATTGTCAATACAAATTGAATAAGTAGTGCCATTGTGTGTACATGTTTGGAGTGCTTTGTTTTTACAGTTCAATTGGGTGCTATATATCAAGGTATGAATGACCTTATCTTCTTGTTTAGTGATTTTGATTCAAGGTGCACAATATGTGGTATCTCCTGACAGCACACTGCGTTTGGCTTTGTGAAAATGTTTATCAAAGTCCCCTCGCAGCCTCAAAAGGACTGGAGGTGTTGTGAAGTTGTCATGTTGGTGTAGTGCTTTGGTACCTGATGTTCTTTGGTTGTCGTCTTCCGGGTGCGCTTCAAGGTGTTAATTATCATCTTTAAAGCGCTCCATGGCTCGGGACCTAGCTATCTGCGGGATCGGATCCTGCCTCATACATCCTCACGGCCGATTCGCTCCCACAGAGAGGGACTTCTCCGGGTGCCGTCCACTAGACTGTGTCAGCGGGCGACACCCAGGGGAAGGGCTCTCTCTGTGGCGGGCCCGGCCCTCTGGAACGACCTTCCCCCCGATATTAGGACGACCACGGACCTCCGCTCCTTCCGCCTTAAATTAAAAACTTACTTTTTCCGTCTGGCCGGCTTGGGATAGTCCCCCTGTCTAGGGGTTTTACTGGGTAAATTTTAGTTTAGTTAGTTAAATGGGATTTTAGCACAGGTTGAATTTAATTTGGCTTTTAAATTGTTTGTATATTTATTGATGTTTGTATGTTTTTTACTGTTTTTATTCTACCTGTGCACCGCCCCGAGTCCCCATGGGGAGAGGGAGCGGTTTATAAGTATTAAATGATTGATTGATGATTGATTGATTGATGTCTTTTGTTGGAAGTCCTTTACTGGTCATGATGGTCATCACAAACAGCAGTTGAATCTGAAGAAGTGACAGGATCAGAAGAAGATGTATCTGCATCTTTGGTCTTTGGTGCCCTGCCAACACAAATTGCGATCGGTCTGAGAGGTAGGAGGAGAACCACTGAAGTACGGTTCCTCCCAACCCCAATCTCTCCAGCCGGTGCAATAGGATACCATGGTCGATGGTATCTAAAGCCGCTGAGAGATCCAACAGGACCAGGATAGAGGAGCAACCCCTATCCCGTGCCCTCCAGAGATCATCCACCAACGCGACCAATGCTGTCTCTGTGCTGTGTCCGGGCCGGAAACAGGACTGACGCGAGTCTAGATAGGCAGTTTCGTCCAGGTACTGGGGGAATTGTCGTGCCACCACACTCTCAACAACCTTCGGTAAAATGGGAAGGTTGGAGACTGGATGATAGTTGGTGTCAACATCCCAATGTTGCCATGGACCTTATCTGTTGGCCTTTACGAACTGAACATTCTTGACATTCCTGTGGCAGGAAAGGATTCTCAAGACAGCCTGTGACTGCGCATGCATGCAATTATTTTCAATGTTAATTGGGGAACATGATTGATGACAAGCAGAGGGGAGGGGGCATAAGGGGGTAAAGGGCAGAAGCCATCCAATTATTGCCAGTCCTGGCTACAAACGAGGCTCGCCATGATGTTACATTCAATAAACGGACATTTCTTTGAACTTTTACGTGAGGCCATGAATCATTTGAAGTTTCTCTTGGGAGCTTGACAGATAGCCAGGACTCTTTAAAGAAATCTATCAAGATTTCCGGGCAACCTGAGTCCCGTCTCCTCCAGGCATCACCTAATATCTGGAACGCCTGGAGGGCTCAGGCCAGCATGGCAGAAGGTGGGCTATCCGAAGAAAGCCTCATTTCAGCTTGAGGCCAGCCAACCCCCCTGAACAGCGGAGCTTCAGACATCCAGCCTGTAAAACCTTTCCCAGCAGCAGGAGCAAGGGAAGATAAGTACCGGTGGGATCTGACTCCTAAAGCAGCTGAGCTCGAATTTCCTTACCCTAATTCCCAGAAAAAAGGGGGAATCTCCAGCGAACTAGCAAGGGCAGACTGGATGTGGGATTGGGAACAAGCCAGGCGCCCACGGCTCCAGATGGGACCCCTGGGGGGTGCAGTAGAGAAGCTGAGGGAGGATTTTGAACAAACCACTCTTCATGACGAGGGGACAGCCTGCCGTCCGAAAGAGAGAGGAGGCATATCTGATCCTGCTGAAGGGAGGAGACGCAGGCTGGAGCGTAGTCCCCCTCCCCCACTCAACCCAAGACGAAGAAGCCCAAAACAGCAGTCAGCACCCCTCCCACGATGCAAGCGTGCTGCCAAGAGCAGACAACTCCCTCCCTCTCCCCCTCCTAGAGCTGAAGAAGATGACCGGCCATATCAAGCACGAGCATATAGAGGAGGGATAGGAGGGAGGGAACTAAACGATCCACCCCGATTCAGGGGAAAGTTTGATGGTGACTCAGACCAGCTAGCTCTATTCCTTGATTCAGCTGATATCCACTTAGAACGCTATGGGCACCTCTACCCATCCCCCAGAGCCATGGTGAATGCCATTGCAGAGGGTTTTGAGGGGGAAGCAAAAGAATGGCTAGCAGCCCTCCATAAGCGGAGAGCCTCCGAACTGCGAGACATAGATGACTTCCTGCAAGTGCTAGAGGCCAGGTTTGAAGAGGGGGAGGAGGACCCATATGCAGAGGAGGAACTCAGCAACCTAAAGCAAAGAGGCCGCCCCATCAAAGAGCACATCCATGAATTCAGGAGGATAGTTGGAAGACTACCCCCCCTTCCAGAACGGTTGCTGGTGCATTTTTTCAGAATAAGCCTGGATAAACGTATTGCCCAAGTAACTGCATATCGTGACATCCCAAACCAACTCTCTGAGTGGTTCCGAGTGGCAACAAAAGTCGACAGTGGGCTACGTGCCAACGACACAAGGAAGGAACCAGACACAAAGGAGAGGGGTCAACCTAATCTGAAACCACCCCGCCAAAAGAAAGAAATGGCACCAGAGCGAGACCTGAGACCAGCCCTCCCTCGAAGTTCCATGAGGTGTTACAGATGCGGAGGGATGGGCCACATGGTATCTGCATGCCCATCCCCATCCACGAAACCAAGGCCAGACCTACCACCCATGGCCCGACAAGAACGAGGGCCCCGACGGGCTATCAACACTTCCAGGAGAGCTCTTCAAGCTGCAGTGGTCTCCTCCCTACCAGGCGAAAGTGGGGAAACCCCAGGCAATAATGACCAGTCAATCGAACCCTATGACAGCGAGGACGAGGGAGAAAACGACCCAATGATGAGTGAATCAATTTACCCTTTCCTTTTCCCAATCCGCCTCACAACCCCAAAAATGGGAAAACAGGGGGATTTTCAGGCCCTTGTAGACTCAGGCTGCACTAGGTGCTTGATCAACTTAACCACAGTTCAGAAACTGGGGATCAGAGCGAAAAGATTGGCCCACCCGATTCAATTCGAGCAGGTTGACGGATCCCTAATGGGCGGAGCCTATGCCACTCACCTAATTGAACCAGTGAGACTAGAATTGGCAGATCACTGGGAAATAATTCGATTCATAATAGCCCCCCAAATGACAGAGGCAGTTATACTTGGACTTTCCTGGTTAGACAAGTGGAGACCAACCATCTGGTGGCAAGGGGGCACCCGCAGACTTAGGATATCACCGGGCCCTCAACCCCTCCATGAGCAAGCAGAAATACCACTCACATTGGGAGCCCCCCAAGAGAGCCCACGAGAACAACTGGCAACCACATCTGACAAACCCCCAGAGGCTGAACTGATTCCAGTGGAATACCAGGACCTCGCAAAAGTGTTCAGTGAGACAGAATGCGACATCCTGCCCCCCCCCACCGCGAAACAGATTGTGCCATTGAAATCATCCCTGGGGCAAAACTACCCAAACCCAAGCTGTATGCCATGACGCCTCGAGAGATGCAAGAAATGCGTGAATACATAGATAAAAACCTAGCAAGAGGGTTCATCGAGCCAGCCAAGCCACGGATTGCGGCACCAGTCCTTTTCAAAGAGAAAAAAGATGGAAATGGAAAACGTGGAAATGTGCCCACCAGGTTACCGCACCTTCCATCAGCCTAGGGCCCTAGGGAGGGGTGGGGGAGTGGCAATTATGGTTAAGGAAGGTCTTGAGCCAAAGGAGACCACAGTCCCTCAGACAACCGGGTGTGAATCTCTCTGCGTGAGATGGGGCCTAGAGAGGCAGTTGGGCGTGTTAGTTGTATACCTGGCTCCTCGCTATGCAACAACAGCCCTGCCCGAGCTCCTAGAGGTGATAGCCGAGGCGGCAGTTGAGACCCCCAGACTAGTAGTCATGGGGGACTTTAACTTGCCGTCGGCGGGCGAAGCCTCTGGAGCAGCTCGGGAGTTCATGGCCTCCATGACGGCCATGGACCTGACCCAGGTAGTTTTAGGCCCTACTCATGAGGGGGGAAACACGCTGGATTTGATCTTTGTCTCGGGACAGTGGAGTTGTGATCTGGGAATAGGGGATCTAGCCATCACTCCCTTGTCATGGACAGATCACGCTCTCCTTCAGCTGGACTTTCCAATCGCTTCACCTCACCGCGGGGAGGCGGAACCGGATACTCCTAGATGGTTCCGCCCCAGGCTTCTAATGCACCCGGAAAGGTTCCAGAGGGAGCTTTGGCCAATGCCTGTGACCCTGCCTTGCGACTTGACTGAGGACCTAGTGGCCGCATGGTTAAGTGCGGCTGCAGGGGCCTTGGACCGAGTCGCGCCCTTGCGGCCTCTCTTGCGGCGACGAATCACCCAGGCTCCCTGGTTTACTGAGGAGCTTCGGGAGATGAAGTGCCACAAGAGACGCCTAGAGAGCAGCTGGAGATCCTCTCGCTCCGAAGCCGACCTAACACTAGTGAGAACCCACATTAGTGGCGATAAGGGTGGCCAAACGTCAGTATTGTGCCACCCTTATTGCATCCGCAGATAACCGCCCTGTTTGGAGTGACCCGCTCCCTCCTTCACCAGGGACCGCGGGAAGCCCACTACAAGGGCGAGCAGAGGAATTTGGGATTTATCTGCAGGAGAAAATCACTTGGATTCGGAATGAGCTACCCTCCGTCGACAGTGGTCCTGTGGGACTGTCCGAGACTAGTCTTGAGGTTCCTTCTTGGGAGGAGTTTGACTTTGTTACCACCGAGGATATGGACAGGTTGTCAAGGAAACTTAGGGCGACCACATGTTTATTGGACCCGTGTCCCTCCTGGCTTGTACTGACATCCTGGGAGACGACACGAGGCTGGCTCCAGGACATTGTCAATGCATCTTTGAGTGAGGGGTCCTTACCTGCCATCTTGAAAGAGATGGTAGTGAGGCCCCTCCTCAAGAAGCCATCCCTGGACCCAGCATTATTAGAGAACTATCGTCCGGTCTCCAACCTTCACTTTTTGGTGAAGGTTGTTGAGAGTGTGGTAGCCCAACAGTTTCCGCGACACCTGGAGGAAGTTTTATCTAGACCCACGCCAGTCCGCCTTCCGAACCGGCCACAGCACCGAGACGGCATTGGTCGCGTTGGTTGATGATCTCTGGAGGGCGCGGGATAGAGGATATTCCTCTATCCTAGTCCTATTAGACTTCTCGGTGGCTTTTGATACCATCGACCATGGTATCCTATTGCACCGACTGGGGGGGGGGGGCTGGGAGGCATCGTTCTGCGGTGGTTCTCGTCCTACCTCTCTGGTCGGTCGCAATATGTGTTGACGGGAGGACAGAGGTCGACCTCGAGGCCTCTCTTATGTAGGGTTCCTCAGGGGTCGGTCCTCTCGCCCCTCCTGTTTAACACATATATGAAGCCGTTGGGTGAGATCATCCATGGTTTTGGGGTGGAGTACCATCTGTACGCTGATGACACTCAGCTGTACATATCCACCCCAGACCACCCCAACGATGCCGCCGAAGTGTTGTCCCGGTGTTTGGAAGCCGTATGGATCTGGATGGGTGGTAACAAACTCAAGCTCAACCCTGCCAAGACTGAGTTGCTGGGGTTTCCGGCACCCCGGTTCAGCCAGATTACTCCAACTCTGGCCATTGGGGGCGAAACACTGGCCCCCGTGGAGAGGGCCCGCAATTTGGGTGTCCTCCTGGATTCCCGGCTGTCCATGGAGGACCATGTGGCGGCCGTGGCCAGGGGGGGGCGTTTCATCAGGTACGCCTGATGCGCCAATTGCGCCCCTTACTGCACCGGGATGCCCTTCGCACAGTCACTCAAGCTCTCGTGACGTCCCAACTCGACTACTGTAATGCTCTCTACATGGGGCTTCCCTTGAGGTGCACCCGAAAGCTACATTTTTTCCAAAACACAGCCGCGTGGGTGATTATGGCATTTTCTTCTTGTGGCCTTTCGGATGCGCTTCAAGGTTTTGACGACCATCATTAAAGCGCTCCATGGCTCGGGGCCTAGTTATATGCGAGACCGCCTCCTGCCCCATACATCCCTTAGACCGATACGCTCCCACAGAGAGGGCCTTCTCAGGGTGCCGTCGGCCGGACAATGCCGACTGGCGACACCCAGGGGAAGAGCCTTCTCTGTGGCAGGCCCAGCCCTCTGGAATGACCTACCCCCTGAATTACGCACCATCACCGACCTCCGCCTCTTCCGCCAATGTCTAAAGACATATTTGTTCCAACAAGCCGGCCTAGCCTAACCTCCCATGGGGACTTTTAGGAAGTTTTAAATTGGATATTTTAAATTTGGTTTTAGCATAGGATAGGATTGTTTAATATTTATTTTAAATTATATATTTATCTTTTGTATTTTGTATGTTTTTAAATTTCCTGTGCACCGCCCTGGGTCCTCTGTGGAGAAGGGCGGGATATAAATTTAAATAAAATAAAAAATAAATAAAAATCCCGATGTTGCCATGGACCTTATCTGTTGGCCTAACGAACTGAAAATTCTTGACATTCCTGTGGCAGGAAAGGATTCTCAAGACAGCCTGTGACTGCACATGCATGCAATTATTTTCAATGTTAATTGGGGAACATGATTGATGACAAGCAGAGGGGAGGGGGCATAAGGGGGTAAAGGGCAGAAGCCATCCAATTATTGCCAGTCCTGGCTACAAACGAGGCTCACCATGATGTTACATTCAATAAACGGACATTTCTTTGAACTTTTACGTGAGGCCGTGAATCATTTGAAGTTTCTCTTGGGAGCTTGACAGTTGGATAATAGAGCTGGGTCCAGGGAGGGCTTCTTAGCTTAGTTTCAGTTTTATTTGATTTATATCCCTTCTTGAGGGGGCTTCACCACCGCCTCTTTCAAGATGGCCGGCAAGAACCCCTCGCTCAAAGAAGCATTTACAACTCCCTGGAGCCAGCCTCATGTAACCTCCCGGGAGGCCAGTACGAGCCAGGAGGGACACGGGTCCAATAAACATGTGGTGGCTTTCAACCACCCCAGTATCCTGTCCATGCCATTGAGGGTCATGGGGTCAAACTCATCCCAAACTCGTCTCAAGGCCTATCTCTGTCATCCCGCCCAGACTAGTCCAATTGGAGGTCACCTCGCTCCGGATCTGAATGATTTTATCCTGCAGATAAGATCCAAATTCCTCTGCAAGGGAGCCTCCCAAGACCTCTGGTGAAGGAGGGCACGGGTCACCCTAAACAGGGCAGCAAGGCGGTTATCTGCGGATGCGATGAGGGCAGCGAGATGGTCATGTTTCACCGCTTTTATCGCCACTAGGTAGGTCCGCAAATGCGACCTTACTTGTGTTAGATCAGATTCAGCGAGGGTGGACCTCCAGATGCTCTCTAGGCGTCTCTTCTGCCATTTCATTTCCCTCAGTCCCTCTGAGAACCAAGGAGCCAAGGTAGATTGACGCCGAGTGAGAGGCCACAAATCACGACCCGCGGCCAGCCTATTCCAGGCAGCCACTAGGTCCTCAGTCGGGTCGCAGGTCAAGGATTCAGGTATTGGCCCAAGCTCCATCTGGAACCTTTCGGGATCCATCAGGCGCCTGGTGCGGAACCATATTGGTATTTCTGGTTCCGCCTCCTCGCGGTGGAGTGTAGCGGTTGGAAAGTTAAGTCGGAGGAGAGAGTGATCTGACCATGACAGGGGTTCGATGACTAATTCCCCTAATCCCAGATCACTTGTCCACTGGCCGGAGGCAAAAACAAGGTCCAGAGTGTGTCCCCCAGTGTGTGTGGGGCCATTAATTACTTGGATCAGGTCCATGGCCATCATGGAGGCCATGAACTCCTGGGCCACCTCAGATGTCCCGCCTACCGATGGCAGGTTAAAATCCCCCATGATTAAAAGCTTTGGGGTGTCAACCGCCACCTCAGCGATCGCATCGAGGAGCTCGGGCAGGGCTGCTGAGACGTAGTGAGGAGCCAGGTACACAATCAGCAAACCCAACTGCCTCCCATGACCCCATTTCCCATAAAGGGACTCACAATCAGCTGTCTGACAGAGGTCTCCCTTGGCTCAAGACCTTCCTTAATAATAACCGCCACTCCCCCACCCCTACTCTGGGCCCGTGGCTGATGGAATGCCTGGTAACCTGGTGGACACATTTCTATGAGGGGTACTCCTCCCTCGTGGCCCAACCAGGTTTCAGTAATACCCATCAGGTCCAGCTCCCCCTCTGATAGGTCATTCGTAGATGAGGGGGGCTTTGTTGGCCACGGACCTGGCATTGCACAGCATCAGCCTAGGGCCCCGGCTTTGAAATTCTTGACCTCCTGGGTTGCAGGAGGAGCCCTGAGGATGGGAGTGCGCAACCTCCCGTAAGTAGTGGGAGTGCCCCCCTATGATCCTCGGCTCCTGCCATACCTACCCCTCCCTTACACTGTCCTGATTGAAAGGCCCCCTGTTGACTCAACCCTAGCTCCCCTCCCAATATCGGACCCAACAGCCTCCCCGTCGAGATCATGCACAGGCCTGGAGATGTTAGTTTGTGGGACAATTCCTTTGCCCACATCTATTTTCCCATGTAACCCACCTCCCTCCCTGGGACCCTTTAAGAACCGAATTAAACAATTCCTCCAAAAGCTCCTTATGTTCCATTTTCGCCACCTCTCGGGATTTAAAATTCCATCATCGAGATGGGCCCTCGTTAACGCTGAGGGCCAGATCTGCGAGAAAGGAGAATCTCGCAGGGCGAGGAGGTCTGTTACTGAGTACATATGTTACCTGGGGGGGATTGCCATGGTGGGGTTAACCTTGGGGTTCATGGGTGTGGCTTAGCCATGGTCCCTAGATGGAAATCAACATTTTGTCTGAAGATGGTATTCAGTTATTTATCAGCTGAAAAGTTGCAGGGGAAGACTGTCAGTCAATGGGGAGTAATGGTGAATGATGGAAGTCACCATGCAGGAGCAACAGGTTGGCGCAGCAAACCAGGATGTTGAAGTTAGGCTGTTCGTCTTAAGGCTGTAGAGTTTGCTTCCATGATAAGAATTGGAGGCAGGGAGGCAAAAGCAAGGAGGTAGAAGTACAGGGGTAAAATAAAAGACACAATAGGCAAACAACAAACACTGAGGATGACAATAAAACTGTGGAGGCAGTCGTGAAGATAATGTAGATAATGTAGATAATGACAAGGACAACTCAGGTGGTCGGGTGGTCAGCAGAGCAGTAGCTGTGATGAGCAGGAACAAAACGGCTGGCGACAAGGAGTATAGCAACACACAGCATAGTAATAGAGAGCGAAATAGATGAAGCAGCATACAAGCGAATCAGCAAAATGAAGCAGACTAGCAGATGAAGAGCTAAAAAGAGGCAGGGGAATGATGAGCAGGGACAAACAGGAACAAGCAGGAGCAAAGCTACGGGTAACATAATAAAATGACAAGATGAAAACATGAGGGGGACGACGGAAGGATAGCAAAGCGATAAAGCGGTAAGCAATAGCAGAGTGTTAGAGGCGTTGGAATGTTGAATCGGCAGTGAGGCAGTAATAACGATAATAACTGTCATAGGCCGTGCAAGCTGCACAGCCATGCTGGGTGCCAAGCCTCAAGCCTTCAGCTTAGCCTCCATTGTTTCTCCGTGGTAGCGCTCCTCCATGGCATCGGAAACCGGCTTTCATGGCTGGCTCCCACGGGCTCCCACGGGCTTCTAAATTTGTCTAGCAAGCCGCAGAGCCACGCTGGGTGTCAAGCCTCAAATCTTTAGCCGAGCCTTCAGCGTTCCCTTGCAGCAGCGGAAACCGGCTCCCACGGCTGGCTCCCACAGGCTTACAGGCTTCCAAATTTGACCAGTCTGTCCCGTCTATTGAGCTCAGCCCTCTCTGATGGAACCAGGGGCTGGGAACCCCCTTTAGAAAAGCCAAGGAGGCAAATTCCCTCCCCCCTTGGCGCAGCTCGTCCTTAGCCCTCCTCCATCTTGGACCGGAACCAGGAAAAAAGAAAAAGAAAAAACAAGGAAAATAAGAATTCAAATAAATCCACAATGATAACTATATAATTCAAAAATTCCACTCTGTGCAAAAAAAAAGAAAATAACTGGACTGAAGTGTACATGTATATATTAAAAAAAGGAGAAGAAAAAAAAGGATAAACAAGAAAGCAGCAATATCTCTTTTGAAATGGCAGTCTGCAAAACAACCAATTCTTAGTAGTCCAAGATATCTCAGAGAACCCAGAAAACAAAAGTAAAAAAAAACAAAGATTCCTTCTTCTTTAGTGCATAATCATTTCAAGGTCACTCCAACTTCCACTTGGTAATTTCTCTTTCACTCTCCCTGTTACTTTGCCAATCACTAGGGGGAGCTTGAGTAAAGTAAAAGCAGATCAATCTTGTGACTTGAAGTAATAAAGTTCCTCTGAAAAAAGCCAGTCATCGGGGGGGGGGGGGGGTATGAGTTACGTAGAAGGTTTTTTCCCCCACTAGTAAAATATAAAAAAAGAACAATAACCCAGAAGCTGGGGGGAAAAAGGGGAAAAATCAATATTCAATTTCCAAATTAAACAACTAAGTTCATTCTATTTCAACGCACTCTTTCCCTCTAAGCTAAAAGAAAATGCTTCACGCCGTCAATCCACAGTTGCTAGTGAAAGTCCAGTCCGGCTTTTAAGTAGCGAAAAAAAGGAAGTGGGAGTTCCTGAATGTTTTCAATAGAAAAAAAGCTCGTTGCTAGGTTCAGGTTGTTTATTTATTTTACTGTTAGTTCATCTCGAGGTGATCTCTCTGGCAGATGATAAATTTAAAGATAGAAAAAATGTTCTCACCGAACGACATGCTGATTCTTTGTTCCGCTTTTCTCAGGCAGTCAGCTGCTTGTTCCACCCGCTGAGAGGGGGGAGTCACTTGAGCGATGGACTGCAGGGGGTTCTCCTTTGACTCCAAAGATATTGCGGGTATCTCTGGAATCTCCAGGAATTTCCCCTCCCACTTGCCGCCTCTACAGGGCGGCTGGGTCTATTTTTAGACCAATCCAAGGCTCAAGAGTCGGGGACATTCCAGAGCTCCAGAAAATCCCTGTGTCGTGGCGACACCACGCCCAGGAAGTCCTTCGATCAACTTCTTTTCTGTCTCTATCAAAAGATTATCTAATACTGTGTAAACCTCAGCAATACCTTCCTTCTTCCTTTTCCTGTGCAAACCTTGATTGTATCTATAAATAAGAGCACCATTCTACTTGTACCCCTGTTTTAATCTCCCCCTATCTGTTCAATAACTCTTTATATGTAACAATATTTTCCATATTAATTAAATTTGGGTGTAGATATGCTTCCATCGTAGATAGCCAAATGGATGTTTCGGTATAGTGGTCATGTTTAATTTTGTTCCATATTAATAACAGGGACTGTCTGATATAGTGTCTATTGAAATATTTATGTGCAGATCCTTTTTCATACCACAGGAAGGCATGCCATCCTTGGAGGTCATGATCTCCCAATTTGAATAATCTTTTATTTCTCAACATTATCCATTCTTTTAACCATGTTAGGGTGGCCGCAATATAATAAAGTTCCCAATCTGGTATGCCAAATCCTCCTTTTTCCTTAGTATCTTGCTTGGCTTTGAGTTTTATTCTTGGTTTTTTTCCCTGCCAAATAAATTTTGAAACCAATTGATTCAAATCCTTAAAGAAACCTGTTTCTAATTTAATTGGGATATTCTGAAATAGGAAAAGAAATTTTGGTAGTACATTCATTTTTATGACTGCAATCCTACCCATCAGGGACAATTGTGGGGTTTTCCACTTTTCTAAGTCTTTCTTAGTTTTGTTGATCAGATTAGTATAGTTGTCTCCTTTGATGGATGCACACCTCGCAGATAAGTACATACCTCGATATTTCACTTTTTGAACAATTTGGATACCCAATTTCTTCATTAACTCCTCTTTCAATTTGGATGTCATATTTTTAAACAGCATTTTAGTCTTTGTCATATTTATCTTTAAACCCACTACTTTCCCATATTCTGTCAATTCCTCAATAAGTTTCATACCAGACTTTATAGGATCCTCTAACACAAGCACTAGATTGTCCACAAAAGCCTGTAACTTAAATTGTTCCTTTTTAATTTCTAGTCCCTTTATCTGTTCCTCTTTACGAACATTCCTGGCTAAAACCTCTAAGGTTAATATAAACAACAACGGGGATAGGGGACAACGTTGTCTTGTATCTTTCTGGATTGCTATACCTTTGCGTTAATTCACCATTATGTCAGGGTTCGCTTCTTCAAGTACTCAAGAAAGACCACACTTAGACATAGTTTGTAATGAATAAGGTTACTTTTACTGAATACGGAAGAACAACGGACCAAGGTGAAGCAGGAAGTAACTAGTTTAGGCACGAAGAATGATTATTAAAGCTTAAGCCCACCCCAATAGCCCTAACCCCCCCCCCAGCAGTGTCCAATGCACTTTCGTCTCCGACATCAGGTGGACAGTCCGTCCAACACCATCATCAGCATGGAATGTGAGACCGTTAAACCAAAGATAACACCGGCCGGTAACATCTTCCACCAATCTTCCACCAGCTCTCATAATTGACCCCTATAGCCCCACCCTCCCCGTTTCCATGGCAGCCAAGCAGCATAGGGAGAAGCGAAGAGCGAAGGCTGACATCCGGACCTCCTCCAGAAGTAGGCAGGACCTCCGGACCTCCTTCAGAAGTAGGAAAGTTACTACTGCAAAACAGACAAGAAAAGACAAAACAACATAGAAGAGAGAGGGAAGGGGTTATGGTTTGTGTGGATATTTGGCATAAAACTGGCGTACAAGCTTCAGGGCTCTGAGATGTTCTTTATCCACCCATTCATTGTGAGAAGGAGGAAAGTCTTTCCACATCACTAGGAATTGAGTCTTATTCCTATGGACCCTGGAGTCCAAGATGTCACGAACTTCATAGTGTTGGTGACCGTCTACCATCAGTGGCGCAGGTGCATCAGGATGAGGTTTGCGAAGATGCGAAGTGCGTTCAGGCTTCAACATGGAACACTGGGTATAAGCGACGGTTGGTTTTAGGTAGATCCAAACGAACGGAAACCGAACTGATTATCTTAGTTATAGTGAATGGGCCAACAAACTTAGGACCCAATTTCTTGCATTTTTGCGGGCTATCCAAATGTTTAGTAGAGACGAACACTCTATCACCAACCTTGTAAGCCGGAGGAGCCGCTCGCTTTTTATCAGCATATAACTTATGCGATTGATGTGCATCATCCAAAGTTTTCTTTATGACAGGCCACACCGAAGACAATTTAGTGGACCAATCAGCTAGGGAGGGAATTGCAGGCGACTCGTGAGGCAACTCGGGTATGGGCACAAAGTCCTGACCATAGATGATTTTAAAAGGGGTCATATTTGTACTTGAATGAACAGAGTTATTATAAGCCACTTCGGCATGTATCAGAAGGTCAGCCCAGTCGTCCTGCTGAAAATTTATGAAACAACGTAGGTATTGTTCCAAAACAGAATTGGCCCTCTCACAAGCACCGTTCGTCTGCGGATGGTAGGAGGAGCTTAAGCCCTGGGAGGAGCCTATCAACTTTAAAAATTCCTTCCAAAATTTCGAAGTAAATTGGGTACCTCTATCCGAAATGATATGCTTAGGAACTCCGTGGAAACGATAAATATGATTCAGGAACAACCTAGCCAATGATTTGGAAGACGGAATTTTGGAACAAGGTACAAAGTGGACTTGCTTGGAGAAAAGATCTGTAACTACCCAAATGACAGTATAACCCTGGCTGCTTGGAAGATCAACAATAAAGTCCATCGAAATTTCCTTCCAAGGAGCTTCCGGCTTCGCCACAGATTGGAGGAGGCCCTGCGGTTTTCCTGGTGAACGTTGCGAAGCAGCACAAACAGGACAACTAGCGATATAGGACTCAACGTCTCTCTTGAGGGAAGGCCACCAAAACTGGCGTTTAACCAGACTTAGCAATCAGTTCAACGGGTGGGTCAGCTTGGACAGCGGACTGACCCCTGGTCGAAACAGGAGAGGCTATCAGCGTAAGTGGCATTATGGGTTGCACAACTGTAATTTTCGAAACATCATATTGGGGTAGCCTGGAGAGTGCATCAGCCATGAAATTTTTTCCTCCAGGAATATATTTGAGACGGAAGTTGAAACGATGGAAGTAATGTGCCCAACGTAGTTGTTTTGGGGACAATTTACGGGATGACGTGAGAGCTTCCAGGTTCTTATGGTCCGTCCAAACCTCAAATGGATGAGGGGCTCCTTCAAGAAAATGACGCCAAGTCATGAGGGCCCAACGGACAGCAAATGCTTCTTTCTCCCAAATACCCCATCTGCATTCAGTGTTGGATAATTTACGAGAAGTGTAAGCACACGGTTGCAACTGGCCCCATTGGTTGAACTGCAGCAGGACAGCCCCTACGGCGACATCGCTGGCGTCAGCCTGAACAATGAATGGGGAGTCGACGTCGGGATGCTTTAGGACAGGCTCAGCCGCAAACAAACGTTTAAGCTTCTCAAAGGCGGCCTGGCACTCCATGGTCCAGTTCAGAGGAGCCCCCGGTCGAGGTTTGCCTTCACCCTTCGTTTTGAGTAGATTTGTGATGGGCAACGCAATGCTAGCGAATGATGGAATAAATTGTCGGTAAAAGTTGGCGAAACCCAAAAAACTTTGCAGTTGTTTACGAGTGCGGGGAGGCGCCCACTCCGTGACAGCCTTTACCTTCGCAGGATCCATTTCGATCCCCTCCGACGAAATGCGATAACCCAAGTAATCAATCTTCTCCTGGTGAAACTCACATTTCAACAACTTAGCATAAAGTTCAGCAGCACGGAGTTTGTGCAACACGGAATGGACAAGTTTAATATGTTCCTCACGTGTTTGCGTGTACACGACTATGTCATCAAGATAAACGATCACCCCCTTATACAGGTGCTCGTGGAGAACTTTATTGATCAGTTGCATAAATACAGAAGGAGCTCCCTGAAGACCGAAAGGTAGAACCTTAAACTGGAAACACCCTAGCGGGCAGTTGAAAGCTGTTTTCCATTCGTCACCCTCTTTAATTCTTACTCTATAGTAAGCTTCCCTTAAATCAAGCTTAGTAAAAATTTTGCCTGTAGCTAGGTGAGCTAGCATGTCTTTCATAAGCGGGAGAGGGTAGACATTGTGCTCGCAAATGGCATTCAGGTAAGAGTAGTTTTGAACCAAACGGAGAGTGCCATCCTTCTTTTCTCTAAACATTACCGGTGCTGCCACACGTGGCCTGGCAGGCTCAATGAAACCTCGGTTTAGATTCTTATCAATGAATTTGCGCAGCTCATCCATTTCACGTGGTGTCATAGAGTAAAGGCGAGGTTTAGGTGGTTGCACACCTGGGAGAAAATCGATTGAGCAATCAGTAGCCCGATGAGGAGGAAGAGAATCACAAGACTTCTCGCTAAAAGTGTCTTTAAGATCCCAATATTCTTCAGGAATCTTGTCTTCCCCTGGAATGATTTCAGGTGTAGGCAGGGCTAAAGTGGAACCCGCAGGCTCCTTAATTGGAGTTAAATCAAGGGGAGTCTCTTCATTGTGACTTAAGATTGCAGAGTTATGTTCTGGTAGTAATGCAGGGATTCGCACCCATCCTTCTTTCCAGTTAATTAGAGGATTCCATTTACGTAGCCAGTTAATCCCTAATATAACAGCATTATCCGCAATAGGTGCCATAATAAAATTAATGGTTTCATTATGAGTATCACCAATAGAAAGCTGAAGGGGTTCAGTAACATAAGATGCAGGAGTTCCCCCTGCTACAGAGCCATCCATTTGGCAGAATGCGATCGGCACCTTTAAATTTTTCAAGTGGAAACCCATGGTCTGAACAAGTTCATGACTGATTAAACAGCGAGAACAGCCTGAGTCAATTAGAGCCTGTACGTTGCAATTACGGCCGCTAGATGGAGCCAAAAGACTTAAAGGAATATAAAGGGGCCCAGAGCGGGGACTTACCCAATTTTTGTCAGAGGAGGCGGAGTCCTCCCAATCATCGGGCTGCGGATTATGTTGATCACCAGAGAGGTCCAGCGGCTCCATTCCACTCATTGCAGGCTTACTGCGCACGCTCGGAGTTTTTGTAGGCTTTCTAGCTTCAGTAGAAGAATGTGGGCGTGGTGACCGTTTTGATCTGCAGTTGTTAGCCCAGTGCCCCTCCTTCCCACAGCGAAAACAATGGCCAGGACGTGCTGAAGTTGATCTACGTCCTCCCATTTGCTTGGGGGAATCTTTATCTGGGGTTCGGGGCCCGGGGCCTTCAAAGTGCTTTATCTTTTCAACATGGGCTGGAGTTTGAGAATGGGCCTGATCCAGCTCCACATCCCCAGCCAGCTGAAACCAATCATCTAAGGTATCAGGGCGGTATCTGTTCACGCATGTTTGATAAATATCTTTGTTCAGCCCTTCTGTATAAACATCCATTAACGCTCTGTCACTCCACCCTACCATATAAACAGAAAGTTCTTGAAAGATTTGCGTGTACTCCTGCACAGACATATCCCCCTGGCGCAGGTCTCTCATCCTGATTCTAGCTTTTCTCTCAATTCGGGGGTCTTCAAAACGTCTCCTAAGAGCAGTCATAAAATTTTCAAAGTCCCGCAACAAGGGTGAGTGACTATTATGCAGAGAAACCAGCCATCTGGCAGCCTTGTTTTCCAGAGCCAATGAGACAATCCTAATTTTAACGTCGTCTTCAAAGTCATCCGCGTACTGCTTAACAAAATTACTAACGTGAAGCAGAAAAAGTCCTAAGTCATCAGGATTACCATCAAACTTAATGCCCAAGGGAGGGAGTTTAGCAGGTCGGCGAGGGGTGGGGAGGCGAATTCCCCTCTGTGAATCTCTGCGGGTTTGTGCAGGAGGGGGAGGGGTTGCTCCTCTGGTTTCTTGGGCAGTGGCCACTTCCGTTTCTTTTAACTGTTCGCTCTCCAGAGAGTGCCCTCCCCCCCAGAGTTTATCCAGGGTTTCCCTCTTATCGTCTGCCTGACGGAGTAAATCATCGGCCATCTGCCTTAAATCCTTTTCTTCCCTTAGGAGTTCCGATATGGATGGGGGTGGTTGGGGGCGGCGGCGTCTGGTGGTGGTAACCCCTGAGCCTATGTCTCCCATCATCCCCACTCCCTCTGACCAGCGATGCGGTTTAGATGATTCTTCGGCCTTCAGGTCTAAGTTTAGGCCTGCTAAAAAGTCCAGTACTGACCTCGAATCATCCTTTTGAACTGCGATATTGGATGCGGCCTCTCCCATGGTCGGGCCCGGCAACTCCTCTTTGGCAGATTCCGACATCAGGTTATGATTTGTAGTGACTTCCTGCTTAATGTCAGGGTTCGCTTCTTCAAGTACTCAAGAAAGACCACACTTAGACATAGTTTGTAATGAATAAGGTTACTTTTACTGAATACGGAAGAACAACGGACCAAGGTGAAGCAGGAAGTAACTAGTTTAGGCGCGAAGAATGATTATTAAAGCTTAAGCCCACCCCAATAGCCCTAACCCCCCCCAGCAGTGTCCAATGCACTTTCGTCTCCGACATCAGGTGGGCAGTCCGTCCAACACCATCATCAGCATGGAATGTGAGACCGTTAAACCAAAGATAACACCAGCTGGTAACATCTTCCACCAATCTTCCACCAGCTCTCATAATTGACCTCTATAGCCCCACCCTCCCCATTTCCATGGCAGCCAAGCAGCATAGAGAGAAGCGAAGAGCGAAGGATGACACATTAATTATTACTTTGGCTTTTTGGTTTGTATATAATTGCTCTACTTGTGTTTATAAATGTATCCCCAAATTCCATGTGTTCCAATTGTTGATGCAAGAATTCCTAGTTCACATTGTCGAATGCCTTTTGGGAATCGAGAAAGAATAGTGCAACCTGTTTTTCATTATGTACTTCATAATATTCGAGAATGTCCAGCACAATTCTCATATTGTTTTTAATTTGTCTTCTGGGGAGGAATCCATTTTGATCTGTGTGTATAAACGATGAAAGGAATTTTTCAACTGTTCTGCTATTATCAGAGCAAAAATATTGTAATCTGCATTTAGCAGTGAGATTGTTCTGTAATTTTGTATAAACATCTGATCTGAATCCCCCTTAGGTATTAATACGTTAGCCTCCATCCATGATAGCGGTGTCTTCACCTCTTTCAACACAGCATTATAAACTTCCAACAGTGTTGGAAGAAGCATATCCTGAAATTCTTTATATATTTCCGCTGGCAGTCCATCCGGCCCTGCAGCTTTATTAGTCTTTTGTCTTTGTATGGCCTCAATTATCTCTAATGTTTTAATTTCTTCATTGAGCATATCTTTTATTTCCTCTGGAATCTTCAGCAGATCTTACTTTTCCAGATATTGTAATATTCCTTCCTTTGTATAGTCTTGATTTTCTCTATATAATGGTTCATAGAACTCTTGGGTAATCCTTTTCTTTTCTTCTGGTTGATAGCAGATCTCGTCTTTTTCATCTTGTAGTTTATTGATCCAGTTCTCTTGCTTCTGCTTCCTCACCCTATAGGATAGCCACCGCCCCGGTTTATTTGCATTCTCAAAGAAATATTGTTTTACTTTTTTTATAGACTGTGCCAATTTTGCTTTTTCAAATATAGCCAATTCATGTTTAATCAGTTCCATACTTCCTTTTATACTTCTATTTTGTGGTTTCTTTTGAAGTTCACTCTCTAAGTTTTTATACCTTTCTTTCAACTCTCTTATTTTTTGGTTCTCATTTTTTTTTCTTCCTAGCTGTAGCCGATATCGTGACCCCTCTTATAAATGCCTTAGTTTTATCCTATAGGTTTTACATGGATGTGTCTCCTGGCCAGTTTTCTTTGAAGAAAAAATCTCAATTCCTGATTAACTCTTTTAATACATTCCTGATCCTTTAGGATTGTTTTATTGAATAACCAATGATAACTACCCTTTTGTTTTTTCCATGTAATCCTCATAAGATTATGGTCAGGCAATAAATTGGGTTCTATGTCTATCTCCTTCACTTCCGAGATTAACTCCATCAATATCCAGACCATATCTATCCTTAAGCAAGATTCATGTCTATTCAAGTAAAAGGTGTATTGCTCTCCCTCTGGACATCTTTCTCACCATACATCATAGATATTTAATTCTTTGGCCATTTGGAAGAATGACCTGGGCAAAATTCTTCTAGCCCCTTTTCTCCTCTTTCCACTTTTATAGTCCCACTTCTGGTCAATTATAGCATTGAAATCACCTATTAAACAGACATTTTCATTTCCAATCTCTCGAATAATACTATGTAGTCTATAATAAAGTTTTCCTGACCTTCATTAGTTGCATAAATTACAACCAATAACACCTTTTTTTGGTTTAGCATTATTTCTACAATTAATATTCTCCCCTCCTCATCATGATAAATTAATTTAGTCTGGATCATGTCTTTAACATATAATTATGTTCTTTTTGGGGTCCTTTTTGGAGAAGGTGCAGGGTATAAAAATAATAATAAAATAATAATAATAAAATAATAATAATAATAAAAATAAAATAATAAAATAAAATAATAATAATAATAATAATAATAATAATAATAATAATAATAATAATAATAATAATAATAATAATAATAATAATAATAATAATAATAATAATAATAATAATAATAATAATAATAATAATAATAATGCTATTCCTCTTTTCTTTTGATCAGCTAATACCATGTACACTTTACCCAATCTAGGATATTCCAAGGTCTGGATCTGTCATTTAGTTATATGAACCTCTTGCCATGCAATTATATCGTAATTCAAATGTTTTAGTTTATTAAGGTTGTTTTCCTTTTCTGGGGCAGGTTTAGACCATTGATATTCAATGATAGAATCTTGATTTTTTTTTCTGACATGTTTCTATGTGTATTTGGGCCGTGTGCTTCTTGTTGCCCTTATCTCTCTCACTTCTCTTGGTTCTTCCCTTTTTTTCTTTAAAGCAACTTCTTTCTCCTTTCTTGTCTCCGCTAGTTCTGCTTCTCTTCTTATCTGTACTCATAGTCCTTGCATCCTTGTTTCCAATAGTTCTCCTTCGTCTTCCTCATCCTCCTGCCCAACCAGATTATTATAGAAATCTTCCGCTTGTTCCACTGTGTCTATTCTGAATCTTCTATCTCTCCAAGTTACCAGTATACTCTCCGGCATCAACCATCTGATGTTAAGTTCATATTTATTCAACATAGATGTTAAAAATTGATACGGCCTTCTTAATTCTCTGATTCTCCTCAGTACCTGTTTTAGGACTCTTAATTGTGTTATGTACCTTCAGATCGTCTCTTGTTCTATTCAGCACCTTGTCATGTATTGATTTTTTAATGAACTTTACATAAACTTACCTTGGGAGACTGTTCTTTTTTGCATAGTTTGTCTGAATTTTACATCTCTCATCGATCTCACTTGCCATCTCATCCTTTCCTATTCCCAAAGCCTTTGCCATAAGGTCTTCCACCATATCTGGTAAATCCTCACCTTTTTCTTCCTTTACATTCTGAAACCATAGAAATTGGACCAATTTCTCCAATTCTAATGTGAGGACCGTTAACTCAAGTTTTTTGTTTGACTGGATCAGCATAGAACTCAGCTCCTCCTTTTTTTTCTCCTTCTTTCCCATCCTTCCTTCTATTATTACATTTATTCTTTGTTTGTTTTTATTGATCTGTTCCTGGAACTTCTCAAATTTGTCATCCATCTTCTGGATCTTCTCCTTTAATTCTCCAGTATCATTTCTTATTTCTATGATATTCTTTTTCAGTTCTTGGTGGTTTTTAGCCATTGTATCCTGCATAGTTTGTAATATCATGTGAAGCTCCTTGGTTGAATTACATCTTTGTCTCTGGAGCATATCCTCAGAGGATCGTTGGTTTGAAGGACTGGCAGCTGCTAGAGATGGCTGAGATGCTGGCTTCCTCCCCATGCCAGTTTTTGTTAGATTTGTAATGCTTATCTTTTTTTTTTTTGAAGAATTGGATCCCTAATTTAGATATTTTCCAGAACTCCCACTTTCTTCTCTCACTCATGGCTTCCTCCAGTCTTTCTTTCTTTCTTTCTTTCTTTCTTTCTTTCTTTCTTTCTTTCTTTCTTTCTTTCTTTCTTTCTTTCTTTCCTTCTTTCTTTCTTCCTTCCTTCCTATCTTCCTTCCTTCCTTTCCTCCTTCCTTCCTTTCTGCCTTTTTCCCTCTCCCTCTCCTCCTGTTCCCTCTCCTTTTCCCTCTTCTTCTACTCAATAATCAATTTTAAGGGGTATTATTGATGCCCAAAGGGATGCTGGTTTTCTGGGAGGGAGGAAGAGTTAGAATGAAAAAAGTGGAAGAGGCGGAGAATTTTCTTAAAAAACATTCCTCAATCCTGGATGATGATGATATGGGAATGGGAGGGGCCACGGCTCCGCCTACTGGAGGGGTGGAGGAGAAAGAAACAATAGCAAAGAGGCTCAGATCACAAAAATAACTTTTTTTTCTTTTTTTATGTATGGTAATTATTCCTGTATGGATGTTAATAGAAACAAAGTAATTGAATGTATGAAATTTTACTTTTGATTATGGAACTTATGATTTAAAATGTATGTACCCCTTCCTATTTTTATTATTTCCTAATGGAACTTACTCAAGAAGACTCTGAGGCGGTCACCAACCCCGATGTGGAAGCTCTAAAATATTGTTAAAATACCTTACCTACCCCTTTCCTTTTATAAAATGTTAAAACCAATAAAAATTATTTCAAAAAAAAATTTAAGGGGTATTAAGGGGTAGTATGATCTATATTTCAATAGATTTGTATATTATATGAAAATAGCTATCATAGGATAGAAAGAGAATGAGAGAGACTTATCAATTTATCACTATATATATACTGTATATGTATCACATTTATAATATTCCTATATTTCTATAGTTCTATTCTATTAACCTAAGAGTAAATTCTAAGAGTCAATTCCTTATAATTATTGATTATATTGTAATCAAACCATCTCCTTAATTAATCAATACTAATTCCAATAATGTAAAAAATGATGGAATTAATAATCTTATAGCAATACCAATACCAATACCAATGACAATAACAATATGTTCCTTTGATAGTAGTCTTATAACATTAATTCCTAACCTTTAAGTTCAACCTTACATATGACCCTCCTGAATTAAGTAATTATATAAATTTTCTGAGTCCCCTTGGTCTGGTAAGTCTTCTTTCTCTCTCTCTGATCGTTTCTTTCGATAATGTCCAAAGATTAACATCAATTTTGTCCAATAGTCAGGCCTCTTGTTATCCAACAGGTATAGTCACCAAAAGTTCTGTTTTCTCTTAAGGTATACCATAGGGGAGGGGGGATTCCGCTCCTTCCGCTTAAAATTAAAGACTCACTTTTTTCGTCTGGCCGGCCTTGGGTAGTCTCTTTTTAGGTTAGGGTTTTTTTAGGGGTAATTTTTAGTTTATAGGTTTTAGCGCAGGATTTATTTAATTTATTTTTAATTCTGTATTTTGTACTTGTCTGTGTTTATTTGTATTTTTAATTGCCTGTGCCCCGCCTCGAGTCCCCTCGGGGAGAGAGAGCGGGATATAAATTAAATTATTATTATTATTATTATTCCAAATTTCGCCAGTAGATGTCACTCTTCCACAAGCTCACCAGATCCTGACTAACAATGAGTAAGATTTTTTTTCTTTTTCAGACCTTCAATAGTTAACTCATTTCCCCCTGAAGGCATCCATGTTATCAGAGTTATTTACAGCTGGCCTTTGCTGTGTTAACTAAGTAAGTTTAGATTCAGCTCCTCAGACAGTTCAGAGAAGAAAAGAAAAAAGTCTCCAGCCTTCGCTCAGCATATTCCTATTGGCGCTACAAAGGGGGGATAGAATGAAAAAACCCCACCCCACTCCTTCTTTGAGCCCCTTAGTCTCTTGAGCTGTTTGGAATAAAAATACCTTCCACCAAGATCAGGAATCTGATAATCCACTTGCAACTCGTGCAGCTTCTCTGTAAAAAAATCCTCGCTTACTTTGAATGGCTATCAGCACTCTGGGATGGCATTTACAGTTCGTCCTCTTCCACACCCAGGGTTATGAAGGAAATTTCAAACACAAACTGCTATCCTATGGTCCTGCCAAACCAACCTTTTCTTCAAATTTCCCAACAGGAAATCATCGGTTTACACGTCTTTCAATGAACCCCTCCAGACACCAGTCCCAGCTGCTCTTCATGCTGGCAGCTAGCCCGGCCTCCCCCCCCCCGCAAACGTTTTTGTGGCTCACAGAACAAGAAGTATTTTATAGATGAGAAATAATAGTCAAACACAAATGGCTAACTTATCATGAGATACTAGAACTCTGTGAAATGGAATATAAAAGAAAATCAAGATAAGAACTGATGGCAGAGGGATATAGTTGTCAATTATTCTCTTATTTACACTTGTTGAGAAGTTTAAAAGTACAACAAATAATTTATGTTTTGAATATTGTAAGAAGCAGAGGGGGGGTTGCTCCTGGTTTGGCTGAACCAGTAGTGGAATTCAGATCTGTTTTGCAGAACCGGCAGCGACCCAGGTCTGCCACTATTTTGAATGATCTTCCTTGCTGCTGCCTGTCAATGGTTCACTTCTTCTATTACTCAAGAAAGACCACACTTAAGCATATTTCAGAATGTTTAAGGTTACTTTTACTGAATACAGAAGAACAGCAAACGAAGGTCAAGCAGGGAGTGACTAGTTTAGGTGCGAAGCGTGTATATCAAACATAAGCCAACCCCAATAACTCATGACCCCCACAATAGTGTCCAATGCAATATCCTCCAGGATGTCAGGTGGGCATCACATCCAGAGCAGTCATCAGAATGGAATGTGACACCGTTAGGTTTGCGATATCACCGACTCGCTCCATCTTCCTCCAGCACACATAGTTACTCAACACCCACCCTCCCCGTTTCCATGGCAGCCAAGCATGCAGCAAAGCGAAGGCTGACATCCGGATCTCCTCCAGAAGAAGGGAGTTCAGTCCTGTAAAACAGACGAAAAAGACAAAACCACACAACAACACAGAAAATGAAACGAGAGAGGTTAAGGTTTGTTAGGATATTTGGCATAGAATTGTCTCAGTAACTTCGGGGCTTTCACATGTTGTTTATTCACCCATTCGTTATGGGATGGAGGAAAATCCTTCCAAACTACAAGGTACTGTATTTTATTTCTATGCACTCTGGAATCTAAAATGTCACGGACTTCATAATGTTGTTGTCCATCCACCACCAGGGGTTCAGGAGCATCAGAGTGAGGCTTGCGAAGATGTGATAAGCGTTCCGGCTTCAACAAGTGGACATGGAAAATTGGTTAGAGGCGTCGATAGGTTTTAGGGAGGTCTAATTTAACAGAAACAGAGCTGATTATCTTAGTGATCGTAAAAGGTCCTACAAACTTAGGACCCAGTTTCTTGCATTTCTGAGGACTGTCCAGATATCTAGTAGAGACGTATACCCGATCTCCAACTTTGTATTGCGGAGGTACAGCTCGTTTTCTGTCGGCGTAAAGCTTATGAGATTGATGAGCATCATCTAATGTTTTTCGTATAATGGGCCAGACAGAAGACAGTTTAGCACTCCAATCCGCGAGCGAATGAATTGTGGGAGGGTCGTGAGGGAGCTCGGGATTGGTACAAAATCCTGACCATAGATTATTTTGAACGGGGTCATGCCAGTACTACTATGAACAGAGTTATTGTACGCTACCTCAGCGTGAATCAGGAGATCAGCCCAGTCATCCTGTTGGAAGTTTATAAAACAATGCAAGTATTGTCCCAGAACGGAATTAGCCCGTTCGCAAGTCCCATTAGTCTGCGATGGGATTTTGGAACATGGCACAAAATGACCCTGCTTGGAAAACAAATCTGTAACCACCCATATAACAGTAGAGCCTTGGCTACTTGGGAGATCAACAATAAAGTCCATAGAAATTTCTTTCCAAGGAGCCTCTGGCCTCGCTACAGATTGGAGCAGACCGTGGGGTTTTCCAGGAGAACATTTAGATGCGGCACAGACTGGGCAACTGGCAATATAGGATTCAATGTCCTTTTTGAGGGAAGGCCACCAAAACTGGCGCTTCACTAAATGCATAGTCTTTACAAATCCAAAATATCCAGCAAGCCTGGAATCATGAGCTTTTTGCAATACAAAAGGTCGCAGAGTAGCGGGGACATAAATCTTTGATCCAATCCAGGGTAGATCATCTCTTAAGGTACAATCCCCAGAGTGTGTGGAATACCAATCATCGGTAAGACGTTCCGTCTTAATCCTAGCTATCAACTCCGCAGGTGGTTCAGTTTGGACAATGGAGTGACTCCTGGTTACGACTGGGGTCGCCATTGCACACAGCGGAATTACGGGTTGAACAACCGTGAGTTTAGAACTGTCGTATTGAGGTAGTCTGGATAGAGCATCAGCCATAAAGTTTTTCCCTCCAGGGATGTATTTAAGAGTAAAGTTGAAACGATGGAAATAGTGAGACCAGCGTACTTGTTTTGGGGACAATTTACGGGACGTCGTCAGCGACTCCAAATTTTTGTGATCAGTCCATACCTCAAACGGGTGAGGGGCTCCTTCTAGAAAATGACGCCAAGACATGAGTGCCCAACGAACAGCAAATGCCTCTTTTTCCCAAATCGCCCATCTCCTCTCAGTGTTGGACAACTTACGGGAGGTGTAAGCACAGGGTTGTAGTTGGCCCTGTTGGTTGTATTGCAATAAGACAGCTCCCACAGCCACGTCACTAGCGTCAGCTTGAATCACGAAAGGTGTATTGACATCTGGATGCTTCAGAACCGGTTCCGCTGCAAACAAACATTTCAGCTTCTCAAATGCGGCTTGGCACTCCATAGTCCAGTTTACAGGTGAACCCGGTCGTGGTTTGGTTTCCCCGTTCGTTTTGAGCAGGTTCGTGATAGGCAGAGCAATGCTAGCAAAAGAAGGGATAAACTGGCGGTAAAAGTTGGCAAAACCCAAGAAACTTTGTAATTGCTTACGGGTACGAGGAGGGGCCCATTCCGTTACAGCTTTGACCTTTGCAGGATCCATCTCAATTCCTTCTGTCGAGATGCGATACCCTAGGTAGTCTATTTTCTCCTGGTTAAATTCACACTTAGAAAGTTTAGCATAAAGTTCAGCCGCTCTGAGTTTACGCAAAACAGAACGGACTAGTTTCACGTGTTCTTCACGTGTTTTTGTGTATATGACGATGTCATCAAGATAGACGATAATGCCCTTGTACAGGTGCTCATGCAATACTTCATTGATTAGTTGCATAAAAACAGAAGGCGCCCCCTGGAGGCCAAAAGGTAACACTTTAAATTGAAAGCACCCTAAAGGGCAGTTAAATGCAGTTTTCCACTCGTCTCCTTCTTTAATTCTTATTCTGTAATAAGCTTCCCTGAGATCGAGCTTAGTAAAAATTTTGCCTGTAGCTAGATGTGCTAACATGTCCTTCATGAGAGGCAGTGGGTAGACATTGTGCTCACATATTGCATTCAAAAATTTATAATTTTGTACAAGACGGAGAGTGCCATCCTTCTTTTCTCTAAACATCACAGGGGCGGCTACTCATGGTCTAGCAGGTTCAATGAAACCCCTTTCCAAGTTTTTGTCAATAAATTTGCGAAGTTCAACCATTTCGCGGGGTATAGAGTAAATACGAGGTTTGGGAAGTTGCACTCCAGGGAGGAAATCAATGGAACAGTCTGTAGCACGGTGGGGGGGGGGAGAGTGTCACAGGATTTCTCACTAAAAACATCTTTAAGGTCCCAGTACTCTTTCGGGGTTTTTTCTTCACCTGGTATTACTTCCAGATTGGGAACAGCCTGGCCTGCATTAACAGGTTCTTGGAGAAGTGTTGGCTCAGCCAGAGGTTGCACGTTGGGGTGCGGGGCTGGTTGGGTGGGCATAGTGGGAGGCAAAGGTAAAGGAATGCGAACCCACCCCTCTTGCCAGTCAATTAGAGGGTTCCATTTCCGTAGCCAATTCAGGCCCAAAATGACTGGGTTGTCAGCAATGGGGGCTACAATAAAGTTAACGAGTTCCTGATGGGTGTCCCCAATAGACACTTGAATTGGTTCAGTTACATATAGTGCTGGATTACCACCTGCTACAATACCATCCATTTGGCAGAAAGCAATAGGAACTTTTAAATTTTTAAGGTGAAATCCCATTTGTTGCACTAAGTCCTGACTGATGAGGCATTGTAAACAGCCAGAATCTAAAAGGGCAAGTATTTTACAGTTGCGGTCACTAGATGGAGCCAAAAGATGCAAAGGAATAGTAAGGGGCCCAGAATGGGGACTCACCCAGTTCTCATCCGAGGAGGCGGTATCCTTCTCCCAATCATCTAGCTCCACCTTCTGCTGTTGGTCACCGGTAGATAGATCTAGAGGCTCCGCTCCAAACATCACTGGTTTCATGTGCATGCTTGGGGTTTCCGCGGGCTTTTTTGCTTCAGTTGATGATTGCGGGCGTGGTTTTTGTTTCATTTTGCAGTTATTGGCCCAATGCCCCTCCTTTCCACAGCGAAAGCAAGCACCAGAGCGAGGCTTAACAGATCTCTGTTCTTTACTTTCCCTTTGGTAATCCCGCCCAAAAGGTTGAGGGGGGAAAACCCATATTCTCTTTCTTTTTCAAGATCTAACAGGGGTTTTCTTCTAGCTAGATCTATTTCTACATCAGCGGAAAGTTGAAACCAATCCTCAAGCATATTGCGCGTGCGTCTGTTGATGCAGCTCTGATATATAGTTGGGTTTAAGCCTTCAGTATAATTAGCGATAAGAGCTTCAACACTCCAGCTGCGCATATAAATTGCAAGCTCACGAAAACGTTGAATGTATTCCTGAACTGATTTGTTTCCCTGGCGCAGATTCTTCATTTCAATCCATGCCTTTCTATGAAGGAGGGGGTCTTCGAACTGCCTTCTAAGAGCAGTCATAAATCTATCAGTCCTCCATTAAAGGGGAATTATCATTATGCAACGATACTATCCAATCAGCCACTCTACCTTCCAGAGCCAGAGACAAAATTCTTATCTTTGATTCATCATCTCACAAGTCGTCGGCAAATTGTTTAACAAAGTTGCTGACTTGCAGTAAAAAAAATCCTAACTCGGTAGAGTTTCCCCCAAACTTAATCCCAAGGGGGGGGGAGTCTTGCAATTCTGCGTGGTGCAGCACTTGGATCTCCCTGTTGAGCTGCCATTAGGGTACCTCCCCTGGGAGTATCAGTGGGTGGTTGGGGGCTCTCCCTCTCTTTTTCCTGGGGGGGGGGTCTCTTGCTGTTGTATCATCCCTTCCCACTCCGAAGGATTAGGATTCCTCCCCCACATTTTCTCTCGGGCTTCCTTACTTTCATCCGCTTGATGGAGTAAATCTCTTGCCATCTCTCTCAAGTCCCTCTCTTCCTTTATCATTTCGGCCAAGGGGGGAGGGGAGTAGGCTCGCCGGCGCCTGGTGGCTGTGACCCCAGGGGCAATGTCTTTTTTGGCAATTCCCTTCATTTCCACTCCCTCGGACCAACGATGGCGAGTTGATCTTTCTTCGGGTTTAGGTTCCACGCTAAGATCAGCTAATAATTCCATTACTGACCTTGGTTCCTCTTTTAGGACAGTTGGGTGAGGGGCTGCCGCTCCCAGCGGTTCTTCTTTCCCGGGCTCCGACATCTGGTTCCGGGGTTTATTGTTTTATTACACTCACTGCAGAAGTTGTTAGCTCAGAGATGAGTGTGAAAAAGGACTCCCTGCTTTATGTCAATGGTTCGCTTCTTCTATTACTCAACAAAGACCACACTTAAGCATATTTCAGAATGTTTAAGGTTACTTTTATTGAATACAGAAGAACAGCAAACGAAGGTCAAGCAGGGAGTGACTAGTTTAGGCACGAAGCGTGTATATCAAAGCATAAGCCAACCCCAATAACTCATGACCCCCACAATAGTGTCCAATGCAATATCCTCCAGGATGTCAGGTGGGCTTCACGTCCAGAGCAGTCATCAGAATGGAATGTGACACCGTTAGGTTTGCGATATCACCGACTCGCTCCATCTTCCTCCAGCACACATAGTTACCCAACACCCACCCTCCCCGTTTCCATGGCAGCCAAGCATGCAGCAAAGCGAAGGCTGACATCGCCAGGCTGCTGCCATTTTGGTTTTTAGTGACTGCATGTGTGCAGTTCACTGTAAATTGTTCTGTGCATGCGTGAAAAACAATTTACATTGAACAGTGTGCATGTGCACAGCACATGTCTGGTGCACGGGTTTGCGAACCAGTAGTAAAACCGGCAGCAACCCACTCCTGGTAAGAAGTGAGTTTAAAGTAGAATTGTATACAAATGATAAATAGTGAAATTTGAAACAAAAGATGTAAAAGAATACATTATAAAGTGGAATAAATTATGGTTACAGTATACAGAGGGGAAATGGTAAAAATGCTTAGTTGAACAGTATCATAATTGTAAAGATAATTTTTACAAAGTGATTTTTCATTGGTATATATCACTAGAGAAACAACAGGGATGCATAAAGACACTGTTTATACATGTGAACAACATGAAGGGACATTTTTGGTGCATGTGTAAAACTAGAAAAAAAATTAGGTTTTCAATATTAAAATACATTTGAGACCAGAGATTTTTCTTTTCAAATTGATGGACAAAGTGCTGGAGAAAAGTCATGGTACTTTATTTTTGTACAAGATAACTGTAGCAAGATTATCATATGCAAAAAAGAAAAAAACTGTTACTATCCACAGTGGAAGAATGATTGATGATGAACCTGCCAAGATGACTAAATTAACTTCTTTGATCAGAGAAAACACAGTATCTATGTTTATTGGTGACTGCAAACTCTAATGGACTCTAATGAAAAAAGAGTTATGATTTTGATGATTAGGTATGATAGATTATAGAAAGAAGAGAGTTAAGTTACAGACACTGAGTAATAGGTAAATTTATCATACTACTCACAATTGCCTTAAAGAAAATAGGAAGCTAGTTCTTTGTACCACTTTTTTTCTTTCATTTCTATTTTTCATTTACTTTCCCCAACTTTCTTGCACATGTACCTTTCTTATTTCTTTCTTTTTTCTCTCCTTTTCCTTACTTTACACTTGTTTGTATTTAAGTTCCTTTAAGTCTGCTTAACAGAGGGCTATTCTATCAAGACTGTGTGTGGGAGGGGCAGGTATGGCGAGAGCCGAGGGCCATATCATATAAGGGGAGGGAGTACCTGCTGTTTGCGAGCGGTGGCATGCTCCGGCCCTCATGGCTCCTCTTGCGACCCAGGCGGATCTGGATCTCTACTCTATCTGGATCTCTATTCCCCACTCTATCGAGGGCCCACCTTGATGATGGGTTCATGAACCCAGAGAGGTGGCCTAAGCGGAAACTGAGGGTTTTTTTAATTAAATTCTTAATTTATGTTTTAAGGGGCCTCAGGAAGGGGAAGGGTCGAACCAGAATTAGGGTGGTGGGTGAGGGGGAAAACCCACCGGGGAATGTCCTCAGGCCAGCTAGGGCCCTTGGCAGGGAGGGTGTAGTGTTTAGAATTGGGGAGGGTGAGGGTCTGTCCAAAAGAGGGCTATACCATTGCTACTGTGAGTGGGAGGGGCAGGTATGGTGGGAGCCAGGGGCCATATCATGTTAGGGGAGGGTGCACCCATTGTCTTTGAGCAATGGCACACTCCAGCCCCCATGACTCTTCTCGTGACTCAGGGGGCTTAGGATCTCAGGGCCTGGGTCTTCGGCTGATGTTATGTAATGCCAGGTCCGTGGTTAATAAAGCCCCCCTCATTTATGATCTGGTTTTGGAGGGGGGTGCGGACCTGGCGGGTATTACGGAAACCTGGTTGGGCCAAGAGGGGGTGTGCCCCTCGTTGAAATGTGCCCACCGGGTTACCATGCATTTCACCAGCCAAGAGCCCAAGGTCGGGGTGGGGGTGGGGGGTGGCAGTGGTTATAAAGGAGTGTCTGGATCCGAGGGAGACCACTGTGCCACAGATAGCCAGATGTGAGTCTCTCTGTGTGAAGTGGGGTCATAGGAGGCAGTTGGGCCTGCTGATTGTGTACCTGGCTCCCCGCTACATATCAGCAGCCCTACCCGAGCTTCTCAATGTGACAGCCGAGATGGTGGTTGACACCCCCAGGCCATGGGGGATTTCAACCTGCCATTGATAGGCGAGGCCTCCGAGACAGCACGGGAATCATGGCCTCCATTATTTTTTTTATTTTTTTTCCAAACTTGTATCCCGCACCCATCTCCCATAAAGGGACCCGGGGCGGCGCGCAGGAAAATTAAAAAACATAGAAATACAAAAATACAAAATATAAATACCCATTAAAACTATATTAAACCACCAACCTGCGCTAAAACCACATTAAAACACCCAATTAAAAACATTGATCCACTAAAAGTGAGGTTCGGAACTGGGTAGGTCATGCCAGGCCGGCTAGATGAAAAAAGTGTGTTTTTAGGCACTGGCGGAACAGGCGGAGGTCAGAGATGACACGGAGTTCGGGAGGTAGGTCATTCCAGAGGGCTGGGCCCGCCACAGAGAAGGCCCTTTCCCTGGGCATCGCCAACCGGCATTGCCCGGCCGACGGCACCTGGAGAAGACCCTCTCTGTGGGAGCAAATCGGACGTAGGGATGTGTGGGGCAGCAGCCGGTACCGCAGGTAACTAGGCCCCGTGCCATGGAGCACCTTGAAGATGTTCATCAAAACCTTGTAACGCACCTGAAAGGTCACAGGTAGCCAGTGCAGCTCGCGCAGGAGAGGTGTTATGTGGGAGTACCTAGAGGCTCCCATAATTGCTTATGATCTCGCCCAGTGGCTTCATATAGGTATTGAACAGGAGTGGCGAGAGGACCGACCCCTGTGGCACTCCAAACATAAGGGGCCTCGAAGTCGACCTCTGCCCTCCTGTCAACATGAATTGTGACCAATCAGAGAGGTAGGAGGAGAACCACCGTAAAACGGTGCCTCCCACCCCCAACCCCCCCAGTCGGCACAATAGGATACCATGGTCGATGGTATCAAAAGCCGCTGAGAGATCTAACAGGACCAGGATAGAGGAAAAACCTCTATCCCGTGCCTTCCAGAGATCATCCACCAACGCGACCAATGCCGTCTTGGTGCTATGACCGGGTCGAAAGTGAGACTGGGGTGGGTCTAGATAATAAATTTCCTCCATGACAGCCATGGACCTGACCCAATTAATTCATGACCCCACCCATACTGGGGGACACACGCTGGACCTAGTTTTTACCTCTGGCCAGTGGTTGAGTGATCTTGGTTTAGGGGAAATAGCTGTTGAACCGCTGTCATGGGCAGATCACTTTCTCCTTCGGCTGGGCTTTCCAACTGCTACATCCCACCGCGGGGAGGCGGAACCGGAAGAGGTGAGATGGTTCCACCCCAGATGCCTGATGGACCCTGAGAGGTTCCAGCTGGAGCTTGGACCAATACCTGAGAACCTGACCCACGACTCGACTGAGGACCTAGTGGCCGCTTGGAATAGTGTGGCCACGGGGGCCTTGACCAGGTCGTGCCTTTGCGGCCTCTCACCCGGCGCAGAACCACCTTGGCTCCCTGGTTCTCTGAGGAGCTAAGAGTGATGAAGCATCAGAAGAGATGCCTAGAGAGAAGTTGGAAGGCCACCCACTCCGAGTCTGACCGGACACTGGTTAGGTCGCATTTGAAGACCTACTTAGTAGCGATAAAAGTGGCAAAACATAATTATTTCTCTGCTCTTATCGCGTCTGCAGATAACAAGCCTGCCGCACTGTTTAAGGTGACCCGCTCCCTTCTTCACCAGAGGGCGTGGGATGCCCCCTTACAGGGTCGAGCGGAGGAATTTGGGTGTTATCTGCATGATAAAATCGATCAGATCTAGGATGGGTTCACCTCCGATTGGACTAGTTCAGATGGACCGACGGTGGCAGGTCTTGAGACTGTTATCTGGGAAGAGTTCGATCCTGTGACTCCCGAGGACATGGACAGGATGCTGGGGCGGCTGAACACCACCACATGTTTACTGGACTCGTGTCCCTCCTGGTTGGTACTGGCCTCCCAGGAGGTTACACGAGGCTGGCTCCAGGGAATTGTCAATGCTTCTTTGAGTGAGGGGTTTTTGCCGGCTGCCTTGAAAGAGGCAGTGGTGAGGCCCCTCCTCAAGAAGCCCTCCCTGGACCCGGCTGTGTTGGCCAACTATCGTCCAGTCTCCAACCTCTGATTCCTTGCGAAGGTTGTCAAGAGTGTGATGGCGCGGACTTCCGGTTCCGGCTCCGGCGGCGACGGGCGAACTTAGGGTTCGCTCGCCGCTTTGTTTCTTTTCCTGCCCCCCCACGGGGGCGAGAAGCCCCTTGTTTGGGGTTTCTCCCGTAAAGCCGGCTCGACGGGGAAGCCCCCCCCCACGGCAGTGGGGAAAGCGACCCCGATCCTCGACTTGGGCAGAAGAGGACATGCTGCGGGGGGCTTTTCCTTCGCCAAAGGTTGGCGGCACCATTTAATTCTATGCAGAGAGACGATCGGAAGAGTCGGGAGGCTTTTCGGGACCTCAGCTGCGAGCGGAGAGTGAGCTATTAAAACTTTTTTTTTGTACTGTCAGCCGGGCTGAAAGGGACAGGAGGGGGGTGTTTGTTCCCAAACCCCCCCCCCTTGGACTAAAAGTGGCACTTGGAAATGCCTCGTTGCGAGGAATCGGAAACTTTTAATCCGGATGGTCTCTAACAAGGGAAAGTATTTTGCGGCTTGTTTGCAATTATGTCTCTAGGTCTGGCTGAAACAGTTTCTTTTTTGCTTTTTAACTGCTTTCTCCCTCGGGCTCTGAGTTTGGGCGGAAAATGGCTTCTCTTTGTCCCCGACTGACTATGACCTATGGAAAATTACCAGTGTCTCTTTGTGATTTGGACTTCCTCTAATTATTGATGAAGAATTTTTCTCTTTTGGATTTGTGTTTTCCTTTCTGGATTACCTTCGTTATTATACCCATGGAGTTGGAAAAGTGTTTCTCTACTGGTTTCTGAATTCTGCAGCTCTACAACTTTGAGAACTTTGGACTCCTGATCTGCCTCACCAGCCCCACCCTAAAAACGCCATTTTACTGGCACGGATTTTAATAGCTAAACATGGCACAAGAATCAACGCTGGCAAGCCTTGAACAAAGAATGACTGCCCTTGAATTTGTTATACAAAATTTGGTTTTAGAAATTAAGGCCCAGAGGGCAGAAAATGTCAATTTTAAAAAGGAATTACTGGACACTCGAAAACAAGTGCTTGAGAATACACAGAAGAATGAAGAATTGAAAGGGGGGCTGGAGGGGGCTAAGGGAGAGATTAAAAATGTTTCTAATGAGGTTGTGGAAATAAATGGGCATGTGACTAGGATAGATATGGAAAGGATGACATACTTTTTGAGATTTCAGAATGTTTCTGAGATGGATGGTGAATGTCTCCCTGATCTTATGAGTACAATTATTGCAGACTATTTACATAAACCAAAAGATGAGATCAGAGGGGACATTGACCTAGTCTACAGAATAAATTCTGCATATGCCAGGATGAATGAAGTACCCAGAGAGATACATGTAAAATTTGTTAGAAGGTCAACCAGAGAGGAAATCTTGAAGGCGCAAAGAGGGAGTCCTATGATTTACCAACAAAAGGAGGTTACCATCTTGAAGCAGATTCCAAGAAAGATTAGAGAAGCCAGAAGGAAATTTTCCTTCTTGTCTAAAACATTGTTTGAGCATGGGATCTGGTTCAATTGGGTGATACCCGAAGGGATGCTGGTGTTCTGGGAAGGAGGTAGAGTGAAGATTAAAACAGTTGTTGAGGCGGAAGCCTTTCTTAAAAAACATTCCTCTGTCCTGGGAGAAGATCCAGGGGGGGCAGGGGGAGCCATGGCCCCGCCCGCTGGGGGCCCGGGGGAGAAGGTGGAAGATACAATTGCCAAGAGACTTAGATCTAAAAAATAACTTTGTCCTGGTTTTTTTTTTGAGTAATATTGTATGATATTTGTAATCTGGATTTTTGTAATTGACTGACAGTATTTAGGAATATGAAAAATTTAGGAATATGTACTTGCTCCCAGCTTGTAGTGTTATGTGAAATGTTTCTTTTCTTTCTTTTTAATAATGTAACTTGAGGTACCGGAGGAGGCGACGACTTTGACGTGACCACTCTCAAAATTTCTATGTATCCCTTACCCTACCCCACAAAAAATGTAAACTCAATAAAACTTTTTCAATATAAAAAAAAAGAGTGTGATGGTGCGACAACTGCCTCAGCACCTGGAGGAAACTGTCTATCTGGACCCGTGCCAGTCGGGCTTCCGGCCTGGGCACAGCACAGAGACGGCATGGGTCGCGTTTGTGGATGATCTCTGGAGGGCTCAGGATAGGGGTTGTTCCTCTATCCTCTATTGTTCCTCTATTCTGGTTCCGGTGGAGCAAGATGGAGGAGTTGGGGATTGAGCTGTGCTGAGGAGGAATGTGCTTGCTGGGGCTGCCCGGAGAGTACCTTCGTTGAATGGCCACCAAATCTTGCTGCTGGCCCCCATTAACATCAGGGGGCAGACTGCTGGGGAAGATTTGCGTTTTTTTTAAATTGAAAAAGATTTTCACCAACAAATTTTCCCCCTTCTTTCCCCCCCCTTACCCCAACATAAAAAAACATAAATCAAATACAAATATTATATCCCTTTGCCCCCCTCCCCCAACACAAACTACATGAATCAGGACCAAATATTATATCCTGTCCCCCCCCTTTCAACCTAGAGTACATAAATCAAGTACCAATATAATTCCCTCCATACTTTCCCTAACCCTCCCCAACCTCCCCTTCCCCCCCCCAGCCCCCTGACTTCCGCTATATGCAACCCTAGTAATTCTAAACACAACATATGTTACTCATTCCCTTCATATTCTACCCCCTGCTGACTACCTTATTCATCTAATCTCCATCAACTAAAAGCTAAACAATATTTTCTAGTCTGGTATTTGTTTTGTATATAATCAATCCACTTTTTCCATTCCTGTGTATAGGTCTCTTGCATCTGGTCCTTTAAAAAAGCTGAAATTTTCACCATTTCAGCAAATCCAGCCATCTTCAATGAAAAATCCCTAACTATACCCAATAAAAACAGTTGTGGAGTAAATTGTATTTTTTTCTTCAAAACATTTTGCATAACCCACCAAATTTTTATCCAGAAAGCCTTAACTTTCTTGCAAGTACACCATATATGATAATATGTAGCATCTAAACACTCACATCTCCAACATTTTGGTTGAACATTAGGGTACATACTGTACATGATAATTTCTTAGGATCTAAATGTCATCTGTAAAACATTTTATAAAAATTTTCCCGCAAATTCTGTGACTCTGTAAATTTAACATTCTGAACCCATATTTTTTCCCATGTATCCATCATAACTGGTTCAGTAAAATTCTGGGCCCATTTAATCATACAATCTTTAACCAATTCAGTTTCTGAATCCCTTTCTAGCAAGACATTATAAATTCTCTTAATATGCATTGGGCCTGTCTCTTTTATCTGTCTGACCAGTTCTACTTCATGCTCCATTAAACCAGTTTTTTGATCTTCTTTCCATCTCATCTCTAATTGATTATACTGTAGTTAAGTTAATCCCTTCTGCCAACAGTGTGTCCAAAGTCTTCAACTGCCATCTGCTCCTTTCAGCAAAAAGCACATCTTTATATAAAAAAACCCCGAGTGACTTAATATTTGTATTCCACATGGTATCAGCAAGATCCAGCCAAAGCGGAATCTTATAATCCCAATTAGATCGGTGCTTCTTCCAGATTCTCATCAAGGCACTTCTAAGTATGTGACTATTAAACACTTTATCCACTTTATGTTCATAGAATAAGTATGCATGCTATCCCAAATCGAGATCGTGGCTTTCTATATTCAACAGTTCAGTTTTTGTTTTTCCAAACCAATCAGTTATTTGTGTCAATGCAGCTGCTTCATAATACAATCGAAGGTTTGGAAGTTTAAGACCACCTCTTTCACGAGTATCTTGCATGATTTTCAATTTCACTCTCGGCTTTTTCTCATTCCAAACGAATTTATTCAATGTTTTTTGCCATTCTAACAATTGCTTGTCAGATTTAAGCACCGGTATCATTTGAAACAGAAAGATAAATCTAGGTAAAACATTCATTTTAATTGCTGATATTCTTCCAAGCAAAGATAACTGTAATTTTTTCCAGGTTTGCAAATATTTTTGTATCTTTTGCCACAGCACCTTGTAGTTATTTTGGAATAGTTTTATATTTGAGTCTGCGACTTGTATTCCTAAATATTTAACCTTTGACACTATTTCAAAACCTGCCACCCTTTCAAGTTTCTTTTTTTGAATCTCTGTCAGGTTTTTAACAATCATTTTAGTCTTTTTGTAATTCAGTCTGAATCCGGATACCAAGCCATATTCCTCTATGATGTCTTTCATCTGGATTATTGATTTCATCGGTCGTGTTAGGGTAACAACCAGATCATCTGCAAATGCCCTAGTTCTGTATTCCTCTTGCCTTATAGCTATTCCATTCAAGAAATTCGAGTCCCGTATTGTATTCAACAAGACTTCTAAGGTTAAGATAAATAACAATGGGGATAATGGACAACCCTGTCTTGTACCTTTATGTATATTAAAGTTCTTTGACAAGCTTCCATTAATAATAAGTTGTGCAGATTGTTCTTGATATATTGCTCCAATCACCTGTATAAACCGAGCCCCCAAATCCATTTTTTCCAAAGTCTTTATTATAAAATTCCAATTCACTCGATCAAAGGCCTTTTCCGCATCCAAAAAAACCAGCACTGCAGGGATCTGTTTATTCTTATCTAAATAGTCCAGTAAATCTATAATTTGCGTGACATTCTCCTTCATGTATCTTCCTTCGATAAATCCTGCTTGGTCGTGATGAATTACCTCTTGGATAACTGGCATCAATCTGTTGGCTAATACTTTTGCAAAAATTTTATAATCCGTATTTAGAAGAGATACTGGTCTATAATTTTCTGGTTTCTTAGAGCCTGCTTCTTCTTTTGGTATCAATGATACAAAAGCCGCTTTCCATGAGGAAGGTATTTTGCCACCTTGCTGTATATTACAAAATAAATCTTTAAGATGTTCAATCATTTCTGCTTGTAAAGTTTTATAATAAACTGCAGTTAAACCATCGGTCCCTGGAGCTTTAGCTGGTTTCAATTGCTTATAGCAAAGCTAATCTACTCGATGGTTATTAATTGATCCAGGTTTGCCTTTTGGACCAAGGAGACTTTTGTAACCCTTTTTCCTTCTAAATATTTATCTATAAGATTATTTTGTATGTTGTCCTTAGCATATAACTTAGTATAATAATCCAAAAAAGCCTTTTTAATTAATTCTTGTTGATGAACTTCCTTCTCACCATGCTGAATACTATCAATAGTTCTTGTACTCAATTGTTTTCTCAATGTATAAGCCAGCCATCTGCCTGGCTTGTTGGCATTAGCGAAAGTATTATGTTTTGCAAATTGTAAGTTAGTTGCTGTTTGTTCCGCTATAAGCATTTGAAATTGATCCTTCAAAAGATTTATAATTGCTTGTAACTTCCTATCTGTTGGATTTTTTATCAATAACTGTTCTTTCTTCTTTATCTCTTTTTCCAACTCTATTCTCTTTTTCTGTCTATTTTGTTTCTGTTTAAAATTCATTTGTATCAGGACTCCTCACATGTATGCTTTACCTGCATGCCAAACTATTTCAATAGGGGTACCTTTTTTTAGATTCAATTAAAAAAAATCCTTTATATGCTTTTTAAGTTCGTTTACATTTTTTTCGTATCTAAATAAATTTTCATTTAGCCTCCAGGATCTTCTTTCTCTCTTTCCCATCTCAATTTCCATCCATACCGGGCTATGATCAGTTAATGTCCTGGGAAATATCTTTGTTTTCTTTATTTTAGGAAGTAAGTCAACTGTTGTCAAAAAGAAATCTATCCTAGAAAAAGATTTATGCCTATCTGAATAAAAAGTAAAATCCAGCTCATTTGGATTGTGCACTCTCCAAATATCTTTCATTTCCAAATCCTCTTGCATTTCAAAAAAAAGCTTGTGGTAACTTACCACCTAATTTGGCCAAACTCTTTTTATCCTTTCTTGGTTGAATTACTCCATTCCAGTCTCCCATAATTAAAATACTTGAAAAATCCCATTCTAGGATTTTCGAGTGGAGCATCTTATAAAAACTTTCTTGTTGCTGGTTTGGGGCATATATTCCTAACACTAAAATGGGGCCATTCTCTGTATAAAGTTCAATTGCTATGTATCTTCCACAGTCATCCGCTTCTATAATTTTAGCTGATAGCCTTTTATTTATATATATCACCACCCCATTCTTCTTCTCCGAATTTGAAGCCACAAATTGCATTCCCAATCTTGAATTTATCAAATATTTCTGATCTTGCACCTTAATATGGGTTTCTTGCAAACAAATAACATCATTATTAAATTGTTTCAGATAATGAAATACTTTCTTCCTCTTTTGTGGAGAGTTCAGGCCGTTCACATTCCAAGACAGAAATTTAAGCATGATTTGGACTGGACTGAAGTGTTGAAAGCAATTGCTGAAGATCCCGTTCTGGAGAAGTAGTCTTCGGCTTTGCTCGTCCCATGTCTTCAGCTTGCTCCTTTCCCTTGACCTTCTTAGCTTGTTGTGGGTAAGATCTTCCCTGTTGCTGTGCTTCCTGAATTTGCTTAGAGACAGATCTAGTTATACGTTGCTCCTCCAGTTTGCTTGTTCGCAATTCGAAATCCAGCGCCTCTTCTGTAACAGTCTTTAATGTTTCATCCAAAAAAGAGACTGGCGATGGCTCAAAAGGATCAACCACAATACCACCTACAGCTCCATGGGCCGCCCTTTCTTTTTGCGTCTGTCTTATTTGTTCCTCAGTCTCATGGTCAAACTGCCTCTGTGCTTCAGCCTCCTTGTCTACTGGTGAAGATGTACGTGGAGATGTAGAACCCACTTTCAGAACATTATAATAGAACTCTTCTGCTTTTGCTATAGTATTTAAACGGTATCTCACTCCTTGAATCCTCAATATTATACCAGTTGGCGCATCCCACCGATATTGAATTTGCCGCTTTTGCAGTTCTGCCACCAGAAATGCAAAATCTTTTCTATCCTTTAACATTTTGGGTGGCAACTCCTTATAGACGCCAATCTCAGTTCCATCAATTTAAACAGCAGAAAGAAATGACTTTTGCAAGATATCATTTCTTATTCTCCTATCAGTAAAGTATATCACCACATCTCTAGGTAGTTGCCTTTGTACTGCCACACGAGAATTGACTCTGTAAACCTTGCCAATTTTATAAAGAATCTCATCAGAATCTTCAAATTTCAATAACACTGCCAGAGCATCAGCACAAACTTTTCTAAGATCATCCCTACTATTCTCTCTTATTCCTCTGAGCCTAATAGCAAATTCCATAGATCTGAATTGCATCATCGTAATCTCATTATCCAACTTTTGAATTTTTCCATCGGCATCTGTAAATTTTAAATCAGATTCCTTAAATCCATTCCTTAAATGGAGACTTCTGAAGCAAGTTTTTCCACTTTTTTATCCACCTTCAAAATTACATCAGAGAGACCTTTCACCACTGTTTGAATATCTTTATTAACTAGTTCAAACTTTTCTTGAATAATTCCTTTAATTTCTTGCTCAGATCTCTTGATCTCTCTGCCTATGAAGTCTTTTAAATCCTGGAAGCCTTCTGCCTTTGTCTGAGTTGCAGGGGTGTGGCTCCTTGTTTTGTTGACATCTTACCCCATGCAGAGTCTGCCAACTTTTCTCAAAAGATTCTCCAGATCAAATTTTTTTTTCCTTTGAATCTCCAGCAGGCTTTATTACTTTATAACGCATTAGAATACACAAACCGAATTGCTTCCGTTTTCAGCTACTTTAACCGCTAAGAGCAAGCGCCATTTTTTTTCCTTTTCTCACTTCAAAGTCATTCTAACTTCAACACTGTAACTACTTCTATAGTCTACAGGGAATAAATAAATACTTGCGGTTTGGTGTTAGATGGTAAAAGTGTTGACCGCGAATGTCTAGTTCTGCTAAAAGCAGAAATTCCCAATCACCCGGAGCTGCGGCAGCTTGTAAAGGGAGTCACGCCCTGTTAACTTCCCAGAGGCATAAATACCTTCTGGGGTCACACAGGGGACTCTACCGACAGCTACCCGCTCAGCTCACAAGTACTTCAAAGACTTGGAGTTTTACGAGACGTTTCTCATGTCCGAAACGCCTCTTTACAGGCGGCTGGGTTGGCGGTCTTCAAAGAGACCGTCAGAGGCAGAGCGCAGCACAACTGGAAGTCGGAAGATTTGCGTTTTTGAGAGCTGCCTGAGACGTGTCGAGGGAGTTGCTGGCGTGCTGGCGGTCGGCGTGCTGATTTCATCCAAGCGGCTTGTCATCATGGCTATTGCTGCCGCTGCTGCTGCCGCCGCTCCGTTCCAGTCATTGGGTGTCCCTTTTGTTGCCCTGCTGTTCTGTGGCTCCGTGGTATCCCGTTGTCTCTCCTTCGCTGTTTTTGTCATCTCCTGGCCGTCTTGTCGTCCTGCTGGTTGTCCTGCTGTTTTATTGCCACTCCGCTGCCCTTCCTGTCGTCTCCGCTGTATTTGCGTTAGTTCGTCTTTTGGTTTGTCTTTTAGTTTTCTGTCGGCTGGCTCGCTATTCGCCACCTGTCCGCTTCTCGCCTGCTGCTCTCCTCGTCCCGCTGCCTCGTTTTTTCCAGCTATCCGGCTCTCCACCCCCATTGTTGGCCCTACCGCCCCTGCTGCCGCTTGGCCGCCTATCCCAGCTGTTTTCCGGGTCACCGCCATTTACATCTTACAGCGGCTGTTGCCCTTACGGATTCAGCTTTTGTATGACCTCCTGCTGGGACAATCAAACTGGCCTATTTTTTATCCCTGTTCTGGCCGCCTTGCCGGGAGACCCCCTGTTTGGCATTTGCTTGATATTATCACGGGGGCCTTTGGCTTCAGGGAACTAGTTAGGGGCGATGCTACAGCCTGGCCCATTGGGGCGAAGATGCTTTAGGAGGACATTCGAGATGCAGTTAGGCCCTTGGACCATTCATGACTATTACCATCATTATTACCATCATCGCCATTTCTTCCACCACCATTTATTACAGCTCTGCCTGCGCAGGAGTCGGGATAACACTGAATTGCGCTGTTAAGATCTTAGTGACTAGCTTGGCCTATTAGGTCAATGACCCGCAGGCTTGGTTGGAGCTTATATGGCCGATTAGTACCTCGGATTTTGGGCTCTTACGACATCTTATACCCAGTCGGCACCTCCCCTCTGTCAATTCATCTACACAGATTTTTATGTATTCCTTAGCTGAACTCCACGCCCTACGAGAGCCCCCTCTCTCGCAGGTGTGGCCCTCAGCTTTAACGAGGACCCACCTCAATGACGGATTGGTGACTCCCAAGAGGTGGAGGAAGTGGAAGCTTAGAGGGGTTTTAGGGGATTTTTTAGTTAGAGTTTTAAGGGGTTCCGGGGAAGAAGGTGGGTTAATAGAAATTAGGGAGGTGGGTGGGGGGTATAACCCACAGGGTACTATGTCCAGGCCAACCTATAATCCTGACGGGGAGGATGTGGGGTCCATTGTTAGGGGGGGTACGAAGGTCAATCAGCCATTCTATCAGGACAGTGTATGGGAGGGGTAGGCATGGTGGGAGCCAGAGACTACATCAGTTCTTGGGAGTGCGCACCCGCTTTGATCTCCACGGCTCCGCTTGCAACCCAGGAGGTCCAAGTTTCCAGGGCCTGGGCTCAAGGCTGATGTTGTGCAACGCCAGGTCCATTATCAACAAGGCCCCCCTCATCCATGATTTGGTATTAGAGGGGGAGCAGACCTGGTAGGTGTTACGGAAACCTGGCTGGGCCCCGAGGGGTGTGTGTCCCTCATGGAAATGTGCCCGCCAGGCTACCGGGCATTTCATCAGCCACGAGCCCAAGGTAGGAGTGGGGATGTGGCAGTCATTGTGAGGGAGGATCTGGCTCCGAGGGAGACCTCTGTGCTGCAGATAGCCGGCTGTGAGGCCTTGGGTATGAAGTGGGGCCTTGGAAGGCAGTTGGGCTTGCTGATTGTGTACCTGGCTCCCTGCTACGTCTCAGCAGCCCTGCCCAAGCTCCTCGAGGTGATAGCTGAGATGGTAGTTGAGACTCCCAGGCTATGTCATGGGGGACTTTAATCTGCCATCGGTAGGTGAAACGTCTGAGATGGTTCGGGAGTTCATGGCCTCCATGATGGCCATGAACCTGACCCAAGTAATTCATGGCCCCACTCACACCGGAGGCCACACGCTGGATCTTGTTTTTTTTTTTAATTGAAAAAGTTTTACAAAAACAAATTTTTCCCCTTTCCCCCCCTCCCCATACATATAATATAAATCAAATATAAGTACTCTACCCCCCCTCTTCCCAACTCTCATAATATGAATTTCTCACAAAATATAACATTATCCAATTATCCCCATCCCTTCCCTGACCACCCTAGCCCTCCCCCACCTCCCATTCCAACCCCCCCCCCGACTTCCACTATACACCACTCTGATAATTCCAAGCAGCCCAGATATTATCTTCTCTGTTCACATTATACCCCTTGCATTTCTCCTTATCAATTTAAAAAACAAAAACAAAAAACAAAATAGAAAAAAAAACTTATTACAAACCCATCATAAACACCCACACCTTCAACATTTGGTTAAACATTAGGATACATGATAAATTTTTAGGCTCTAAATACCATCTATAAAACATATTATAAAAATTCTCCCCAGATCACCAACAAAACATTAATCATATCAATTTCCATCCATTATTCATCAATCCAATTCTTAGTTACCAATCTACTCATTCATACCTAAAAACTATATAATATAATATAATATTTTCTAAGCCTTCATTAGGTTACATACATGATGATAATTTCTTAAGATCTAGATACCATCTATAAAATATATTATAAACTTCTTCCAACAGATGTTCCAAAAATTTTCAGTTATTAGATGCCCCTTCATCAGGATCATTAAGTTCCAAAAATGTGATAGGGTAACAACCAGATCATCTGCAAATGCTCTAATTCTCTATACCTTTTGCCTTATAGCTATACCATTTAAGGAATTCAGGTCCCAAATTATATTCCACAAGACTTCTAAAATTAAAATAAATGACATTGGAAATAATAAACCTTGTCCAAATCCCATATCCGTTTTTCCCAAGTCTTGATTAGAGAGTGGTTCGTTCGCTCGTAGGCCTTTTCCACATCCAAGAAAACCAGCATTGCAGAGATCTACATATTTTTATCAAGATAGTCAATTAAAACTATGAGTTGCCTTACATTCTCCTACACCTCTTAAATAGCTGGCATCAATCTGTTGGAGTAAACACCCATACCTCCTAGATTCTCCCTTCCAGCATTTTAATTAACCATTAGGTTACATACATGATGATAATTTCTTAGGATCTAGATACCATCTATAAAATATATTATAAAGATTCTCCCATAAATTCTATATCTATGCAAATTTAGCATTTAACTTTCAAAATTCAACCCAAGTTTTTTCCCAGATCACCAACGTGATTTTAATCCTTCCACATCAATGTTCATAAGTCCAACTCTTCTGGTCTGTTTCCATCTCTTCCATAACTGTTTATAATACAACCAGTTTAAGATAACTCCTTCTTCCAACAGATGTTCCAAAATTTTCAGTTACTGCCCCCATGAGTAAAAAACACATCTTTATATAAACAACCCCCGAGTGACTTTTCATCAGTATTAAGTTCCAAAAACATGATAGGGTAACAGCCAGATCGACTGCAAATTGCTGCCCCCATGAGTAAAAAACACATCTTTATATAAACAACCCCCCGAGTGACTTTTCAACAGGATTATTAAGTTCCAAAAACGTGATAGGGTAACAGCCAGATCAACTGCAAATGCTCCAGTTCCAGTTCATTCACTCGTAGGCCTTTTCCACATCCAAGAGAACCAGCATTGCAGAGATCTGCATATTTTTATCTCTTAAATAACTGGCATCAATCTGTTGGCTACTTGCTTCTTCCTTTTATCCTTTTATCTTTCTTAACTCGCTGGGATTGAGGCCTCCTCTGCTTCTGCGGTTTCTGAATTCATCTGATGATAGACCTGGTTTCACATTGCTCATCTAATTTAAACATTGGTATTCCAACAGTTCCCTCTATAGCAGTCTTCGACAATTCCTCCAAAGTAGAACTTAAAAGAGATCCAGGAGAATCTGTCGCTTTTTCAAACTGCTTCTGCTCCATCTCAATATCTGTTGGTGTAAATGTGCGCGAAGGTGTGACGCTTGCCTTCAAAACTGTATAATAAAATTCTTTGGCTTTATCTAAAGTATTCAAACGATAACTCACATCTTCATATCTCAGTATAATACCCATTGGCACATCCCATCTATATTGTACCTTTCTTTTCTTTAATTCTGCTACCAAGAATCCAAAATCCCTTCTAGACTTCAACATTGCTGGTGGTAACTCCTTAAAGACACCAATCTGGTTTCCATCTATTTGAAGAGCAGAGTGAAAGGACTTCTGCAAAATATCGTTTCTAAGATTTCTATCAATAAAATATACAACCACATCTCTTGGCAGTTGTCTTTGTAGTGCTGCATGTGAGTTTACTCTGTATATTTTATCTATATTAAAAAAAATCTGATCAGAATCATCCAGTTTCAACAATATAGACAATGCGTCCACACAAATTCTTTTTATATCTTCTTTAGGATTCACCCTAATTCCCCGAAGTCTGATAGCAGGTTCCATCGATCTAAGTTGCAACATAACTATTTCATTTTCCATCCTTTGTATTTCTCCAGCAACTTTCACAAGATTTAGATCAGATTCCTTCATTTTAGTTTCCAGGTCCAGCTGTTCAACTTTATTATCAATCTTAAGCACAATTTCAGACATACCCATAGCTAATATTCATAAGTTTTTATCAAGGTGTTCATATTTATCCATATTATCCTTGACCATTTCCTTAATTTCTTTAAATAATTCCTTAATTTCTTTAAATTCTTTATCCATAAAGTGTTTCAAATCCTGAAGGCTTGTTATCTCTATCTGCTGTTGCATTAAAGCTACGCCAGCTAAGGGACCTCCTCGCTTCGTTGCCATCTTCTTCCCCGATTTTCACAAAATTATATATTAGCTATCTCTCTTACTTGCTGTCTCCTTTCACTTTCTGCCAGGGTAGGATACTGTATAATGAGCTGGAATACACAGGGTTAGCTTTCATTTCCTTTTCACTGAAGCTTAAGCTATCAGCCAGGTTTAAATACCAACTAGAATACACAAAGCAGTTAACTTTCGTTTTCCTTTCCACTTTCTTTTTTTTATATTGAAAAAGTTTTATTGGTTTTTACAATTTTCCAAAAGGATAGGGTAAGGGATACAGAAACATTTTAAGAACTTTCACGTCGGGATCATTGGCCCTTCTAGGGCTTCATAATAAAACATTGAAAAAACATTTTTCAAAAATACTACAAGGTGAAAATAAGTGCATGTTTCCTAAATTCTCAATTCTGTGCTGGCAGTCGTGTGCAAACATCCAGATATAAAGGTTATACAATGTTAATAAAAAAGCAAAGTTATTTTTTCGATCTAAGTCTCTTGGCAATTGTGTCTTCTTTTTCTCCTTCCTGGCCCCCAGCAGGCAGGGCCGTGGCCTCCCCTGCCCCCCCTGAATCATCCCCCAGGACAGAGGAATGTTTTTTAAGAAAGGCTTCCGCCTCAACAACTGTTTTAATCCTTACTCTTCCTTCATCCCAGAACACCAACATCCCTTCCGGCATCGCCCACTTAAACCAAATCCCGTGGTCAAACAATCTTTTGGATAAGAAGGAATACCTCCTTCTCATCTCTCTAATCTTTTTTGGGATCTGCTTCAAGATGGCGACTTCCTTTTGTTGGTAAATTAGCGACCCCCCTCTCTGCGCCTTCAAAATTCCCTCTCTGGTTGACCTTCTAACAAATTTAATATGTATCTCTCTGGGTACTTCATTTATCCTGGCATATGTCGAGTTTATTCTGTAGACTAGGTCAATGTCCCCCCTGATCTCATCTTTAGGTTTATGTAAATAGTCTGCTAAAATTATACTCATGAGTTCAGGAAGACATTCACCAGGTTCTTCAGAAATGTTCTGAAATCTTAAAAAATATGACATCCTTTCAAAATCCATCCTAGACATATGCCCAGTCCGTTCTCCAACCTCACTGTTAACATTTTTAAGCTCTCCCTTTGCCCCAGCCAGCCCCCCTTCCAGCTCCGCAGTCTTCTATGTGTTCTCCAGCACTTGTTTCCGTGTTTCCAAAAGATCCTTCTTGAAGCTGCTATTATCTTCTCTCAAAGCTTTAATTTCCTGCACCAAAGCTTGTAACACTGATTCCATTGATGTCATTCTTTGTTCCAAGCCTGCCAATTCTGATTTTGATGCCATGGTAAACTGTTAAAGTCAGTGCCACTAAGATGGCGTTTTTTGGGTGGGGCCATTGAAGCAGATCAGGAGAAAACAGTTCAAATCAGGGTTATAAAAAGTTCAAGACCCAGAAGAGAAACACTTTTCACAGTCAGGGAAGGAATCAATCAATTAATCCAGAAATTTCTTCATTAATAGAGAGAGGGAGTCCAAATCACAAAGAGATGTTGGTAATTTTCCATAAGTAAAAATAGTCATTCAGGAACAAAGGGCAGCCATCCTCCACCGCCCAGTCTGGGAGCCAGCAGGAGAAAGTAGCAAAGGAAAAATTGTTTCAAGCCAGCCGGACTTAGATACATTGTAAAGAAACAAGGCAATTAAAGCAGCATATTTTCCTGGCTTGCTTGGAATGTAAAGTGAAAGTTGAGAGCTACGCCTTGCTTCGCTATTTGCGAAGTTTCCCGGCCGTCCGGAGCATATAGCCACCTGAAAAGGGAGTCCCACCTTGCTCGCCCCCCAGAGGAAAAGAAACCCTCTGGGGCACCCCGCAAGGGACTCTACCCAAAGGCGCCAGCTCTCTCACAAGCTCCTTAGGAGCTTGGAGTTTTGATGGTTTAAAAACGCCTCTGCAGACGACTGGGTTGGCAGGCTTGGAAAAACCTGCCGGCGGCGTCCGCTGCTCAACCAGGAAGTCCCTCCCCTCCTGGATCTTGTTTTTATCTCTGGCCAGTGGAGGAGTGATCTGGGATTAGGGGATTTAACAGTTACCCCCTGTCATGGACAGATCACTCTCTCCTTCGACTAGACTTCCCAACCGCTGCACCCCACCGCAGGGAGGCGGAACTGGATATTCCACAATGGTTCCGTCCCAGGCTCCTGATGGATCCAGAGAGGTTCCAGACGGAGCTTGGGCCAAGACCGGGGACCCTGACCCGCGACTCGACTGAGGACCTGGTGACTTCCTGGAATAACAAGGCCACTGGGGCCCTGGACCGGGTCGCACCCTTGTGGCCTCTCATGCGTCGCCGAACTGCCTTGGCCCCTTGGTTCTCTGAGGAGCTGAGGGCATTGAAGCGATGCAAGAGATGCCTGAAGGGCATTTGGAGATCCACTCACACCGAATCGGACCGAACATGTGCTAGGTCCCACTTGAGGACCTACCTCGTGGCGATAAGGGCGGTGAAACGTAATTATACGCAGATAACCACCCTGCTGCCCTGTTTAGAGTGACAGGGGCCATGGGAAGCTCCTTCTCCAACAGGGGCCATGGGAAGCTCCTTTACAGGGTCGTACAGAGGAGTTTGGACAATATCTGGTGGATAAAGTCGCTCAGATCCGGAGCGAGTTGGTATCCAATGAGGTGGGCTCAAGCGGGCAATCGGAGGCAGGTCTTGAGACCGTTTTATGGGAAGAATTTGACTTTGTGACTCCTGATGACATGGACAGGCTGTTGGGATGACTGAACGCTACCACATGTTTATTGGACCCATGTCCCTCCTGGTTAGTACTGGCCTCCCGGGAGGTCACACGAGGCTGGCTCCAGGAGATAGTGAATGCCTCTTTGAGCGAGGGGTCTCTTCCGGCCACCTTGAAAGAGGCGGTGGTGAGACCCTCCTCAAGAAGCCTTCCCTGGACCCAGCATTGTTGGTTAATTACCGTCTGGTCTCCAACCTTAGCCTTCTTGCTAAGGTTGTAGAGACTGTGGTAGCTCAACAGTTCTCCCGACACCTGGAGGAAACCGTCTATCTAGACCCGCGCCAGTCCGGCTTCCGTCCTGGGCACAGCACGGAGACGGCATTGGTCACGTTTGTAGATGATCTCTGGAGGGCCCGAGACAGGGGTTGTTCCTCTGTCCTGGCCCTATTACACCTCTCAGCGGCTTTTGATACCATCGACCATGGTATCCTCCTGCATTGGCTGGAGGGGTTGGGATTGAGAGGCACTGTATTGCAGTGGTTCTCTTCCTACCTCTCTGACCGGTCGCAGTGTGTACTGACAGGAGGGCAGAGATCGACCTTGAGGCCCCTTTTATGTGGGGTACCTCAGGGCTCGGTTCTCTCACCCCTTCTGTTTAACATCTACATGAAGCCGCTGGGTGAGAACATCCGTGGCTTTGGGGTAGAATACCATCAGTACGCTGATGACACTCAGCTGTACATTTCTACCCCTGGCCACCCCAACGATGCCATGGAAGTGCTGTCTCGGTGTCTGGAGGCCGTGCGGGTCTGGATGGGGAGGAACAAACTCAGACTCAACCCGTCCAAGACCGAGTGGCTGTGGTTTCCGGCATCTCGATATAGCCAGTTAACTCCATCGCTGGCTATCGGAGGCGAGTCATTGGCCCCCGCGGAAAGGGCTCGCAACTTGGGCGTCCTCCTGGATTCACGGCTGTCCTTGGATGACCATGTGACAGCCGTGGCCAGGGGGGCCTTCTATCAGGTTTACCTGATATGCCAGTTGCGCCCCTTTCTAGATCGGGATGCCCTATGCACGGTCACTCAAGCCCTCATTATTTCTCGCCTGGACTACTGTAACGCCCTCTACATGGGGCTCCCCTTGAGGTGCACCTGGAGACTCCAGCTAGTGCAGAAGGCGGCTGCGTGGGGGATTCTGGGAGTTTCTCGTTACTCCTATGTAACACCTCTCCTGCGTGAGCTGCACTGGCTGCCTGTGGTCTTCCGGGTGCGCTTCAAGGTGCTAGTCACCATCTTTAAAGCGCTCCATGGCATGGGTCCTGGTTACTTGAGAGACCGCCTCCTACCACATACCTCCCTTCGACCTGTCCGCTCCCACAGAGTGGGCGCGGCCAGGGTGCCATCAGCTGGTCAATGCCGGCTGGTGGCTCCCAGGGTAAGAGCCTTCTCTGTGGCAGGTCCGGCACTCTGCAACGTCCTGCCCCCCGATATCCATACCATCACGGACCTACGACTCTTCCGTCGGATGTTAAAAGCACATTTCTTTCATCTGACATAGACTAGGGAATAATTTTAAACTTTGATATTTATTGGTTTTAAATTTATTTATCCAAATTTTAGCACAGATTTAATAATTTAATTGTATTTTATATTTTGTATTGTATTGTTGGGTTTTTATCTTTCTGTGCACTGCCCTGAGTCTCTTTTAGGTGAAATAGGGCGGTATATAAACTGAATAAACTAAACTAAACTAAACTATCCTGGTCCTGTTAGACCTCTCAGTGGCTTTCGATACCATTGACCATGGTATCATATTGTGCCGGCTGGTGGGGCTGGGGCTGGGGGGCACCATTTTACGGTGGTTCTCCTCCTACCTCTCCAACCGGTCGCAATTTGTGTTGGCAGGAGGGCAGAGGTCGACGTCAAGTTGCCTCACTTGTGGGGTACCACAGGGGTCAGTCCTCTTGCCTCTCCTGTTCAACGTTTATAGGAAACCGTTGGGTGAGATCATCCGTGGTTTCGGGGTAGAATTCCACCAGTGCGCTGATGATACGCAGCTGTACATCTCTACCCCGGACCACCCCAACGATGCTGTGGAAGTGATGTCCCGGTGTCTGGAGGCCGTGCGAGTCAGGCTCCGACTCAACCCATCCAAGACCGAGTGCCTGTGGCTTACGACGGCACAATATAGCCAGTTGGTGCCAGCTCTGGCTATTTGGGGCGAGACATTGGCTCCCGCAGAGAGGGCTCGCAACTTGGGGATCCTCCTGGACTCTTGGCTGTCGCTAGATCATACGACAGCCGTGGTCGGGGGGGGGCTTTTATCAGGGTTGCCTGAAACGCCAGTTGCACCCCTTTCTGGATCGTGACGCTTTACGCACGGTCACTCAAGCCCTCGTCATCTCCTGCCTGGACTACTGCAACGCTCTGTACATTGAGCTTCCCTTGAAGTGCACCCGGAGGCTCCAGTTAGTTCAGAATGCGGCTGCGCGGGGGATCCTGGGAGCTCCTAGATGCTCCCATGTGACACCTCTCCTGCGCGAGCTGCACTGGCTGCCTGTGGCTTTCCGGGTGCGCTTCAAGGTATTAGTAACTACCTTTAAAGCGCTCCATGGCAAGGGACCTGGTTACCTGCAAGACCGCCTCCTGCCATCAAATACCTCCCACCGACCAATGCACTCCCATGGAGAGGGCCTCCTCAGGGTGCTGTCAGCCAGGAAATGTTGGCTGGTGACCCCCAGGGGGAGAGCCTTCTCTGTGGCAGCTCCTGCCCTCTGGAATGACCTACCCACCGACCTACGCATGACCACGGACCTGTGCCTCTTCCGTCGGGCTTTGAAGACCTATCTATTTCGTGCGGCCAGCCTGGCATAATTTTTAAATGGTTTTAGTAGGTTTTATTAATGGTTTTAGTACAGGCGTATTATTTAATACATTTTTAAATCTGCGGGATCGCATCCTACCCCATACATCCCTCCGGCTGATTCGCTCCCATAGAGAGGGACTTCTCTGGGTGCCGTCCGCTAGGCAATGCCAACGGGCGACACCCAGGGGAAGGGCCTTCTCTGTGGTGGGCCCAACCCTCTTTAACGACCTACCTCCCGACCTTAGAACAACCACGGACCTCCGTGCCTTCTGCCAGAAATTAAATACTCTTTTGTTCCATCAGGCCGGTTTGGTAAATTCATTTACCTAGCCTATAGTCTGTACCCTAAATTGTTTTAATTGGGTTTTAGATGGGGTTGAGTTTTAATGATTTTGAAATTTTTAGTGCAGGGATAATTTATTTAATTCAGTTTTAATTATTTATATTTGTGATATTCATATGTTTTAATTTCCTGTGCACTGCCCCGGGTCCCTTTGGGGAGAGGGAGCAGTTATATAAGTCTAAGAAATAAATAAATAAATAAAATATATATTTCATGTATTTTTATCATTGATTTTATTGCTACCTATACACCGCCCTGAGTCCCGGAAGGGAGAAGGGCGGTATAGAAATTTAAATAATTAATAAATAAATAAATAAATAAATAAATAAATAAATAAATAAATAAATAAATAAATAAATAAATAAATAAATAAATAAATAAATAAAAAAAACATTTTAATAATTATTTTTAAAAAGATAATGAACAACTCTATAGAACTGTTTAATCAAAGTTTTTATCTACAAATGCAACCTTACTTACAAATGCACACACTGCCCTGTGTTCCCGAGCCAGCCAACTGCTTCAGACTGCAGACGTGCATTTGTGCCACGAGCTGGAACCATGCAAGAAGCCCTCTTGGGTAGGGAGGGTGAGAAGCCCTGGCCCACCTGTTCTGGCCAACAGCTCTGCTCCCCTATGAAGCGACCACCAGCCAGTTGGTCTTCACACAAGAGAAGACCAACAATGCTATTTCTTAGCATTGCTAGTACAATGCTAAGAAATTTTCTCCAACACTTTTCATTTCCATGTCTTCTTATCTAGCCAGTAGTAAAACAAGTCCCATACTTTGTAAAATTGCTTATCTTCTTGCTCTCTAATTTCAAAAGTCAATTTACTCATTTTTTTAATTTTATTTTTTATTTATTCTTGTAAAACATAATTTTAAACATATTTGCCATCACAATGCAAAAAAACAACAACATATAACCAAAATTAACATTAAAATCCTAATAGTAGATATAATATTTAACCCCAGCATTTACACTATATACAACCCATCTAGATAAATTACCTACTACTTCATCAGTTCTTATTTATTATTAAATTTCTTATTAATATAGTTCACTAATATCCAAATTAAGCATGTATTATTGCTTCAGTCATTTCTATTCCATCGTTTCCGTATCCAATTATGCCACTTCTTCCATGAATTATAGAATTCTGAATCCTCTTTCCCTTTAAGTAATTTCGTTAATCTGTCCGATTCTGCGCACTCATTGATTTTATTTATAAATGGCTTATCCATTGGTCGAGTCTCTTCGGGGAGAGAGAGCGGGTTATAAATTATTATTATTATTATTATTATTATTATTATTATTATTATTATTATTATTATTATTATTATTATTATTCGTTGTTTTTGTTGTTGTTCACTTTTCCACACCTAGGCAAATGCCAATCTTGCCGCAATAATTATATGCAACTCCAGAAACCATATATCCATACTAATATCTGGGTGTTTAAGTCCTAAAAGGAAGGTTTCTGGTTTCAGTTCCAATCGATATTGGGTAATTTACTCATTTCAGCACCTGTCAGGTCTGCCTCTGACATTAACCAAGAAAGAAACCACTCAACTCCATTTTGAAAAATTAAGAGTACTTTTACTGGTTATGAAAAGAAAGCAGCTAAGTAAAGCAAGGTCTGAGACCCAAGCGTGAGAAATCATACATATCAATGTATGTCCAGCTCCCTCCCCCCAACAGTCCCCACCCTATTGTCCAATCTGAAAATCCCTCAGGTGTCATGTGGGTTGCATCTTCAGGAGCATCATCAGGTTGGTATGCCTTGACCGTCTCAAGGCACCAGCCATTGGTATGCACAATAGATGGTAAGAACATATTCCTGTCTCCAAATCTCCCTCCTGCACCATATAGTCCCATTCCCAAATACCATAGCTCCTCCCTCCCTGTTTCAATGGCAGCCGAAGCAAGCCGCAAAGCAGAGGCTGACATCCAGCCTTCCTCCAGAAAAAGGAATCATCCCTGCAAAGAGAGAGAGAGAGAAAACTACAAAAAAGACTTAACAATTAAGACAGTTCAATTATTATAAAGGCTTATCAGGGCACTTGATGTAGAACTTCTTCAAAAGTCTAGGAGCTCTAACATGAGATTTGTCAACACATTCAGTATGGGAAGGGAGGAAATGCTTCCAAGAAACCAGGTATTGGATCCTATTTCAGTGTTTTCTGGAGTCCAAAATGTCTTTAACCTCAAAATGCTGTTCACCCTCAATCAAAAGGGGAGCAGGAGATACCGGTTGAAGTGGACAAAAAGAAGAAGAGTGTTCAGGTTTCAACAAGTTTAACATCAAATATAGGATAAATCCGTCTAAGGGTCTTTGACAATTCCAACTTGACAGAGACAGGACTGATGATTTTCACAATAGGGAATGGACCAACTTACTTTGGCCCTAGTTTCTTAGATTTCTGGGTTGTCTGTAAAAACTTGGTAAACAAAAAGACATGATCACCTACTTTGTAATCCTTAGGTTGAGCTCTCTTCTTATCAGCCTGTTTTTTATGAGACCGATGGGCATCGTCCAGTGCTTTATGTGCCATGGGCCAAAATCTTGTAAGTTGATTACTCCAGAGAGGGACAAATTTTTTGGTACCTTCTGAGGCAATTAGGAATTGATGCAAAGTCTTGACCAAAAATAACTTTGAAAGGGATCATTCCGGTGCTGCTATGCACAAAGTTATTGTAAGCCACCTCAGCATGAGGCAACAGTTCAGCCCAATTGTCCTGCTGGTAATTTATGAAACACCGAAGATACTGTTCCAAAACGGAATTAGTCCATTCACAAGCCCCATTAGTTTGAGGGTGGTGGGTGGAGCTTAACCCCTGGGCAGAGCCAATCAACTTTAGAAACTCGTTCCAAAAGTGGGAGGTGAATTGAACTCCTCTATCTGAAATTATGTGCTTTGGTACTCCATGTAAATGATACACATGTGAAACAAACAATTTAGCCAACGATTTGGCTGATGGGATTTTGGAACAGGGTATAAAATGAACTTGTTTGGAAATCACTGTGTTTCCAAGGCTTTCAGGCAGTTCCACAATGAAGTCCATTGATATCTCCTTCCATGGGGCTTCAGGCCAGGCAACACTTTGGAGAAGGCCTTGAGGTTTGCCAGGAGGCCATTTCACTGCAGCACAAATGGGGCAACTGGCGATGTAGGACTCAATGTCTTTCTTTAATGAAGGCCACCAAAATTGTCTCTTAATCAAATGCAAAGTCTTTACAAATTCAAAATGGCCCGCCATCCTGGAATCGTGGGCTCACTGAAGAACCAGTGGTTTCAGGCTTACAGGAACATATAATTTAGCCCCTACCCAATCCTTCAAAGTGCATTCGTTGGAATGTGACTTGAACCAGTCATCTGACCGAAGGCCCTCCTTAAGCTTGGTCATCAAGTCAGTAGAGACATCAAGATCCACTGTGCTGGCTCCTAGTGACAACTGGAACAGGGAGATTCCATGTAGGGATGACCGGATGAACTACACTGAGTTTAGAACTGTTATATTGGGGAAGTCTAGATAAGGCATCAGCCATAAAATTCTCTCCCCCCCCCCCCCCGGAATATATTGAGGGTAAAATTGAAATGGTTGAAGTGCTGAGCCCAATGCACCTGATTAGGAGATAGCTTGCATGGGGTCTTCAATGCTTCTAAATTTGTATGATCAGTCCATACCTTGAAAGGGTGTGTGGCGTCCTCTAGGAAATGGCGTCAGGTCATCAAAGCCCATCCCGGCGATGTCAGGGCCCACCAGGACCTAAATAAAATTATTGCTGTGGTCCAATTTTCCTCCGACACAACATTGAGTGCCACCACATTTGTGTCCCAGGCCATGGCTTTGGCGGTGGCCTCCCATCGGCCGTTGTTTCTACGCCAGTGGCAAACTGATATGCACCACAAGTGGAAACTGGTGGCGGAACCATATAAAGGGGGCTCTTTGTTTGGGGATTCTCTCACCCCCTTACTTGTGGAAGGGAAGGACAAACATAAGGTCCTCCCTTCCACCCTGAAGGGCTTCTCCCATCCTACCCCTTATAACAGGAGGCAGGCATACAGGCAGCAGGATTATGTGGGATCCTTTAGGGGATTTGACTATAATTCTTGGGGGTTCCGTCCTCAGGGTAACTTCGGCCAGCACCATCAGCCTTTCAGGCAACAGCAGGACAACCAGGGCAGGCACCCCTTTCGAGGAGGGGGGGGGGGAGATATGGCTGCAAACAGTGAGCAATCCACTCTTCAGTTCCCCATAGGTTTGCTGCACTTCACAGACCAGTGGGATGTTACCATGTCTGATACCTGGGTTAGGGCCACTGTTAGATTTGGTTTGGCCCTTGCATTTGTTACTTCCCCACCTACCTTATTTATCCGCTTCCCTGTTTCCCACAGCCCACAGAGACAACTCTTGATGCGGGCGGCCATTCAGCATCTCCTGGAGATTAAGGCCATCCAGGAGGTGCTGGAGAGCCAGCTCCATCAGGGCTTTTACTCTATCCTTTTTGTTATCCCTAATGCCTCAGGGGCATTTAAAGTCAGGCTATCCTGAATTTAAAAATGTTAAACAGGTATTTGAAATTCAAGAGGTTTAAAATGCACTCCTTGTTAACTATATTGGAATGTTTACATCACAGGGATTTTCTCACCTCAGTGGATTTGACAGTGGCGCATTTACACGTGCCGATCCGTCCAGAGTACCATCAATACCTATGGTTTTGTTACTCCAACGTGCATTATCAATACAATACAATAGCAGAGTTGGAAGGGACCTTGTAGGTCTTCTAGTCCAACCCCCTGCGTGGGCAGGAACCTTATACCATTTCAGACAAATGGCTATCTAACATCTTTTTAAAGACTTCCAGGGCTCTGCCCTTTGGCATTCCTTCGGCTCCCTGTGTCTTTACTAAGATCTTGGCCAAACTGGCAGCCCATCTAAGGGATATTCCAGTTCGAATGCACTGTTATTTAGATGATATTTTGATACAATCTACCTCAATGGAGGGTGCTAGAGAGGATTTAGATATTACTATCCACACTCTGCAATCCCATGGTTTTTCCATCAACTTTCTGAAGAGTCATCTGGCTCCCACCAATAGAATACTAAATTTGGGGATGTGGATTGACACATGAGCTGAACAGGTGTTTTTGTCACAGGAACGTATAGACAGCCTTCGGGGACTCGTTTCTCAGGTGTTGGGGGAACGCAGAGTTGCATTGGCAAAACTGTCCAAGCTACTGGGAAAAATGGTCTCCACCATCTCCATCGTGCCCTGGGCAAGGTTGCACTCCAGGGAGATCCAATGGATGCTGTTGCCTTTCCAGAAACAGCAGATAAGCACCTCTCTAGTTAAGATAAGTTTACCTGAGACGGTGCGGCTCTCTCTCCATTGGTGGCATTCCGCAGCTATAGAGAAGGGGTGCCACTTTAGGGTTGACCATAGGGTCACTATTACCACAGATGCTAGACTCACAGGCTGTGGTGCACACCTGGATACTCACATGGCCCACAGCCATTGGATCCGAGAGGAGTCCACTTTCAGTATAAACCTATTGGAACTCAGAGCCATTAAGTTGGCTCTCTATCACTTTGAACATTACATTAGAGGGCAACACATGTTAGTGCTTACTGACAACATGACAGCAAAGGCACATGTTAACAGGCAGGGAGGTACGAGGTCCCTGTTCCTTATGCGAGAGGCCAGAGAATTGGGAGAATGGGCGGAGTCACACTTACTCTCCATTTCAGCGGAACACATTTCTGGGGTGGAGAAAATACAGGCTGACTGGCTTAGCAGATCTACTATAGATCCAGCCAAGTGGCAATTACATCCTTCTCTCTTCCAGGAGATCACTTGATGGTTCAGGGTTCTGGTCATTGACCTCTTCGCCTCTCTGATCAACGTTCAACTCCACAGGTTCATGTCCAGATTCCACTCACCGGGGGCAGAGGGAGTGGACACCCTGAGGCATCCGTGGCCCTGGGGATTGCTCTATGCCTTTCCCCCAATGGCACTGTTAGCCACAGTGGTTCGTCAGGTTATTTACTCCAAGGCGGACATCATCCTAATTGCTCCCCATTGGCCATGTCGTCCGTGGTTTGCAGATCTCAGGGCCTTATCCACGGAGAGTCCATGGACGATACCCCCAGACAGGATTTCCCTGAGGCAGGGGTCTATTCAACACCCGGACCCGCAGTGGCTGCAGTTGACAGTGTGGCGGTTGAGAGGGGGCTGTTAGCACGCAGCAGTTTTTCTTCTAGGGTTACAGATACCATGCAAGCCTCCAAATGACCATCCACAGTCCAGATCTACAATGCCACCTGGTGGATTTTTGGTTCCTGATGCTCTTCTAATGGGGTATCTCCCACTGAGGCATCCATACCACAAATATTAGATTTCCTTCAGGAGGGGTTGGACAAAGGTTACCCCCAAATACTATCAGGCGTCAGGTGGCTGCATTGGCTTCTGTTATATCCTGGGGCAATGGTCTCCCATTGTCACAACATCCCACAGTTCAGAGATTTTTCAAAGGGGCTAAAAATATCAGGCCACAGGTGGTCCATAGGTACCTGTCCTGGAATTTACCCACGGTCCTGGAGGCACTTACCTAGCCTCCTTTCGAGCCATACTTACCATACCTATGGAATTTCTAACATTGAAAGTGGCTGTTACCTCCACTAGAAGGATCTCAGCGTTGCATGCTCTGCATTAGGGAAGGTTTGTGTATGTTCCATGAGGACAGGGTGGTGCTTCGACAGGATCATTTGTTTGTCCCTAAGTTGGGTTCATGGTTTCACAGGGCTCAGGAAGTGGTTCTGCCAGACTTTTGCCCCACTCCTGGTCACCCGCTGGAGTTCCTATGGCACAATCTCGATGTGCGACAGGCCCTGCAAATGTATATAGACAGAATGGCAGTCTTCCGTCACTCCGAGTCCCTATATGTTTCTTTTTTAGGGCCTTCCTTGGGTGGCAAGGTATCTATTTCCACAATAGGCAGGTGGATCAGGTCCTGTATCATAAAAGCTTATCAGTCGTCACAGGCTCCACAAAGAGTCACTGCGCACTCCACATGAAGTGCGGCGACTTTGGCTGCTTGAGCTACCCAGACATCTATTGAGGAGAACTGTAGAGTGGCCACGTGGACCTCACCGTCTCCTTTCATACATCACTACAAGTTGGACAAGTTCGCTTCTTTGGACGAAGCCTTTGGTCGCAGGGTCCTGCAGTCGGTGTATTCCCGTACATAAAGGGACCAGTCATGTTTCCCTCCCCTATGGACATGCCAGCTTGGGTATATCCCATACATGGATGCTATCCCCACCTTATTGAGAAAGAGCGTTGGTACTTACCTGATAGGCCTCTTCTAATAAGGTGGGGATAGCATCCGGCCGCACCCTGACAGATGACTGGTCTTTCTCTCTCTCTCCCTATCTGTGTGTGTGTGTGTGTGTGTGTGTGTGTGTGTGTTACATTTTTGAACTGATCAATAAATAAGTCAGGGAGACCAGGATAGATCTATTTCGAGCTTTTTAGCTCTCATCAGATAGCCATACCATTACTGGGATTCGAACCGGGGCTGTATTACATGCCAGGCGAGAGCCTTGCCATTAAGCCAGCTCAGTTCTCTTCTAGTCAGCTGAGATAGGAGGATAGTTATATATAATTGTTTCCACAACACCCTGTTAGGGCCCCAATTAAGGGAGGAAGCATACTGTTTCCTTTTCTGCATTTCGGCTCATCACCAGAGACCATCTAGACAGAAAAGGAAACAGTATGCTTCCTCCCTTAATTGAGGCCCTAACGGGGTGTTGGGGAATAATTATAGATACCAATCCTCCTGTCTCAGCTGATGCAATTGGGAGAGCCTGGCTGGCTGAATGGTTATAGGCTCCTGCCTGATATGCAATACAGCCCCGGTTTGAATCCCAGTAAGGGTATGGCTAGCTGATGAGAGCTAAAAAGCTCGAAATAGATCTATACTAGTCTCTCTGATTTACTTATTGATCAGCTCAAAAACGTAACACACATATAAAAAAAATTACACAACGGAATTCATGGCTTTCTGTCTAGATGGTCTCTGGTGATGAGCCGAAAGGCAGAAAAGCAAAAGCAGTATGCTTCCTCCCTTAATTGGGGCCCTAACATGGTGTTGTGGAAACAATTATATATAACTATCCTCCTGTCTCAGCTGACAAGAAGAGAACTGAGCTGGCTAAATGGCAAGGCTCTCGCCTGGCATGTAATACAGCCCCGGTTCGAATCCCAGTAAGGGTATGGCTATCTGATGAGAGCTAAAAAGCTCGAAATAGATCTATCCTAGTCTCCCTGTCTTATTTATTGATCAGCTCAAAAAGATAACACGCACGCACACACACACACACACACACACACATATATGCACACACATGTATGTATGTATGTATGTATGTATGTATGTATGTATGTATGTATGTATGTAAATATATATAATTATTCCACAAAACCCTGTTAGGGCAACAATTAAGGGAGGAAGCATACTGCTTTTCCTTTTCTGCCTTTCGGCTCATCACCAGAGACCATCTAGACAGAAAGCCATGAATTCCGTTGTGTAATTTTTTTATATGTGTGTTACGTTTTTGAGCTGATCAATAAATAAGTCAGGGAGACTAGGATAGATATATTTCAAGCTTATTAGCTCTCATCAGCTAGTCATACTCTTACTCAAAAATGTAACATATATATTATGTATATATTTTAAAAAATCACACAACGGAATTCTTGGCTTTCTGTCTAGATGGTCTCTGGTGATGAGCCGAGAGGCATAAAAGGAAACTATGTCTCCTCCCTTAATTGGGGCCTTAACAGGGTGTTGTGGAATAATTATAGATATTAACCCTCCTTTCTCAGCTGATGCAATTGGGAGAGCCAGGCTGGCTGAATGGTTTAAAGGCTCCTGCCTGATATGCAGTACAGCCCTGGTTCGAATCCCAGTAAGAGTATAACTAGCTGATGAGAACTAAAAAGCTCAAAATAGATCTATCCTAGTCTCTCTGATTTATTTATTGATCAGCTCATAAAAACTAACACACATATTTAAAAAAATCACACAACAGAATTCTATATGTTGTCAAGCTCCCAAGAGAAACTTCAAATGATTCACGGTAAAAGTTCAAAGAAATGTCCGTTTATTAAGTGTAACATCTTGGCAGAGCCTCGGTTGCAGCCAGGACTGACAATTATTGGATGGCTTCTGCACTTTACCCCTTATGCCCCCTCCTCTCTGCCCGTCATAAATCACGTACCCCAATTAGCATTGAAGATAATTCCATGCATGATTTGTCACATCCTGATTGGTAGATGGAGTTGATACTTGTTGGGGTTGATTGGTGATGGTGTCCTGTGTTGTTCTGGGTCTGCTGCCAGTTTTTGTGGCTGGGACTCATTTAATGGCCAGAGCTAGTTTCCAGATGTCTGGCAGGTGGGAGGCATCATCACGCTTATTCATGTTGTGGGGGTGTTTCTTTATTTCAATAGCTTCCATAATTATTCTCTTGTTGAAGTGTTCAGTTTTGGAGAGTAATTTGGTTTTTTCAAAATCAATTTCATGTCCTGTTGCTTTGAGGTGTTGGAAAAGGGAGGAAGTATTTTCTTGTTTTTTGACAGCATTCTTATGTTCTGCAATGCGTGCATTAATTCTCCTATTAGTTTGTCCAATGTATGTGGCTGGGCAGATTTTGCATGGTATTTCACCATGGCCTAACCTACCGTACCTAGCCTTAGTCTTTAGTAGAGAAATTTTTACATTGGTTTTATGGGTTAGTTTTAATGGAGTAGATTTTAGCACAGGGTGGTAATTTAATATAGTTTTAAGTATTTATGTATTTATTTTGTGATATATTATGTTTTTTACATTTCCTGTGCACCGCCCCGAGTCTCTTTGGGGAGAGAGGGCGGTTAATAAGTCGAATAAAACTAAACTAAACTAAACTAAATTCCTTGGTTTTCTAGCTGGATCTTGTCTTTGGGGTTTCTTAAGATGTTGGCTATTTTTTGGTTAGTGTCGAAGGATGTCTTGATATTGTGTTTGTGGAGAATTTTGCTGATTTTATCTGTGGTGCCTTTGATGTAAGGGAGGAGGGCAATGCCATTGTCTTGTTCTATGTCTTGGTTCTTGGGGGATGTCTCCCTTTGGATTAGGTTGGTAATTGTGTTTCTTTGGAATCCATTGGAGATTAATACCTTTATGAGGGTGTGTAATTCAGTTTTCAGGTGGTCTTTGTCAGCTAGGCGTTTGGTTCTGGGGATGAGGGTCTTGGCTATGGAGTTGATCTGTGCAGGGTGGTGATGGGATTGTGCGTTTAAGTAGCGGTTGGTGTGTGTTTTTTTCTGGTAGATGGTGTGTCCTAGGGAGCCATTAGGTTTTTTGTAGATTAGGACATCCAGAAAGGGAAGTTGGTTGTTATCTTCTATTTCCATAGTGAATTGTATTTTGGGGTGTAGGCTGTTGAGATGTGTGAGGAAGTTGTCTAGTTTTTCTTTTCCGTGTGGCCAAATTACAAAAGTGTCATCTACATATCTAAGCCAAAGTTTGGGTTTGTGTTCAGATTTATCTAAGGCATTAGTTTCAAAGTGTTGGTTAGAGAGTGGTTGGTCAGATCCAGGATGTACTTGGGGAGGGGGTTGTATTTGTTCTGGATAGCTGTTAAGGCTTCTTTTATTGGCACTTGGGTGAAGAGGGATATGACATCAAAACTCATGAGTAGATCGCTGGGCTGTAGATTTTGTTTCTTTATTGTTTCTATGAAGTGGAATGAGTTTTGTACATGTGAGTTGATGGATTCTGCATAGGGTTGTAATTTTTTTGTGAGGAACTTGGCAACATTCTGTAGAGGGCTTTTTAGCTCTCATCAGCTAATCATACTCTTACTCGGATTTGAACCGAGTATGACTAGCTGATGAGAGCTAAAAAGCTCGAAATCAATCTATCCTAGTCTCCCTGATTTATTTATTGATCAGCTCATAAATGTTATAACTGCAGAACTAGTTTATAAAATGCCAAAAAAGAAACCCACTGGAACACCAAAGTGGAAAATTTGACTTGAAAATAAAATTTAAAAACTATGAGGGGATATCAGCAATCTGAAGTACTTGAAAGAAGGAAAACTAAAGAACAAAAATCTGAAAAATAGTTTACACAAAAAATACAACCTGGAGGAAAAACCAATAACAGAAATTATGGAACAACTAAAGCAACGTGTGATAGCAACAGCAAGGAAAATTGAAAAATACGAAGGACGAATAAAACAATATCGTGAAAATGTCCAGTTCAGAAGAAACCAACACCTCTTCTACCGGTCCCTTGATGAAAATTGAATCCAAACTAATATTCACCCATGTAAAGAAAAAACTTTGAACTTTTGGAAAGAACTGTGGGAAAACCCAGTGGAACACAACAACACTGCCTCCTGGATCAAAGATATTCAACAACAAACAATACAAAACAAGATGGAAAATATTGTAATAAAAACTGACATGGTGACAAAACAAGCAAAGAAGGTCAAGAACTGGAGTGCACCTGGCCTGGATGAACTGCATGGATACTGGCTAAAACATCTGACCAGCCTACATCATCGCATGGCCACTCAATTTGATCAAATGCTTCAAGATGCAACAAGCAAAGAATGGCTAACAGCTGGACGAACTTACTTGATAATGAAAGATCCAGAAAAAGGCACAGAACAAAGAAACTATCGCCCAATTACTTGTCTGCCAACAACGTTCAAACTTTTTACAAGGATACTGGCAAATTCAATATACAATCACCTGATAGAAAACAGTTTGTATCCAGTAGAACAAAAAAGGAAATTATAAAAAATCAAGAGGAACAAAAGATCAGCTGCTCATAGACAAAATGGTACTAAAAAATGCAAAACTTTCCAACCGCTTCACCCCACCACGGGGAGGTGGAACCAGAAACGCCGAGATGGTTCTGCCCCAGGCGCCTGATGGACCCAGAGAAGTTCCAGATGGAGCTTAGGCCAATACCTGAGCCCTGACCCACGAGTCGACTGAGGACCTAGTGGCCGCCTGGAATAGTGCGGCCATGGGGGCTCTGGATCGAGTCGTGCCCTTGCGGCCTCTCACTCGGCATTGATCTACCTTGGCTCCTTGGTTTTCTGAGGAGCTGAGGGAGATGAAACGCTGAAAGAGAGGCCTAGAGAGCGTCTGGAGGTCCACTCATGCTGAGTCTGACCGGACACGGGCAAGGTCACATTTGCGGACCTACCTTGTGGCGATAAGAGCGGCGAAACGGGATCACCTCACCGCTCTTATCGCATCTGCAGATAACCGCCCTGCCACCCTGTTTAGGGTGACCCGCTCCCTCCTTCACCAGAGGCCGAGGGAAGCTCCCTTGCAGGGTCGTGCAGAGGAATTTGGATGTTATCTGCATGATAAAATTGTTCAGATTCGGGACGGGTTAGCGTCCAATTAGGCTGGTCCGGACGGGATGACGGAGGCAGGTCTTGAGACCGTTGTTTGGGCTGAGTTTGATCCTGTGACTCCTGACGACATGGATAGGATGCTGGGGCAGCTGAATGCCACCACATGTTTATTGGACCCATGTCCCTCCTGGCTTGTACTGGCCTCCCGGGAGGTCACACAAGGCTGGCTCCAGGGAATTGTCAATGCTTGAAAGAGGCGGTGGTGAGACCCCTCCTCAAGAAGCCCTCCCTGGACCCAGCTATGTTGGCTAACTACTGTCCGGTCTCCAACCTTCACTTTCTTGCGAAGGTTGTTGAGAGTGTGGTGGCACGACAGTTCCCCAAGCACCTGGAGGAAACTGTCTATCTAGACTCGCGCCAATCCAGCTTCCGACCTGGGTGCAGCACAGAGATGGCCTTGGTTACGTTGGTAGATGATCTCTGGAGGGCTCGGGATAGAGGTTGCTACTCTATCCTGGTCCTATTAGATCTCTCAGCGGCTTTCGATACCATCGACCATGGTATCCTATTGCACCAGCTGGGGGGGTTGGGGTTAGGAGGCATCGTATTGCGGTGGTTCTCCTCCTACCTCTCCGACCGGTCGCAATTTGTGTTGGCAGGAGGGCAGAGATCGGCACTGAGGCCACTTATATATAGGGTCCCTCAGGGGTTGGTCCTCTTGCCCCTCCTATTCAACATCTATATGAAGCCGCTGGGTGAGATCGTCCATGGTTTTGGGGTAGAGTTCCATCAGTACGCTGATGACACCCAGCTATACTTCTCTATCCCTAACCACCCCAACGATGCCGTCGAAGTGATGTCCCGGTGATTGGAGGCTGTGCGAGTCTGGATGGGGAGGAACAGGCTCCGACTCAACCCATCCAAGATGGAGTGGCTGTGATTCCCGGCGTCACGACATAGCCAGTTGGTTCCAACTCTGGCTATCGGGGGCGAGTCATTAGCTCCCGCAAAGAGGGCCCGCAACTTGGGCGTCCTCCTGGACTCTCATTTTCATCCTTTTCAAGAATTACAATAGTTCAAAATTAATTATTTTTGAGATCTGAGCCTTTTTGCTATCACACCTTCTTTCTCCCTCCCCTCAGAGGGCAGGGCCGTGGCTCCTCCTGTCCCTCCTTCTTCATCGCCCAGGATTGAGGAATGTTTTTTAAGAAAGGACTCAGCCTCTGCAATTGTTTTAATTCTCATTCTGCCTCCCTCCCAGAATACCAATATTCTGCTTCAAGGTACTAGTGACCATCTTCAAAACGGTCCAGGCATGGGACCTGGTTACTTGCAGGACCGCCTCCTACAACACACATCCAGTCGACCTGTCCGCTCCCACAGGGAGGACCTCCTTAGGGTGCCATCTGCCAGACAATACAGCAAGGAGGTAAAATACCTCGCTCATGGAAAGCGGCTTTTATATCATTGATACCCAAAGACAAAGACGGCCCTAAGAAACCAGAGGATTACAGACCGATATCTCTTCTAAATACAGATTATAAAATATATGCTAAAGTACTCGCCAACAGATTGATGCCAGTTATCCAAGAGGTTATTCACTATGACCAAGCAGGATTTATTGAAGGTAGACATATGAAGGAGAATGTAAGGCAACTTATAGATTTAATTGACTATCTTGATAAGAATAAGCAGATCTCTGCAGTGCTGGTTTTTTTGGATGCGGAGAAGGCCTTCGATCGAGTGAACTGGAATTTTCTAACCAAGACTTTGGAAAAGATGGATATGGGACCACGATTTCGACAAGCGATTGGAGCAATTTACCAGCAACAAAATGCACAACTTATTATCAATGGAAATTTGTCTACAACTTTTGAGATACAAAAAGGTACAAGACAAGGATGCCCATTATCTCCATTGTTATTTATTTTAACTCTGGAAGTCTTGTTGAATACAATTCGGGACTCAAACTCTTTAAGTGGTATAATTATTAGGCAAAAGGAATACAGAACTAGGGCATTTGCTGATGATCTGGTTGTTACCCTTTCACATCCTCTGAACTCAATAATCCAGATGAAAAATATCATAGCAGAATTTGGCATGGTGTCTGGGTTTAAATTGAATCAAAATAAAATGAAAATGATGGTTAAAAATATGCCAGAGATTCAGAGAAAGAGACTTGTAAGTTTGGCAGGTTTCGAAATAGTTTCTAAAGTCAAATATTTAGGAATACAAATTGCAGAAGTAAATACAAAACTTTTTTCAAATAACTATGAAGTGTTGTGGCAAAAGATACAGAAGGATCTTCAAGTGTGGAAAAAGCTACAACTATCTTTGCTTGGAAGGATTTCAGCAATCAAAATGAATATTCTACCTAGATTCATTTTCTTATTTCAGATGATACCGGTGCTTAAATCAGATAACATTTTGTTAGAATGGCAAGCAACATTAAACAAATTTGTTTGGAAGGAGAAAAAACCGAGAGTAAAGATGAAGATTATGCAAGATACTTGTGAAAGAGGTGGCCTTAGACTCCCAAACCTTCGACTGTATTATGAAGCGGCGGCATTGACGTGTGTGGCAGACTGGTTTGGGAAAACAAAAACTGAACTATTGAATATAGAAGGTCATGACCTTGTTCTGGGTTGGCATGCATATTTGTTTTATGAAGATAAGGTGGACAAAGCGTTTAACAACCACGTTCTCCGAAGTGCCTTGATGAGAATATGGAAGAAGCACCGGCCCAATTGGGATTATAAAATACCACTTTGGTTGGATCTTGCAGACACCATGTGGATTACAAATACTAAGTCACTCGGGGGGTGTTTATATAAAGATGTGCTTATTTTTGATGGGGTTGAATGGCAGTTGAAAACTTTGGAACAACTGTTGGATGTAGGAATTACTTTAAATTGGTTACATTACACACAGCTACAGAAGAGATGGAAAGAAGATCATAAGGTCGGCTTTATGGACAAAGAAGTGGAGCTGATCAAGCAGATAAAAGAGACTGGCCCAAAACATGTTAAAAGAATATATAATGTATTGTTAGAAAGGGACTCAGAAAGTGAATTGGTCAAGGATTGCATGATTAAATGGGCTCAGAATTTCGACGAACTGGTTATGTTGGATACGTGGGAAAAAATATGGGTCCAGAATGTTAAATTCACGCAGTCACAAAATTTAAGGGAAAATTTTTATAAAATGTTTTATAGATGGTATTTGGATCCTAAGAAATTATCATGTATGTATCCTAATACTCAACCAAAATGTTGGAGGTGCGGGTGTTTAGATGCTACCTTTTTTCATGTATGGTGGACCTGTACTAAGGTTAAAGCCTTTTGGATAAAAATATGGTGGGTTACGCAAAATGTTTTTAAGAAAAAAATACAATTTACTCCGCAAATATTTTTACTGGGTACAACTAAGGATTTTACTAAAGGGGAAACAAAATTGTTTTTGTATATGGTCACAGCAGCTAGATTATTGATTGCTCAACATTGGAAGAAATATTTTTTACCGTCAATTGATCAATGGACTCAGAAAGTGGCGGGGTTTGCGGAACTGGCAAAAATTTCAGCTTTTTTAAAAGATCAGAAGCAGGAGAATTATACACAGGAATGGGCAAAATGGATTAATTATATACAGAATAAATACCAGACTGGGAAATACCATGTAGCCTGTAGGTAAGAATGTTTGGATTGATAGGTGAACAGAGTAAATAATATTTGGGATGTTTGGAATCTTTAAAGTGGTGTATAGCGGAAGTCAGGGGGGTGGGATTGAGTGGGAGGTGGGGGTGGGTTAGGGTGGAGGGTGGGGAAATATATGTGGATAAGTAACATAGAGATGGGAATAATGGGATACAGTTAAACTATGATTTACACATGTTTAATTAAATTAGAAGATGCTGTTAATGGGAGATTGATATACATTATACTAAGAGAAATTTATATCATGTTTGTCGGGAGGCGAGGGGGTATAGTTTTTAATATCTGATTGAGAATTTTATTCTAAGATGGGGAGGGGAGGGGTATACTATTTGTATGTGATCTATATTATATGTTGGGGGGGTAAAAAGGGGGAAACTTGTTTGAATAAAACTTTTTCAATAAAAAAAAGAATTACAATAGTTCAAAATTAATTATTTTTGAGATCTGAGCCTTTTTGCTATCACACCGTCTTTCTCCCTCCCCTCAGAGGGCAGGGCCGTGGCTCCTCCTGTCCCTCCTTCTTCATCGCCCAGGATTGAGGAATGTTTTTTAAGAAAGGACTCAGCCTCTGCAATTGTTTTAATTCTCATTCTGCCTTCCTCCCAGAATACCAACATTCTGCTTCAAGGTACTAGTCACCATCTTCAAAACGGTCCATGGCATGGGACCTGGTTACTTGCAGGACTGCCTCCTACAACACACATCCAGTCGACCTGTCCGCTCCCACAGGGAGGACCTCCTTAGGGTGCCATCTGCCAGACAATGCCAGCTGGCGACTCCCAGGGGAAGAGCCTTCTCTGTGGCAGGCACCACCCTCTGGAATAACCTGCTCCCCGACCTCCGTACAATCACGGACCTTTTACTCTTTCGTCGGGCATTAAAAACATACTTCTTTCATGCGGCTGGCCTGGCATAGCTGTTATGGCTGATCTTATTCTGGGTTTTAATTATGTCTTTTAGCACGGGTTTACAAAATTCGATTTAATTCATTTTTAATTATTTTGATTGTATTTATTATTTTATTATTTTTATTAGCCCTGTGCACTGCCCTGAGTCCTGTCAGGGAGAGAGGGTGGTATAGAAATACAATAAAAATAAAAATAAATATAAATAAATAAATAAAATAAAATATGGCTTGGCTTGATTACAAAAAAGCATTTGACTCATTACCCCACAGCTGGATTAACACCTGTCTGGAAAACTTTGGAATTAGCAAAAATATCTGTATATTTTTGAAAACAAATATGCAATAATGGGAAACAGTTCTAACAACAAATGGGGAGAACATTGGTGAAGTCAACATCAGATGAGGAATCTTCCAAGGGGATTCACTTTCACCACTACTGTTCAACGTTGCATTAGTTCCCCTGACAATAATCCTACGGAACACAAAACTGGGATACCAAATCTCAAGACAACATGGCAAGATAAACCATCTACTATACATGGATGACTTAAAAATGTATGTGAAAAGCCCCACTGAACTTAAATCAATACTCAACACAGTTCAACTGTTCAGCAGTGACATCAAAATGAACGTTGGACTTGAAAAATGTGCTATATTATCCATGCAGCGAGGAAAAATGGAAAAAACAGAAGGAATAGAACTGGGAAATGGAAATATATTGAAAGCAATAGCAAAGGATGATGGTTAGAAGTACCTAGGCATATTGGAAGCAGATAAGATCTTGAATGAAAAAGTCAAAGAGTGAACACAAAACGAATACATCAGGAGAGTCCGCAAAATATTAAAATCAAAGCTGAATGCTGGAAACATAATTAAAGCCATTAATACATGGGCAGTTCCAGTGATACACTATTCAGCTGGAATCATCAACTGGACTCTGGCTGAACTGGAAAACCTGGACCGGAAAACACGCAAACTTTTGAATATATACCATGCTTTACATCCATGAAGTGACATTGACAGGTTGTACCTGCCAAGAAAAATAGGGGGCAGGGGGCTATTGCAAATCCATCAAATTGTAGAAGAAGAAAAACGAAGTTTGAATGATTATGTGAACCAAAGTACAGAAAAATTGCTGCAGGCTGTAAAAATGGAGAACAGCATAAAAACAACAGAAACAAAGGCAGAATATAAGGAAAAACAGCTGGATGACAGATTGAATAGATGGAAGAACACGGCTTTGCATGGACAGCACTTGAAAAACATTGAAGGAAAATGTGATGACAACTTGACATGGACATGGCTTAAGATGGGAACTATCAAGAAAGAAACGGACGGTTTAATACAGCCTTGACAGAAGGTAAGATGGAAAAGATACAACAATGGATGATAAAGCAGGAAGAATCTATGGAAAAACAACAGAAATCCATAAGCGAGATCAAAGGAAAATTGCAAGAGAAAGACAAAAGGGAAGAAGAGTTTGACTCCAGATTGAGTAATATGGAAAAGGAGAGCATGGGAGTGGGATGGGAAATAGAGAAGGCTGAATATTTTTTAAGATTCCAAAATGTAATTGAAGAGAAAAGAGAGAACCTCCTTATAATAATACCAGAGATGTTAACAGAGATCCAAGAAATGCCACAGGAATCAGTAAGAATAGATGATGCATTCCGAGTGAATACAAGATATGCAACCGGAAATGCACTACCAAGAGAAATACACATAAGATTCACCAAAAAAAATTTGAGATTCCAAATAATACAGAAAACAAAAGACAAAAAACTGGAATATAGAGGAAAGGAAATCACAGTGTTAAAGCAAATTCCAAGAAAAGTGAGAGAAAAGAGAAGAGGATATCAGTTTTTATCCACATTTTTAATAAGAAAAGGAGTCCAGTTTAGATGGCCAAAATTTTATACATGTTATAAGCACTATATATCACAACCAAACAGCTAAGATAATAATAAATGGAGAATTTTCAGATAACATTAAGATAAAAAGACGTACAAGACAAGGCTGGCCACTATCACCCTTACTTTTTGTTTTAACACTAGAAGTGTTAAATAGAAAGATAAAAGAAGACAAATGTTCTTCGGTGAGAAAACATGTGTCGATGAAAAAATAATTTAAAAACTTTATGCCTACTTATTAGAGTTTAAACTTCAGGAAAAACAAGTGAAAGAAACTATGATAACATGGGGGGGGGGAACTTTGGGCATGGGATTGATTTAGATAAGTGTCAAAAATTGTGGACACAAAATTATAAAATGACAATGTCAACTGCTTATAAAGAGAACTTGTATAAGATGTTTTACAGGTGGCACTTATCACCGAGAATTGCAAGAACAAAACTGAAAAATGTTGGAAATGCCATCAGACGCCTGGCACTTACTATCATATGTGGTGGACTTGTTCGGAGGCTAAAAGCTATTGGACTATGAGTCACACATGAGTCACACATGGTTGGAGAGAATGACACAAGAACACATAGATTTTAAACCTGAACTTTTTTTTGCTTGGAATTACGTCAGAAATGTTTGATAAGAATTTGAAATAATTAATTGTAAATATTTTGACAGCAGCTAGAATTGTATTTGCAAGAAATTGGAGAAATGAGAAACTTCCTTCACAGGAAGAAGCTATTTTTAAAATTATGGAATGCGCAGAGATGAGTAGATTAACATTTGAAGTTAGAGAGCGAACAATTTTATGAAATATGGAATAAATTTTATCAATGGTTGGAAAAAAGGGAAACTTAAAGGATATAATATACATATTATTTTATTATAAAATCTAGATAAACTGTTCTCTTTAGAGGAAGAAAATATTTTGTTTTATAATGGTAAAGTAACCTCTAGAGACAATGAAAAACAATATCACAAAATGTGAATATTTTCTTTTCTCCCTTTCTTTCTTTTTTTAATACCTTGTTTATATACTGAATAATTATGGGGAAAAGATTGATTTGATAAATGAAAATGTTATTATGTGAAACAAAGGTGACATATATGTGATGAAAGAAATATGGATAAATATGCTTGAGATTGTAAACACTGACGCACAGAACGTTTGCCCGAACGACATGTTGTACAAAGCATGAGATGAATGATATTTTTTACTTGTTTTTAATATTAAAAAATAAAAAATTTCTTTAAAAAAAAGAAAAAGAAATGGAAGATTTAATACTGGCCACTCAAGAACAAGCACTACAAACTAATGCCATGAAAGCGAAGATTCAAAAATCCACTGACAACCCAAACTGCAATAACAAAGTCAAAACTGTCTCACATTTAATATGTGAATGCAGCAAAATTGCACAAACTGATTACAAAGCTAGACATGACCGAGTTGCTAAATTAATCCACTGGTCATTATGTAAAAAATATGGTTTACCTGTATCCAGAAAGTCATGGGAACACAAAGTGGAAAAGGTTATTGAGAATGAGAGGGGGAAGATCTTGTGGGACTTTCGAATACAAACAGACCATAATTTGGAGCACAACACACCAGATATCACGGTTGTAGAGGCCGAAGTGTACAGTTCATTTATATCGCTGTTCCTGGAGATGCCAGAGTCGAAGAAAAAGAACTAGAAAAAATCTTGAAATATCACGACCTGGCCATCGAAACCACACGGCTATGGATGAAGCATGTCACAGTGACACCCATTGTCATCGGGGCACTTGGCACCATGTCCAAGAATTTTAATAAATATCTCAGCAAATTGCAGCTGCCTGCAATAACACCAGCGGAACTGCAAAAAACGGCGCTACTTGGCACATCTTATATTCTACGAAGATACTTGGTTGATACCTAGGATGCTGGCCGCAAACTGTATCAACAATTAGCACCAGTCAATAGTATTTGTAATATGCTTTTTTAAATGTTCAGCTGGCTGAGTTTCATGTTTTATGAATAAAGTAAATAATAATAATAACTTTTTATGATTGGATATATAAATGATATAATGATATATATTTAATACTAGGGTCATATATTTAGAATATCTCATTTAAAATGGAGAAATACAGTGATAATCAAACAAAGGAAGCATAATAACAAAGTATACAAAGATTTTTGATTATAAAGATATATGAATTCTGATAAAGTTCAAGTGATGACTATGGAAAGGACGCCGGAAGACTCTGAAACCAATCGACACACTGTATGTAATTGAAGAGGTTTTTATGTTATGTGTTATATGTTTGTGTTTGTTTGAAAATTTAAAAAAAAATTAAAAAAAGAACCTATTCTGTATGCGTGACATGCTTTGTGGGAATTGCTTGCTGGCCATGTGACTGGGTGGGAGTGGTTTGCCAGCCATGTGGCCAGATGGGAGTGGCTTGCCAGCCATGTGACTGAGTGGGAGTGGCTTGGCAGTCATGTGACTGGGTGGGTGTGGCCAACTTGTAAAATGTGGTGAAACTCACTTAACAACGCTCTTGCTTAGCAACCAAAATGTTGGCTCAGAAGCTCTGGCATTTGAAGCATGCAAGTCTTAAAGCTGTCAAATTACAAGACCCTTGCACCCTTAACCCTTTAAAAAAAAAACAGGGGTCTTCAAACTTGACAGCTTGAAGGCTTGTGGACTTCAACTCTCAGAATTCCGCCTCTCGCTTTTCATCTTGATGATGTGCAGACAGGCAGAGGGAGGGAGCTGGAAGTGGTTCTAAACGGCACTGTAGATTTGTGGAACCTCTTCTATTGAAGAGGTTAGAACTGGCAGGAACCCACCCCTGCCTTAAGCTTAGGTGACCTCTAGATAGACCTCTGGATAGAATATAGTACATGTCCGGTCTCAGATATTTCTACAGGGACACTGGCATTTTGGTGGAAGGAAGGGGAGAGGAATGGAGTGATCTGTATATAAAGTTTTCTGTTTCTGTTAACATTACTGTGCTAATCCCTATATGAAGTTTCTGTTTCTGTTTCCCTGCAATGATGCAGTGCAGGAGGGATTTGGTTAGGTTTGCTTTAAATAGCTGGTTTTAAGAGATGCTTCAGTTTGTTTTTACCTAGATCTCTTATTTATTTATTTATTTATTTTATAATATTTGTATACCGCCCTATCTCCCCAAAGGGACTCAGGGCGGTGCACAGAAGTATAAAAGCAATACATACAAAACAATTTAAAATAAATTAAATTAGAGTCTGTGCTAAATTTTTAGTTTTGTTGTCACATACTTTTCAATAAAAACTTCTTTTGGAACAGCTGCAGTTTCAAGAGTCCTGCTTTCTTGAGAAGATTGGAGAGGCAAGACCTTACAGTACATTTCTTTTGTTCAAGAGTTTTCTTGAAATTAGATGTGCCATGCTGACAAACTTGTGGTCTTGAATATATTAAAGGTGAAAATCAACATATATCATTGATCAGGAGAGATGCTTATTCTTATGCTGATACTGCATCTTCAGCAGTACTTGCTATTGACATATTCATCAGAATATTTATTTTTAAAATTCATGGCCACATATTGTTGGGCTTTTTAAAGATTCTACTACAGTATCAATAGTTATCATAAGTGTAGATCTTTAAAATTGTAGACTACTGTAGGGTACTAAGAAAAGCATTCCAAGTATCAACAACCCTGTCTAATCTTAGAAGTCTGATTTTGAAAAGTATGAACCTTTCCAAAAAGCTTCCCCAAAATTATATTTAAATTCAGATTTAGAACTGTACTCAATTGAAACTAATTCTTCATTTTATATTCAGTGGAATATTCAATAATTCTCTAGTTAACATATCTGTATAAAACTTCCAATAAACAGATTCATCTGTTGAAAATATTCTAAACCCATCTAGATCAGACAGCAGTAATAAAATCATAGAGAGGAAAAAAAGACTAAAAATAGCCAGAAAAAAAGCCTCAATAAAAGCAATAATGATATATAAAATACTGAAATTTATTAGATTAAATACTGAATGTAGCTCTGCTAGAATAGTCTTTACTAGCTTCTGAAAGATTCCTAATGAGGAAGAAGAACCTCCCTTCATAAATAGTTCAAGAAACTGCATACATCTTCCTAGTCTTGCCAGATGGATTTTAAGAGTTGTTAAGAATACAAGAGATCCTCTCAGAATTCTCTCAGCAGATGCAAAAGTTCATAGAAGATATACTATAAATGTTATGTTCATAATCTGCTCAAGATCAAAAGAGCAATAACCAAAAATTAAAATTGAACCTAGAAACAACCAAAAGTGAATGCTACTATTTCAATGACAGAACATTTTATAAGTTCAGTACTTGTCAATAAAAAGATGAAGCATTCAGAACCATCTGAATTCTCCAAATACTAATCAAAATCATCCCTATAAAGAATATCTTCCAGAAATTTAGAGAAGATGTTACTATAGCTTATGCACTATGATTTGATCTACTTTCTGCAAGAATGGATATAATTGCTGAGCAAAACCCACTTAGGCAAAAAAATACCATTAACTTTCAAGATCCAGGATCAAGACCAGATATAAAAGAATTTTTTATTTTATATTCGATTTATATACCGCTCCTTTCTCCATCGAGATGGACTTGCAAAGTTACATTTAAATAATGTTTACTGCTCTACCTTCATGTTTCATTATTATATACTAGCTGTACCTGGCCACAAATTGCTGTGGCCCAGTCTGGTTAAATGGCCAACCAATCTGTGTGTAGATCTACACCTACACACCTACACACAACCACCGTATAACCCCCAACCTACCTACCTACTGTATTTCTCTCTCTCTCTCTTTATTCCTCTACCTACCTACCTATTGTATTTCTCCCTATCTATCTATCCCTCTACATACCTACCTACTGTATTTCTCCCTCCCTCCCTCCCTCCCTCCCTCCCTCCCTACTTCCCTACCTACCTACCGTATTTCTCCCTCTCTATCTATCCCCCTATCTACCTACCTACCTACCTACTGTATTTCTCCCTATCTATCTATCCCTCTACCTACCTACCTACCTACCTACCTACTGTATTTCTCCCTCTCTCTCTCTCTCTCTATGGGCCACCTGGGAGTTTGCTATCCTCTGTGCCTTGTTTTGGCCCTTTTAGGCCTCCATACAGTGTTGCTGAGGAAATGCTGGGTGGGAGGAGCTACAGGGAGGTGAAAATCTCACAAGTGGGTACATTTTACATTTGTGTGCCTTGTACATGACACACATGTGCTAGCCATAAAATAAGTACATATTATATTATAGGAAGTCCTTGGGAACATTGTGTGAAAATTTGGTGTAAATCGGTCCAGTAGTTTTTGAGATTAGCGGCTTTGCACAAACTATTTTACATTTTTATTTATATAGATAGCAGACCATGAAACCGTTCTGACATTGCAACTGCAAAATCTATTTGCATATTAAAAAAATAGGTTCGGATATAGTATAACTAAATAGTGCTGTTTCATATTAGAATATCAGAAAACATAATATACTTTTCTTCAATATAAAAAAGAGCATTGCAAATGCATTAATATATTTCATCTTTACCACCAAATGTGTTTCAAGGTTTAGAAAAATTGATTGAAAGAGACAATGCAAAGCAGCAGTTCAGGTCAGAGGTGGGTTCCTACCAGTTTTCACTGGTTCAGGTGAGCCAGTAATGGTAATTGGGCTTGGGCTGCCAAACCAGTAGGGATGGCAGGCTGGCCATGCCCCCAAACTGGTCCCCCAATTGCCGCTCGCTCACCCACCTGATGCATCTGTCAGATAGCAAGCTGATCAGAGCTGGGATTTGATTTGATTTGATTGCACTTTTATACCGCACCTCTCTCCCCAATGGGACTCAGGGCGGTGCACAGGGAAAATAAAAACCAAGCATACAAACCATAATAAATACATACAAACGCTAAAGTGGGAAGTGGCTGACTGGCAAAGAACCCTCTCAGCTGCCTCTTTGAGTGCCAGAGGGTCAGATGCTTCTTTTCCACCTAGCCACTGGCTGCAGGGCACCGAAAAGTCCTCTGGTCACTGCCGTCATCTTCACGTATGTCCAGCTTCTCACCAGCTGGAGGATTTTTTTGGCACCCTGTGGCCAGTGGTTGGGTGGAAAAGAAGCATCTCAGCCACCTCTTTGAGTGCCAGAGGATCGAGGCTTCTTCTCCACCTAGCCACTGGCTGCAGGGTGCCAAAAAGACCTCCAGCCAGTGAGAAGAAAACTGGGTATGTGGGAAGATGGTGGCAGCAAACCGAAAGACTTTTTAGCACCCTGTGGCCAGCGGCTGGGTGGAAAAGAAGCGTCTCAGCTTCCAGGTTCAGCAGCAGGCTTGGTCCCTTCACAGGGTCACTTTTCTCCACTCCCGAGAAAGCTCAAAAGGAGTAGCACCTTTCACATAGCTTGTCCTACCTGCTTTTTAAACCCTACCTCCACGAAGGGAGCCTCAAATGGCACCACCTTAAGGACAAAGCCAGCATAGCCACCTAGAGGTAAGAATGCTGTGGGAAGGCCCCTCCTCATGCCCGTGGAGCTCCCTCCCTCCCACCTGGCTTAGCAACTCCAATGGTGCATGCACACCCTCACATGGTGGAGCGGAGCATGCCGAAAGTATGGGAGATCTAGCGAGGAGGAGGAATGCCCTTCCCCTTCCCCTGGGGAAGACCCCTGAATCTATTTTCTGGTCAAGTACAATAATGGAGACCTGTGCTTCAGCGGTGACGTTTGATTTACACAGGATTAACTCGGCTGTTTGAGGTTTGGGAGAAACCAGAAGTGTAGCGATGAGACTGGTTGAAAATTAGCAATCTCTGAGGGGGCATCGTGAGATCCAACCAGACAAACCGCTGTCAGGGGGTCTGTGAACTGGAACCAGTTTGAAGGGACAGGGAAGAAGGAGAGGCACCTCAGATGACCAAGAGGAACCGGCAAGTTCCTTGGTCGGTCAGAGGAAAACTCTTTGAATCGACAACAGGGGTGGCGGCCATACTCAGATGACCACTTTCAAGGTGGGGCAACTGGACTAAGATTTTTGAGCTGGAGCAGTGTTGGAAAAAAGTGTTGGAACTGGGTGACTGATTGGCTAACTCATAGGTGAAAGAATTTTTAAATTTGGACTTTTAAAATATCCCAGTGTGGAATTAGTGGCTATAAATTTAATAAAGTGGCTATAAATTTAATAAAATAAAATAAAATAAAATAATTGACATTTGGGAAATTTTATGGAGGAAGAAAGTTGAAGTGGAGGCTAAAGCACTTATAGCATCAGAAGATCTATGTTTTATCTGGATTGGAAAATACTAAAATTGGCAAAAAGAAAGAATCCAGGGGTAAAGTTCTTTTTTATTTTTTTAAAAATAAAAGTGGCCTTTGTCAGTTATTGACAATTAACCCATTGGAGTACACAGTGGAGAGAGGGCATCTGCTGATGAGGAGAGATCATTACAATACTTAGAGATGGATAAAAGAGAAAGTACAGCTGGAGAATTTGACCTTGTCTAGAGAGAAACATACATAGAAGCGGTGAGAACTTTTAAGAAGTCTTTGTTTTCACAAAAGTGTTTGGTTTTGACTGTTTAAGGTTGTGGAAGGAAATAAATCCTCAGTTTGGACTGGACTGGACTAACATTAAAAATGGATTCTAGAATTAAGGGTGGGGGGAGGACTGCGTGGACTTTAAATTCTAATTAAATGTTTTTTTTAAAAATGGTTAAATTAGTTAAACTGACATTAGGGACCTCTGGATGTATGATGAACTACTTGAGATGTTAAAATGTGCATGAAGCTGTAAAAAATTCAGAAATGCAGACAGAGTATTCAGATCAGGACATTAGGTGGCAAACAGGAGAACAGGGGGTAAAAGAAGAGAACGTGGAAGAAGAGAGTTTAAATGAAGAGCAAGATGACGTGGGAACTGAAAATAAGCAGTTAGATGATTTTACTGGGATTTACAGTGACACAAAAAAAATAAACAAAAGGGAATGCCCCCCCCCCCAAAGAAACAATTGAATAGTAAAGAAGGAAAAAGTGGGAATAGACATGGGAACAATAAAAGCACAAAGGAGAGAAAGGATTTGGAAGAAAATAAATAAGAACTACAAAAATAAGAAAAAGAAAAAGTTAGGAGAATGGGAGCAAAGAAAAAAAAGAATATGTGAGAGATCCAGAGGAAATGGTTAGAAGAGGAGGAAGGGGAAAAGGGGATATGTTACTAGATTAAAGGGAATTGTATCAATATTACTAATGATATGTAGGTAACTAAGATATAAGGGAATTATAATAACTTTAATAATTGTTAAGTTAAATGTTCTTTGTGTTAATACATTGAAATTGAGGATGTATGTTGTTGTTTATAGTAAAATAGATTAACAGATGAAAGAAGAAAAGATAATTTGGTTTAAGCCTGAAAGGGAAATTGGTGATATTGCTTAGATACTAAGAAGAAAATCCCTTCGACCGATCCGCTCCCACAGAGAGGGCCTTCTCCGGGTACCGTCGGCCGGGCAATGCCGGTTGGCGACCCCCAGGGGAAGGGCCTTCTCTGTGGCGGGCCCAGCCCTCTGGAATGACCTACCCCCCCGATCTACGCACCACCTCGGACCTCCGCCTCTTCCACCAGCGTCTCAAAACGTATTTATTCCAACAAGCCGGCCTAGCATAACTCCCCGTTTCTGACTTTTATTCGTATAAATTTTAATTCTTAGGGTTTTATAAGGGTTTTTAGCACGGGATATAATTTAATAGTTTTTAATAATGTATTTTTGTAATTATGTATGGTTTTTAATATTGCCTGTGCACCGCCCTGGGTCCTTGAAAGGAGAAGGTCAGGGTATAAATTTGAAAAATAAAAATAAATAAATAAAAATAAGTTTAAGATGAAAAAATGGAAAGAGAATAAAATGGGTTGGAAATGGAAACAGAATTACAATGAAAAAAACTGTTAATTTGGTTAAATTGGTATCATGGATGTACAATGAACTATTTGAGATGTAAAAAAAATGTATGTGAAATTTTAGATGGCAAGGATAAGGTAGAAATTTAGATGGAGCACTCAGACCAGAAAAGAGAAGAGAGCAAAAGAAGACTTAATTGAAGAACAAGAATAGAAGAAAAGGAACTAAAAAAAAGTAACTTATGACCTTATGCTTCTGCGAGAGTCCCCGCTCTCGCAGGTTTGGCCCTCCTCATTAACGAGGGCCCGCCTCGAGGAGGGATTTATCAATCCGGAGAGGTGGGTGAAGCGCGGCCTCAGGGGTTTTTTAGTTAGGAAATTGTTTAAATTATCTTTTTTAGGGGGTTCGAGGGAGGGGGGCGGATATAGACAGATGTAGACGGAAGCAACGATCAATAGTAAGGGCCAGGATAGCAGTCGACGGAGGGAAGCGGAAGGTGCCGAAAGGAGGGGGGATTCCCGAGTCGTTCCACAGGAGGGCATACCAATTCAGAGGGTCGTGGGGAGGGGCAGGACCGAGGGGAGACAATCTTCATCCTCCCGGTTGGTGGCACGTAGCCGTTGGTTGCAAACGGTCGGGTGCCACAACCCCCGCAGGCTAGGTGGCCAGGGAATACAGAGCCAGGGTCTGCGGCTGATGTTTTGCAACGCCAGGTCCGTTGTCAACAAAGCCCCCCTCATTAGTGACCTTGTGTCAGAGGGGGAGCCGGACCTGGTAGGAATTGCGGAAACCTGGTTGGGCCACGAGGGAGGACTTCCCCTTGTTGAAATGTGCCCACCAGGGTACCGCGCATTTCATCAGCCGCGGGCCCTAGGCAGGGGAGGTGGGGTAGCGGTCATTATCAAGGAAGGCCTTGAGCCGAGAGAGACCATTGTGCCTCAGACTACCGGCTGTGAGTCCCTCTGTGTGAAGTGGGGCCTAGGGAGGCAGTTGGGCTTGCTGGTTGTATACCTGGCTCCCCGCTATGTAGCAGCAGCCCTGCCCGAGCTCATGGAGGTGATCGCTACGGTGGCAGTTGAGACCCCCAGACTTTTAGTCGTGGGGGACTTTAATCTGCCATCGTTGGGCGAATCATCCGAGGCAGCTCGGGAGTTCATGGCTTCCATGACGGCCATGGACCTGACCCAAGTAATTCAGGGCCCCACCCACGAGGGTGGACATACGCCGGATCTCATCTTTGTCTCAGGCCAATGGAAGAGTGATCTGGGTATAGGGGACATAGTCATCACACCCTTGTCATGGTCAGACCACTCACTTCTCCGGCTCGACTTTCCGACCGCTGCTCCCCTCCGCGGGGAGGCGGAACCAGAGTCACCAATCTGGTACCGCCCCAGGCGCCTGATGGACCCGGATGGGTTCCGGACAGCGCTTGGGCCATTTCCTGTATCCCTGACCCGCGCCCCGATGGAGGACCTCACGGCCTCATGGAACATTGCGGCCGTGGGAGCCTTGGATCGGGTCGCGCCCTTGCGGCCTCTCTTGCGGCGGCGAACCACCCTGGCTCCTTGGTTTACTGAGGAGCTGCGGGTGATGAAACGCCGCAAGAGATGCCTAGAGGGAAGATGGAGGTCTAGCCGTTCTGAATCTGACCGGACACAGGTAAGAGCCCATTTACGGACTTACATTGTGGCGCTGAGAGTGGCCAAACATCACCATTGTGCCACTCTCATAGCATCCGCAGAAAACCGCCCTGCCGCCCTGTTTAGGGTGACCCGCTCCCTCCTCCAACAGAGGGAGTGGGAAGCCCCGCTACAGGGTAGAGCAGAGGAATTTGTGACTTTTCTGCAGGAGAAAACCGCTCAGATACAGAGTGAGCTAGCCCCCATTCATGGCCCAGTGGGATGCCACGAGAGAGATCTTGTTTGGGAGGAGTTTGACCCCGTTACTTCCGAGGATATGGACAGGCTACGTGGGCGACTGCGAGCCACCACATGTTTATTGGACCCGTGCCCCTCCTGGCTTGTACTGGCATCCTGGGAGGTGACACAAGGCTGGCTCCAAGAGGTTGTCAACGCATCCTTGAGTGAGGGTTCCTTGCCTGCTTCCCTAAAAGAGGCCATGGTGAGGCCCCTCCTTAAGAAGCCCTCTTTGGACCCAGCTCTTTTAAACAACTATCGTCCAGTCTCCAACGTTCCCTTTTTGGTGAAGGTTGTCGAGAGTGTGGTGGCACAACAGTTTCCCCGTCACCTGGAGGAAATTGAGTATCTAGATCCGCGCCAGTCCGGCTTTCGGCCCGGGCATAGCACCGAGACGGCATTGGTCGCGTTGGTAGATGATCTCTGGAGGGCCAGAGATGGGGGATGTTCCTCCATCCTGGTCCTATTAGACCTCTTGGCGGCTTTCGATACCATCGACCATGGTATCCTATTGCATCGGCTGGGGGGGTTGGGGGTGGGAGGCACCGTTTTACGGTGGTTCTCCTCCTACCTCTCTGGCCGATCGCAATTTGTGCAGGCAGGAGAGCAGAGGTCGACCCCGAGACCCCTCACATGCGGGGTGCCTCAGGGGTCGGTCCTCTCGCCTCTCCTGTTTAATGCATATATGAAGCCGCTGGGTGAGATCATCCGTGGTTTTGGGGTAGAGTACCACTTGTACGCTGATGACACCCAGCTGTACATATCTACCCCAAACCACCCCAACGATGCCGTAGCGGTGATGTGCCAGTGCCTGGAAGCCGTGCGGATCTGGATGGAAAGTAACGGACTCAGGCTCAACCCGACCAAGACCGAGTGGCTGTGGTTTCCGGCTGCCCGATTCAACCAGCTCTCTCCAACGCTGGCCATAGGGGGCGAACATCTTGCCCCTGTGGATGGGGCGCGCAATTTGGGTGTCCTCCTGGATACCCGGCTGTCTATGGAAGAGCAAGTGACAGCCGTGGCCAGGAGGGCGTTTTACCAGGTTCGCCTGGTTCGCCAATTGCGCCCCCTATTGGATCGGGACACCCTTCGCACAGTCACTCATGCCCTCATGACATCCCGACTGGACTATTGTAACTCTCTCTACATGGGGCTTCCCTTGAGGTGCACCCGGAGGCTTCAGTTAGTTCAGAATGCAGCCGCGCGAGCATTTATGGGGACCACTAGGTTCACCCACGTTACACCGCTCTTGCGCGAGCTGCACTGGCTGCCTGTCATCTTCCGGGTGCGCTTCAAGGTGCTAACTATCATCTTCAAGGCGCTCCATGGCTCGGGACCTAGCTATCTGCGGGATCGGATCCTGCCCCATACATCCTCACGGCCGATTCGCTCCCACAGAGAGGGACTTCTCCGGGTGCCGTCCACTAGACTTTGTCAGCGGGCGACGCCCAGGGGAAGGGCTCTCTCTGTGGCGGGCCCGGCCCTCTGGAACGACCTTCCCCCCGATATCAGAACGACCACTGACCTCCACTCCTTCCGTACGAAATTGAAGACCCATTTCTTTCGACTGGCCGGCCTTGGATAGTCTCTCTGTCTATAGATTTCAAATGTATTTTAATGGGTTTTTAATTATTTTTAGCACGGGATAATATTGTTTAATTGTGTTTTAAAGTATGTATTTTTGTATTTCTTGTTTATATTGTTTTTAGTTCCTCCTGTGCACCGCCCCGGGTCCCTGTGGGGAGAGGGAGCGGTTAATAAATTCAAATTTATTATATTATTATTATTATTTATTATAACTGGTTTCATTAGGGTAAAATAGATGAAAAGAGGAATCATGAAATGATAATTTGGTATAACTTTAAAGGGGCAATTAGTGATATTGTTTATGCAATAAGAAGAAAATAAGTTTAAGATGGAAAACATGGAAAAAAATAATAGAGCTGAAATTGGGAAATAGAAATAGGATGTAAAATGGATTATGTGCAAAAGAGGATGTAAAAAGAAAAAACCTGGACAACACTTTGTTCATAAATATGTTATTTGTATTTAAAAATAATAATAAAAACTTTTATTAAAACAAAGACCCCAAATTACAGGCTAACCATGCTGGAATGGATTTGCTTTAGAAACCAAGCCACACATTTTAAGCTTGCATGGTATCCTAGCCCAACTCATGTGCCTTTAGACCAGTCCTGGAGAATCTCTGGGTGCCTGGACTCTTCTCCTTAGCAGTTTTAGGTATCCTATGAATGTGTATTGAGGCAGAAAAGAGGCTGCTCCAATGCCCTGTCGCAAATCCCATGGAGGAGATGGAGTGAGTGAGGGATAGTCTGTCAAAGAAGGATCAATTTTAAGTAGCTTACAAATTCACTTTTCTGAAATAGGTGCTCTCACCCACCTCTTTAAGAGCTGGCAGCCTGACCAATGACAATGCCATTCCCAGGTGGACAAAGGGCTTGGCTGCGGGCTTGGTCTGGAGTGAGCTGCAGGCCTGGCCTGAGGAGACAGGAAGCAGCTTAGCTGCGATAGCTGTGGGAGGAGCATGTTTTCTCACCTCTGACGGCTGGCATGATGAGCCGGGCTGGCTGGGTCCCCCTCCCCCAAAGTATCAAAAAGTCCCAAAAATTTTCACCGCCACTTCGGTGAATGCCAAACCAATTGGCCAAACCGATGTGAGCCAGCAGAATACCTAATACATAATATGCTCAAAACATGATGTATTTTCACACTATTCTTCTTCTTCTTCTTATTATTATTATTCTAATTACAGTAAGGTGACCAGATTTTCAAACTTCCAAAGCGGGACACCGTCAACGGGGGGGGGGGGCAGTTTTAACATCTTAGGCAGTTCTCCTTGTGAGCCAATGAGGCCTATAGAATGCCACTGTACTCAAGGTTAGACCTCCTCTGTCTGCGAGAGGTTCCCCTCTTGCAGGCCTGGCCCCCTAGTCTAACACGGGCCCACCTCAAGGATGGATTGATAGATCCAGAGAGGTGGGCAAAGCGCAAACTCAGGGGGTTTGTAACAAAAATTTTAATTCGAATTTTAGGGGGGTCTAGGGTGGGGGGAGATTTTGTCCAGTTAGAGGGGGACCAAGGTACAGGGCCGGCCAGCGGAACTAGGAAAAAGGGTAGGTCCATTAAGGAGGGGGGAGAGGGGGTTGTTCCCATCGAGGGTTTTCCCATCCGATTGGTCCTGGGGAGGGGCAGGGGCGGCGGGAGACAGGGTGTCCATCGTATGTTGGGGGATCGTGGCCGCTGGCTGCAAGCGGTCACTTGCCCCAACCCCCTGTGCTCCCCTCGGGGGCTAGGCGGTCAGGGATCACAGAGCCAGGGCCCCAGGCTGATGTTCTGCAATGCCAGGTCCGTGGTGAATAAAGCCCCCCTCATTAATGACCTTGTGTCAGAGGGGGACCCGGACCTGGTGGGAATTACGGAGACCTGGTTGGGCCTCGAGGGAGGTTTGCCCCTTGTGGATATATGCCCACCAGGTTACCGTGCATTTCATCAGCCCCGGGCCCTAGGCAGGGGTGGGGGGGGGGTGGCAGTTATTGTTAAGGAAGGTCTTGAGCCAAGGGAGGCCACTGTGCCACAGACTACTGGCTGTGAGTCCCTTTACGTGAAGTGGGGCCTAGGGAGGCAGTTGAGCTTGCTGATTGTATACCTGGCTCCCCGCTATGTAACAGCAGCCCTGCCCGAGCTCCTCAAGGTGATCGCCGAGAGGGTGGTTGAGTCCCCCAGACTATTAGTCGTGGGGGACTTTAACTTGCCGTCGGCAGGCGAAACATCCGAGGTAGCTCGGGAGTTCATGGCCGCCATGACGGCCATGGACCTGACCCAAGTAGTTCAGGGCCCCACTCACGTTGGAGGACACACGCTGGATCTTATTTTTGTCTCTGGCCAGTGGAGAAGTGATCTTGGAATCGGGGACATAGTCATCTCACCCTTGTCATGGACAGATCACTCCCTCCTTCGGCTGGACTTTCCAATCGCCACACCCCACCGCGGGGAGGCAGAACTGGAAACACCTAGATGGTTCCGCCCCAGGCGCCTGATGGACCCAGAAAGGTTCCAGAGGGAGCTTGGGCCGATACCTGTGTCCCTGCCCCGCAACTCGACTGAGGACCTAGTGGCCGCATGGTATAGTGCGACCACTGGGGCCTTGGACCGAGTAGCGCCCTTGCGGCCTCTCATGCGGCGTCGGATCACCCAGGCTCCATGGTTTACTGAGAAGCTGAGGGGGATGAAACACTGCAAGAGACGCCTAGAGAGTAGGTGGAGAACCGCCCGGTGGCCCTGTTTGGGGTGACCCGCTCCCTCCTTCACCAGAGGCCACGGGAAGCCCCTTTGCAGGGTTGAGCAGAGGAATTTGGAGTGTATCTGCAGGATAAAATCACTCAGATTCGGAATGAGCTGCCCTCCACTGAAAGTGATCCAGCCGGATTGTCCAAGACTGGTCTTGAGACAACATCTTGGGAGGAGTTTGACTTTGTCATTACCGAGGATATGGACAGGTTGTCAAGAAGACTTAGGGCCACCACATGTTTATTGGACCCGTGTCCCTCCTGGCTTGTACTGGCATCCTGGGAGGTTACACGAGGCTGGCTCCAGGATATTGTGAATGCTTCCTTGAGAGAGGAGTACTTACCTACCGCCCTGAAAGAGGCAGTGGTGAGACCCCTCCTCAAGAAGCCTTCCCTGGACCCAGCATTATTGGAATATTACCATCCGGTCTCCAACCTTCACTTTTTAGCGAAGGTTGTAGAGAGTGTGGTGGCTCAACAGTTCCCTCGGCACCTGGAGGAAATTGATTATCTAGACCCACGCCAGTCCGGCTTCCGGCCCGGTCACAGTACCGAGACGGCATTGGTCGCGTTGGTGGATGATATCTGGAGGGCGCGGGATAGAGGTTATTCCTCTATCCTAGTCCTATTAGACCTCTCAGCAGCTTTTGATACCATCGACCATGGTATCCTATTGCACCGACTGGGGGGGTTTGGGGGGAGAGGCACCGTGTTACAGTGGTTCTCGTCCTACCTCTCTGGTCGGTTGCAATGTGTGTTGGCAGGAGGGCAGAGGTCGGCCCCGAGGCCCCTTACATGTGGGGTTCCTCAGGGGTCGGTCCTCTCACCTCTCCTGTTCAACACCTATATGAAGCTGCTGGGCGAGATCATCCGTGGTTTTGGGGTGGAATACCATCTGTACGCCGATGATACTCAGGTGTACATATCCATCCCAAACCACCCCAACAATGCCGTCGAGGTGCTGTCCCGGTGTCTGGAGGCCGTACGGGTCTGGATGGGTAGTAACAAACTCAAGCTCAACCCATCCAAGACCGAGTGGCTGTCGTTTCCGGCACCCCGGTTCAGCCAGGTAAGTCCAACTCTGGCCATTGGGGGCAAAATACTGGCCCCCATGGAGAGGGTGCACAACTTGGGTGTCCTCCTGGATTCTCAGCTGTCCATGGATGACCATGTGGCAGCTGTGGCCAGGGGGGCATTTTATCAGGTACGCTTGATTCGCTAGTTGCGCCCCTTACTGGACCTGGCTGCCCTCCGCACAGTCACTCAAGCACTCGTGACTTCCCGGCTGGACTACTGTAACGCTCTCTACATGGGGCTCCCCTTGAGGTGCACTCGAAGGTTGCAGTTAGTCCAGAATTCAGCCGCGCGGGTGATTATGGGAGCCACAAGGCAATCCCATATAACACCACTCCTGCGTGAGCTGCACTGGCTACCTTTGGCCTTTCGGGTGCGCTTCAAGGTGTTGATGACCATCTTTAAAGCGCTCCATGGCTTGGGGCCTAGCTACATACGAGACTGCCTCCTGCCCCATACATCCCTTCGACTGATCCGCTCCCACAGAGAGGGCCTTCTCTGGGTGCCGTCGGCCAGGCAATGCCGGTTGGTGACACCCAGGGGAAGAGCCTTCTCTGTAGTGGGCCCCACCCTCTGGAACGACCTGCCCCCCGAACTACGCACCATCTCGGACCTCTGCCTGTTCCGCCAGTGCCTTAAAACACTGTTGTTCCAACAAGCCGGCCTAGTATAACCCCTGACATTGAGTTTTAACACTGTAAATTTTAATTAGAGGTTTTAAAATGGGTTTTAGCACGGGGTTATTATTTAATAGTTTTTTAATATGAGTATTTATATGTATGTATTGTTTTAATTTGTCTGGGGTCCTTTTCTAGGAGAAGGGAAAATAATATAAATTGGAAAATAATAATAATAATAATAATAATAAGGGCATGCTCTGGTGCGGCATACACCTGCGCAGAGGGCCTCGGGGCCTCGGAGAGGGGGGCACGCTCCGGCACAGCACGTGCCTGTGCAGAGGGCGTTGGGGCGGGGGCGGGCTCCCACCCGCCCCTGCGGGGCCCTTTTTAAAGGCGGCGGCGGCGGCCCAGCCCGGCGGTGCTGAGAGCTGCTGGCTCAGGCGGGAAGGGGGAAGGCGGCCCGAGGCGGCGATGCCGGCGTGATGGCCCGAGCTGAAAGTGGCCGCCTCGGGCCGCCTTCCCCTGCAGCACCTAACTTTTTTCCTGCTGGCACAGCATTTGATCCACGTAATTCTCATTAATCAGTTAAAGAGCTTTCCAAAAGGGGGAAAAAAACCTTTTTGCACTCTGCAAACCTCTGCAAATGGCCCGTTTTTCACAAAAAAGGGCCCATTTTTTAAAAATAAAAGGCACAAATAGTCTTGGGGGAGCTTGCAGAGTGCTCCTGGGGGGGGGGAATGACCCTTTTTTGCTCATTTCTGCCCTCCCCAGCCCCCAGGAGGTCTCTGAAACACTCCATAAGGCTAGACAAGGCCATTTTGGTAAAGGGGGCAGGGCTTTGGGAGGCAAAAAAATGCTGTATTTGATGTATAAGACGCACCCAGATTTTCAGCCTCTTTTTAGAGGGAAAAAGGTGCGTCTTATATTCCGAAAAATATGGTAGTTGCTTACAGGAAGCTGTTATCACATATGGAGGGTAATTGGATAAAATGTATGTTTTTCATTTATTTAGGGATATATATTAAATATTGCTACTTCTCTATCAAGAACTATCCTTTCAAGCCAGTCAAAAGGCATACAAAGAAAAAAAAACTAAAAGTATTTATACCAGAGGTGGTATTCATCAAGTTCTGACCAGTTCTGGACAACCATCAATTCTCTGCCTCCCGAGTCCCAGCTGATCAGAAGGGAATGGGATTTTGCAGTAACTTTCCCCTTGAGTGTGGAGGGAATGGGATTTTGCAGTAACCTTCCCCTTGAGTAGAGAGGGAATGGAGATTTTACAGTATCCTTCCCCTGCCATGCTCAACAAGCAATGCCCAACAAGCCACATCACACCCATCAAGCCACAGCCACAGAACCAGTAGTAAAATTTTTGAATCCCACCACTGATATATATATATATATTTAAAAATTCATATTCTAGCTTTCATTCTGATTATCATTCTTAATTATATGAACACCACCTTGGTTCACAGTATCAATCAACTGATAAATTTCAGTTAGAATAAAACAGCAGAAACAATAATTTTTCAAAGGTTAAAAATAGCCGAAGTGCTTGAGGAATAAAAGTGTTTCTATAGCACCTAAATGTAAGGCATCATGTGACCATCCACGGGAGAATGGCCTATTACCTTCAAGTAGTTAATCCCCGCTTTCAGCTCGGGCCATCACACTGGCATCGCCGCCTCGGGCCGCCTTCCCCCTTCCCGCCTGAGCCAGCAGCTCTCAGCACCGCCGGGCCGGGCCGCCGCCACCGCCTTTAAAGGGGGCCCCTCAGGGGCGGGTGGGAGCTCTACACAGCTGCATCGGGGCGTGCCCCCCTCTCCGAGGCCCCGAGGCCCTTTGCGCAGGTGCATGCCATGCTGGAGCATGCGCCCCCCCTCCTCAACCCCGATGCCTGAGCCGGCACTCTCAGCTATCTGCGCCCGCCGCCTGCCTGCAAAAAGCGGGACATTTTGAAGAGGCAACGGGGCACGGGACATCTGCTGGTGAACCGCGACTGTCCCACCAGAAGTGGGATGTCTGGTCACCTTAAATTACAGCCTTACTATTCTTTCTAATTCTACAGTTAAGGAAGCTTTACAGATATGAGTGGATGTCTCCTTCCCCACCAATCAAGTTAGCAGTTGCCCTTGATCTTTTATAAGTAACATTCAGACATAAAGATTCTGTTTTGGTGCGTTTCGAGTGTTTCTTGATAGCCAATGATTTTGGTGAACTCTCCCCGGCAAGGAAATTGAGTTATTTTCTCGGCTGTGGAGGCCCTGACTTATTTGCAACCGCGAGGAATGTTGCAGCCCCGGCAGCTGTTTACGAAGTGCTGTGGGATACCCTCCTCACGCGGCTCCAGAGCCACTATGCACCAATGCCATCCCAAATTGCTCGTTGCTATGCTTTTTGACAATGCCTGCAGCTGCTCTCACACACTATAGCCGACTTTTTGCAATCCCTTCGCGCGAAGGCGATACCGTGCGAGTTTCTAGCGGCCTTCTTGGAAGACTTGCTGGTTGAGCAATTCATCTGCAGGGTGCAGGACATTCGTCTTAAGCAGCGCCTTCTCGCCAAGTCTGAGGTCAGACTGGAACAGGTCGTGGAAGAAGCCCGAGTGGCTGAGCTCTTGGAATGTTCCATGGCGGAGATGTTCCGTTCCCAGCCGGCACATACCCCGTCACCCCAGGCCTGTCTTATAGAGAATTTTACTCCTTTGGAAGACCTCGACCTTGAGGATCATGTCAACAGTCTGCGGGTCGTTGCCCGCAGGACTGCCCTCCCTCCGGCTCCTCGTCACCTCGCTGTTTCCTGTCTCGGCTGTGGGGGTGACCATCGTTGCCCTGATTGCCCCTTCAGAACTGTTTTTTGCTGCCGCTGTTCGCGAAAGGGCCACCTTGCCCGGGTTTGCCGCGCCACTCTACCCTTGTCTGCTCCAGCTGCTGCTCTACCTCCTCAAGCCACCTTGTCTGCTCAGCCTCGCCAGTCTGCACTGTCCCGTCATCCAGCTCCTCGCCAGTGACTGCCTGCTGACTGCTATGCCCTTACCAAAGTTTCGGAGTGGGTCTGCAAGGTCTCGGTTGATAGTACGCGACTTACGACCTCTGTTAAGCTTGAGGGGATGGCTGTGGAGATGGAGGTTGACTCGGGTTCGTCCCAGTCCCTTATTTCCTGGGCTCAGCTGTCTCAGTTGTGTCCTTCCTTATTGGTGGGAAGCCTTGCCCCTTCCCCAGTCATTTTGAGGGATTACCAGGGCGTCTCCATTCCCACCCTGGGTTTATGCTCCCTTAGAGTTGACTACGGCCCTTTCCATGGCTCATTACCCATCTTAGTAGTTGAGCAGCCTCTTCCTGCCTTGATTGGCTTGGACTAGTTCCCTTCCTTGGGACTTTCAGTCCAGGGGGTACATCGGGTGCCCTCGGAATCACCCATTGAGGATGTGCTGGCCAATTTTGCCGACATCTTCGATGGGTGGTTAGGGGCGTACAAGGGGACTCCCGTTTCTTTGAACATTGCCCCCCAGGTTGCTCCTATCCATTTTAAGGCTCGCAGGCTGCCGTTCACTCTGAAGCCCAAGGTGGAGATGGAGTTGGACCGCCTAGTGGCACAGGACGTACTGGAGCCCATCGATCAAGCCAAATGGGAGATCCCAATAGTGGTCCCTATTAAGCCTGATGGATCCATTCGCATCTGTGCCGACTATAAGTTGACGATCAACCGAGGACTTCAGGCAAACCCATATCTGGTGCCTGTGGTGCAGCACCTGCTACATTCTTTAGGGCGGGGCTGTATCTTCGTGAAACTGGATATGGCGCAGGCCTACCAGCAGCTCCTGGTGGATGACGAAGCTGCGGAGGCCCAGACTATTGTCACTCATCGAGGGGCTTTTCACTGCTGCTGTCTTCAATTCGGCGTTTCCGTTGCCCCAGGGATTTTTCATAGCCTCATGGAGCGTTTGCTCCATGGGCTCCCAGGCGTGGTCCCTTACTTAACACCACTCCTGCGCGAGCTGCACTGGCTACCTGTGGCCTTTTGGGTGCACTTCAAGGTGTTGACTAGGGACTTCTCCAGGTGCTGTCCACCTGGCAATGCCAACAGGCAGCTCCCAGGGGAGGTCCTTCTCTGTGGTGGGCCAAACCCTCTGGAATGACCGACCCCCCGAGCTTAGATCTACCACGGACCTCCACTCCTTCCGTCAACAATTAAAGACCCATCTTTTCCAGCAGGCTGGCCTGGCCTAACCTAATCTACCGTACCAGCCTAGTTGTAGTAAGTATTACCTAATCGGGTTTTTACGCTATAAATTTAAATGAGATATTTTAACACAGGGTAAAACATTTAATTTAGTTTTAATTATTTATAATTGTTTTATGTATATGCTCTTAAATTCTTTTACACCGCCTCGAGTCCCTTTGGAGAGAGGAGGCGGTCAATAAATCCAAATAAATAAATAAATAAATACTTTGACGATGTCCTGATAGCTGCTTCCAGTCTGTCAGGGCTCGCCAAGGTGTTGCGGAAGGTCCTTACTGTGTTTAGGGGGGCAGGTTTGAAACGTAAGCGCAGCAAATGTAAATTTGCTGTGCCGCAGGTTGAATTCCTGGGCTTCTTGATTGACGCCCAGGGAATTCACCCCATTCCCCCTAAGGTCAAGGCCATTAGGGATGCCCCCACGCCTGCCATTAAGGTGGAGTTGCAGGCGTTTTTGGGCTTATTGAATTTTTATGCATCTTTTATTCCTCATAAGACATTGTTAGCCGAGCCGCTTCATCGGTTGCTTGACCGATCTGCGGCCTGGTGCTGGGGCAGCTGTGAGGCGCATGCGTTCGCGGATTTCAAAGCCATGCTGACGTCGGAGCCTGTCCTGGTCCAATATAGTGACAGGCTGCCCCTGACGTTAGCATTCGATGCCTCCCCTTACGGTTTGGGGATGGTTCTGAGCCATGTCCTCCCAAATGGGTCAGAGGCCCCCATTGCCTTTTATTCCCAGATGATGTTCCAGACGGAGCGCAACTACAGCCAGATCGACAAGGAGGCTTTGGCTGTAGTGTCCGGGATTAAAAAGTTCCATAATTATGTCTATGGTTGGCATTTTCTATCATTACCGACCATAAGCCACTCCTTGGGCTTTTGGCCGGTGACCGTCCAACCCCCCCATCCTGTCACCACGGATGACCAGGTGGACAGAGTTGCTGACGGCATATGACTATGCGCTGTTCTACCGTCCGGGCAAGCAGTTGGGGCATGTTGATGCCCTCAACCGCTGCCCTCTCCCACTCTGGGTGTTTGTGCTGGGGGGACCGAGTCATCATTCCCCCCCCGCTCCGACATCAGGTGCGGCAGTCGCTCCATGTGAACCATCCGGGCATAGCTAGGATGAAGGCCTTGGGCCACAGCTATGTCTGGTGGCCTTGCATAGATGCAGATGTAGCTGCCTGGGCAGGAGCCTGTCCTGCTTGTCATGGCTCACGTCCTGCCCCTCCTGCAGCCCCGCCCAGGGAATGGGACATCCCCAAGAGTCCTTGGTCCCATATTCACATCGACTTTGCAGGCCCTTTTCCTGGGCAGACATTCCTGGTGGTGATGGATGCTTACTCCCGTTGGGTGGAGGTCATCCTCATGTCCTCCACCACAGCAGAGAGCACAGTCCAAGCCCTGCACCACCTTTTTGCGATGCATGGGCTGCCAGACACTGTGGTGTCCGATAACGGAGCCTAGTTTCAGTCCTCAGCCTTTCAGGAGTTCCTGGCATCTCAGGGAATTTGCCACATGCCCGTTGCTCCTTACCATCCTGCTTCTAATGGCTGGGTGGAGTGTGCGGTCCGCTCAGACAAGGAGGCCCTTGGCAGAATAGAGAAGGGTGATTGGCAGGCAAGGGTGGCTGCTTACCTTTTGGGTCAGCATTTCACCCCTTGCCCGGTGTCAGGGAAAAGCCCTGCCAAGCTTCTGATGGGCCACTGTCTGTGGACAACCTTGGACAGGCTGCACCCCCTCTATAACGAAGTGCAGCCCAGCAACCTGGGGGCTCCCCTTCCCAGCCTATTTCAGGTGGGGGATCTGGTTTATGTGAGAAACTTCTCCGGGGATCCTAAGTGGGTCCCTGCCATTATCATGAACTTAACAGCCCGACCCTGTTCTTACAGGGTCGGGCTGCCTGATGGCAGTGAGTGGCGGCGCCACCTGGATCAGCTAAGGCGCCGCCTTCTGTCTCCGGCATTCTCTGCATCAGGCCGAGCTCACCCAGTGGCCCCTGAAGGGTCACCCGTTTTGCTCCAATCTGCGGGTCTTCTAAATTCGTGTGGAGACTTATATGGATGCTGTTTTCTGGCATACACTTCTACCATTGACTCAATCCGTGGGAGACTGTGAGGCTCTTGCATCACAAGACATTCCTTACCCGGCCACCACCTCTCGACAGCCATCAGAGTCCTCTTATCTGAGTACCGTGCCACCTGGCCCAGACTCATCTGTTTCGCCGGCTCCACCTCCATCAGAAGGCCTCGGTGATGTCACCCAGAGTGACACCCCCATTAGGGAGGAGCCTTCAGGTGGACGCCCTATCTCGCCAGGCTCTCCGTGGGGTCTGAGGCGTTCGAGGTGGGTCCGGTGCCGTCCTGCCTATTTAAGTGAGTACGCATGCGCGGTTGTGCATGCGTGCTCACTAGGGGGGAAGGAGTGTTGAGGTCTTGACATACAACCGGCCGCAAGTCTTTTCCATTCTCTTTCCTTGGGGGGCTTGGCCACAGCCGGTCGCGCCTGATTGGTTAGGACGCGGCTGGCTGGGGTTGAGTTGCCAGGTTGCCTGATTGGCTCTCCGTTTAGCGGCGTTGTATAAGGGGTTGTCAAGTGGGGAGGTTCCCGGCTGCCTTTTAAACTAGCTTCGGTTACGGTTGTTTTTAACTGCTCCGCCAATAAATGGCTTATTAAAGAACCAACCTGGATTGGATTCTTTTTCTCTCCTTGCAAACCACAACACTATGGATTTTGCTTTAATGTACCAAGAGTTCTTGATTTCCTGGCTGGATAAATTAGATGATGCATTTGCCTCCCTGGCACTCACCTCAGTTTTTTTCTTGTTCTCTGACTGATGCATTATTTCTTCCAATCCTTGCATCAGCCAAGTAAATACTTTCCCCCCATTGCTGGAAAGAAAAAAGAGCCCTGGTTAAGAACTGAGGCCACTCTCAAAGGTGTAATGACTCAGGGCCTCAGGTTGTGATCAACAAAAGTGATCCAAAGTCACCCCCAACTCCTGCCTCTGCCTTCTCCTGCAGCTACCATGTTAGATATGGGTGGGTGAGCTCCAACCAATCAAGGACTTTCCAGAAGCCCATGGAGCTGCATTTGCTTCAAAAATAAGAGCACCATGTAGGTCCAACTTGAAATCTTTCTTTCTTTTTTAATCTAAGCCCAGAGGAAGCTCAGAGCCTGCGGGCACTTATGTGTTATCTGGGGCATTGCTGTCACTAGTGGATTGCACTTCAGACTCCTGACTCGCCCACGTGGCTTCCTGGCAAGGGGGGCAAGCAGCCAGGAGGCCAGGCTCCCCCACACTCAGTGGTGTTTTAATGAAAGTGAAGTGTATCTAGAATTACTCCCCAATATTTGCAATAAATGTTCAAAGCTTACCGGTGGTGGAATTCAGGCAGTTCAGGACAGTTCGGGAGAACCAGTAGTAAAAATTCTGGCTGGCCATGCCATGCCACACCCCACCACTACTTATTGGCTTGGCTGATGCCTTGGCTGATGCCTTAGAGTCACTGCAGCATAGCTGCAGCTGCTCTTTGGCCCCCTTGCCTCAGACACATGGCCCAGCCTACTTGCCTTCCTTTGCTGCAACCTACAGCATGGTGACCTGCCACTCATCTGACTTGGCCTGCTCCTGATCACTCCAGCAGCAGAACAGGTAAGCTGGGTGGCCCCTCAGGGAAGTGGGGCTGGGAAGGGTGGTTGACCTGTGCCCGCCTGGCCACTGGCCATTGGCCATGGCCTACCCCATCTGATTGCCATGGCCTCGAGTTGAGAGAGAGAAAGAGAGATCACACACACACACACACACACACACACACACAAACACACACACACACACACACAGATACCTGTTTTAAAAAAATGGCTCTTTGAATGTTTAAGGTTGCAACAGATCCATGGGTTAGGCAAACACCAGAGTCATTAAGTGAACCTTGTAGTCATTAAGCAAACACTATGGTTATTAAACAAATCTATTTTCCCTAATGGACATTTTAATCAGAAACCAGAATGAATTGTTGGAAACTGGCAAAAAAACAGAAAACCTCTGTCACATGACTGTGTGGGATATTGTAACTGGTCATAAATATGTGTGTGTGTGTGTCTGTCTGTCTGTCAAAACTCCAAAAACAGGTCAAGTAGCTCTGGAGAGGTGAGTCATAAATTAGAACACTTGCTAAGCAACCAGCCATTAATCAAGGACCACTTGTATTTGGTTTGCCTTAAGGGTTCAGAGCTGTATGGAATCTGGTTTCCTTTTACTCTTTATGGGATTGCAAAAGGTCTGAATGGGGAATCCTCATAGGGAGAACTAGGATAGAGCCCACCATTTTTTGGAAAGTGCTGTCTCACATGTACAGTTAGTCCTCAGCTTACAATCACAATCAAGTCCAAACTGAAACGTTTTTTATCTTTTTGCAGTAGCCCTTAGGATGAAAAGGTAACAGAATTTGACAGATTTTTTCAGTAAGAAACCAAGATCAGAACCAGTTGTATAAGAATTGGCCTTGGATGATACAAAACCATCACAAGCAAAATCAGTCCACCTTGGAGAAAGCAGCATGTCAATTGAAATAGATAGTCCCAAAATTGAAAATAGTCTTCTTGAATGCAGGACAGTGCTACAATACTACTACTTTAAAGGAAAAAAATATGATAGACCGATAGTTTCTAACAAGAAGTTAGATTGCAGAGAAGATGAGAAAAAAATTGCAAAGAGAAGGTGGAGCTACTCACGCCAGCACATTCGGAGGTCTCTAAGCTGTAGGGACCCCAGTCGAACTTTTGTCTCCCCCGTGGTTCGATAGGAACCTAAGCTGCCCTGGAGGGGCAGTGATCAGGAAGCAAGCTTTGCTGGATACAGAGATCTCGCAAGATCTCTGTTTGACACAAAGAAAAGCTTCTGAAGGGTGACAGAAAGGACCCCCCCTCTGTGGGGGGATAAGGTGATGAGAGAGTTTCTGAGCTGCAAGGAACCTTCAAGTGAAAGTGAAAAACACCAAGAAGGTATGCTATCTTGAATTTAATTTAATTTAATTTAATTTAATTTAATTTAGTTTAGTTTAGTTTAGTTTAGTTTAGTTTAGTTTAGTTTAGTTTAGTTTAGTTTAGTTTAGTTTAGTTTAATTTAATTTAATTTAATTTAATTTAATTTAATTTAATTTAATTTAATTTAATTTAATTAATTAAATTAATTAATTTAATTTAATTTAATTTAATTTAATTTAATTTAATTTAATTTAATTTAATTTAATTTAATTTAATTTAATTTAATTTAATTTAATTTAATTTAATTTAATTTAATTTAATTTAATTTAATTTAATTTAATTTAATTTAATTTAATTTAATTTAATATAACCGCACCTCTCTCCCCTAGGGGACTCAGGGCGGTGCACAGGAATTAAAACGGAGATATAAAATATACAATGACAGAAATCAGTACATAACTACATGCTAAAAACGTATTAAATTCATTACCCTGTGCTAAAAAATACCCTAAAATCTATTGACCCATTAGAATCTAATTAGAAACTATTTAAAACTCAGTCTACTAATGGCTAAACGGGGGGGGGGGGACTAGACCAGGCCAGCTAGGAAGGAGTGAAGGTCCGTGATGGTCCTAAGTTCGGGGGGTAGGTCTTTCCAGAGGGCTGGGCCTGCCACAGAGAAGGCCCTTCCCCTAGGAGTCGCCAGCCGGCATTGCCCGGCGGACGGCACCCGGAGGAGTCCCTCTCTGTGGGAGCGAATTGGACGCAGGGATGTATGAGGCAGGATGCGGTCTCGCAAATAACTAGGCCCCGTGCCATGGAGCATTTTAAAGATGGTTATCAACACCTTGAAGAGCACCCGGAAGGCCACAGGCAGCCAGTGCAGCTCACGCAGGAGAGGTGTTACGTGGGAGTGCCGTGAGGCTCCCAGAATCCCCCACGCGGCCGCATTCTCCACTAACTGTACCTCAAGGGGAGCCCCGTGTAGAGAAACACTTCACAAATAAACTTTTTCCTGTTTACTAAAACTCTGTATTTTGCAACAAGCGGCAGACTTAACCAGATTGACAGATTTCTCCTGTTAATAGAACTCTTTGAAATGGCGGACTGAAGCGTAAGAACAAAGAACAGAGCCATTTCCGCTTGCACTGAAAGAGAATGGAGTATGGCTGATTTATTTATCATCTTTTCTGTTTAATCTACTTTACGTAAAATCTGGAAATTTGGACTATTTCTACAATCTTAAGGAATATTTGTGAAACTTTATTGCACATTTTAAAACTTAAACAAGGACTATGCTTTTATTGTACTTTGTTTCTGCCCCTCCTCTAACAAAGAAGCTCTTAAGCTACTTTGTTACATTCTGCTGCCTCCAGAAATTCTTTGTGGATTGTTGATGGGTACTTAAGAGCAGTTAAGCTCACTGATACACTAAAGAAAGCCAATGAAGAGATGGCAATTAGATCTATTCTTTTAGCTTGTGGATTTGTCAATATTATCCCGCAGCAAGCGGGCAGGCAGGCAGGCAGAGGACCCAAGCTGCGGCTACCTTTAGCGTTGCCAAGGCCTTCCGGGCGCCACACGGGGCTGGAAGGGAGGTGGGCATGCGGTGCCCGGATGGCGCTTAAGGTAGCCACAGCTCGGGTCCTCCGCCCGCCCATCCGCTCTCTCGCTGCTGGATAATCTCCCCAGCCAACATGCCAGCCCCTCCGGGTAGCCCCAGAAAGTGCGCCACGGTGGCCGTCGGAAGGAGCTGGTGGAGGCACGCTTGGCCATCCTCTGCCCAGGGGGCTGCTCCCTCCTCCTCCTCTCTGGCCCTGCGGCCCGGTTCCTATGAAGCCGCGGACCGGCATCGGTCCACGGATCGGGGGTTGGAGACCCCTGTTTTAGATGATTCAGTAAAAGAAATAAAGCAAGTAAATCATTTAAAAATATTTATTGATAAGATATATACTATTTTTCATCAATCCTATAAGAACCAAATTGAACTTACCAAAATATCTGAACAACTTGGAATTGAAATTATAAAGATTGGGAGAGTTTTGAGACCAGGATGGGCTGCCTGTAGTTTAAGGTCAACCCTAACCTAACCCTGCTTTTCCAATGCTACATCAGTATTTTCATGTAAATGAAAAATACTCCGGTATGGGTGCCCGTCTTGAAAATATATTTTTATGACTGATTTGTCATTGATGATTGACATTCTAACTGAAATCTCTCTTCTTTCAAATGCATTGCAAGCAAGAAATGTAGACATAATAAAAGCTGAAAAACTTGTGATAAGATCTGTTAAAGCATTTGAAATGCTTAGAAAGAAAAAAGGTATATATGAAAAAAAGTTGATGGATTAATTACTTCAGAAACCTCAAAAAGTATAAAATTTGTAGAAAATTGTCAATTTGTTGGACTTCCTCTGGAAAGACTTTTGGACAGTTTAATAGCAAATTTGAATAAAAGACTAATGGATTGCTAACATTTAAAAACAGGTAGCCAATTTCAAGATAAGAACAAACTGCAATTTCTCAAATTGTTTGGAGCCAGATTACTGGAATATTGGCAAAGTAGTAGTTCCATGTCAAGCAGCTGAAGAGCAATTGCTTTCATTTAGTGACATTTTTAATTACAAAATTAATATTAATGATTATCAGGAGTTTGTAGAAAATGTTTTAAAAGATTCCAATAAATATGCAATTCCTGACAGTATTCAAAAACTTGAAAATATTTACAATTGCTGTAAATTCAGCAGAAGAAGAAAGGTTTTTCCCCCCAAAAATGAACCTCATATATTGCAAAAAGAGAAATTGCCTGACTGTTTCCAATGTAGCAAACATAATGAGTGTTAGTTTAATTGGCTACCTTATCTTTTTTTATACTTAAAACAGTAATTAGGGCAAAGAAATGATGTTGAGTTGGTCACACCCACCCAGTCACAGTCATCTAGCCACACCCACCCAGTCACATAGTCACATAGCCATGCCCACCTATCCACACCCACCTATCCAGGCCCACAGAACTGGCAATAAAAAAAATTGAATCCCACCACTGAAGTTTATGTTTGGATCTTACCTGATGAAACAGTCAAATTTCATGCAAATTGCACATGCACACCGAAAATTGCCCAATTTAAATGTGATTTGATGGTACTGTATAAAAAATGGGGGAAAAGCCAGCCAGAGTTAAATTAGGGAGGCTGTGTGTTTTGCCTGGGCTTCATATTTTGCCAAATAACTGCAGAGCTCCAAAACGCCTTGAAACAGGGGAATGTGGCAAGTACCTTTCAGGGCATTGAGAGACAATGGAAGTGGGCAGAAGGCAAGAATCAAACCCCCACCCACCCCACTCTGCAATGGTGCATTAAGGAGGGATGGGGGATGACCTTTTTCTTATCAGGCTCCCAGGGAGAGAGGCAAGCAGGAAATGGTTCCCAGTGACCCAGCCTCATCAGCCTGGAGATGAGACCAGACTGAGCTGCCCCCATTTCCTCCACCAAACAAGAAACTGGATGCGTGGGGGGAGGGTACCAATGAAGTGACGGAGTGCAGTACCTGAGGCAGTGTTGGTGCCTGGAGGTGCTATCTTGGGTTGCCAAAGAGGCTGCTGAGGATGCACAAAGCCCTGCTTGAGGAGCTGTTCAGGAGTCTCGAAACTTCCATCATCCTGCCACTGCCTCTGATTCTCAAGCAAGCCAGGATTCAGCTGGTTTGCCAAATTGCACCAAAAATTAGCTACCTTACTGAACTGTGAGAACCAGCTGAATCCCACCACTGGTCATAACAAAGAAACTGGCAAGTAAACCAGATCTTTGAACCTCTCTGGACAAAGGAAAATACCAAACATCACCCACAAATTCTCTACATTGGGGGTGTCAAACATGTGTCATCACAGCAGTACCACATCACATATTGGGATTACCCCCCCTTTACTAAACTTGGTGTGGGATTGGCCACTGCTGAAGAGGCAGAGATTGACATGGCCAGGAACCAGTACTGAGTAGGGCAAGTGTAGAAGAAATCCCCACCCCATGGAAGCAAGAGCCTTTCAATCCACAAATGGCATCTTCTCCAAAACACTCACCCTGTTTCAAGTGTAGAAAGGAAGAGCATTGAGCGGCAGAATGCCATTCTCAAGCATCTGCTAGGAAACCAGAGGACCTATGGGGGGGGGACCCACAAAACCTGGCCAGCACAATGGTCATAGAATCTGTGAGATCATAGAATCTCTACCTCCTCCCCTCTTTGAGGAGGAAGCAATGGCTTCTCAGCAGGAGGAACCATACTCATCCAGAAGCGATTCAGAGGATGAACCACTGGTAAGCAAACCAATTAAACCGCTTACCTTCCCCCTAAGACTGTTTATCCCCAACTAGGAGAGGGGGATAAAAATCTCTGCTTTAGTGAACTCAGGGTGCACCCATTGTTTGATCATCTCAACCCTGGTAAGAAAGTTGAGAATTAATGTAAGGAAGCTGAAAAGCCCCATAGATTTTTGCCAACTAGATGAGTCAGTAGCAGGGGGGAAGCCAGCTCCCTTTACCACTGAGCCTCTAAAGATAAGCATTGGAAGCCACGAAGAAATACTTACATTTATATAGGTGCCAGGCATGGAACAACCATTAGTTTTGGGTCTTGCATGGTTGAAAAAATGGAACCCCAAAATTAACTGGAAGCAAGGCACAATAAAAGTTCAGATGCATGTGACTTTTTGCTGAGAATCCACACAAAGAAACTGAGGGGCAGAGCACCAAGAAAAAGCAATGCCTGCTTACACTATGCCAACCCACAGCATACCCAAAGAATACAAAAAACCCCTCTGAAGAGCTCCCCCCCCCTCCACTGACTGTAGAAATCCTACCTGGTGCCAAACTTCCTAAACCCAAGATGTATACCATGTCCCTGAGGGAGCTGGGAGAACTGAGGATATTCATTGAGTAAAATCTAGCAAGGGGTTTCATTGAGCCAGCCCGACCAAAAATCGCAGCCCCAGTGTTATTTAGAGAGAGAAAAGATGGCTTTAAATGTCTCTGTGTGGATTTTAGAAACTTAAATACAATCAGTGTATTTAATATGTATCCCCTCCCCTTCATGAAAGACATGCTAGCATGTCTAGCTAAAGGGGGGGGGGGGAATTCAAAACTGGATTTAAGGGAGGCTTACTATCATATCAGAATTAAGATGGGAGCCTGATGGAAAATGGCATTTAACACCCATCTTGGATGCTACCAATTCAAAGTGCTCCCATTTGGGCTACAAGGGCCCTCTGCAGTGTTTATGTAATTAATACATACATGGGCGAAGCGCAAATTAAGGGGGGTTTTAAATAAATTTTTAATTCGGATTTTAGGGGGTTCCAGGGTGGGGGGGTAATAGACAGGTAGAGACGGACGAGGAAAGAGAGGGCCAGGCCAGCAGGCGACGGAGGGAAGCGGAAGGATCCATTAGGGGGGGGAATACGAGTCGTCCCAGTGGAGGGCATCTCTATCCAGAAGGTCGTGGGGAGAGGCAGGTCTGAGGGGAGACAAGCTCTACCCTCCCGGTTGAGGGCACAGAACCGTTGGTTGCAAACGGTGAAGTGCCACAACTCCCGCAGGCTAGGTGGTCAGGGAGTATAGAGCCAGGGCCTGCGGCTGATGTTTTGCAATGCCAGGTCCGTGGTCAACAAAGCCCCCCTCGTCCATGACCTTGTGTCTGAGGGGGAGCCGGACCTGGTAGGAATTGCGGAGACCTGGTTGGGCCACGAGGGTGGACTTCCCCTCGTTGAAATGTGCCCACCAGGTTACCACGCTTTTCATCAGCCCCGGGCCCTAGGTAGGGGTGGTGGGGTAGCGGTTATTGTTAGGGAAGGTCTTGAGCCGAGAGAGACCATTGTGCCACAGACCACCGGTTGTGAGTCCCTCTGCGTGAAGTGGGGCCTAGGGAGGCAGTTGGGCTTGCTGGTTGTATACCTGGCTCCCTGCTATGTAGCAGCAGCCCTGCCCGAGCTCCTTGAGATGATCGCTACGGTGGCAGTTGAGACCCCCAGACTTGTAGTCATGGGGGACTTTAATTTGCCATCGGTGGGCGAATCATCCGTGGTAGCTCGGGAGTTCATGGCTTCCATGATGGCCATGGACCTGACCCAACTAATTCAAGGCCCCACCCATGAGGGTGGACATACGCCGGACCTCATCTTCGTCTCAGGCCAATGGAAGAGTGATCTGGGTATAGGGGATATAGTCATCACGCCCTTGTCATGGTCAGATCACTCACTTCTCCAGCTCGACTTTCTGATCGCTGCTCCCCTCCGCGGGGAGGCGGAACCGGAGTCACCAATCTGGTTCCGCCCCAGGCGCCTGATGGACCCCGATGGGTTCCAGGTGGCACTTGGGCCACTTCCTGTACCCCTGACCCGCGCCCCGATGGAGGACCTCGTGGCCGCATGGAATACTGCGACCACGGGAGCCTTGGATCAGGTCGCGCCCTTGCGGCCTCTTTTGCGGCAGCGAGCCACCCTGGCTCCTTGGTTCATCGAGGAGCTAAGGGTGATGAAGCGCCACAAGAGATGCCTAGAGAGAAGATGGAGGTCTACTCGATCTGAATCCGACCGAACACAGGTAAGAGCCCATTTACGGACTTACATTGTGGCGCTGAGAGTGGCCAAACGCCATCATTGTGCCACTCTCATAGCATCCGCAGATAACCGCCCTGCCGCCCTGTTTAGGGTGACCCGCTCCCTCCTTCAACAGAGGGTGCGGGAAGCCCCATTACAGGGTAGAGCAGAGGAATTTGTGATTTATCTGCAGGAGAAAATCGCTCAGATCCATAACGAGTTAGTCTCCATTGATGGCCCAGTGGGAGGCCACGAGGCGGATCCTGGTTGGGAGGAGTTTGACTCTGTTACTTCTGAGGATATGGACAGGTTACGTGGGCGCCTGCAGGCCACCACATGTTTATCGGACCCGTGTCCTTCCTGGCTTGTACTGGCATCCTGGGAGGTGACACGAGGCTGGCTCCAAGAGGTTGTCAACGCTTCTTTAAGTGAAGGATTCTTGCCTGCCTCCCTTAAAGAGGCCATGGTGAGGCCCCTCCTGAAGAAGCCCTCTTTGGACCCAGCTTTATTATCCAACTATCGTCCCGTCTCCAACCTTCCCTTCCTGGCGAATGTTGTAGAGAGTGTGGTGGCACAACAGTTTCCCCGTCACCTGGAGGAAGTTGATTATCTAGACCCGCGCCAGTCCGGCTTTCGACCCGGGCATAGCACCGAGACGGCATTGGTCGCGTTGGTGGATGATCTCTGGAGGGCCAGAGATGGGGGTTGTTCCTCCATTCTGGTCCTACTAGACCTCTCAGCGGCTTTTGATACCATCGACCATGGTATCCTATTGCATCGGCTGGGGGGGGGTTGGGGGTGGGAGGCACCGTTTTACGGTGGTTCTCCTCCTACCTCTCTGGTCAATCGCAATTTGTGTTGGCAGGAGAGCAGAGGTCGACCTCTAGACCCCTCACATGTGGGGTGCCTCAGGGGTCGGTCCTCTCGCCTCTCCTGTTCAACGCATATATGAAGCCGCTGGGCGAGATCATCCGTGGTTTTGGGGTAGAGTATCACCTCTACGCTGTTGATACGCAGTTGTATATATCTACCCCAAACCACCCCAACGATGCCGTAGCGGTGATGTGCCAGTGCCTGGAAGCCGTGCGGATCTGGATGGGAAGTAACAGACTCAGGCTCAACCCGGCCAAGACCGAGTGGCTGTGGTTTCCGGCTGCCCGATTCAACCAGTTGACTCCATCACTGGCCATAGGGGGCGATCACCGTGTCCCTGTGGATGGGGCGCGCAACTTGGGTGTCCTCCTGGATACCCGGCTGTCCATGGAAGATCAAGTGACAGCCGTGGCCAGGAGGGCGTTTTACCAGGTTCGCCTGGTACGCCAGTTGCGCCCCCTATTGGATCGGGATGCCCTTTGCACAGTCACTCATGCTCTCGTGACATCCCGACTGGACTATTGTAATTCTCTCTACATGGGGCTCCCCTTGAGGTGCACCCGAAGACTTCAGCTGGTCCAGAATGCAGCCGCGCGAGCAATAATGGGGACCGCAAGGTATACCCACATAACACCGCTCTTGCGCGAGCTGCCCTGGCTGCCTGTCATCTTTCGGTTGCGCTTCAAGGTGCTAGTTATCATCTTCAAAGCGCTCCATGGCTCGGGACCTAGCTATCTGCAGGATCGGATCCTGCCCCATACATCCTCACGGCCGATTCGCTCCCACAGATGGGGACTTCTCCGGGTGCCGTCCACTAGACTTTGTCAGCGGGTGACGCCCAGGGGAAGGGCCTTCTCTGTGGCGGGCCCAGCCCTCTGGAACGACCTTCCCCCCGACATTAGAACAACCACGGACCTCCGCTCCTTCCGTCAGAAATTAAAAACACACTTTTTCCGTTTGGCCGGCCTAGGCTAGTCTCCACCTTTAGGGTTTGGGATTATTAGTTTTAATTAATGGGAATTTTAGTGCAGGGACAATTGAATTGAGTTTAATTGGTTTTTAACTTAGTGTATTTATTGTATATGTATTTTATGCGTTTTAATTTTTTCCCTGTACACCGCTCCGAGTCCCCGTCGGGAGAGGACGCGGTTTATAAAAATAAAATTATTATTATTATTATTATTATTATTATTATTATTATTATTATTATTATTATTATTATTATTATTATTATTATTATTATCATCATCATCATCATCATCATCATCATCATCATCATCATCATCATCATCATCATCATCATCATCATTATTATTATTATTATTATTATTATTATTATTATTATTATTATTATTATTATTATAAACTAAGTGCTACATGAACATTTGTATAAGGGCTGTTTGGTATATTTAGATGACATTTTACTATATATTGAGACCAAAGCAGAATATGTAAAATTAGTCTGTTCTGTTCTGAACAAACTCCACTCTGCCAAGCTTTATGTTAAACTCTCTAAATGTGAATTCCACCAAGAAAAAAAAATCAATTATTTAGGCTACCGCATTTCACACCAGGGCATAGAAATGGATCCAGATAGATAGATTTATTTTTTCTATACTGCGTCCTCTCCCCAGGGGGACTCAGAGCGGTGCACAGGGAAAATTAAAACAACATAAAATATATACATAAATAAATACAGTAAAAACAAATTAAATCAACTGTCCCTGCACTAAAATCCCCATTTTAAAATTAACATTCCCTAACCCCTGAGGTAGAGACTAACCTAGGCCGGCCAAGCAGAAAAAGTGAGTTTTTAATTTCTGACGGAAGGACCGGAGGTCCGTAGTTGTTCTAATGTCGGGGGGAAGGTCGTTCCAGAGGGCTGGGCCCGCCACAGAGAAGGCCCTTCCCCTGGGCGTCGCCCGCTGACAAAGTCCAAGCGGTACTTTTTTTCCTGATTAAAGTTTTTTATTTTTCCATTTTATAACATATAATCACATGTATGTCAGCGTTCCAAATATCATCAAAAATTAATTCAGAGTCCAAGACAGAGCTTTCAGTAAAGTTCCAATTTATTAAGAGAGACATATTGGTACATCTGTGGAATTCATAGTGGCGGCCTATTATTCACTTTACCAACTTGGCAATTTTTGTGGCTCCGCCCCCCCCCCCCAAAAAATCAGTGTTTCATCCAGTTGCTCAAACCGAATGGGATGGTTTAGGGGTCTTTTGAGTATGCCTAGCTGCTCCACAATCAACATGCTGATTAAGCAGCGGGTGCAGCTGGTGGCCACAATTGCCCCGACTTTCCCCTCTACTCCTGTTTCTGGGACTTGGAGGTTACATTTTAGATAAAGGGACAGATGTATGCCCCCACCAGTATGTCATATTTGGCATTTCCCTCCTCCAAAGTCTCCCCATTGGTTGGACTTTTCATCACCTTAGGTTGGGAATCTGCTTTCTGAGGTTGTTGGCCCAGATGACTCTTTTGTAGTGGCTTCTGTGGCCTTCTCTTTACCGCACTGGCAGTTGGTACACACATTTGTGGCATTGGGGATGGAACCAAGCACTCTGACATTTTGTGGCCAAGTTGACAGGGAAGGAACCCAGTTATATTTCTAAACTTAGAAACTGCCTCATCACATTGTTCCACTATCCATCCTGCAGTTTCCCCCTCATTCATCCCTTCTTCCATTGTCAAGAACATTTCTCTGTCAGAAGGTGGGGTAAGGACCTGTTGGGGCATTGCAGGTGAGAGTGGACTTGTTGGGTATGTCAATCCCTGGGTTGGCCACTGCCCAGTTATCTGACATGATGCCATCTGCTGAGGGAGAGGAGGTGCCCACTGGCATCTCTCCCATCCATGACCTGGGAAGAAAGCCCATTCCAAGGCTGCTTGATTTACAGGTTGCAGCCCAAACATTGGTTGCTGGCCTGGTTCAGATATGGCCCAAGCCCCTTTTTGCTGGCTGGGTTGAATTCCCCTTGTTGGTAGCCAAGCAGGCAGCCACAGACATATCTCCCATCCATGACCTGGGGAAAAAGCCCAGTCTGATGGTGCTTGATTCACAGGTTGCAGCCCAAACATTGATGGCAGACTAGTGAGAGATTTTGACCAAATCCCTTCCTGCTGGCTGGGTTGAATCCCCCCCTGTTGATAGGGGATCAACTGCAGGGTAATGAATCATTGCCAAGCCTTTGCTGGGGGAGGAGGGGGAATGTTCACTCACATTTGGCTGCACAAGTTGGTCTGGGAGGCTCCAATCATCGGGTGATTGTTCTTGCCCCCTTCAGCTGTGTGTAGAATTAGTCTTTTTAAACCCCCATGGCTGCATCTTTCCAGATGCTATCAATCTTCATAATTCCTCTCCCATAAATTCCTTTGCAGCTTGGAAGATTTGCAGAGAAGCAACTCATCATCAGCTTCTTTTCTCAAAACTCTATTTTAATTGTTCACTGATATGCTGACCGGGTCAGGTCAGTGTTGGCAGTCAGCACCCCTCACCAACACCCTGTGCTGTGGTTGCTGGCGATTTATTTTAAGGGAGATTCAGGTTAATGTCAGTGTTCCAAATATCATCCAAAAATTAAATCAGAGTCCAAGGCAAAGTATTGCTCTAAGTTCCAATTTATTAAGAGAGTCATGTTGGCATATCTGGGAAAACCCGAATCGGAAAGCTTCCCGGTTTTCCCCACCCAGTTGAAAGTTCAAGATCTTGCCTCCACACCCCCAAGTCCATCACATGGTCCAATCTTCCACTGCTGTGCTGGCAGTTCCATCCATCCAGTTCTGGTCAGGTGCAGAGGTGCAGAGACAAAGACCTTGAATTCTAGAAAGGAATTTTATTTTGGCAATATCACATTTACTCCTTACCATTCCCCCTCCTAATTCCCCACTAATGAAACAGCATAGTAGAATAGAAATGTGGCAGGCAAAAGATCCCAAAAGGAACCAGCTGCAGGCATGACATTGCTCACCTCTAATGCCAAATATCCCATTGATCAAGTGGGAATGGAAGTTTACAGCATTCCTGCAGGTAGCCTTGTATGTAATCAGGAAAATCTATTTCTGGGGCAGCTAACTAAATAATTAGTGATTAGGTTGGTGGACAATGCATCTTTTAATAGGGATTAAAAGATGCATTGAAAGATGCATCAAGCTGAGAAGTACACATTTCACCAAAGTCAACGGCAACACCCCAGTGCTGTGACTTGAGGACAACACTGTGTTTTTTCTACTGAATTATACTAAAGGAATGGACTATGAAAATATTTTAAAGATGTACTCCAATGCCAATATTAAAAATGATCAAATGGTAAAGCTGTTTGTAAAAACTATAAAGATGGGAAGGGGGCTTGGAACCTGTAACTGTCACCAGTGCATGCAGGCATGCCTGACTTAATGTAAAATAATTTAAAAAAGACTTAAACGTTTTTACTTGTTTCACTGTGTTTTTATTCACTTTACAAATTGAGCCAGTGACCAAACCTGACCCTACTTCTAGGATTTAATGTTCAAGGGCTAGAGGGGGTGCTGGTAAACAGAGGCTCCTGAGCCCCAAAAGATGCTGTCATAACAGAGATGGGGCTAGTAGCAGTTTAATTAAATATATTATTTAATTGGGAAATATGATGGAAAAAATTGAGATGTATATCAAATCGAAAAAACAGAGATTAGAGTCCCAAGTACTAAAGAGAATAATAACTACAAAGGAATTAACCTGCTGATTTTTTTTCTGATGAATGGTTTATATCTAGCAATAGAAAAAGTGGAGCATGGAAAGAGGAGTTAGATGGATGGGAACTCCACCTCAGATGGCAAGACACAGAAGAAGAAACAACAAAAGAACCTATGATATTAAAAAAAGAAACTTTACTAGTAACACCACAGATAACAACTCTGACAACTAAAGACAGGCTGATTAAGGAAGAAGAAGGGCATCAAAACGACATGAAATAATCAATAAATAATGAAATGCAGAGAGAAGTCCACACAATCTTGATTAAAGACAAGATTAGAGGATTTACACCACATATGGCAGAGGAGATGAGACTGTTTTACTACTGGAAAGATACAGGTTAACAGATGAAAGTTTAATTCAAAATTAGTTAAGCTTAGGAAAATGTAGTGACAAAAGACATAGTTAAAAAAACTGAAAATGATAAATAATGTACATATATGTATTGTTATAATAAGTAGTAACATGATATGAATATTGAATGGCAACTATCAAAGGAAGATGAGTAATTGTTTGTTTATATACAAAGACTAATAAAAAAGAAACTGTGATAATGGATATAGATAAATAAAGGCGAGATAATGATAATAATATCTATATAGGTATGGTGTCATGACTGCTCTTACCATAATTCAAGAAAGACGACACTTAAGCATATTCAAGATGATTAAGGTTACTTTTACTGAATAAGGAAAAGTCAGCATCAAAGGTTAAGCCAGAAGTGGCTATTTTAGGCGCGAAGCATACATATCAAAGAATTAGCCAAACCCCGATTACCCATGACCCCACCCCAGTGTCCAATACAGTTTCTTCTTCATTGTCAGATGGGTAGCACGTCCAGAGGTGTCATCAGAATGGAATGTGATACCGTTACTTGTAGAGATATCCCCACCTAACCCCACCTTCCACCAGCTCACTTTCCAATCGCTGCACCCCACCGCGGGGAGGCGGAACCGGACACTCCTATATGGTTCCGCCCCAGGCTTCTAATGGACCCGGAAAGGTTCCAGAGGGAGCTTGGGCCAATTCCTGTGACCCTGCCCCGCGACTCGACTGAGGACCTAGTGGCCGCATGGTTAAGTGCGGCCACGGGGGCCTTGGACCGAGTTGCGCCCTTGCGGCCTCTCTTGCGGCGACGAATCACCCGGGCTCCTTGGTTCATTGAGGAGCTCCGGGGGATGAAACGCCACAAGAGACGCCTAGAGAGCAGATGGAGATCCTCTCGCTCCGAAGCCGACCGAACACTAGTGAGAACCCATATTAGGGCTTATTTAGTGGCGATAAGAGTGGCCAAACGGGAGTATTGTGCCACCCTTATTGCATCCGCAGATAACCGCCCTGCCGCCCTGTTTGGGGTGACCCGCTCCCTCCTTCACCAGAGGCCGCGGGAAGCCCCTCTGCAAGGGCGAGCAGAGGAATTTGGGATTTATCTGCAGGAGAAAATCACTCGGATTCGGAATGAGCTACCCTCCATCGACAGTGGTCCTGTGGGACTGTCCGAGGCTAGTCTTGAGGCTCCTTCTTGGGAGGAGTTTGACTTTGTTACCACCGAGGATATGGACAGGTTGTCAAGGAGGCTTAGGGCGACCACATGTTTATTGGACCCGTGTCCCTCCTGGCTTGTACTGGCATCCTGGGAGACGACACGAGGCTGGCTCCAGGGCATTGTCAACGCATCTTTGAGTGAGGGGTCCTTACCTGCCGTCTTGAAAGAGGCGGTAGTGAGGCCCCTCCTCAAGAAGCCGTCCCTGGACCCAGCTTTACTAGAGAACTATCGTCCGGTCTCCAACCTTCACTTTTTAGTGAAGGTTGTCGAGAGTGTGGTAGCCCAACAGTTTCCACGACACCTGGAGGAAGTTGATTATCTAGACCCGCGCCAGTCCGGCTTCCGGCCCGGTCACAGTACCGAGACGGCATTGGTCGCGTTGGTTGATGATCTCTGGAGGGCGCGGGATAGAGGGTATTCCTCTATCCTAGTCCTATTAGACCTCTCGGCGGCTTTTGATACCATCGACCATGGTATCCTATTGCACCGACTGGGGGGGTTGGGGCTGGGAGGCACCGTTCTGCGGTGGTTCTCGTCCTACCTCTCTGGTCGGTCGCAATATGTGTTGACGGGAGGGCAGAGGTCGACCTCGAGGCCTCTCCTATGTGGGGTTCCTCAGGGGTCGGTCCTCTCGCCCCTCCTTTTCAACACATATATGAAGCCGCTGGGTGAGATCATCCGTGGTTTTGGGGTGGAGTACCACCTGTACGCTGATGACACTCAGTTGTACATATCCACCCCAAACCACCCCAACGATGCCGCCGAAGTGCTGTCCCGGTGTCTGGAAGCCGTACGGATCTGGATGGGTAGTAACAAACTCAAACTCAACCCTGCCAAGACTGAGTGGCTGTGGTTTCCGGCACCCCGGTTCAGCCAGATCACTCCAACTCTGGCCATTGGGGGCGAAACACTGGCCCCCGTGGAGAGGGCGCGCAATTTGGGTGTCCTCCTGGATTCCCGGCTGTCCATGGAGGACCATGTGGCAGCCGTGGCCAGGGGGGCGTTCCATCAGGTTCGCCTGATGCGCCAATTGCGCCCCTTACTGGACCGGGCTGCCCTACGCACAGTCACTCAAGCACTCGTGACGTCCCGACTCGACTACTCTAATACTCTCTACATGGGGTTTCCCTTGAGGTGCACTCGAAAGCTACAGCTAGTCCAAAACGCAGCCACGCGGGTGATTATGGGAGCCACTAGATGCTCCCACATAACACCGATCCTGCGCGAGCTGCATTGGCTTCCTGTGGCCTTTCGAGTGCGCTTCAAGGTTTTGACTACCATCTTTAAAGCGTTCCATGGCTCGGGGCCTAGTTATATGCGAGACCGCCTCCTGCCCCATACATCCCTCCGACCAATCCGCTCCCACAGAGAGGGCCTCCTCAGGGTACCGTCGGCCGGACAATGCCGACTGGCGACACCCAGGGGAAGAGCCTTCTCTGTGGCGGGGCCAGCCCTTTGGAATGACCTACCCCCTGAATTACGTACCATCACCGACCTCCGCCTCTTCCGCCAATGTCTTAAGACATATCTGTTTCAACAAGCCGGCCTAGCCTAACCTCCCTTGGGGACTTAAGATAGTTTTAAATTGGGTTTTAAAATTTGGTTTTAGCGCAGGATGGGGTTATTTAATAGTTTTTTAAATTATATTTATTGTATTTTTGTATGTTTTTAAAATTTCCTGTGCGCCGCCCTGGGTCCTCTGTGGAGAAGGGCGGGGTATAAATTTAAATAAATAAATAAATAAATAAATAAATAATAGCCACATCCCCCCTCCCTCCCCGTTTCTATGTCAGCCAAGCATGCAGGAAAGCGAAGGCTGACATCCGGCCCACCTTCAGAAAGAGAATGTTCAACCCTGCAAAAGAGACGAAAACACAATACCACACATCAAGACACACATAAAAACAGAATGGACGTTAAGGCTTATTGGGATACTTGGCATAAAATTGCCTCAGAAGCTTGGGGGCCTTAATATGGCATTTATCAACCCATTCGTTATGGGAAGTGGGGAAATCCTTCCAAACAACTAAGTACTGTACTTTGTTTCTATGCCTTCTGGAATCCAAAATGTCCCGAACCTCATAGTGTTGGTCCCCATCAACCAGCACAGACTTAGGAGAACCAGGATATGGCGTGCGAAGATGTGAAAAGTGTGCGGGTTTCAATAAGTGGACATGGAAAATTGGATAAAGGCATCGATAGGATTTAGGGAGATCCAACTTAACTGAAACAGAGCTTATGATCTTGGTAATCGTAAAAGGAACAACAAACTTAGGGCCTAACTTCTTGCATTTTTGAGGACTATCCAAATGTTTAGTAGACACATAAACTTGATCACCAACTTTGTATGACGGAGGTACGGCTCGCTTTTTATCTGCATACAGTTTATGCGATTCATGAGCCTCATCCAACGTTTTACGAATAATAGGCCAAACAGTGGACAGCTTCCCAGACCACTCTGAGAGGGAAAGAATTGTAGGAAGTTCATGAGGAAGCTCAGGAATGGGTACAAAGTCCTGACCATAAATTACTTTGAATGTGGTCATGCCAGTACTACTATGAACAGAATTATTATAGGCCACCTCAGCATATATAAGAAGATCAGCCCAATCATCTTGTTGGAAGTTTATAAAGCAGCGCAAATACTGCTCTAGAACGGAGTTAGCCCTTTCACAAGCCCCATTCGTTTGTGGGTGGTGGGAGGAGCTTAAACCTTGGGCGGAGCCAATCAGCATCAGAAATTCCTTCCAAAATTTCGAAGTAAACTGGATGCCTCGATCGGAGATGATGCGTTTCGGAACCCCATGCTGACGATATATATGAGTCAGGAAAAACTTTGCCAGAGCCTTAGCTGATGGGATTTTGGAACACGGCACAAAGTGAACTTGCTTGGAGAATAAATCTGTAACAACCCATATAACTGTAAATCCTTGGCTACTTGGAAGGTCGACAATGAAGTCCATAGATATCTCCTTCCAAGGAGCCTCCGGCCGCGCTACGGACTGGAGAAGACCGTGAGGTTTGCCAGGAGTACGTTTTGAAGCAGCACATGTAGGGCAGCTAGCGATGTAAGATTCAACATCCTTTTTCAATGAGGGCCACCAGAATTGGCGTTTAACTAAATGTATAGTCTTTACAAAACCAAAATGACCCGCCAATCTGGAGTCATGTGCTCTCTGTAACACAAACGGCCGAAGTGTTGCAGGTACATAAATTTTGGACCCAATCCAAGGGAGATCATCTCTCATAGTACAATCTGCCGAGTGGGCGGAGTACCATTCATCGGTGAGAAGTTCAGTCTTAATTTTAGAAACCAAGTCTGGTAACGGGTCGTTTTGTAAATCAGAATGGCTCCTCGTTACCACCGGGTTAGCCATGCTGTACAGGGGTAGAACTGGCTGAATCACCGAAAGCTTAGAAGTGTCATATTGAGGCAGTCTGGATAAGGCGTCAGCCATAAAGTTTTTTCCCCCTGGAATATATTTCAAAGTAAAGTTGAAGCGGTTAAAATATTGAGACCAGCGTACTTGTTTTGGAGAAAGTTTACGAGAAGTAGTGAGGTATTCCAAATTCTTATGATCAGTCCATACCTCAAATGGGTGAGGCGCACCTTCAAGAAAGTGTCGCCAAGACATGAGTGCCCAACGAACAGCAAAAGCCTCCTTCTCCCAGATCGCCCATCGCCTTTCAGTATTGGATAACTTACGAGAAGTATAAGCACAGGGCTGAAGGGAACCTTGTTGGTTGCGTTGTAATAAGACAGCTCCAACAGCTATGTCGCTAGCATCTGCTTGAATGACGAAGGGAAGATTAACATCCGGATGTTTAAGCACAGGTTCCGCTGCAAATAAACGCTTTAGTTTTTCAAAAGCGGCCTGACATTCCATGGTCCAGTTGAGAGGAGAGCTAGGTCGAGGTTTTGTCTCACCGTTGGTTTTGAGCAGGTTTGTAATAGGTAGAGCTATACTAGCGAAAGAAGGTATAAATTGGCGATAAAAATTAGCAAAACCCAAAAAACTCTGTAATTGTTTACGAGTGCGAGGAGGGGCCCACTCTGTAACAGCTTTGACTTTGTTAGGGTCCATTTCAATACCGTCTGCTGAGATACGATACCCTAGATAGATAGTCTATCTTATGCTGATGAAATTCACACTTAGAGAGTTTAGCATACAATTCCGCAGCTCTTAGTTTGTTCAAAACAGAACGAACTAGTTTCACGTGTTCATCCCGTGTTTGTGTGTAGACGACGATATCATCCAGATAAACGATAACTCCCTTGTACAGGTGTTCATGCAAAACTTCATTGATCAGTTGCATAAAAACCGAAGGTGCCCCCTGTAGGCCAAAAGGCAATACTTTAAACTGAAAACATCCTAACGGGCAGTTAAATGCTGTTTTCCATTCATCACCTTCCTTAATTCTTATCCTGTAATAAGCCTCCCTGAGGTCAAGTTTAGTGAAGATTTTGCCTGTGGCCAAATGAGCTAACATGTCTTTCATAAGAGGTAAGGGATATACGTTGTGTTCGCATATCGTGTTCAAAAATCTGTAATCCGTCACAAGACGAAGTGACCCATCTTTTTTTTCTCTAAACATCACAGGAGCCGCCACCCGTGGTCTAGCAGGTTCAATAAAGCCCCTTTCCAAGTTCTTATCAATAAATTTGCGAAGTTCAATCATTTCCCGAGGTGTCATAGAATAAATTCGTGGCTTGGGGAGTTGGACACCAGGGAGAAAGTCAATAGAACAGTCAGTGTCCCTGTGGGGGGGTAATGTGTCTGAAGATTTCTCACTAAACACATCTTTTAGGTCCCAGTATTCCTTAGGGATTTTGTCCTCCCCCGGTATAACTTCAAGTAAAGAAACATCCTGACCCACGTTAGCAACTTCTGATATAGGTATAGGTTCAACCAGAGATTGAATGTTGGGGAGTTGTGGACCAGGGGGATGTGTCTCCTCACTAGGTGGTATAGGTAAAGGGATGCGAATCCAACCTTCTCTCCAGTCCACTAGTGGGTTCCATTTTCGTAGCCAATTTAAGCCTAAAATAACAGGGTTATCAGCAATTGGCACAACAATAAAGTTAATGAATTCCTGATGATGATCCCCAATGGACATCTGAATGGGTTCTGTTACAAATTGTGCAGGGTTACCGCCAGCAACGGTCCCATCCATTTGGCAAAAGGCTATGGGAACTTTTAAATTTTTTAGATGGAATCCCATATGCTGGACTAATTCTTGGCTGATAAGACACCTTGAACAGCCAGAGTCCAAAAGTGCCAGTATTTTACAATTGCGGCCACTAGATGGAGCCAAAAGATGCAAAGGAATAACAAAGGCCCCGGAAGTGGAACTCACCCAATTCTCGTCATTGGAGTCTGTGTCCTTCTCCCAGTCATCTGGCACCCTCTGCTGGTGATGATCGGTTGTGAGATCGAGTGGTTCAGCTCCGCGCATCGCTTGCTTCATACGCATGCTCGGGGGTTTCGTGCGTTTTTTCACTTCCGCGTATGGCTGCTGGCGGGGTGTTTCTTTCATTTTGCAATCATTTGCCCAATGGCCTTCCTTTCCGCAGCGGAAACAAGCATTTGAACGCGGAGAAATAGGCTTTCCCTTTCCAAATCCCCTTTGGTACTGAAGCTCAAACCCTTGTGGGCGGGGAAAATCTTTTTTCCTGTCTTTGTTGATGTCAGGTAGCGGATTATTACGCAACAGGTCTATCTCCACATCAGCGGCTAGAGTAAACCAAGCTTCTAAGGATTCGGGCGACTTTCTGTTCACACAGCTCTGATACAAAGTGGGGTTCAGGCCTTCAGTGTATTCATCAATAAGAGCCTCAACACTCCAACCCCTCATATAACAAGCTAGCTGGCGAAAATGTTGACTATATTCTTGAACTGGTCTGTTCCCTTGGCGTAACGTTTTCATTTCAAGCCTTGCCTTTCTATGGAGGAGAGGGTCTTCGAACCGTCTTCTTAGAGCGGTCATAAAACTGTCGAAGTCTCTCATTAAAGGTGAACGCTCATTATGAAGGGCTACCACTCATTCTCCTGCCCTTCCCTCCAGAGCCAGAGTGACAATTCTTATTTTAGATTCATCATTGGGTAGATCGGCTGCAAATTCATTTACAAAACTGCTAACTTGAAGCAGAAAAACCCCCAGCTCTTTGGGTTCTCCTCCGAACTTAATTCCCAGGGGGGGAAGTCTTTGTCTACGAGGCGCGGGGCTTGGTTCCCTCTGTAGAGCTAGCCCCGGGCCGCTTTCCCTCTGTGTTTCACCACAGGGGGGGGGGTGCCTGCTCTTTGTCTTTCTCTCAGGGGGAGGGTGGCTTCCGCCCAGTGTCTTTCTGTTGCCATTCTGAGCTATGATCCCTCCCCATCCTTTGTTCTCTTAAATTCTGTAAATCATCAGCTTGGCGGAGTAAAGCTTTAGCGGCCTCTCTTAATTGAGTCTCCTCCTCCCACTGATCCTGCACGGAGGGGGAATGAGCCCGTCTGCGTCGGGTAGTAGTTACCCCAGGGGGGATTTCTTTAAGGGCGACTTCCTTCAACCCCACTCCCTCGGACCAACGGTGGCGAACTGATGCATCTTCGGATTTCGAGTCCAGAGTAACATCTGCCAATAATTCCATTACTGACCTTGTGTCTTCCGTCAAGCACGTCTGGTCAAGGGATGTTGCCCCCAGCAACTCTTCATTCGTTGGTTCCGACATTTGTCTTCGGTTTTATGGTTTTATTACACTTACTGCTGAAAGTGTTACTTCAGAGATAAGTGTGAAGTGACTTCTGGCTTTCTGTCATGACTGCTCTTACCATAATTCAAGAAAGACGACACTTAAGCATATTCAAGATGATTAAGGTTACTTTTACTGAATAAGGAAAAGTCAGCATCAAAGGTTAAGCCAGAAGTGGCTACTTTAGGCGCGAAGCATACATATCAAAGAATTAGCCAAACCCCGATTACCCATGACCCCACCCCAGTGTCCAATACAGTTTCTTCTTCATTGTCAGATGGGTAGCACGTCCAGAGGTGTCATCAGAATGGAATGTGATACCGTTACTTGTAGAGATATCCCCACCTAACCCCACCTTCCACCAGCTCACTTAATAGCCACATCCCCCCTCCCTCCCCGTTTCTATGTCAGCCAAGCATGCAGGAAAGCGAAGGCTGACATATGGGTATAATATGGGAAAATTGGATACAAACTTTAAACAGTGGTTGGAAAAGGAAGACTAAAAAATTTTTGTCACTAAATATTATTGATGTTTAGTTAGAATAGGTTATAAGGAATAGTATTGTTGGAGGATATTAGAATTAATAAATGAGATGCCAATATGTGGTTATGTTTTAAGTTTTGATATGTTTTAATCTATAAATTAAATTATTGATTGATTGATTGATTGAAGGATGTGTAAACAATTATAGTTAAATAAGAATGGAAGTATGACATTTGATTCAATATACTTGAAATAATAACAACAACAACAACTATTAATATTATTATTGTTATTATTATTGTTATTATTATTATTATTATTGTTATTATTATTATTATTATTTTCTCCCCCCTCCCCCATTCCTGCAACCTTCCTTCCTACCATCAAACAGGCAGTTTATTATTTTTTATTTTATTTTATTAAATTTATAGACCAGGAAATAAAAAATCTAATAAATATGACAATATACAAAATATTAAAACCGAATTAAATTACCCCTGTGCTAAAATCAATATTAAAACCCCTAAAGCCCTGACAATTACCCCTTAAAATTCTAATTAAGCAATTTCTTTCTGCGGCTAGGTATAAAAGTTAGGCCAGGCCGGACTGATGGAAGAAGTGAGTCTTTAATTTCTGGTGGAAGGAGAGGAGGTCCGTCGTTGTTCTGATTTTGGGGGGTAGGTCGTTCCAGAGGATTGGGCCCACCACAGAGAAGGCCCTTCCCTGGGCATCGCCCGCTGGCATTGCCTAGTGGACAGCACCCGAAGTCCCTTTCTGTGGGAGCGAATCGGCTGAAGGGATGTATGGGGCAGGATGCGATCCCGCAGATAACTAGGTCCCGTGCCATGGAGCGCTTTAAAGGTCGTAACCAACACCTTGAAGCGCACCCGAAAGGCCACAGGCAGCCAGTGCAGCTCGCGCAGGAGCGGTGTAACGTGGGCAAACCTGGAGGTTCCCAGAACTGCCCGCACGGCTGCATTCTGGACTAGCTGCAGTCTTCGGGTGCACCTCAAGGGGAGCCCCATGTAGAGAGCATTGCAGTAGTCCCGACAGGATGTCACGAGTGCATAAGTGACTGTGCGCAGGGCATCCCAGTCCAATAAGGGATGCAACTGACATACCAGGCGAAACTGGTAGAACGCCCCCCTGGCCACGGCTGTCACTTGCTCTTCCATGGACAGCCGGGTATCAAGGAGGACGTCCAAGTTGTGTGCCCTATCCACGGGGGCTAGGTGTTCGCCCCCTATGGCCAACGATGGAATGAACTGGTTGAACCGGGGCGCCGGAAACCGCAGCCACTCGGTCTTGGACGGGTTGAGTCTGAGTCTGAGTTAGGCCTCATTTCTCCCCCCCCCATTCCTGAACCTTCCTTCCTACCATCAAACAGGAAGGTAGGCCTCATTTCTCCTCCCCCCCCCCATTCCTGAACCTTCCTTTCTACCATCAAACAGGAAGGTAGGCCTCATTTCTCCTCCCCTCCATTCCTGAACCTTCCTTCCTACCATCAAACAGGAATGTAGGCCTCATGTCTCCTCCCCTCCATTCCTTTTTTTTATTTTTATTTTTTAAATTTTTATTGAACCATTAAAAAGAAAAAGTATACAAAATGAAGCATTAAATGATACAAAGTGATTGCAGAGAGTAATACAATATAACTAGAGTTTACCACTTATTTACATAGTGCATATCTCCAGTAAGAAAAGCAAAAAAGTGAAAGAAAACAGAACAAAATGAAGAGGTGTTATCGAAGCATATAGAGATTCTAAGTCAGCGATGCTAATTCCGCTTCTTTGAGTTCCTTTGTAGCCAAGCATACCAGCGATCCCAGCATGTATAGAATACCGATTCTTGTTTGTCTCTCAATAGGCTGGTAAGCTTGTCTGCTTCCGCGCAGTCCATAATCTTAGCGATTAACATTGTCTCTGATGGAATTTCGCTGGTTTTCCATTTTTGGGCAAAAGAAATTCTAGTTGCAATGATGATGTGGAGAATTAAGTACCAGTTAGATTTGTTTAAATTATCTGGCTTCATGCCTAATAAGAACGTTTCCGGAATCAAGTTAATTCTACATCCTGTAATTTCAAAAACCCAATTTTGGATTCTGGTCCAATATATTGCTGCTTGAGGGCAAGTCCACCAAGTATGGAAATAAGTTCCCAGAGCTACCTTACATTTCCAACAGATCAAAGAGGTCTCTGGGAACATCTTCGATAATCTAGCCGGAGGAAGGTGCCACTTATATAACATTTTGTATGTGTTTTCCTTATATGAGACCGACATTGTTAATTTTAGAGTTTTCTTCCTATTTCTCAAACTTAATCGAGTGTTCCAAATTTCTCCCCCAGGCAATCATTGAGTCCTTAATCACTTCCTCTCCAATCTAACGCTCTAATAGAAAATGATAAAATTTGGATAAGAGCTTCTCATCGTTCCCTATAAAAATCTTGTCTAATTCTTGTGGAGAATTATAGATCCCCCCCCTTATTTCTATCCTTATCTACTGTAGATTGAATCAGATTGTAAGACCACCAATCTAGGTCACAACCTAAGGCTGTCAACTCACTTCGGGATTTCAATCTCCCTGAAGAATCCAACAGTTCCTGGTAGGTTAGGGGTGTAGTTCTATTATAAAGAGTCGGATACATCATCGCCTCTAGAAAAGATAGCCAGCTCGGGGTCATCAAATAAAATGCAATTCTTATTCATTCCCAAGTACTCATCAAAATTCTACAGAGGTAATGGTCCATGAAGTGTTTATATTTTTTGGGATTCTCCTGACTCAAAAAGAAATGCCACCCATGTTGCAAATTGTGGCCCTCAAGTATGAGGATTCTCCTCCTTCTTAATAAAGTCCAGTCTCTGACCCAGAATAGAATAGCTGCTTGATAATAAAGATCCCATTTCAGTAAACCAAAGCCTCCCCTAGATGAAGATTCTTGGAGCATCTTCAGTTTTATCCTGGGTTTCTTATTCTGCCAAATAAATCTGTGTATGCAGTGATTCAGAGACTGAAAAAACTTAGTGTCTAATAGGGCTGGAGCAGTCTGGAAGAGAAAGACCCATTTAGGTAGAATATATGCCTTGACTGCTGCTATCCTGCCTAGTAATGATAATTGTAGTCCCTTTCAGTTTTCTAGCCTCTCTCTAGTTTGAGTAAGGAGTTTTAAGTATTTATTTTATTTATTTATTCATTGAATTTATACCCCGCCCTTCTCCAAGCGGACCCAGGGCGGCGCACAGGAATATTAAAAAACATACAAACATATAAAACTTTTTTAAAAAACTTATTCAATTAAAGACCTGTGCTAAAACCGAATTAAAATCCCCATTTAAAACTATCTATGAGTCAGTGTTGGAGGCTACGCTAGGCCGGCTAGTTGGAATAGGTGTGTCTTCAGACACTTGCGGAAGAGGCGGATGTCGGAGATGGTGCGGAGTTCAGGGGGTAAGTCGTTCCAAAGGGCTGGTCCCGCCACAGAGAAGGCTCTCCCCCTGGGTGTCGCCAGTCGGCATTGTCTGGCCGACAGCACCCTGAGGAGGCCCTCTCTGTGGGAGCGTATCGGTCTGAGGGATGTATGGGGCAGGAGGTGGTCTCGCATATAACTAGGCCCCGAGCCATGGAGCGCTTTAAAGATGGTCGTCAGAACCTTGAAGCGCACCCGAAAGACCACAGGAAGCCAGTGCAGCTCGCGCAGAATTGGTGTTATACGGGAGTGTCTAGGCGCTCCCGTAATCACCCACGCGGCTGCGTTCTGGACTAGCTGTAGCTTTCGGGTGCACCTCAAGGGAAGCCCCATGTAGAGAGCATTACAGTAGTCGAGTCGGGACGTGACGAGTGCTTGAGTGACTGTGCGTAAGGCACCCCGGTGCAGTAAGGGGCGCAATTGGCGCATCAGGCGTACCTGATGGAACGCCCCCCTGGCCACGGCTGCCACATGGTCCTCCATAGAAAGCCGGGAGTCCAGGAGGACACCCAAATTGCACGCCCTCTCCACGGGGGCCGGTGTTTCACCCCCAATGGCCAGAGTTGGAATAATCTGGCTGAATCGGGGTGCCGGAAGCCACAGCCACTCAGTCTTGGATGGGTTGAGCTTGAGTTTGTTACTACCCATCCAGATCCGTACGGCCTCCAAGCACCGGGACATAACCTCGACGGCATCGTTGGGGTGGTCTGGGGTGGATATGTACAACTGAGTATCATCAGCGTACAGATGATATCCCACCCCAAAACCACGGATGATCTCACCCAGCGGCTTCATATATGTGTTGAACAGTAGTGGCGAGAGGACCAACCCCTGAGGTACCCCACATATGAGGGGCCTTGAGGCCGACCTCTGCCCCCCTGCCAACACACATTGCGACCGACTAGAGAGGTAGGACGAGAACCACCGCAAAACGGTGCCTCCCAGCCCCAACCCCCCAGTCGGCGCAATAGGATACCATGGTCGATGGTATCAAAAGCCACTGAGAGGTCTAATAGGACTAGGATAGAGGAAAATCCTCTATCCCGCGCCCTCCAGAGATCATCAACCAACGCGACCAATGCCGTCTCGGTGCTGTGCCCGGGTCGGAAGCCGGACTGGCGCGGGTCTAGATAATCAACTTCCTCCAAGTGTCACGGAAACTGTTGAGCCACCACACACTCAACAGCCTTCACTAAAAAGTGAAGGTTGGAGATGGGACGATAGTTGTCTAATAATGCTGGATCCAGGGACGGCTTCTTGAGGAGGGGCCTTACTACTGCCTCTTTCAAGACGGCGGGCAAGGACCCCTCACTCAAAGATGCTTTGACAATGCCCTGGAGCCAGCCTCGTGTCGTCTCCCAAGATGCCAGCACAAGCCAGGAGGGACACGGGTCCAATAAACATGTGGTGGCCCTAAGTCTCTTTGACAACTTGTCCATATCCTCAGTAGTAACAAAATCAAACTCCTCCCATGATGGTGTCACAAGAACAGCCTCGGTACGCTCGACTGGGCCACTGTCGATGGAGGGTAACTCGCTCCGAATCCGAGTGATTTTCTCCTGCAGATAAATCCCAAATTCCTCTGCTCGACCCTGTAAAGGGGCTTCCCGCGGCCTCTGTTGAAGGAGGGAGTGGGTCACCCCAAACAGGGCGGCAGGGCGGTTATCTGCGGATGCAATAAGAGTGGCACAATACTCACGTTTGGCCACTCTTATCGCCACTAAGTAACTCCTAATATGGTCTCTCACTAGTGTTCGGTCGGCTTCGGAGTGAGATGATCTCCATCTGCTCTCTAGTGGCGTTTCATCTCCCTGAGCCCCTCGGTAAACCAAGGAGCCCAGGTGGTTCGTCGCCGCAAGAGAGGCCGCAAGGGCGCGACTCGGTCCAAGGCCCCCGTGGCCGCACTTAGCCATGCGGCCACTAGGTCCCCAGTCGAGTCGCGGGGCAAGTCCACAGGAATTGGCCCAAGCTCCCTTTGGAACCTTATCGGGTCCATCAGGAGCCTGGGGCGGAACCATATAGGAATGTCCAGTTCCGCCTCCCCTCAGTGAGGTGCAGAGATCGGAAAGTCGAGCCGAAGGAGAGCGTGATCTGTCCATGACAGGGGTGTGATGACTAGATCCCCTATTCTCAGATCACTACTCCACTGTCCCGAGACGAAGATTAGATCCAGGGTGTGTCCGCCCTCATGGGTAGGGCCTACAACTACCTGGGTCAGGTCCATGGCCGTCATGGAAGCCATGGTTTCGCCTGCTGACGGCAGGTTTCGCCTGCTGACGGCAGGTTAAAGTCCCCCATGACTAAAAGTCTGGGGGTCTCAACCGCCGCCTCGGCTATCACCTCTAGGAGCTCGGGCAGGGCTGTTGTTGCATAGCGAGGAGCCAGGTATACAACTAACATGCCCAACTGCCTCCCTAGGCCCCACTTCACAAGGAGGGACTCGCACCCGGTCGTCTGAGGGATCGTGGTCTCCTTTGGCTCAAGACCTTCCCTAACCATAATCGCCACCCCCCCACCCCTCCCTAGGGCCCTAGGCTGATGGAAGGCTCTGTATCCTGGTGGGCACATTTCTACGAGGGGATGTCCTCCCTCGTGGCCCAACCAGGTTTCCATAATACCTACCAGGTCCGGATCCCCCTCTGACACAAGGTCATGAATGACCTTGTCTTCTTTAATAGTAGAACACTTAGGGGAGAGCCAAATACCTAAGTATTTCACTTTTTTGGCTATCTGGATTCCTAATGTTTCTTCCAACTGCATCTTTTTGGTCATCACCAAATTTTTGGCTAAGATCTTAGTTTTTTCTTTATTTATTTTAAGCCCCGCTACCTTCCCATATGCCTCCAACTCTTGAAGTAAAATCGGCCTTGATTCCAAAGGATCCTCCAACACAAATATCAGGTCATCAGCAAAGGTTTGCAATTTATACTCCTCCGTTCTAATCCTTGGTCCTTTAATTCCTTGATTTCTTCTAATCACATTCAGTAATGGTTCAAGTGTTAAAATGAATAGTAACGGAGATAAGGGGCATCCTTGTCTAGTGCCTTTTCCTATATGTATCTTTTGGGACTCCTCACCATTAACAAGTATTTTCGCTACCTGTTTTGAGTATATAGTTTGAATTGCCTTGATAAACTTCTCGCCAAATTCCATCTTGCTTAGTTGTGCAAACAAAAAACTCCAGCTCACTCTGTCGAAAGCTTTTTGTGCATCCACAAAGACCAGAGCTGCCTCCCTATTGGAGTTACACTCATAATATTCCAAGATGTTTAATATAGTTCTCACATTATCTTTAAGTTTTCTATGAGGTAGGAAGCCACTCTGGTCTCCGTGGATGTACTCATTAAGAAAAAGTTTTAGTCTTTTTGCTAAAATTGCAGAAAATAATTTGTAGTCTGCATTAAGCAAGGAAATCGGCCTATAATTGCAAATCAGAGATGGATCTGTGTCTTCCTTTAATATTAGTGTCAGCCTTCGCTTGACTGCTTGCTTCGGCTGCCATTGAAATGGGGAGGGAGGGGCTGTCGGCATTGAACATTATGTGGGCTGGAGGAAGATGGAGCTAGGAGGTGATATCGTCAAGGCCAACGGTATCGCATTCCATTCTGATGACCACTGTGGACGTACTACCCATCTGACATCATGGACGATATTGCATTGGACACTATTGTGGGGGTCATGGGTTATTGGGGATGACTTATGCTTTGATATGTATGCTTCGCGCCCAAATTCCTCATTCCTTGCTTAACATTCGCTGCTGTCCTTTCTTATTCAGTAAAAGTAACCTTAATTCAATTCAATTTCAATTCAATTTATTCAATTTATATCCCGCCCTTCTCCGAGAGGACCCAGGGCGGCGCACAGGAATTTAAAACAATATACAAAATAGTACCAACTATAATTTAAAAAACTTATTAAATGACAAAACCTGCGCTAAAACCAAATTAAATCCCCCATTTAAATTGTAAACTATCCCTCCCCTCCTCCCTGGAACCCCCTAAAAGCCAATTAAGAATTTTGTTCAAACACCCCTAGAACTGCGTCCCGCCCACCTCTCTTGATACAGAATCCCTCATCAAGGTGTGCCCTCGTTGACGTGGAGGGCCATACCTGCGAGTAGGGGGACTCCCGCAGTAGAAAAGGTCTGCCTTAGAGTACTTCATGGTGAATGTCATAAATATGATATATATAAATATGTATAAATATATATAAAATATAAGGTCAGAGGAGTTGTTAGACAGGGCATTAAAATTCTAGATGTTATTGAATATTAAAATAGATGTTAAAGTATGTATAGTACAAGTTAAACTCAGGAGACGTCTAGACCGGCTCTAAAAAGTTCATAAATAGTTAATAAATTCATGAAAATCATGCATGGTTCAAAGATAGTTAATCATGGTTCATAAATAGTTAGTTTGTCATCGAAGGTGGGAGAGTTAGTTCATATGGATATATCAGACTGGGGGTAGAGGGTGGCTTTGGCCTTCCAGTTGTAAATTAGTCCCGGCCTGTAGTCCTCAAGGACTCCTCCAGTCCCACAATACCAGGAGTCTTAAGGGCCTCAGCTGAAGAGTTCTAAACATTGTGTTTAAGCGTGGTCTTTCTTGAGTAATGGAAGAAGCAGGCCTGACAATTAGTGTAATATAAGATTCAGACCATGAGACTGGCATTTGACCAAGAGACAACACTTCGTTACATACTTCAGTCAGGAATTTACCTAGGGTCTTGAAAAGAGCTTTATACAATTCTACCGGCAGTCCATCTGTGCCTGGGGTCTTCCCCCCTTTTTGTTCCCCTAAAACCAACTCTACCTCCTTCAGAGTAATCTTTGCATTTAATATTTCTTTGATAGCGAGGGGCACTTTCTTGGAGTCAGCTTTGTCTAAATAATCTCTGATATCCTGATCCTGTTCCTCCCCTGCTGTATATAAATTGGCAAAAAATTCTTGTATTATTTTCCCTTTCCCTTCCTTATCTGCAATACATCTTCTGGCTTGGTTTCTCAGGCTAATTATCCTATTTCTTTCCTGTTGCTTCTTCAACCTGTAAGTGAGCCATCTTCCAGCTTTGTTAGCATGTCCGAAATGCTTTTGTTTTGCCCATCTGATTTTGGTTGCCACTTCCTCCTGATCTAACAAATTTAACTGGTGTCGAACCATTTTTTCCCCTCCACTATCTTTGAGTCTCCTGGGTCCACTAGCAATTTTGCCTCTACCTTCTCCAGCTCTTGAGCCAACTTCCTTCGTTTTAATTTCTCAGCCTTCTCTTTCCCAATCATGTGAGATGTTACTAATCCTCTAATCACTGCCTTCGCCGTATCCCAAATAGTCTGGAGGCTAGTGTCTTCTTTCTTATAGGCTCCAAAGAAGAACTCCATCTCCTCCTTTAGTTTTTGGAGTAGATCTTTATCTTTTAATATCCCCGCATCCATCTTCTATCTCTTTGTTCTCCGCACTCCCCTCCATACTATCCTGAGTGGATTATGATCTGCCCAGTCATTAGCCCCTAACACTATATCTGATACCTGGTTTCCTAAAGTTCCTGGTTTCTCAGAAACATAGAACTACAAGAGAGTAAGCTGCATTATTTCCCCATTTTGAACTTATTGAGGCTAGAGGGAGGAGCTTTTGGCCGTGAGGAAGGAGGCAAGGAGAAACATAGAACTACAAGAGAGTAATCTGCATTATTTCCCCATTTTGAACTTCTTGAGGCTAGAGGGAGGAGCTTTTGGCCGTAAGGAGGGAGGCAAGGAGAAACAAAGAACTACAAGAGAGTAAGCTGCATTATTTCCCCATTTTGAACTTATTGAGGCTAGAGGGAGGAGCTTTTGGCCGTGAGGAAGGAGGCAAGGAGAAACATAGAACTGCAAGAGGGTAAGCTGCATTATTTCCCCATTTTGAACTTCTTGAGTTTAGAGGGAGGAGCTTTTGGCCGTGAGGAAGGAGGCAAGGAGAAACATAGAACTACAAGAGAGTAAGCTGCATTATTTCCCCATTTTGAACTTCTTGAGGCTAGAGGGAGGAGCTTTTGACCGAGAGAGGGGAGGCCAAGAAACACAGAGGTCTAACATATCTATAAAGCAAAAATAGAAATAATACATTCTAGATTTGTGCGCTTAAGACTGATTGTATTTTATTTCAAAATGACTGGCTTAGTTCAATGTAATAACTGTTTTGCACCTGTGTTCCGCAGTACTCTTTTCAAATTTGGATACTGTCCCCTTTGTAAACAAATTAATAGATTACATAGACACATTACCTATCTTAATCTGTAATTTGTGCTCTCCAGGCAGAAATTAAGTGTCCAATTCGGCCATTCCACCCTATGGAGATGCCACACTACCAGCCTCCTCTACCGCAAAGATCCCACAGAAGAAGAGCAGTCTGGACAACTGTGGGATCTGGCAGGGTGAGAGCTGTGAACCACAAACACAAAACTTTTGCTGTGTCCCAGCATAACAGATATAGCTCCCTTGCTGATCTTAATGGGGACACTAAAGTGACAGGTCAAGATAATAATGACGACTCAAATAAGCAGGGGATTGTGGTCCAAAGTGAAGAACTTACTTCAGAAATGCAAAAGTGTGAATCAGGTATCACGCATCAGTCACACAACAAGAGCATGGTACCCAAAAAGAGAAGTTACCTTCTGATTGGTGACTCAATCGTAAGGGATGTAAACTTAGGAAACGATATGGAGGTTTTGAAAGATGTCAGGTGTTTGCCGGGTGCTACAGCCAGCAGAGACAAGAGGCGTATTCTTAAGATAGTCAAGAATGCAAGTAAGGACTGTGAAGTTGACGCTATTATACATCTTGGCACAAATGATCTGTCCCAAAAAGATGAAGTTTCTGTGCAGAATGATTTCCGGAGTTTGGGGTACGAACTTAGTAGTACAGGTTGTAGGCTTAACTTCTCAGAGGTTATACCAATATACAAGGAACAAAAAGGAAAGGGCCAGCGCATAGCAGAGTTTAATGTGTGGCTAAAGGAGTGGTGTAAAAAGGAAGGCTTTGGTTTTATTAGTCATGATGCCTGCAGCTGGTCCAATGAAAAACTGTACAAAAGAGATGGTTTGCACCCATCCAAGAAAGGGACTGAGTTACTTGGCATTAAATTCACAGATTTCCTGGCTAAACATTTAAACTTAATAGTGGGGACAGAGAATCAATTGATAAAGAACATTTCTGTCCCCAGCAAACTAAAATTCATAGGGTTATCAGTGCATGTAACATAGATGTTTGTGCGGGTAATATTATCACCACTGCTGTCAAGCAAAACCAAACAATTAACAGTGAGTGCCATACCATGTGCATGAACCATACAAGTGGCAAAGAAATAGGGGCAAAGAGAACCATAGTCAGGCATAACACAGGATACGTAGACAGTAAACACAAGGTCAATCAAAATGGACTGAAATGTCTATACACTAATGCACAGAGTATGAGGAATAAACAGGGTGATTTAGAAATTCAAGTAAATGAGAGCAGATACGATATTGTTGCCATTACAGAAACTTGGTGGGATGAAACCCACAAATGCTAGAAGGATTTAAATTATTTAAAAGAAACAGACCAAATAAAAGAGGAGGTGGAGTTGCACTATATGTAAGAAATAATTACATCTCTACAGAAATAGAGCACAACAATGATGAGAACTATCTTAAATGTATCTGGGTCAATATTAAAGGTTATGGGGGGGAATGATATTGTCATAGGTCTATACTACAGGCCACCCAACCAAGCAGAGGAAGTGGATGAACTTTTTGCTAACCAGCTAACTAAGGTATGTAGGAAGCACACTACAGTAGTAATGGGGGATTTTAACTACCCTGACATCAATTGGGAAACAAACTCTGCACCAAGTGGAAGATCCAACAGGTTCCTAACAAACCTAGCAGACAACTTTGTTTCCCAAAAGGTAGAGAAGGGAACAAGAGGATCAGCCATATTGGACTTAATTCTCACTAACAGAGGGGAAATGATAGAAGGTGTAGAAGCTACAGGAACTTTGGGGGCAAGCGATCATGAAATACTGGAATTCAACATTATGCAAACAAAAGTAGTAGAACAAAGTCAAACTAGAGCCTTAGACTTTAAGAGAGCTAATTTCAATAAACTTAGAGAGAGCTTAGGAAGGATTCCATGGATGAGAATCCTCAAGGGGAAAACAACTCAAGAAGCTTGGGAAATTTTGAAAAATGAGATTATAAAAGCCCAGTCTAGCGCAATACCAATGAAGAAGAAAAATAACAGTTCCCAAAAGAAACCAGCATGGCTGCATAAAGAACTCTCTGACAAATTGAAAGACAAAAAGGATAAATATAAAAAGTGGAAAGAGGGGGACATAACTAAAGCAAAATATCAGCCTGTGAAGATGAAGTGAGGAAAGCTAAGGCTCGCAATGAAGAAAGGCTTGCCAAAAAAGTAAAAAATAACAAAAAAAGCTTCTTCCAACATATTAAAAACAAGAAAAAAGTTAAGGAAACAATTGGTCCACTGCTGGGAGAAAATGGCAAGAAGATGATAAGCAACAGGGAGAAAGCAGAACTATTTAACTCATTTTTTGCATCTGTCTTTACACAAAGGGATAAAACAGTCCAACCAATCAAAAACAGCACCACAAAAATCAGATTAGGAACACAAGTTGAAATAGGGAAGAAAATGGTAAGTGAGCATCTGTCTGCCCTGGACGAGTTCAAATCACCAGGACCGGATGGATTACACCCCAGGGTTCTGAAGGAACTGGCAGACAAGATCTCAGAGCCACTGAGCTATATCTTTCAGAGATCCTGGAGCACCGGGGAACTGCCAGAAGACTGGCAAAGAGCTGATGTGGTTCCCATCTTCAAAAAAGGGAAAAAATAGATCCAGGAAACTATAGACCCATCAGCCTGACCTCAATACCAGGGAAGATTCTGGAAAAGATAATTAAGCAACAAATAAGCGAATACCTAGAAGCAAACAAAGTAATAGCCAAAAGCCAACATGGATTTGTCAAAAACAGATCATGCCAGACTAATCTAATTGCATTCTTTGACAAAGTGACAAAATTAGTGGACCAGAGGAATGCTGTTGATATAATTTACTTTGACTTCAATAAGGCATTTGATAAAGTAGACCATAACCTACTATTAGATAAAGTAGAAAAATGTGGGTTAGACAGCATCACCATCAGATGGATTCACAACCGGCTGACCAACTGCACTCAACATGTGGTCCTCAATGGAACTGCATCTACATGGAAGGAAGTATGCAGTGGAGTACCCCAAGGCTCTGTTTTAGGCCCAGTACTCTTCAACATCTTCATTAATGATTTGGATGAGGGGATAAATGGGGAACTCATCAAATTTGCAGACGACACCAAACTGGCAGGAATAGCCAACACTCCAGAAGATAGGCTTAAGATACAGAAGGATCTTGACAAACTTGAACATTGGGCACTATCTAACAAAATGAAATTCAATTGTGAAAAAAGTAAGGTTCTACATTTAGGCAAGAAAAACAAACTGCACAGGTACAATATAGGTGGTACCTTGCTCAATAGTAGCAACTGTGAGAGGGATCTTGGAATCCTAGTGGACAACCATTTAAATATGAGCCAGCAGTGTGCAGCAGCTGCCAAAAAAGCCAACACAGTTCTAGGCTGCATAAACAGAGGGATAGAATCAAGATCACGTGAAGTGTTAATGCCACTGTATAGTGCCTTGGTAAGGCCACACCTGGAATACTGCATACAGTTTTGGTCACCACGATGTAGAAAAGACGTGAAGACTCTGGAAAGAGTGCAGAGAAGAGCAACCAAAATGATTAGGGGACTGGAGGCTAAAACATATGAAGAACGGTTGCAGGAACTGGGTATGTCAGTTTGATGAAGAGAAGGACCAGGGGAGACATGATAGCAGTGTTCTGATATCTCAGAGGGTGCCACTAAGAAGAGGGAGTCAAACTATTCTCCAAGGCACCTGAGGGCAGGACAAGAAGCAATGGGTGGAAACTAATCAAGGAGAGAAGCAACTTAGAACTAAGGAGAAATTTCCTGACAGTTAGAACAATTAACCTCAAGTTGCCTCCAGAAGTTGTGAATGCCCCAATCCTGGAAGTCTTTAAGAAGATGTTAGATAGACATTTGTCTGAAATGGGATAAGGTTCCTGCCCACGCAGGGGGTTGGACTAGAAGACCTCCAAGGTCCCTTCCAACTCTGCTATTGTATTGTATTGTATTGTATTGTATTGTATTGTATTGTATTGTATTGTATTGTATTGTATTGTATTGTATTGTATTGTATTGTAAATCTACTGCCATCCAAATCATATCAAGTCTGCTCCAAGAATGATGCCTGGGGGAGAAAAAAATGCACTGCTTATTTCCCGGATTCCTTTCTCTCCATACATCGCGTAACCCAAATTCCTCTCTAATTTGTTCACAAATTTTTGGTAGTAACTTCTTCCTTTTCCCAACTTTACCACTCTTTGGGATATAGTCCAAATTTTGGTCTACTATGGCATTAAAGTCCCCAAGCAGGCAAATATGGTCATAATTTACCTCTGTTAACTTCTGATACAGCTTTTTGTAGAAATTTCCTTGATTTCCATTTGGTGCATAGATTCCAGCCAATAAACATCTCCTTTGATCCATCATTACCTCCACCATCAACACTCTTCCCTCCTTTCCTGCATAAATTAATCTAGATTCTAAATGGTCTTTTATATATATTGCCACCCCTTTCTTTTTCTGATCTGCCAATGCGACATACAGACTGCCCAATCTTTTACACTCCAGTAATGTTTTCTGATGGCCCTTAATATGAACCTCCTGTAAGCATATAATATCACAATTTTCTTTGACCAGCCGATCAAAGACCCTCTTTCTCTTAAGTGGGTTATTTAAACCGTTGATATTAACTGATAACAAAGATATCTCTACCCCTTCTTCCACCATCTTCTTTGCTACTTACTTGCCCGCTGCACTCTTTTTGGACTGTCAGGTTTCTCTCTAAGGTGGAAGTTCCTTTCCCCCTTCAGGTCCTCCTTTCCTCTTCCCCTCCGTTTGCTCCTTAAGAGCCTCATCGTCCTGTGAATCTTCTAGACTTCTGCTCTCCGATTCACCCTCTGTCTCTGAATCTTTCCCACTGAAATGGAGCTCATAGAAGTCCCGGGGAGCTCTCAGATTCTCAATTTTAACCTTTCTGTCTTTCCAAGTTGCCAATAGGCCTTCTAGTAGTAACCATCTATATGGAATGGCATTTTTCCTCAAGTGTACCATCAAGAACTGGTACTCCCTCTGTTGGGTGTTGCATTAGTGGATAGTGGAAAAGTCATTCAGGAAATATTAGAAAAAATGGTAAAAATTGCTCATGTGCCTGTACAAACATGGCATGGTCTAAATTTGAAAGAAATGTTTGGTTCATGGTTTCCAAAATTACCCGGTTTGCAAGCTATTGTAGCTTTAATTAGTATGATTGCTTTAGGATGTATTGTTTTACCTTGTGTTTTGCCTATTTTTGCTCGTGCAATTTCTAATAGCTTATCTTTGTTTGCTGAGAAACGAGCTATAGCTCACATCAATGCTTTGTGGGAACAGAAGTATGCTCCTGAGCCCCAGGGAGACCCCCTGGAGAAGAAACCGTTAACCTTGGGCAGTGACGAGGAGGAAGAGGTAATTTTCAAACACCGAATAAAACCCCCCCTCAGGCTGCTGTATGTTGACGAAGACCATCATTTTTGAAAAAAATATAAACAGAGGAGATGTTGCATTATGACACTGCATCACGTGCTAAGCATTTCTGTTAGTGTAGACTGGTTCTGACCGGTTGGACATAAACAAGGAAGCTGGCATGGAAAGTTACTAGCACACCCTCTGACATTCAACACCTTGGAGAAAAGTTCCCACCTTCTTGCAACGTGCTATCAACAAAGAGCACATGACGCCTATTCTATTGTGTGAATTTCCTTTTATGGTCATGATTTATGCATTGTTTACATGACGTTGCATGCCTTAACCCTGCCTTCTGATAAAGTTAATAAAAAGGCCTGCGGACCTTTGTTCGTTGCGCAGTCCCATTCCGTTCAAAGAAGATCCTGGTGTCGTGGTCTTTTTTCCCTATCCGTGGGCCCGCCTGCCTGATAACGGCGTGAAAGTTATCACTTCACTAGGGATTTGTTTTAGGATCACTATTTGCTGGCCTTTATACATCACTGATCAGTCTCTTGCTTTCCTATATACTTCCTCCCATAGGGCCTTCTTACAGAATCGAATATGTATTTCTCGGGGCAGGTTGTGGCATTTTGCATATCCCGTGAACACCCTATAAGCCACATCCATATCTTTCATAAATGACTCCTCTCTTTCCAAAATTTCAGCTAATATATCTCCAACAATATTCCCCACTCGCTCTTCCTTATCTTCCATTACATTCTGCATTCTTAGAAAGAAGGAGGAACGTTCCATTTTCAAAAAAATAATTTCATCTTCCATATTTCTCATAATTGAAACCTGTTCACGCTCCAGGCCCTCCAAGCATCCCTCACATCTATTGGTTCGTACTTCCACCTCCAAGAGTCTCTTCTCCTGTTTAACTAATACCTCTCGAACTTCTTTTATTTGTTCTTTTAATGTTCTGCTATCTCCTCTTACAAGCCCCATTTCTGAACCTAAATTCATCATATTCACCGACAAATCTTCAAAATTCTTCATCATTGCCTCTTGCATCGCCTGCATCATTCCCTGGAGAGTCTGCAAAGAGGAAGGCTTCCCTGCAGTAGTCATATCTTCTGAAGATTTAGATGGCATTGAAGAGGACAACACTGGAGATGATGCTGATGGGGGCTGCAAATTTTTCTTACTCCTTTTAATCGCAGTAGTAGTTGATGTATTAGCCATCTCTCCTTGAGGTGCTCCTTGGGTTTTGTTAGGAGACCAAAGCTTCTTCCACACCAGCATACAAACTATGCCCTCTCCAGTCTTCTCAATTTACTTGGCCAGTCTCTTCCCTGAATTTCCTTCTGCGATTTTAAGGCCCGTCACTAGGTGGAGCTAACTGACTACAGTGATCCCTCGTTTTTCGCGGCCTCGTTTTTCGCAGCTTCAGTCCTTCGTGGATTTTTCAAAAATACAATGATCCCTCATTTTTCGCGGGTAATCGGGACCGGACCCTTCCGCGAAAGCCGAAAAACCACGAAGTAGGATTCACTATGAATTTTCGCCGTTAGGAATTCGCCGCTATGAATTTTCGGGTACAAGAATGTTTTAAATATGTAAACAGTATGTAAACAGTATGTAAACAGTACTTTATTCATACTTCACTCATTTAAGACAAAAAATTACAACAGTACAGTATGTATACGTATAGAGTAACAATGTCGCACCGGAAACCAATCACGCGGCTTTAAGAGCGCCGATAAATACACGCGTACTCGCATTGGTCGATTTTTGTTGGCATTTTTTTTAAAGAATACAGTGATCCCTCGTTTTTCGCGGCCTCATTTTTCGCGGCTTCAGTCCTTCGCGGATTTTTCAAAAATATTCTTTAAAAAAAAATTCCAACAAAAATCGACCAATGCGAGTACGCGTGTATTTATCAGTGCTCTTAAAGCCGTGTGATTGGTTTCCGGTGCAACATTGTTAATTACAGTAGGCCCTTATAATGCCGCCTAAGTGCTGTGTCCCTGTGAAAGCTGCCTCCGGGGCGCCCAAGAGGAAGAAGATGATGATGACCATCGCCGAAAAAGTAAAACTTTTAGATATGATCAAAGAGGGCAGAAGTTATGCATCTGTGGCACGCCATTACAGGGTGAATGAATCTACAGTGCGGTACATCAAGAAAGAGGAAGCAAACATCCTCAAAACTGCTTCAATAACCTTTAATAAAGAAGCGAAACGTGTGTTAACTCCGCGTAATAACAGAATTGTGAAAATGGAAGCTGCACTGGCAATGTGGATTGCTGATTGCGGGAAAAAGACAGTTAGTTTGGACTCTAATATGATCAGGACAAAGGCTAAAGCTCTCTACGACCAAATATTACCCGATGACGACAATGAAGAGGCTGAAGAAGGTGCTGAACCTCAAGCCAGTACTAGCGCTGCCAGGAGTGATTCGGCTCCTCAAGGACCTGGCTTTTCAGCCAGCAAAGGCTGGTTCGAAAAATTTCAAAAAAGATACGGCATCATAAACGTGCCGCTGTATGGTGAGGCTTCCTCTGCTGACAACGCTGCTGCTTGTCGTTATGTGGAGGAAAAGTTTCCTAACATCATCAGTGAGGGAGGCTATCTCCCTGAACAAGTTTTTAACATGGATGAAACAGGCCTTTTTTGGAAGCGGATGCCTTCGCGTACATTCCTCTTCAAGGACGAAGTGAAGAGACCAGGCTTCAAGGCTCACAAAGACCGTGTGACTGTCATCATGGCTGGCAATGCTGCAGGTTTTCTGCTTAAGCCAGCCCTGATTCATAAAGCCAAAAAACCACGGGCATTAAAAAACAAAAATATGGCTCTGTTGCCTGTGTTCTGGATGCATAACTCCAAGGCTTGGATGACGAAAGCTTTGACCCTTGAATGGTTCCATTATTGCGTCATTCCCCAGGTGCAGCTGTATCTGGCTGAAAAGGGCCTCCCCTTTAAGGTCCTTCTCCTGATGGACTGTGCAGGAGGCCATGCAGCGGACCTGCAATATGACGGTGTGCAGATAGAGTTTCTACCCCCGAACACTACATCTCTAATTCAGCCGATGGATCAAGGTGTTATTCGTGCCTTTAAGGCACTCTACACTCGCTCCACGATGGAGGGCCTCATCTCAGCAGTTGACGATGCCAATGACAAATTCACCTTGAAAACATACTGGCGCAGTTACAACATTGCCTCATGTTTGTTTAATATTCAGCAAGCATTAAAGGACATGGAGAGTAGGACCATAAAATCTAGCTGGAAGAAATTATGGCCGAACGTGGTGCACGACTATCCAGGCTTCAGTCCTGAAGAAGTTCATCACTCAGCAGTGGAGAAGGCGGTGAGGCTGGCTCACATTATAAGGAATGAAGGATTTGTCGACATGACGGAAGAAGACATCATCAGCGCCCTTATCGATTGCCACTCAGACCCACTGACCGATGAAGACCTCCTTGAGATGACAAAGTCAGCAAGTGAGGAAGAAAGCGAAGAGGAAGACGAAGAAGAAACTGAAAAGCGTGGTCTTACCCTGGAGAATCTGCAACAATTGTGCAACATAGCAAGAGCGATCCAACAATTTGCACAAGACATTGACGACAATATGGTTCGAGCTGCCGAGTTCAGCAATCGCATTGACGGAGTTATGTCCTTGTACAGGGGAATTTTGACGGAAAAGAAAAAACAAAGACAACAACTACCCATCATCATGTTTTTCTCCAAGGTAAAGCCCCCGGCTCTACCGTCAGCGCCTCCAGCAGAAGAGTCTCCGAGTGAGCCCAAAGCTTCTATGAGTCAAGTGAGAGCCTCTCCTCCGCCACCAACACAAGACTCTTCGCCTCTCTCAGAAAGCAATGTTGATTAATGTTTATTACTGTAATGTTTACAGTATTACTGTTTATTACTGTATAAGGTTTTGTAATTACAAAGTGGCCTTGTTAATTTGCACTGACACGTTTAAGTAAATACAGTACGTATTACTCTATACGTATACATACTGTACTGTTGCAATTTTTTGTCTTAAATGAGTGAAGTATGAATAAAGTACTGTTTACATACTGTTTACATATTTAAAACATTCTTGTACCCGAAAATTCATAGCGGCGAATTCCTAACGGCGAAAATTCATAGTGAATCCTACTTCGCGGTTTTTCGGCTTTCGCGGAAGGGTCCGGTCCCGATTACCCGCGAAATATGAGGGATCACTGTATATGAGAGTAACAGCTCCGCGGTGAAAGGGAAAGAAACAATTTAAGCTATAGAGCAAAGTGTGAGGCAGCCGAATTCAAATCGAATTGAAAGCTGATAGATCTTGATCTTTATCTCTGATTCCAAAGGAGAGAGGGTGATAGCAAAGACACAGGAGGTCTAAAAAGGGACACACTCACACACACCCATCTAAATGTTCCAGAGTCTATTCAAAGTCCAAGCAAAGCCTCAAATGAGAACAGCAGGAATAGCGGGAATCCACTTTTTTTTAGCCGCTTGTCCAGCGAGGCTACTTTGCCTCACAATTTGATCCCGTACTCCACATTTAACGCCCACACTTCCTCATGCTCCTCACCTCCAAAAGCTGTAAATCCTTAGTTTAGATCGTCCTTTTTTTTTTTTTACTCTCTGCAATCAGGCTTCCTTCCCAAAACGGTGAGTCACTGCTTCGGGGCTGCCATGTTCGGTGCCCTCTCCTTGCCTTCAGAGAATGAATGAGGATCTAGCCTTCAGCGTATGGGATCGCCACTTCCACACACGCCTCAGCACTCCTCTTTCTCCCCGCTCCCTCCGAGAGCAGTTTCGGCAGAAAAAAGAAAAAACGAAAAGCCGTCTGAAGCAAGGAAAAGGGAGGACAGGGAGAGAGATATTCCCAAACCCATCTTTCCCTTTGTGCTGATGTCACCGGAAGCCTTCCCTCCCCATTCCTGAACCTTCCTTCCTACCATCAAACAGAAAGGTAGGCCTCTTTCCTGCTGTGGCTGGGCCTGAACAGTTATCTGGTGCCGTTCCTACAGTTATGATATTATCATCCTTGAATCAATAATGGCTCAGCACTGAGAATCAACCCAGGCACCTACCATCACTAATGATGAGGAGAAACAAACAAAAATCCACTTTGGATCTTTCGTTGCACGGGTCAACAAGGACCACGTCAGATGCTATGGCTCCTGGACATCTGTCAAAAAATGGGCTACAGGGCTCAGTTGTTACTGCCAGGGAACCAGGGCGTGCAACTGCAAACCGACTGGAACCAAAGCGCAAAACTTGGACAACTGAAGAAAATAAAACAAAAGGAATACATCAGGAGGGTCTGAAAAATATTAAAATCAAAGCTGATTGTCGGAAACATAATTAAAGCCATTAATACATGGGCAGTTCCAGTGATACGCTATCCAGCTGGAATCATCAACTGGACTCTGGCTGAACTGGAAAACCTGGACCGGAACACGCAAACCTTTGAATATAACCATGCTTTACATCCATGAAGTGACATTGACAGGTTGTACCTGCCAAGAAAAATAGGGGGTAGGGGGCTATTGCAAATCCATCAAATTGTAGAAGAAGAAAAGCGAAGTTTGAATGATTATGTGAACCAAAGTACAGAAAAATTGCTGCAGGCTGTAAAAATGGAGAACAGCATAAAAATAACAGAAACAAAGGCAGAATATAAGGAAAAACAGCTGGATGACAAATTAAATAGATGGAAGACCAAGGCTTTGCATGGACAGCACTTGAAAAACATTGAAGGAAAATGTGATGACAACTTGACATGGACACGGCTTAAGATGGGAACTATCAAGAAAGAAACAGAAGGTTTAATACTGGCCGCTCAAGAACAAGCACTACAAACTAATGCCATGAAAGCGAAGATTCAAAAATCCACTGACAACCCAAACTGCCGACTTTGCAATAACAAAGTCGAAACTGTTTCACATTTAATATGTGAATGCAGCAAAATCGCACAAACTGATTACAAAGCTAGACATGACCGAGTTGCTAAATTAATCCACTGGTCATTATGTAAAAAATATGGTTTACCTGTATCCAGAAAGTCATGGGAACACAAAGTGGAAAAGGTTATTCAGAATGAGAGGGTGAAGATCTTGTGGGACTTTCGAATACAAACAGACCATAATTTGGAGCACAACACACCAGATATCATGGTTGTAGAGGGCCGAAGTGTACAGTTCATTGATATTGCTGTTCCTGGAGATGCCAGAGTCGAAGAAAAAGAACCAGAAAAAATCATGAAATATCGTGAACTGGCCATCGAAACCACACAGCTATGGATGAAGCATGTCACAGTGACACCCATTGTCATCGGGGCACTTGGCACCATGTCCAAGAATTTTAATAAATATCTCAGCAAATTGCAGCTGCCTGCAATAACACCAGCGGAACTGCAAAAAATGGTGCTACTTGGCCCACGTTATATTCTACGAAGATACTTGGTTGATACCTAGGATGCTGGCAGCAAACTGTATCAACAATTAGCACCAGTCAATAGTATTTGTAATATGCATTTTTAAATGTTCAGTTGGCTGAGTTTCATGTTTTATGAATAAAGTAAATAATAATAATAATAATAATCTTTGTCATTGTACTAAAATTACAATGAAATTGGTTGATATGAACCTTGGTTGACTATGGAGGAGATGTATGAAAATATTTTGTAACCAACTGATACACTTTCTACAGCATGTAAGATGGAGAATTTTTGTGTTGTGTTTAAAATTAAAATCAAAAAAATATTTGGAAAAAAAGAAGATGGAAGACCCTGGTTGGTTCTTATGAATGTCAAAGTTACAGTAGCTACCTTCTGATAACTGGAAACACCAAAATAAGATAGGCCACAGACCAGGTGGCAGTGATTTGTCAACATGGCTTTACACTCGGAAGAGAATACTTCAGAAAACCAGAATAATAATCCTGAATTTTTATTTGGATAAGGTAGGTTCTTTGAGGAACCTGACAGACTCCATCTTGAATATTTTGACCTGCGAGTGAGCCTTTCTGGAAAATCACAGGCTGGAGCAGAATCAGAAGGTTATAGTGACCTGATGAGAAAATAGCCTGTTCCCTCCCTTTAGACTTCCTCTGTAACAGGAAGTAACAGGAAGTGTTTTGCAGGAAGCCGGTAATGATCTTATTGTTAAAGTTCTGGGAATGGGTTTGGAAAGTCCTTTGGGGTTTCTGAACACGTGTGTTGGTTCCATGTACTTTTCACATTGTGGGAGACAAGGTATTCCTTGCATGCAATGTTGTTTTGTTCATAATGTATGTAATACGCAGTTTCGGGTATAAGAAGTGGAACTCTATACATGGAGAGCATTCTCTTTCCGTTAGAGAATCCACTAGCGCTGGCGTGTATGTAAATAAACTGCTGTTTCCTTTTGCTATAAGCCTTCGTGAGTATTTTTATATGCTGAAGAAAATATCTGGGATATTTTTCTCACAATTTGGGGGCCTTGTGCCAGGATTTTAAGGACTTCTGTGCCGGGGAGGAGGTCTGACATACCTTTGGAGGCCGGCCTCACTTCCATTTTGAAGTGTTCTGAAGGTGGGTGTCAGAATTCCTCTCTGGGGAGATTGCTCCTGCGGAGGCTTTGGCAATGGACCAGCATGAGCCGATCTTGAGAGTGATGCGTCTGACCCAGGTAATGTATGCAAAGGGATGCATATGAATGATTGGGTGGCTGAATACCTGTCTTGTGTCGGTGATGTGTGGTTTGGGCTGTTCTCCAGCTTGGCTGGAGGATATGCAGATGAATGCTTCAAAAAGGTATTGTGCTTTAAGCTCTCGTGTATGTTATGGGGCCCATTTAGTTAAGGATCCTATGTCCCTTTTCCCCCTCTTATAGAAGGGTGGGGGTACTGAGTAATATTATGATATTGCTGCAGGGATACACTGAGGTTTGGCTGGAATTCAGGTTCCTAAAGCCAAGTCAGATGAATGCCTAGATTAAGGTGTTTGAAGACGACATCTCCTGGGGGGATGGTCCAGTGTTGAAAGGGACGAGACTTCGCAAAGTGTTTATTACAGCTATTAGACTATTTGGGGTGAAGTCAAATTCATCTAAAAATGAATAAGTCTTTGTTTTCAATAATGTGCATCACAATAATGTGATGTGGTTGTTGTTAATTGTGTTCAGAATGCATTTTTGTGCTTGAAGTTATGATATGTGTAATCTGCTGGCAGATAACAGACTAGGTACATTCCTTGTCTTATGATTAGAATTGTGATGCCTGCCAGTTTTCTGTTATGTGTAGAATCAGCCTATGGGGTGTTGATGATTTGATTTGGAGTAGTTTGTTTGTTAGTTTGTTAGTTTGTGAGTTTACAGGAACAATTGGAGAAGTGATTTTGGGACGTGTAAATATGGTTGGTCTGCTGATATATTGTGGGGAGGTTGTTATTGTAATAATAATGATGATAGTTGGTGTTGGGAAGACCAAGAATCTGAGAAGAGATCTCTTGATGGTGAGAGATGGCTGTGAGTTCAAAAAGTTTTGTTTTAAATGCTTTGTTAAAGTTTGTTTTTTCCCCCCTTCCCTCTCATGCGTTTCTTTGTTTCCTCCTTTGGACGCTGTGGAGCGGGAGGAGGGGGGGTGACTGAGGGGGATGGGGGGGCAGTCGAGTAGGCTGTCTGTTTACACATTTTTTCCTCTCTTTGTTTGAGGGAGAGAGGGGGGTCAAGGGGGGCTGAACAGCTAAATGGTTTGTTGAATAGCAATTTTGATTTGTTTTTCCTGGAACTTTTAAGGTGTTTAAGTTTAAACAGTTTAAACAGTTTAAAAGTTTAAAAAGCTTCTAAATTTTAAAAGTGGAGATTCTAAAGGTTGGAGTGGAGATTAGAGATATCTCATTTAAGTTTTTTTTGTTACCTTTTGGGGGCAGTTAGTTTAACACCCTCATTTATGTTTTTAAAACTGAGCATTTTTGAATGCTGACGTTTTAAAATTTGACATGCAATGCTGAAATTTGAAGTTCTGCTCAACAGGGAGGCATGTGCTAGTAACCTCTGCCTCCATCATATATATATCTATATGAAGCATTGATGTGACACCGCTTTAGGATCAAGTATTGTTAGATCTGAAGAAGGATTCCGACCCAGGCTTAGTCAAACAGCAACATTTATTAAGAAACTAAATACAAGCACACAAGAATCATAACAGGCTGAGGTTTCTTGCCTGACATCAGTTTATATAGGCTGTCAGGCGGGAAAACCCTCAGCTCGGTAACTGCAACATTGTTTCACTTCTCCAGACAGAATCCGGCCAGCCGCGTCTTAGCCAATCAGACGCGGCTGTCGGCTCCATTCCGGAATGCGGTAATTTAAAGTTCACCAGACTTACTGGCACGGTCATAAGTCTGAGGATTTAACAAGTATCTCTACTACCCATAGATTATACTGCCTTCATGGAAGCCCAGTGGCAGTTACAGAAGTGATGACTGGGTTCTGATTACATTTTTGGCGGAGATGACGTTGTGGCCAGTGTGAGGAGGCCTGTTTCAAGTACTGAATTGGCTTTGTGAACAAGAGGGTCCACTACCCTAGAGGGAAGAGGCCAGTGGAGGCTCCCTAGAGATGAACTGATTTACCCTTGAAGCAAGCTTCTTGGATACCAGCGTTAGCTTTGCTTATGGAACATTGGGAGTGGGAATTGCTTATTGCACTTCTAATTGCTTGTTGGCTGGGGGTAATAAATTTCGTTATCGTGCTTTGCTTTTGCTCAGAAAAGAATTGGCAGAGTGGTTGATATCTATGGTATGTCCAATGAATGTATAGCCAGCACAGACCCTGGAAGTTTAAGGGGAAGGTGCATATATACCTTAAACGAGGAAGAGGCCTAGTTCATTGGGACAATTAAATTCACAATGATTATCTTGTTGGATGATTATCAGGTAAGAATGAAGTCTGTTTAAATACTGCTGTTCCATTCTGAGCCTGATAATGTAGATTCACAAGTGTAGACACAATTATCTCTCATTGAAATCACTGATGATGATGCTATTTACATCGGATTGACCTTTGCGGAAGGTGTGCCAAGGAGCAGCTGAACCTAACATCATTACAAGAAATGCTGAGCTATATTATAAGATGGATCCATATATGAGCAATGCACAGAGCTGTATAGAAATTGTACCCTTTCCTAGGGAAGATTTAAAACCATTGAGGAAGCCTTATTTTTCCTTATAATGAAGTCAAAGCTCACTTGAAGCTTATGGTTCTGTGTGGGGGTCTAGGCCTAATGGATTTGCTTATGTGTGAAAGGGAAGATATGCAATTGGGTACATTAAATTGCTTTCCTATACTTGAAAACCTAGGTAGGCGAAGGAGAAATGCAGTTGGGCCTTTGAAGCCTGGAAATGATAAGGCTATATTGATAGATCCAAGCAAAAAGGAAGTGACTGTCCTTTTTGGATTTAATGCAAATTAAGCTTTTTTGTGTGAAAGAAGAGACTACAGTCTCTAATAGACTGGCAATATGTTTGGTGGGAGTACCAATGCCGGGAAAATTTTTGCTTGATGAATGGAAAGTATTATTGAGTCCATTAATTGTACTTTTTCACATATAATTACCCTTTTTGGAAATCCAGATAAGTCCACTAAGTGGACTTGGCAGAGGCAAACTTGTGACAGGGTTGAAAACAGTGTTACCTGCTTATGATTGCATTTCTTGCACACATCCTGACAAAGACAGGATGTCAAGCTCCCAAGAGAAACTTCAAAAGATTCACGGCCTCACGTAAAAGTTCAAAGCAATGTCCGTTTATTGAATGTAACATCATGGCGAGCCTCGTTTGGAGCCAGAACTGGCAATAATTGGATGGCTTCTGCCCTTTACCCCCTTATGCCCCCTCCCCTCTGCTTGTCATCAATCACGTTCCCCAATTACATTTAAACTAATTGCATGCATGCGCAGTCACAGGCTGTCTTGAGAATCCTTTCCTGCCACAGGAATGTCAAGAATTTTCAGTTCGTTAAGGCCAACAGATAAGGCCCATGGCAACATCGGGATGTTGACACCCGGCTCCCCTTACTTCTCGAAAGCAACCTATGGGAAACAAAACAATCTAAATGCAGGTATATGACTTAGGGATGCGTCCCCCTCCCCCCCAGCTTGCTTGGGTTTTCTGCATGGAATTTTGCTATAAGGCGGTCAGCTTGGATGTTTCTATGTTTCACCCACGATGCTTCCGATAGGGGATAACCCTTCCACTTGATTAGGTATTGGAGTTGTCTTCTGTGCCACCTCGAATCAAGAATTTGTTGGACTTCATAATGGGTTTGGCCCCCTATGACCACAGGGCCTGGGGGTGCACGGGGCAGTGGTCTCAGAGTGGAACCGATCACAGGTTTCAAAAGGCTACTATGAAACGATTGGTGTGTCTTCCCCAGCAATCGAGGCAGTTTCAATATCACTGTGACTGGGTTGATGATTTTTATTATGGGGAATGGCCCCACAAATTTTGGCCCCAGTTTTTTGCTGGGCAGTCTTAGTCTCAAGTATTTTGTGGAGAGGTAAACCTTCTCTCTTACCTGGAATGGCCGTTGCAGAGCCCGGTGTTTATCTGCCTGTTTCTTGTAGGTTTGTGTCACTTTGGCTAGAGCTTTCTTGACATTTTCCCAAGCTGCTTTCAGCATCGACATCCAATCAGTCAAGCTGACTGAGGAGGGGGGTCTCTTGGATAATCAGGCATTGGGACGAAGTCCATGCTGCTCACTACTTTGAACGGTGTGAGTCCTGTGCTGCTGTGAACAGCATTATTGTATGCAACCTCAGCGAAAGATAAAAGGTCTGCCCAATTAGACTGCTGATAGTTCACGTAGCACCGCAGGTACTGCTCTATCATGGCGTTCAGTCTTTCTGCTGCCCCATTAGTGCTCGGATGAAAAGCTGAACTAAGACCCTGAGATGATCCAATGGACCGCAGGAACTCCCTCCAAAATTTAGCCGTGAACTGGACCCCTCTGTCTGAGATGATTCTTCGAGGTACTCCATGCAGTCGGTAGATATGCTTCACAAACAGTTTAGCCAGTTTGTGAGCCGAGGGTAGTCCGCTACAGGGAATGAAGTGTGCCTGCTTGGAGAACAGGTCTATTACAGTCCAAATCACTGTGTTCTCCCCACTTTTTGGCAACTCTACTATAAAGTCCATTGCAATCTCTTCCCATGGCCTCGTTGGTTCTGCCACTGTTTGCAGTAGTCCCGGGGGTTTTCCTGGTCGTGTTTTCATTGTAGCACAGACTGTGCAACTTTTTAATAGCTATCCACATCTTTCTTCATTCTGGGCCACCAGAATTGCCTCCGGGCTAGGTGTAAAGTCTTTAGGAACCCCAAATGGCCTGCCAATTTGGCGTCGTGGCTCCTCTGGAGAACTAGGATACGTAGAGATTCTGGAACGTAGAGTTTAGTCCCCTTCCAGGCGAGGTCATCCCTCTTCATCAAGATGTGTTGGTTGTTTTGGAACCAAGGGTCTGTTAGCAGCTCAGTTTTGAGTCTTGTGGTTAGATCGCTTGTGGTTTCACTCCGTGGGTCACGTTGTTGCCGCCTGGTGGTTACTTGGGCAGCTGGTTGAGTAGAAGGAATAATGGCGTCCACTATGTGCTCCTGTTCGCATTTGTACTGAGGCATGCGGGAGAGGGCATCAGCTAGAAAGTTCCTCTGCCCTGAAATGTGCTTTAGTACAAAGTCGAAACGGTTGAAGTATTGAGCCCATCGGACTTGTTTGGGTGATAGTTTCCGTGGGGTTCTGAGAGCTTCCAGATTTTTGTGGTTGGTCCAAACTTCAAACGGTTTCTGGCTCCCTTCTAGCAGGTGTCTCCAGGTTAGTAGTGCCCATCGCACTGCAAAAGCCTCCTTTTCCCATGCGGCCCATCGTCTCTCCGTGTCTGTGAGTTTGCGGGAGGTATAGGCACAGGGTTGCAAATTTCCTTGGTTGTTTCTTTGGAAATTCTCCTACGGCCATGTCGCTGGCATCTGCCTGGATCACGAAAGGTTGCTCAGGGTCAGGATGCTTCAGTACCGGCTCCTTTGCAAACATTTCTTTCAATGTTTCGAATGCCTCCTGGCAGGTTAGGCTCCACTGTAGGGGTTGTCCCGGACGAGGTTTCGTTCCTGGGCTCCCTGTCTTCAGGAGGTCTGTCAGGGGTTTGGCAATCTTCGCAAAGGAGGGAATGAACTGCCTGTAGAACTTTGCGAACCCTAGGAAACTTTATAGCTGTCTGCGAGTGCGAGGGGGTTGCCAGCTTAGGATGGCTTGCACTTTAGCTGGGTCCATCTCTATTCCCTCATTTGACACTCGGTAGCCTAGGTAGTCTAGTCGCTCATGGTGGAATTCACATTTTGATAGTTTGACATACAGGTTGGCTGCCAGAAGTTTTTCCAGTACTTGGCGGACCAGGGGTATGTGGTCATCGACGGTCTCAGTGTAAATAAGGATGTCATCTAGAAAAACAAGGACTCCCTTGTAGAGGTGCTCATGCAGTACCTCATTTATTAACTGCATGAACACTGCTGGGGCTCCCTGTAATCCAAAAGGCATCACTTTGAATTGGAAGCTTCCTAAAGGGCAGTTGAATGCTGTTTTCCATTCATCTCCTTCTCTGATCCGTATTCGGTAGTATGCTTCTCTGAGGTCTAATTTGGTAAAGACTTTTCCCTTGGCCAAGTGAGACAGCATATCTTTCATGAGGGGAAGCGGGTATAGGTTGTGTACGCACACCCCATTTATCCCTCGAAAGTCTACGACCAGGCGCATAGTTCCATCTTTTTTCTCTTTGAAAAAGACTGGTGCCGCAATCCGTGGCTTGGCTGGCTCGATGAACCCTCTTGCTAGGTTTCTATCTATGTATTCACGCATTTCTTGCATCTCTCGAGGCGTCATGGCATACAGCTTGGGTTTGAGTAGTTTTGCCCCAGGGATGATTTCAATGGCACAATCTGTTTCGCGGTGGGAGGGCATGATGTCGCATTCTGTCTCACTGAACACTTTTGCGAGGTCCTGGTATTCCACTGGAATCAGTTCAGCCTCTGGGGGTTTGTCAGATGTGGTTCCCAGTTGTTCTCGTGGGCTCTCTTGGGGGGCTCCCAATGTGAGTGGTATTTCTGCTTGCTCATGAGGGAGGGGTTGAGGACCCGGTGATATCCTAAGTCTGCGGGTGCCCCCTTGCCACCAGATGATTGGTCCCCACTTGTCTAACCAGGAAAGTCCAAGTATAACTGCCTCTGTCATTTTGGGGGCTATTATGAATCGAATTATTTCCCAGTGATCTGCCAATTCTAGTCTCACTGGTTCAATTAGGTGAGTGGCATAGGCTCCGCCCATTAGGGATCCATCAACCTGCTCGAATCGAATCGGGTGGGCCAATCTTTTCACTCTGATCCCCAGTTTCTGAACTGTGGTTAAGTTGACCAAGCACCTAGTGCAGCCTGAGTCTACAAGGGCCTGAAAATCCCCGTTTTCCAGTTTTTCGGGTTGTTGGGAAAAGGAAAGGGTAAATTGATTCACTCACCATTGGGTCGTTTTCTCCCTTGTCCTCGCTGTCATAGGGTTCGATTGACTGGTCATCATTGCCTGGGGTTTCACCACTTTCGCCTGGGAGGGAGGAGACCCCTGCAGCTTGAAGGGCCCTCCTGGAAGTGTTGATAGCCCGTCGGGGCCCTCGTTCTTGTCGGGCCCTGGGTGGTAGGTCTGGCCTTGGTTTCGGGATGGGGATGGGCATGCAGCTACCATGTGGCCCATCCCTCCGCATCTGTAACACCTCATGGAAGTTCGAGGGAGGGCTGGTCTCAGGTCTCGCTCTGGTGCCATTTCTTTCTTTTGGCGGGATGGTTTCAGATTAGGTTGACCCCTCTCCTTTGTGTCTGGTTCCTTTTTGTGTCGTTGGCACGTAGTCCACTGTTGACTTTTGTTGCCACTCGGAACCACTCAGAGAGTTGGTTTGGGATGTCACAATATGCAGTTACTTGGGCAATACGTTTATCCAGGCTTATTCTGAAAAAATGCACCAGCAACCGTTCTGGAAGTGGGGGTAGTCTTCCAACTATCCTCCTGAATTCACGGATGTGTTCTTTGATGGGGCGGCCTCTTTGCTTTAGGTTGCTGAGTTCCTCCTCTGCATATGGGTCCTCCTCCCCCTCTTCAAACCTGGCCTCTAGCACTTGCAGGAAGTCATCTATGTCTCTCAATTGAGGAGCTCTCCGCTTATGGAGGGCTGCTAACCATTCTTTTGCTTCCCCCTCAAAACCCTCTGCAATGGCATTCACCATGGCTCTGGGGGATGGGTAGAGGTGCCCATAGCGTTCTAAGTGGATATCAGCTGAATCAAGGAATAGAGCTAGCTGGTCTGAGTCACCATCAAACTTTCCCCTGAATCGGGGTGGATCGTTTAGTTCCCTCCCTCCTAACCCTCCTCTATATGCTCGTCCTTGATATGGCCAGTCATCTTCTTCAGCTCTAGGAGGGGGAGAGGGAGGGAGTTGTCTGCTCTTGGCAGCACGCTTGCATCGTGGGAGGGGTGCTGGCTGCTGTTTTGGGCTTCTTCCTCTTGGGTTGAGTGGGGGAGGGGGGCTACGCTCCAGCCTGCATCTCCTCCCTTCAGCAGAATCAGATATGCCTCCTCTCTCTTTCGGACTGCAGGCTGGCCCCTCGTCATGAAGAGTGGCTTGTTCAAAATCCTCCCTCAGCTTCTCTACTGCACCCCCAGGGGTCCCAGCTGGAGCTGTGGGCGCCTGGCTTGTTCCCAATCCCACATCCAGTCCACCCTTGCTAGTTCGCTGGAGATTCCCCCTTTTTTCTGGGAATTGGGGTAAGGAAATTCGAGCTCAGCTGCTTTAGGAGTCAGATCCCACCGGTACTTATCTTCCCTTGCTCCTGCTGCTGGGAGAGGTTTTACAGGCTGGACGTCTGAAGCTCCGCTGTTCAGGGGGGTTGGCTGGCCTCCAGCTGAAATGAGGCTTTCTTCGGATAGCCCACCTTCTGCCATGCTGGCCTGATCCCTCCAGGTGTTCCAGATATTAGGTGATGCCTGGAGGAGACGGGACTCAGGTTGCCCGGAAATCTTGATAGATTTCTTTAATTGTACCCTTTCCTAGGGAAGATTTAAAACCATTGAGGAAGCCTTATTTTTCCTTATAATGAAGTCAAAGCTCACTTGAAGCTTATGGTTCTGTGTGGGGGTCTAGGCCTAATGGATTTGCTTATGTGTGAAAGGGAAGATATGCAATTGGGTACATTAAATTGCTTTCCTATACTTGAAAACCTAGGTAGGCGAAGGAGAAATGCAGTTGGGCCTTTGAAGCCTGGAAATGATAAGGCTATATTGATAGATCCAAGCAAAAAGGAAGTGACTGTCCTTTTTGGATTTAATGCAAATTAAGCTTTTTTGTGTGAAAGAAGAGACTACAGTCTCTAATAGACTGGCAATATGTTTGGTGGGAGTACCAATGCCGGGAAAATTTTTGCTTGATGAATGGAAAGTATTATTGAGTCCATTAATTGTACTTTTTCACATATAATTACCCTTTTTGGAAATCCAGATAAGTCCACTAAGTGGACTTGGCAGAGGCAAACTTGTGACAGGGGATGAAAACAGTGTTACCTGCTTATGATTGCATTTCTTGCACACATCCTGACAAAGACAGGATGTCAAGCTCCCAAGAGAAACTTCAAAAGATTCACGGCCTCACGTAAAAGTTCAAAGCAATGTCCGTTTATTGAATGTAACATCATGGCGAGCCTCGTTTGGAGCCAGAACTGGCAATAATTGGATGGCTTCTGCCCTTTACCCCCTTATGCCCCCTCCCCTCTGCTTGTCATCAATCACGTTCCCCAATTACATTTAAACTAATTGCATGCATGCGCAGTCACAGGCTGTCTTGAGAATCCTTTCCTGCCACAGGAATGTCAAGAATTTTCAGTTCGTTAAGGCCAACAGATAAGGTCCATGGCAACATCGGGATGTTGACATAGGATAAATTAATAGATGTGCAAGTGCCTGCTAATTGTGTTTTGCTTGCACTGAAATGGAGGAACTTGAGACTGCAAGGACAAATTGTAGTTACCTAGAGGATGGTTTTTACTCTGTTCATGTATGCTTACCCTCGCATACACTATGGGACACTTCACTTTTGAATAGCAGCAACTCATGCCAATGGTGAGATGAGATGCTAAATCAAGGTCTTTACAAAAAAGGATAGAGAATCACTTAAACAGGTAATGTCTCCCTCCCTACACATCCTACTCATTATACACATGATGTCCATGGCACTCATCCTAAGCATAATGCAGAAAATATCAGAACGGGTACAGACCTTATGGATGGAGTTCATGCACATGAACCTCTAGTTCATGCACCTGATGGTGGAAGGGAATCTGAACATGTAGAACTACCTATAGGGGACATGAGTCACATGTTATTATATATTCAGGTGCACATCCTGTTTATAACACCAGTGGATAGTACCAGAACTGTAGTATAGGGAGAAGAGAAGCATCTTTATGCTTAACCATCTTGCTTGAGCTTTGGCATCCATTAACTTTCATCAGCGATAGCTGCTTTAGCTGCTTTAGCTGATGATATGGGTCCATCCGGGCCAGAGTGATAATGGATTAGGACTTTGGGCAACTTTGTTATGCCAAGGTGAAGATTGTTTCAATTCCTTGACACAGCTAAGTTCAGCTAAGCTGAATGCTTTGCACAATATAAATGCACATTGAACACATGTCACTGAAAGCTTTACATTTAAGAGTGTTTGGAATCTGTTAACTTCCTGGTTGCCAGGCTTCTCCTGGCTGAAGGAAGCATTTGTGGAAATCGTAGTCATGATTGTGTTACTTGTGTTTATATGAGATGTGCTCCTTGTATGGCTAAAGTGTTTGATCTGCTTCAGGGGATCTAAGTGCTCAAAGAAGAAGGAAGTAAATAGAAGGGGGGGCAGGATTATGATGTATTAATTCACCTTAATTCTCAATTCCCAGACCTCCAATTGAGAAAATAGGTTGTTCCCTCCCTTTAGACTTCCTCTGTAACAGGAAGTAACAGGAAGTGTTTTGCAGGAAGCCGGTAATGATCTTATTGTTAATGATCTGGGAATGGGTTTGGAAAGTCCTTTGGGGTTTCTGAACACATGTGTTGGTTCCATGTACTTTTCACATTGTGGGAGACATGGTATTCCTTGCACGCAATGTTGTTTTGTTCATGATGTATGTAATACGCAGTTTCGGGTATAAGAAGTGGAACTCTGTACATGGAGAGCATTCTCTTTCCATTAGAGAATCCACCAGTGCTGGCGTGTATGTAAATAAACTGCTGTTTCCTTTTGCTATAAGCCTTCGTGAGTATTTTTATATGCTGAACAAAATATCTGGGATATTTTTCTCATACTTTGGCTGAAATTTTAAACCTACTAAAACAAAATACTAGAAAAATAAATAACACTTTGGATAAACTTTTGTCTGTTACATCCAGAAATTAAAGAGAAAGAAGAAAAGCAGGAAGATAAAGAGATACTCATTTTAGTCGAAGATAAAGATAAGAATACAAATGAATTAAATGTGGGAGAAAACATAGAGAAGGAAATACTTAAAAGAGAATTTGAGGAACTTGAGCCTCAGTTTGATTATCAAGGAAAAAAAGGGGGGGGGAGATTTGAAGATGGATGAAAGAGGAGAAACCTCCCCAGAAGTATGTCTGACATTTAAAAACAACAACATGTAATAATAATAATAATAATAATAATTTTATTTGTAGACCGCCTCCTCTCCCCAATGGGACTCGGAGCGGTGCACAGGGAAGTTAAAAAGCAAATATAAAATACATAAATAGTTAATATAAAAATTAAACGAATTGTCCCTGCGCTAAAACCCACTATACTAAAACTAAACTGCACCCCCTAAAAAACCCAGTTAAAAACGGGAGACTAACCTAGGCCGGCCAAGCAGAAAAAGTGTGTTTTCAATTTTTGATGGAAGGAGCGGAGATCCGTAGTTGTTCTAATTTCGGGGGGAAGGTCATTCCAGAGGGCTGGGCCCGCCACAGAGAACGCCCTTCCCCTGGGCGTCGCCCGCTGGCATAGCCTAGTGGACAGCACCCGGAGAAGTCCCTCTCTGTGGGAGCGAATCGGTCGTGAGGATGTATGGGGCAGAATCCGATCCCGCAGATAGCTAGGTCCCGTGCCATGGAGCGCTTTAAAGATGATAACTAAAACCTTGAAGCACACCCGAAAGACGACAGGCAGCCAATGCAGCTCGTGCAAGAGCGGTGTTACATGGGTAAACCTCAAGGTTCCCATAATTGCTCGCGCGGCTGCATTCTGGACAAGCTGAAGTCTTCGGGTGCACCTCAAGGGGAGCCCCATGTAGAGAGAATTGCAGTAGTCCAGTCGGGATGTCACGAGGGCATGAGTGACTGTGCAAAGGGCATCCCGATCCAATAGGCGACGCAACTGGCGTACCAGACGAACCTGGTAGAATGCCCTCCTGGCCACGGCTGTCACTTGATCTTCCAAGGACAGCCGGGTATCCAGGAGGATGCCCAAGTTGCGTGTCCCATCCACAGGGGTAAGGTGATCGCCCCCTATGGCCAGTGATGGAGTCAACTGGTTGTACCGGGATGCCGGGAACCACAGCCACTCGGTCTTGGACGGGTTGAGTCTGAGTCTCTTACTTCCCATCCAGGCCCGCACGGCTTCCAGGCACTGGCACATCACCGCTACGGCATCGTTGGTGTGGTTTGGGGTAGATATATACAGCTGCGTGTCATCAGCGTAGAGGTGGTACTCTACCCCAAAACCACGGATGATCTCACCTAGCGGCTTCATATATGTGTTGAACAGGAGAGGCGAGAGGACCGACCCCTGAGGCACCCCACAAGTGAGGGCTCTCGAGGTTGACCTCTGCTCTCCTGCCAACACAAATTGCGATCGACCGGAGAGGTAGGAGGAGAACCACCATAAAACGGTGCCCCTCACCCCCAGCCCCTCCAGCCGATGCAATAGGATACCATGGCCGATGGTATCAAAAGCCGCTGAGAGGTCTAATAGGACCAGGATGGAGGAACAGCCCCCATCTCTGGCCCTCCAGAGATCATCCACCAACGCGACCAATGCCGTCTCGGTGCTGTGCCCGGGCCGGAAGCAGGACTGGCGCGGGTCCAGATAATCAACTTCCTCCAGATGACGGGGAAACTGTTGTGCCACCACACTCTCTACAACCTTCGCCAGAAAGTGAAGGTTGGAGACCGGACGGTAATTAACCAACAATGCTGGGTCCAGAGAGGGCTTCTTCAGGAGGGGTCTCACCATCGCCTCGTTAAGGTAGGCAGGCAAGAAACCCTCACTAAGAGAAGCGTTGACAACCTCCTGGAGCCAGCCTCGTGTAACCTCCCAGGATGCCAGTACAAGCCAGGAGGGACACGGGTCCAATAAACATGTGGTGACTCGCAGTCGCCCACATAACCTATCCATATCTTTGGAAGTAACAGAGTCAAATTCTTCCCACAAAACTGTCTCAAGATCTGCCTCGGGCATCCCACTGGGCCACTATCGATGGGGACTAACTCGCTCTGACTCTGAGCGATTTTATCTTGCAGATAAATCCCAAATTCCTCTGCTCTACCCTGTAAAGGGGCTTCCCGCACCCTCTGTTGAAGGAGGGAGTGGGTCATCCTAAACAGGGCAGCAGGGCGGTTATCTGTGGATGCGATGAGAGTGGCACAATGATGATGTTTGGCCACTCTCAGTGCCACAAGCTAAGTCCGTAAATGGGCTCTCACCTGTGTTCGGTCAGATTCAGACCGAGTGGATCTCCATCTCCTCTCTAGGCATCTCTTGTGGCGCTTCATCACCCTTAGCTCCTCGGTAAACCAAGGAGCCAGGGTGGTTCGTCACCGCAAGAGAGGCCGCAAGGACGCGACCCGATCCAAGGCTCCCGTGGCCGCAGTATTCCATCAGGGATACAGGAAGTGTATACAGGGATACAGGAACCTATCAAGGTCCATCAGGCGCCTGGGGCGGAACCATATAGATGACTCAGGTTCCGCCTCCCCATGGTGGGGTGTAGCAATTGGAAAGTCGAGCCGGAGAAGTGAGTGATCTGACCATGACAGGGGTGTGATGACTATATCCCCTATACCCAGATCACTCTTCCATTGGCCAGAGACGAAAATTAGATCCGGCGTATGTCCACCCTCGTGCGTGGGACCCTGAATTACTTGGGTCAGGTCCATGGCCGTCATGGAAGCCATGAACTCCTGAGCTGCCTCGGATGATTCGCCCACCGATGGCAGGTTAAAGTCCCCCATGACTACTAGTCTGGGGGTCTCAACTGCCATCGTAGCGATCACCTCAAGGAGCTCGGGCAGGGCTGCTGCTACATAGCGGGGAGCCAGGTATACAACCAGCAAGCCCAACTGCCTCCCTAGGCCCCACTTCATGCAGAGGGACTCACAGCCGGTGGTCTGTGGCACAATGGTCTCTCTCAGCTCAAGACCTTCCCTAACAATAACCGCTACCCCTCCACCCCTGCCTAGGGCCTGGGGCTGATGAAACGCGTGGTAACCTGGCGGGCACATTTCAACGAGGGGGAGTCCTCCCTCGTGGCCCAACCAGGTCTTCGCAATTCCCACCAGATCCGGCTCCCCCTCTGACACAAGGTCATGGATGAGGAAGGCTTTGTTGACCACGGACAGCGTAAAGATAGGAACTGGACAGCGTTATTATTGGAGAGTTATATTGGACAATAAAATGCGAAAAAAAGTTTATAAAAAATCTGGAAAGAAGAATGAAAAGAGATGGGGGCCACAAATGGCAAAAGAGAAAAGTCCAACTCGCTACTGGACGGACACTGGCTGACAATGAAAGCTGTTATCCTTTGATGATTAATAACCAGCTAGATTGTGTTTAGAATATCATCGAAGTGATATTGTGAAGTGGGGTCATGGGAAGCAGTTGGGCTTGCTGATAGTGTACCTGGCTCCCCGCTATGTATCAGCAGCCCTACCCGAGCTTCTCAATGTGATAGCCGAGATGGCGGTTGACACCCCCAGGCTGTTAGTCATGGGGGATTTCAACCTGCCATCAATAGGCGAGGCATCCAAGATGGCACGGGAGTTCATGGCCTCCATGACGGCCTTGGACCTGACCCAATTAATTCATGACCCCACCCATACTGATGGACACACGCTGGACCTAGTTTTTGCCTCCAGCCAGTGGTTGAGTGATCTTGGTTTAGGGGAAATAGCTGTTGAACTCCTGTCATGGTCAAATCCCTCTCTCCTTCAGCTGGGCTTTCCAACCGCTACATCCCACCGTGGGGAGGCGGAACCGGAAGAGGTGAGATGGTTCTGCCCCAGGTGCCTGATGGACCCTGAGAGGTTTCAGATGGAGCTTGGGCCAATACCTGAGACCCTGACCCGTGACTCGACTGAGGACCTAGTGGCCGCTTGGAATAGTGCGGCCATGGGGGCCCTGGACCAGGTTGTGCCTTTGCGGCCTCTCACCCAGTGCTGAACCACCTTGGCTCCCTGGTTCTCTGAGGAGCTAAGAGTGATGAAGCGTCAGAAGAGATGCCTAGAGAGCGGTTGGAGGGCCACCCGCTCCGAGTCTGACCGGACACTGGTAGGGTCACATTTGAAGACCTACCTAGTGGCGATAAAAGCGGCGAAATATAATTATTTCTCCACTCTTATCGCATCTGCAGATAACTGCCCTGCCACCCTGTTTAGGGTGACCCGCTCCTTTCTTCACCAGAGGGTACAGGGTGCCCCCTTGCAAGGTCGTGCGGAGGAATTTGGGTGTTATCTGCATGATAAAATCGATCAGATCCAGGACGGGTTGGCCTCCGATTGGACTAGTTCAGACGGGCTGATGGAGGCAGGTCTTGAGTCTGTTATCTGGGAAGAGTTCGATCCTGTGACTCCTGAGGACATGGACAGGATGCTGGGGCGGCTGAACACCACCACATGTTTATTGGATCTGTGTCCCTCCTGGTTGGTACTGGCCTCCCGGGAGGTTACACGAAGCTGGACCCAGGGAATTGTCAACGCTTCTGTGAGTGAGGGGTTTCTGCCGGCCGCCTTGGGGCCCCTCCTCAAGAAGCCCTCCCTGGGACTTCCTTCCGGTCTTCCAGAGGCGACGGTCGAGTCTTGGGACTCGTCCGCCGTTTTGTTGCTTCTACGGCCCCTCAGGAGCAGGGAGTTCTTCTAAAGGATTCCCGCTGTACGGGCAGCTTGCGGGGAATCCCCCCCATCCCGACGGCGGTCGGGGGGTCTCTGGCTTCGACCTAGGCATAGGAGAACAGGCTGCGGGGGGCATCGTCCCCTTTGCCGATGGAGGAGCGGAAATATCTAGCCGTTTTTACGAAGAGCTGAAGCGCCGGAGTTGGAGGCACCACCGAGGCTCTGGCTGCGAAGTGGATTGTGAGTGATATTATTATTATTATTATTATTATTTATATTTAAATTTTTATAGTATTTTACAATATTTCACCCAGTGCTGTACAAAACAAAAGGACGAGTTGGTTTCAAGTATCTTCTATTATCTTTAAGATCTCCAAAATCCACGTTCTCTAGGTACAGGCGTCGAGGCATCCAAAGTTCCAAGTGCATAGTCCACAAATGGCTTCCAAGTCTTCCAAAAGATATCTTTTTTATAAACCCCCTCTCTAAATTTAATATCGCACGTCATTTTATCATTTAAGGCTAATTTCCACATTTCACAGTACCATTCTTCTATTTTAATATTTACCTCTATTTTCCAATATCTTGCTATTACAATTCTACCCATTATAATCATAATTCTAATCAATTCTTTCTCATGTTTTGTTAACTCAGGTTCATTAATTATCAATAACAATATAGTTTCTGATCTCAATATTATTATTCTTTTCATCATTTCACACATCGTTCTTTCTAATTGCTGCCAAAACTTTTTAATTTTCACATATTTATACCACATATGTTCATAAGTTCCCAATTCCATATTACATCTCCAACATTTATCACTCATTTTTTTATCTATCAGTGATAATCTTAATGGGGTCCAATACCATTTCCAAACAACCTTAAAATTATGCTCTTTAATCCTTATAGACAAAGTCCTCATGATTCGACTCTTCCAGTTCTCATTCCAATCCAAATCCAATATTTTAATCTTAAAGTCTTCCTCCCAATTCCTTTTCATTACCATTTGTGGATTTCCATCGAAGTTTATAATCTTATATATCTTACTAACGAGTCCTTTTAACCCAATTTCATCCTTAATAATTTGAGATACTAAACTTTCAAATTTAGTTTTACTTCTATCTATTTTACATATTCCCCTTACTTTCGTGGTCCATTTTTCTACCTGTATTTTTTCGAACCAATTCAACTCCAATTTTTGAATTACTTTTTTTTTTCTACTCTCAATTCCTAGAGCTCTTAACCAATTTACTATATTTCCTATATTTTCATCCTCAATTACTTTATCCCGACTTATATTAGTTTTAATCGGCCAACTTTCAATTGTCTTCCCCAAGAAGGCTATATCCGGGATCAGTTTTTTAACAAATTTATTCCAAATTTTACTCAGCCCCTTTAACCAATAACTATTAATTGCCTTTTTTGTTTTTGCTCTATCTAAAAACCATATAGACCCAAATCTCTTAATATCTTTTAACTCCAGATCTCCCCAATGACCATCTCCACCTTTAAGTATTTTTATCACGGTTCGAATATTATACGCCCGATAATAATTAAGTAGATTGGGAATTCCCAATCCACCTTCTTTTTGATTTTGATACCACATTTTCTTCATTAGTCTTGGTTTTTTCCCACCATTACAGAATTTATCTAATTTCTTCTGATATTCTTCTATATCTTTCTCTGTCAAATTTAATGGTAGCATCTCAAATAAAAAATTAAACTTTGGTAACAACATCATTTTACACATTGCAATTCTACCAAACCAAGACAACTTTATCTCTTTATATTTATCTATCTTTTTCTCTACTTCCTTCAACATCACCTCATAATTAATTTTTTTCAATTCTCTAACTTTAAGTGAAAGTGTTATCCCCAAGTATTTCAATGTATTCTTAACTCTTATCCCAAATTGTTCTTGCATACTCTCCCACTCCTTACCATCTTTATTCATTAGTAATTCAGATTTTGACCAATTTACCTTTAAACCTGTCATTTCTTCAAATTCTATCAAATGTTTATTTATCCTCTTTAAATCTTTCTCTATATCTTTCAAAATAATCAAGGTATTATCCGCATACAAATTTATCTTATATCCCTTGTACCCTTCCAATTCTTCATCTGCTTCTATCAATTTAATCAAAACCTCCATAACTAACAAGAATAATGTTGGGGACAAGGGACATCCTTGTCTCGTACCTGCTTCCAATTTAATCTCTCCCGTCATTGTTCCATTCACCTTTACCTTTGCACTACTTTTTTGATACAATTTTGAAATAACATGTATAAATTTATTACCAAAGCCTAATGCCTCAATAATTACCTTAATAGTATCCCATTGTACAGAATCAAAGGCTTTAAAAATATCTAACGATATTATACCTATTTCATCACCATTATTCTCAGCTACATCTATAATATTCAATACTCTCCTAATTATATCACTCATATATCTACCTTTAACAAAACCTACTTGATTATAACTTATATATTTATCTATAAAACTATTTAATCTATTACTTATAATAGCTGTAAATATTTTTGCATCTTGGTTGATTAAAGAAATGGGTCGGTAGGACTCGATCCTCTCAAGATCTTTATCAGGTTTAGGAATTATAGATATTACTGTCTTATTCCATGACATCGGGACTTCTCCACCATGTAAAATTCCATTAAATAGTTTTTGCAGTTTTGGTATTATTAGTTCTTTAAAATCTTTATAGAATTCAGCAGGTAATCCATCTTCTCCTGGGGTCTTCCCTAATTTTAACTCTTGTATTATTTCGTTGATCTCCTCCTGTGTTATATCTCCTTCCATCAAATCTTTATATGTTTGATCTATTTTCATAGCATATTTTCCAAGATGATTCTTCAATTTTTCTAAATCGATTGATTTCTTTAAATATAATTTTTGAAAAAAATTCCTAGCTACTTCACATTTCTCCAATCTCTTATAACACCTTGTACCTTTTTCATCTATCAGAGAACCAATTTCTCTCTTTTGAGTTTTATTTTTCGCCATCTTTGCCAATAACCTAGAATTTTTGTTACTAAATTCAAAAAAATCCCTATTTAGATATCTTAAATTTTTTTTAACCAATTCAATATCTTCTTCTATCAATTTAGTTTTTAATAAGTTCAATTCCTCCAAACATTTTTTATCTTTCGTAAGTGAGAATTGGTTCTCTAATATCTTAATTTGTCTTGTATCCTGATCTATTTTAGCTTTATATTGTCTATATTTCCTGCTTGACAATTTAATACTTTCTCCTCTAAATATTGCTTTCATCGTATCCCAAACAATTTCAAATTTAACCTCTCCATTATCATTCAATCCCCAACTTTCCTCCCATTTTTTGAATATCCATATTTTATCCTCCTCCTTTTTATACAATTTTTCATCATATCTCCAACCTCTTTCCTTTTTCTCAAAATTAAAATCTATTTCCATCGTAACTTCCGCATGGTCAGAATCCTTAAAAATTCCCACATCTACCCTATCTACATTATTCAGCAAATCTTTATAGACAAAAATATAATCAATTCTTGAATAAGTATTGTGTACCTTAGAGCAAAAGGTATACACCCTTTCAAAACCTTTCAACTCCCTCCAAACATCTACCACCCTGTTTCGAAACATCCATTTATTTAAAATTTCCCCTTTATTTGTTTGTCTAAAGCGGGTAGGTTTATTACTATCAATTCTATCCCTAATTAAATTGAAATCCCCCGCCACAATTACTTTCCCTACACTTTCTGTTTCCAAAATCTCAGTAATTTTATCAAGAAATCCCTTTTGTTTTTCATTCGGTAGATATAAATTAACCAATGTCACTTTTTGCTCATTAATATTCCCTATAATTATTAAATATCTTCCTTCTTCATCTCTAATTACTTGTTTTTTCTCAAAGTATACCCTATTTGATATCAATATCGCAACTCCTCTAGCTTTAGAAGTCCCAAAAGATTTTTCATAAATCTGCATACCTTTAATATTCATTCTATTAAAATCCTCAGATTTTGGGTGAGTTTCCTGCAAAAATAATATGTCTGGTGAGTCCCTTTTAATTTTAAGCTCCAATCTTTTTCTTTTTATATGATTGCCTGTACCCTTCACGTTCCATGTCATTATTTTTATAAACCGCATTTAAACGGTAACTTTTTTAATCCTGACCCCTCCTCTTCCTTTATGTGCACACCCAACACCAAACAAAAAAGACATACAAAAGACACAACAAAGACAAACTTAAGACACAACAACAACAAATAACAATTAATCTTCACCCCCCACATCCTCATTCGAGTTACGCCTCTATATAAAGAGTGTGGGGGGGGGGAACATGCCCATGGTCGGGTCATTTCTTTCGGGTTATTCTTGTATTCCACTTTCAAAAAAAGAAGATAACACTGGCTTGTCCCCGCACTCAGCTTCCTGCTTTCTTCTAAGATCCTCCTCCTTGGCTGACGCTCTCTTAGTTTCTTCACGGGTTTTCTTATGTTCAGACATTGCCGGAGAGATTTCTTTCCGTTTTAAACTTTTAGGATCTTGACCACCAACTGCTCCTTTTTCCTCCAATGTTGGGGATTCCACTTGTAGTCCACCCATCTTAAGCATATGATCTTTAATTTCTTCTAAATCCTCGTCTTTCTCAATCAGCCCGAGCTCCCGTATCAATCTTATGGCATCCGTTTCCGAAGTGATAGTTTGCATTCTCCCTTTGTAAAAAAATTTCAACTGTTGTAATGGTCTCCAATTATACTTAATATCATTGTCTCTGAGGACTTTTGTAATTGGTTTTAAAAAAAATCTCCATTCTCTTTCTTCTCTAGAAATATCTGGAAACACTTGAATTTCCTTCCCCTCAAATTTTGGGGGTTCTCCCAGTTCCCTTATTTTTCCCATAACTTCTAATTTATCTCCAAGGTTTGCAAATCTCACAAGAACATTTCTATTAGCTCCACTTTGTCTCTTGTAACCAATTCTAAAAACACTTACTAAGTCCGCTGCCGTGTATACAATTGATGCATCAAGTTCATTCAGCCATTTTAACATTCTTTGCTTCAAATTATCCACCCTATCCTCCGAAATTCCACGAATAACAACATTATATTTTCTTGCATCTTCTTCCAAAAGACTGATTCTCCTATCTTGTTGCTGATTTTTCAAAAAAATCCCTTCAAACTTACGATCAGACTGTTTCTCATGAACAAAAATCTGTTTAATATCATCCTTTATAAAATTAATTTCCACATTTTGCTTTGCAAAGTTAACATTCATGTTAACATTAATCTCTTCTTTGGTTTTTTGAATCTCCAATGTCAAATTATCTAAACGATCAGTTACAACAGTTAGTTTTTCCCCAATTGTATTTAATGCCCCTATGATTCGTTCAAGTTCAGAAGGCTGTTGAGTCATCGTGTCGAATCAGTAATCTCTTTAAAAAATAAAAAATAAACCTGCCAAGAGGGTCTTTATTGAAGAAAAAGAGCAAAAACCCCAATAAAATAGAGCTGAGACGGCTTTTAAAACACCAAAGAAGCCAGGACAGAAGTAAAAAGGCTATAATCCAAGTTCATAAAATACAGAATCTGTATCTTTTTAGGCGTTGGCAGAAGCTCACTCGCTACATTCAGCATAAACAACCCACTTAAAAAGTTCAAAAGTTCAAAAGCTTGCAATCCACATAACTCAGCTAATCTTCCGCTGTCTTAATTTTCAAGCCTGTGTTTATGCCTCGTAGCAGTAAAAGAAACTTACAAATCACGGTGCTTGTCAGAACAAAGGCAGACTGCCATCTCCGCCGCTTCGATCAAACCTCTGCTCTCCACGAAGAAATGAAACTTTAAGATTCAAGCAGTCCGGTTTGATCTATCGGTGTAAAAATCAATCTACACAGTCCTCCGCCTTTCCAACCCCGTTGTAAACAATCTCGGCTTCTGACGGTGCATTTAATCACTTTTAATCCACATTTTGTTAAAAAAAACAACCCTACGAAATGGAGGAATGTCCTCTCGCTACTCAGCCATTAGCCACGCCCCGTGAGTGATATTATTTTAATGCTTGCAATTGTCAGCTTGAAAGAGGTTGGAGGGGGGAGTTTGTAATATCCCCACTCGGAATGGAAAAAAAGCGGCATTTAAAAATGCTCCCCAGGCTTGGGGAAGCGGAGAAATCAACATCCAATTTTTTTTAAACTACAAGTGAAAGTCTTTCCTGTATTACCTTTGGATACTTAGTATCGAAGTCTGGCAACAATGAGACAATTTATTGCTTGTTAACTCCCGGCGGCTTCCAGATCGGCGGGGTAAGATCCTTTGTTCTCTGCAGACACACTCTTCTTGGAAAACTACTGACATTCCCTTTTGTTCGGGACTGCCTTTCTCTTTTTATGAACGATTGCATATAATGGATTAATTGGACCTTTCCCTGAAGTGCCTTCCTTTTCTCTTTTTACCTGACTGTTTTTAAGAACTTGGTTTCTCTCTGGATTATAACTAAATGAAATTCTGACTCTGATCACCAGAATCTGCTCCCACCTTGTCTCACAGACTCCTCTCCAGCAGACACCATTTTACTGACTAAAACTTACATCTTTCATAATGGCTTCAAAAAAGCAGACACATCAACCTAAAATCACTTCGATGTTACCTGAAAAATCAGATACGGACGCTAAATTAGCAGCAATGGATGAAACTCTTCAGAACATTATGAAAGAAATTAAAGAAATGCGGAAGGATCATGTCAGTTCCAAATTAGAACTTTTGGAGACACAGGAGAAATTAATGGAAAATACACAAAAGATTGATGGTCTGGAGCTGGGGTTGGCTGGGACAAGGGAAGAGCTTAAAAGTGTTAATAATGAAATAGGGGTTTTTATCTGGTCATATGTCTAGGATAGATTTTGAAAGAATGTCTTACTTTTTAAGATTTCAGAACGTCCCTGAGGCACCTGATGAAGATCTGACTGATTTAATGTGTACAATTTTAGCAGATTATAGACAAAAGAGCAAAGAAGATATTAGGGGGGACATTGATCTGATATATAGAATAAATTCAGCATATGCCAGGATAAATGAAGTACCCAGAGAGATCCATATTAAATTTGTAAGGAGGTCGGCAAGGGAAAGGATCCTGAGAGTGCAGAGAGACAGTCCTTTAATGTACCAGCAGAATGAGGTTGCCATCTTGAAGCAGGTCCCGAAAAAGATTAGAGAGATAAGAGGGAATGTTGGTGTTCTGGGAGGGAGGTAGGGTGAGAATTAAAACAATTGCAGAGGCGGAAGCCTTTCTTAAAAAACATTCCTCAATCCTGGAGGATAAAAATGGGAGAGCGGAGGGTGCCGCGGCCCCGCCCACTGGTGGTCAGGGAGAGGAAGATACAATTGCCAAAGTGACTTTATTTTTGTATTGTACAACTTTTATTCGGATGTTTATACATGATTGCTAGCATAGACTTTACAATGATATCTTTGTATTTCTTTCCACTTTGTAGTACAAATGAAAATTTACTGTATTAACTATATATTAATTCGCACAGTCACTCAAGCGCTCGTGACATCCCGGCTGGATTACTGTAACGCTCTCTACATGGGGCTCCCCTTGAGGTGCACTCGGAGGCTACAGTTAGTACAGAATGCGGCCGCGCGGGTGATTATGGGTGCCACAAGGCAAACCCACGTAACACCTCTCCTGCGCGAGCTGCACTGGCTGCCTGTGGCCTTTCGAGTGCGCTTCAAGGTGCTGATGACCATCTTTAAATCGCTCCATGGCTCGGGGCCTAGCTATATACGAGACCGCCTCCTGCCCCATACATCCCTTCGTCCGATCCGCTCCCACAGAGAGGGTCTTCTTCGGGTGCCGTCGACGGGGCAATGCCGGTTGGCGACACCCAGGGGAAGGGCCTTCTCTGTGGCGGGCCCGGCCCTCTGGAACGACCTACCCCCCGACCTCCGTACTATCTCGGACCTCCGCCTCTTCCGCCAACGTCTTAAGACGTATTTATTCCAACAAGCCGGCCTAGGATAGCCCCCATTTCTGACTTTTTAAGAAAATAATTTATAATTGGCAAGGGTTTTAATATTGGGTTTTAGCACGGGTTTATTAATTTAATACATTTTAATAGATATTTATTGTATTTTGTGTTCTTAAATAATGCCTGTGCGCCGCCCTGGGTCCTAACAAGGAGAAGGGCGGGGTATAAATTTAATAAAATAAATAAATAAATAAATATTCTTTTATGAAGCCTCAGATGGGGCCATTGACTCTGACATGGAGGTTCTCACAATGTCTTTTTAAAACCTTATTTACCTTGCCCTATTTGTATAAAAATTTGTAAAACTCAATAAAACTTTTTCAATAAAAAAAAAAAGAAGCCCTCCCTGGACCTGGCTGTGTTGGCCAACTACTGTCCAGTCTCCAACCTCCGATTCCTTGTGAAGGTTGTTGAGAGAGTGGTGGCGCGACAACTCCCTCAGCACCTGGAGGAAACTGTCTATCTGGACCTGCGCCAGTCCGGCTTCAGGCCTGGGCACAGCACAGAGACAGCATTGGTCGCGTTGGTGGATGATCTCTGGAGGGCTCGGGATAGGGGTTGTTCCTCTATCCTGGTCCTGTTAGACCTCTCAACGGCTTTTGATACCATCGACCAGGGTATCATGTTGCGCCGGCTGGAGGGTCTGGGGGTGGGGGGCACCGTTTTACAGTGGTTCTCCTCCTACCTCTCCGACTGGTCACAATTTGTGTTGGCAGGAGGTCAGAGGTCGACGTCGAGGTGCCTCACTTGTGGGGTACCACAGGGGTCGGTCCTCTCGCCTCTCCTGTTCAACATTTATATGAAGCCGTTGGGTGAGATCATCCGTGGTTTCGGGGTAGAATTCCACCAGTACGCTGACGATACTCAGCTGTACATTTATAAAATGAGATTATCTATGAATAATAACCATTTTAGAGATGTACAGAAGTTATATGAGGCTGGTCGGCATGCTTTCTAAAAGATAAAACGTAGAATGATGACTTTTCCTTTTTATTTTTATTCTCAGTTTTATTCTTTTCTTTTCTTTGTTTGTCTTAATAATAGAATGCCATTATATATTTCTACTTTATATACAAATGGATGCAAAACCAATCAAGTAAATTAAGGTTGAGATACAATAATTGTAATAATTGATATCCAAAACAAGTAATTATGGAAGAAATGCATAGAACTTTGTGATTAACTGACACATTTTTATAATTTATAATTTGTAATGGAAGATGGCTTCTGATGTGTTTTCAGATATGTTTGTTTTATCTGTGTTTGTTTAAAATAAATAAAAAATTACTAATAAAAAAAAAGAATTAGTCTAGTGTTAAGCTAATCAATGTACCCAGAGGCTTGACATCTTTCTTGATGAGGGTTAGGTTCAACACATCTGAAAAATAGGGCTATGACCTTGCACCACACCTTATCTGTTAGGGTTACTCATGCTTATCTTGATGAGCTTAGGCCAATACATCATATCCAGTTAGTGTTATGATCTTGTGAGTCCTGCACCGCATGGGGTAGATTGTGCACATCACATCCAGGGAGGATGGCTATGCACATCATATCTGGAGGGTGGGGGCTGTGCATGTCACTTCTGCTTAGGGACATGATCTGGTGACCTAATCAACATATGGGTTTGTTTACTTTGATGACATCACTGATAATTTTCATTTTAAAAAGGTATACACTATATCTATTTATGAGCACTTGGGCTGTGACTCCTAAGTTGGGAGAGTGGCTCCAGCAGATTCAAGGAATAATATCAGAGCTCTCTGTCAAGAAGAGCACAGTTTTAGAAATAACTAAAATAACTGTACAGAAACTTTAGATAGTCAGGCATCTGGTAGAGGGTCTAGGATGTTTAGGCACTGACTTTTGGCTGCAGCCCCTTTTCCCCGCAGCAATCCATCTCAGCCTATTTACAGCCAGCTTTCTTCCTCATTATCCATGGACAATGGGCCCTTGACCCTCTTCCCCTTACTTTTCATCCCAGCCCATTCGTCCAGACACCATTTTACATGGGCATTTCGCTGCATAGGACAAATAGCCTCTAGTCAATTGGATGGCAGGCAAAAGGAATGATGCTGCAGGGGCAACGTGCAGTTGGTGATGAGCAGGCCGATTGCAGGGGCTGTGGGATGGACAACATGTGATGCAACATTTTTTTAAGTGCTACATTTGCTCTGCAAGTTCTTTTTAAAGGCTGTGGTTTCCAACTAATTGGGTAGTTCCCGAGCTGCAGTTTTGACAGATCATAGAGCTGGGATTGGGACCTAAGTTATAAAAAGAAGGTGTCAGAGGAGGATGGACAGGCAAGAGTGTGTTGGGGGTGACCAGGAAGGGGAGAGGGCCACTTCTAGGGGGTTTACAGATACAGTTTGGCTTACAACTCCAATGAAACAAAAAGGGGGGAGGAGAAGCAAGCTCAGACTGGCTTCTGGCATTGTGGGGTGGTGACAGGTGAATGGTGGTAGCTCATGGCTTCTGGCATTGCTCAGGGCATGGCAGGTGAATGGCAATGATACACAGCTTCTGGAATTGTGGTGGGGGAGAATGATGGTGCACAGGGGGTGGGGGAAGCTGAACTACCTATTCAGCAGTAGGCCAAAATCCAGGATGAGAAGCAATGGCAGGGAGGGTGCCCCCACTTTGCAGTGAGGGCACCATACCAGAAGCCACAAGCCACTGCCTTCACCTGTTGTTCTGCCCCTGCAATGCCAGAAGCTGCACTCCACCACCATTCACCTGTCCCTCCCCCCACAACAACCCTCCCTGCAATGCCAGAAATCGCATGCCATTGCCTTCATCTGCCACATTCCCCATAACACCAGAAGTCATGTGCCACCACCATTCACCTGCTGTGCCCCCTGCAATGTCAAAATCCACACACCACTTCTTTTACCTGCTATGCCCCATCGCATTCACCTGCCATGGCCCAACACCAGAAATTGCACACCACCATGTTCACCTACTTGTATCCTCTGTGCAACACCAGAAGCTGTGTGCCACTGTCAACCTACGCTTTTTGCTTGCTTCGGCTGTCATTTTGAAACAGGGAGGGAGGGGCTGTGGGTATGGATATTAAGTGAGCTGGAGAGAGATGGGGCCAGAGCCTGTTATCACCAAGGCTAACGATCTTGCATTCCACTGTGATGATGCTCCTGAGCAGGAAGTGCACCTGACATCGTGAACGACTCTACATTGGATAATATACTGGGGTCAAAGGGGCTTAAGGGTTGGGTTATGCTTTGTTATGTATGTTACGTACCTAAATGTTTCATTCCTTGCTTGACGTTCGCTGCGGTCTTATCATATTCAGTAAAAGTAACCTTAAACTTCCAAATGAGCTTAAGCGTGGTCTTTCCTGATTTATGATGGAAGCAGATCTGACAAAAAGCAAGGAATCAAAACACACTCATCTCTGAGTTAATAGCTTCAGCAGTGAGTGAAATAAAACCATCACGCATCTAACAAATGTCGGACCCTGGAAAAGAGGAATCTCTGGGGGCTGCCGCGCCTGATGTAGCCACCGCTCCTAGCACAGACGTCCCGAAAACAGAAAAAAAAGATTCCAAGTCAGTCATTGAGCTCTTAGCAGATATTACCCTGGGGGATGAAACTGAAGATAAATCAGTTCGTCACCGTTGGTCTGAGGGAGTGGGCAGAAAGGGAACGTTCGAAGAAATCCCTTGAGGAGTAAATACTAGGCGCAGACGGGCCCCCTCTCCCCCCTTCTGGGAAGTGCCAGAGGAAGAAATTCTTCTAAGACAGCAAGCGCAGGAGCTAATTAGGGAAGCTGATGAACTGAAATGCACCAGAGAAAGCAAGGAAAAAGGGGCTCTTGACCCTCGGGATTGGTTATTACCAAGGAGGGAGGAGGAAAAACCCCTAATGGGAGGGAACCCTACCCAGAAAGATGAGCATACACAGCATTCAACAACAGCAAGGTCAGTTTCTCTCACTGTTCGCCGGAGGAGAGAGGCAAGTCCTAGAAGGGAAGCAAGCCTCCCAGAACGCAGAATGGCAACTGTCCCTCTGTTGGGAGTAAAATTTGGGGGTGATGCTAAGGAATTAGGATTTTTCCTACTGCATGTCAGCAACTTTGTGAGGCAAGCTGCTTTGGATTTGCCGGATGATGAAGCAAAAATTAGAGTAGTTTGTCTTGCTCTCGAGGCCAAAGCAGCAGATTGGATAGTGGCTCTGCATAACAATAACTCCCCTTTGATGAGAAACTTCGACAGATTTATGTCCGCCCTGAGAAGGCATTTCGAAGACCCCCTCATAGAATGTAAAGCCTGCCTGGAAATGAAGACATTATGTCAGGGAAATCAGCCAGTCCAAGAATACTCAACATTTTCGTGAATTATCTGTTTACATGAGAGGTTGGAGTGAGAAGGCCCTTATTGACAGTTTCACTGAGGGTTTGCATCCTGATATATATCAGAGCTGTATCAACAGACGTAACCTGCGTACACTCGAGGGTTGGTACGATTTATCTGCTGATGTGGAAATTGATCTAATCAGAAAAGCCAATATTCATTCAGTTGAAAAGGATATTAATAATAATAATAAATAAATAATAATAATAATAAATTTTTATTTGTAGCCCGCTCTCTCTCCCCAGAGGGACTCGAGGCGGGGCACAGGAAAATTAAAAAACAATAAACACAAACAGAATACATAATTTAAAATCACAATTAAACAAATCCTGCATCTCCACTTTCTACACCGCGTCGTGATAGCCCAAGAGAAGGGAGGGGAGGACCCCCCAACAAACCCCGCTGTACTGCTTGCTTCAAATGTGGGAAGGAGGGGCATTGGGCAAATGCTTGCAGAATGAAATCGAAACCTCACCCCAAGCCACCCTCTGAGATGAGCAGAGCCGCCAGAAGACCTGATCTACGTACCAGACCAGCAATGTTGGGAATGGAGCCACTAGACCTTACCACCAACTATTACCAACCAGGGGAGGAGCTGAATGACTGGGAGAAAGAGGCCGGGTCTGACGAGGAGACGGACAGACATTGGGTGAGTTCCCGGTCGGGCCCAATGACTATTCCCCTTAAGTTAAAAACTCCCTCTAGTGGTCATTTCTCAGAATTACTAGCCCTCTTGGATTCTGGATGTTCACGATGCCTTATAAGCCAAGATCTAGTGCAGCAACTAGGAATTCGCCTTAAGACTTTAAAAGTTCCTATCGCATTTTGTCAAATGGATGGATCAGTCGCGGGGGGAGGTCCAGCACAATTTGTTACAGAACCAATTGAGTTGGTGATTGGCGATCACCATAAAGAAACCCTAAATTTCATTGTTGCTCCTATTGCAGACAACCCAATTATTTTGGGATTGACGTGGTTGCGAAAATGGAATCCTATAATAGACTGGAAAGAGGGTTGGATATGTTGAATATGAGATCTCCTTTTTAGAAATGGAAAGATCTTCCTTCTTCCTCAGACTTCAAAATGTGGTGGAAGAGAGGGATGAGAACCTGGAGGAAATTGTGGGAGACATGGTGGCAGAGTCTCTGGACACAGCTAGGAGTCAGGTTCAGCAGGATATAGATCAGGCTTTCAGGGTGTTCACTGGGTCTGCGAAGCGTAACAATCTCCCTCGAGAAATCCATGTGCGTTTCAACAAGAGAGCGCCATCTGAGGAATTATTCAAATGCACTAGGAACCAAACTTTAACATATAAGGGGCGACAGATCACTATTTTGAGGCAGGTTCCGAGATGTGTCCAGGAACAGAGACGGGAATAGCAATTCCTTACTTTATTACTAAGAAGAAATGCAATCTTGTATCGATGGATGCTACCTGAGGGTTTACTAATGACATGGAGGGATAAAAAGATCAGGATTAGGAATTTACAGGAGGCAAGGGACTTTGTACAGCAACACTTTAATCCAACAGACTTGGAAAGAGAAGGAGAAGTTAAAGCTGAGAGTAGGAGTCAGGAGGAATCGAAAGAAGACGATATGGGGACAGATAATATAGGGAGAGGAGAGGAAATTGAAGAGATAAGAGAAGAAGAAGGAGGACCAACACTAGCAACAAATAGAGAAACAAGACAATCCAAGAAAGCTACAACCAAAGGGCAGTAAAGAATAGGAAGGACAGGTATAATGGGGGAATGTATATGTTTACTGTCGGTAAATATTAACGGCTTAAATGGCCCCTCTAAACGAAATAGAATTCTGAATAAATTGACTAAGCTCAAATATGATATTATTTGTTTACAAGAGACTCATATAAAAAAGGATCATGCGCATCTACTAAGACATCGGAAATTGGGTAATATGTTTACTGCCTTAGCAGAACAAAAAAAGAGAGGTTTAGTGTTTTATGTGCAACACCATTTGAAAGCCCAAAAAATATTTGCTGATCAGGAAGAAAGGATCTTAATGATAGAAATAGAGATTGGACAGAGGAAGTGTCTTTTGGTTGGTATATACGCCCCCAATGTCAATCAAAGGGCCTTTTATGAAGATCTGTATGGGAGACTGGGGGAAGTGGAATATGATCATATCTGCCTACTGGGGGATTTTAATGCAGTGGTGGATAAAACTCAGGATTATATCCGGGGGGGGGGGAATCAAGGGGGTTTGAAAGAAATTTTAAAAAACCCTACCAAGGATATGTCATAATATAAGGGAGGAATTCGGCCTACAAGATGTGTGGAGATTACACAACCCTGGGAAAAGGCAATACACCTATTTCTCCCCCAGACACCACTCCTGGACACGTTTAGACATGGTCTGGATGTCTCCAGAACTGAGGGGAATGGTATCCGGAATAGAAATTGGTACTAATGAATGGGCGGACCATAGTCCTATAAGGCTGACATGGAAGATCCCTGGATACAGGCAAACTAGAATGTGGGTGGGCACTCTGCAAGATGAAGACGTTATGGGGTCATTTAAAAAAGAGATGAGTTTTTTTATCCAAGAGAATAAAACCAAAGACACATCCATTTATAATACTTGGGACACTGCTAAGGCAGTTATGAGGGGTTTACTGATTAAATACAGCGCTAAATGTCGCAAAATTAAAAGAACACAACGGAAAGAACTTCTGAATAATCTGAGTAGAGTTGAGCAGAGAATGCAGGAAGGGCAAGAGCAGGAACACCTGGTCGAGGAAAGGACGTTCTGGCAACACCAGATTAGCTTACTAGATAAAGAAGAGTTAGCCTCTAAGATTAAATGGTCTAAACAACATTATTTTGAGAATGCCAATAAGCCAGGCAGATGGCTCCCATACCACCTAAGGAAGGAAGGCGAACAACGTAGGATAGAGGGGCTGAAGGATTTGGATGGAAACTTTCATACTACTAAGGAAGGGAAAAAGAAAGTGGCACAAGAATTTTTTACCAAATTGTATGAGAAAGGGGGAGAAGACACACAAGGAATCAGACAGTTTTTGATGAAATCTGACCTACCACAAGTCCCCGAATCTATGAAGCAGCTTCTTAACGCTGATATAACGGAAGGGGAAGTAGAAGCAGCCATGATGAAACAAGCCAATGGGAAGACGCCGGGTACAGATGGGCCACCGGTTGAACTATATAAGGCGATGTTTGGGGTACTGGCTAATATATATGACAGAGTTGTATAACAGAGTGATAAGGGATACCCAGATTCCAGCATCGTGGTCTGAAGTGTTTATTTCCATTATTCCCAAGGAAGGGACTGACTTGTCACTTATTAGAAATTATAGGCCAATTTCACTGCTAAACTCTGATTATAAAATTTTTGAAGCAGTGTTAGCAGCAAGATTTACCTGCTTTCTTAATTCCTTTATACACTCAGATCAGAATGGCTTCCTCCCCAACCGACACCTACGGGATAATTTGAGGATGATTATGAATACCCTGGAATATTTTGAGGCCTGCCCAGATAAACAGATGGCCGTAGTTTTTCTTGACGCCCAAAAGGCATTTGATCGGGTCTCCTGGGACTTTATGATATCCCCGATGTGTTGTAATAACATTATCGCAGTTATCAAGCGGGCGGCCCATGGGTGAGGGAAAAGAAAACACGACACCGAGTTCTTCTTTGAGTGGTGTGGAACGAGCGTGCAGACAAAAGCCTGCAAGCCCTTTTATTAACTTTATCAGAAGGCAGGATTAAGCAAGCAAACGTCATGTAAACAAATACAATTCATAACCATATATGGGAATTCACACAGTAGAAAAGGAGTCACGTGTCCTTTGTTGATAGTTAGCACGTTGCAAAGAAGGTGGGAACTTTTCTCCAAAGGTGTTAGGTGTCAGAGGGTGTCGCTGGTAACTTTCCATGCCTTGCTTCCTTGTTTATGTCTGACCGGTAAGAACCTGGCCTGACACTAAGCTGAGAGTCAAAAAAAAAAAACCCTGACCTGATGTCGGACCCTTCACAAGAGGAGCCTCCGTTGGTGGAGGTCCTGCCTGAACCAATTATGGGAGCTGAAGCATCGCATCCTCCTGTTCAATCTGAAGAGACCAGGTCAGTGATGGACTGCTTGGCTGGCCTAGATCTAAATCTGCCAGCTGAAGATTCAGTCAAACCAAAACGTTGGTCCGAAGGGGTAGGAATGACTGGGGTAAACGTCTCCAGGCGTCGACTTTCCCCAAAGAGGGTCATACCGGAGCTCTTAAGAGAAGAAAGGGAGTTGAAAGAAATGGCTCAGGATTTACTACGCCAGGCAGATGAGAAACGAGAGGCCCTGGAAAAAATCTGGGGGAGGGAGGCGGAACGCAAACAGCCAAAAGGTTCACAGGCAGCTCCTGCCAGGCAAAGCAGGGCTTCAACACCATCCCCCCCTCCCCAGGCCAGCAGGGAATTGCGGAGAGAGGCAGCTTCTGCCAGGCAAAGCAGGAGTTCAACACCATCCCCCCCTCCCCAGGCCAGCAGGGATTTGCGAAGTAACCCCCGCCGACTTGCAAAACTGCCTCCCTTGGGTGTAAAATACGACGGAAGTGCCGACAAACTGGCGTTTTTTCTAATTCACGTCGATAATTTCATGCAGTTTTACGCAGCTGATTTGGACGATGAAATCAAAATCAGAATTGTTTCTATGACCTTAGAAGATCAAGCTTCTAAGTGGTTGGTTTCATTGCATAATTGCCGTTCACCCGCACTGAGGGATTTCGATCGTTTCATGAATGCTCTTAGAAGGCGTTTTGAAGACCCCCGTGTTGAAAGGAAAGCAAAGATGAAACTGAAAACCTTACAGCAGGGGGGCATGTCTGTTCAGGCTTACACGCAGATTTTTCAGGAATTATCAGTGTTTATGGTTGGGTATAGTGAACAGGCTCTAATGGACATTTATGTTGAAGGGCTAAATAAAGACATTTATCAAACATGTGTGAACAGATTTCGCCCCGAGACTTTAAATGAATGGATAGATCTAGCTTCAGATGTTGAATTGGATCAAGCCCACTTGCAGGATCCAGTCCGTTTGGAGAAAAAACCACAGGAAGATAGCCCCAAATCTCACCCCCCTGCGAAGGATGTGCGCTTGCAAAGGGGGGAGGGGAGAACAACCCAGCCTCGCTCAGGCAGCTGTTATCGCTGTGGAAAGGAGGGGCACTGGGCCGACAAATGCAGATCAAGACCACCTCCACGCCCACCTTCCTTTTCGGACCGGAAGCATCCTAAGACGCCAACCGCGCGCACTAAACCGGCCATGAGTGGGGTGGAGCCCATCAACCTCTCTGCTGACCAGCCCACCGCTCACCCTGATGACTTGGAGGCGTCTTCAAACTCTTCTGACGACAATCTGGTGAGTCATCGCTCCGGGCCCCTTTATATTAATTTAAAGCTTTTAGCGCCATCTACTGGACGTACATGCAATGTGCAGGCTCTCATTGATTCTGGCTGCTCAAAATGTCTCATAAGCCAAGACATCGTGTCTTCGATGGGTTTTCACCTTAAGACCCTGAAAACTCCCATAGCCTTTTGCCAAATGGATGGTTCTGTAGCTGGGGGAACCCCAGCATCTTTTATCACCGAACCAATTCACGTTTCTATAGGCACGGGCCATACTGAGACCATCAACTTTATTGTAACTGCCATTGCCGATAATGCTGTAATTTTGGGGGTCAATTGGCTTCGAAAATGGAATCCTCTGATAAACTGGAAGGAAGGCTGGGTACGCATACCTTTATCCTTACCTGAACATACCTCTCTACCATCAGAAACTGATCACCCACCTCCAAATCACCCACCTCCCCTAATTGAATCTGCTGCGCCGTTATTGGATTTTCCATCACCTGAAGTCATACCAGGCGAGGAGAAAATTCCCAAAGAATATTGGGACCTAAAGGATGCTTTCAGTGAAAGATCCTGTGATTCCCTCCCTCCTCATAGAGCTACTGATTGTTCAATTGATTTCCTCCCTGGGGTTCAATTACCCAAACCTCGCATGTACTCCATGACCCCACGAGAGATGGAGGAATTACGTAAATTCATCGATAAAAACCTTCAAAGGGGTTTCATTGAACCAGCTAGGCCGCGTGTAGCTGCACCAGTTATGTTTAGGGAGAAAAAAGACGGTACCCTAAGATTAATACAAGACTACTCCTATCTAAACACCATTTGTGAACACAATATTTACCCCCTTCCGCTCATGAAGGACATGCTTGCTCACCTGGCTACCGGTAAGATTTTTACTAAACTGGACTTACGTGAGGCCTATTACAGGGTCAGAATCAAAGAGGGGGACGAATGGAAGACAGCTTTTAACTGCCCGCTGGGATGTTTTCAATTTAAAGTCCTCCCTTTCGGTCTTCAAGGTGCCCCTTCGGTATTTATGCAACTGATAAATGAGGTTCTCCACGAGCACCTTTACAAGGGAGTTATTGTTTATATTGATGACATAATGGTTTACTCGCAAACACTTGACGACCACATTAAACTGGTGCGCTCCGTATTAAACAAACTGCGTTCCGCTGAACTTTATGCCAAACTCTCTAAGTGTGAGTTTCACCAGGAAAAAATTGACTATTTGGGCTACCGTATCTCTTCTGAGGGAATTGAAATGGATCCTGCTAAAGTCAGGGCAGTGACGGAGTGGGCCCCTCCCCGTACTCGTAAACAACTACAGAGTTTTTTGGGATTTGCAAACTTTTACCGCCAATTTATTCCGTCATTCGCTGACATTGCCTTACCCATTACAAACCTTCTAAAAACGAAAGGAGAAGGCAAGCCTCGTCCAGGATCCCCACTTAAATGGACCATGGAATGTCAAGCCGCTTTCGAGAAGCTTAAACGTTTGTTTGCGGCTGAACCTGTTCTTAAACACCCCGATGTAAATTCCCCGTTTGTAATTCAAACGGATGCCAGTGATGTCGCTGTGGGAGCGGTCCTATTACAACTCAACCAACATGGCCAATTGCAACCCTGTGCCTACACCTCTCGGAAACTCACTACGTCCGAACGTGGTTGGGCGATTTGGGAAAAAGAGGCTTTTGCTGTTCGGTGGGCTCTCATGACTTGGCGTCATTTTCTTGAGGGCGCTCCCCATCCTTTCGAAGTTTGGACGGACCATAAAAACTTGGAAGCTCTTACCTCCTCTCGGAAATTGTCCCCAAGGCAACTTCGCTGGGCTCACTATTTCCATCGTTTCAATTTCAACCTTAAATATATTCCAGGGGGCAAAAATTTCATGGCTGATGCGCTTTCCAGATTGCCACAATATGATGTTTCCAAACTCACTATAGTACAACCCATCATGCCACTCACTTTACCAGCTTCACCTGTATCTGCAAAGGGTCATGCTACAGTCCAAACTACTCCACCTACAGATCTGATTACTCGTATTAAGGACGAACTACTCACTGATGACTGGTATTCAGCACATTCTGGTGATTGTACTATTAGGGACGATCTTCCCTGGATTGGCTCAAAGATCTATGTACCTGCTACATTGCGTCCTTTTGTCTTGCAACGCGCACACGACTCACGTTTGGCTGGGCATTTCGGTTTCGTTAAGACTGTACATCTTGTCAAAAGACAGTTCTGGTGGCCCTCATTGAAGAAAGATGTTGAATCATATATTGCCAGTTGCCCCATATGTGCGGCCTCCAAACGTGTGCCGGGGAAGCCACAAGGTCTTCTCCAGTCCATAGCTACGCCGGAGAGACCTTGGAAGGAAATTTCAATGGACTTTATAGTTGATCTTCCCCCCAGTCAGGGCTATACCGTTATCTGGGTCGTTACCGATCTTTTTTCCAAACAAGTTCATTTTGTTCCCTGTACAAAGATTCCTTCTTCCAAATCTCTGGCTCGATTGTTCGTTTCTCATATCTATCGCTTTCATGGCGTCCCGCAACGCATCATCTCTGATAGGGGATCCCAATTTACTTCTCTCTTTTGGAAAGAGTTTTTGAGACTGATTGGCTCCGCCCAGAGCTTAAGCTCCGCCTAACACCCTCAGACGAATGGCTCCTGTGAAAGGGTTAATTCCGTTCTAGAACAGTACTTACGTTGCTTTATTAATTTTCAACAGGATGATTGGGCTGATCTCCTCATACATGCCGAAGTGGCATATAATAACTCCGTTCACTCCAGTACGAACATGACCCCCTTTAAAATCATCTACGGACAAGACTTTGTACCCATCCCCGAACTGCCTCATGACTCGCCGACAGTCCCCTCATTAACCGAATGGTCCTCTCGGTTGTCTTCTGTCTGGCCAGTTCTCCGGAAAACTTTGAATGATGCACATGACTCGCACAAGTTGTACGCTGACAGGAAACGGGCGGTTCCCCCCGCCTACAAAGTTGGTGATCAAGTTTATGTATCTACCAAGAATTTAGATAGCCCCCAGCAATGCAGGAAACTGGGTCCCAAATTTGTTGGTCCTTTCACAATAACCAAAATCATCAGCTCTGTGTCGGTCCGTTTGGATCTCCCAAAGACCTACCGGCGATTGTACCCTGTGTTCCATGTTCACTTGCTGAAACCTGCACGTACCTCGCATCTCCGCAAACCTTTGCCTGATGCTCCTGCACCTACCATGGTGGACGGGCACCAGCACTATGAAGTCCGTGATATTTTGGACTCCAGAATCCGCAGAAATAAGACTCAATTCCTAGTCATGTGGAAAGATTTTCCCCCTTCTCACAACGAATGGGTGGATAAAGAGCATCTCAAAGCTCCTAAACTGGTACGCCAGTTTTATGCCAAGTATCCGCACAAACCTTGACTTTTTTCCCCTCCCCTATCTGTTGTTTTGTCTGTCCTTCTTTGTCTTTCAGGTGTAGCCTTTCGTGTTCCACTTGCTGTCCCGAATTTCCCGCTGTTCCTGGAGGAGGTCCGGATGTCAGTCTCGCTAGTTCCTGCTTCGCTGCCATGGAAACGGGGAGGGTGGGGGGCGTTGGGATGAGTGTGCTCTGCTGGTGGACAATGTTGATCGTTGGTGTTATCTCTTGGTTAACGGCCCTGCATTCCAGGATGGTGAAGACCTGCCCACCTGATGTTGGAGATGGAAGCATATTGGACAATGCAAAGGGGGGGGCTTGGGGATTGGGATGGGCTTAAGCTTAATACTTTCTGTTCGCGCCTAAACTATTCACTCTCAGCTTTACTTGGTCTGTACGCTATTGTTACTTAGTAAAAGGAGCCTTATTCATTTCAAAATAATGTCTAAGTGTGGTCTTTCCTGAGTCAACGAAGAAGCAGGCCTGACATGTATCGATGGATGCTACCTGAGGGTTTACTAATGACATGGAGGGATAAAAAGATCAGGATTAGGAATTTACAGGAGGCAAGGGACTTTGTACAGCAACACTTTAATCCAACAGACTTGGAAAGAGAAGGAGAAGTTAAAGCTGAGAGTAGGAGTCAGGAGGAATCGAAAGAAGACGATATGGGGACAGATAATATAGGGAGAGGAGAGGAAATTGAAGAGATAAGAGAAGAAGAAGGAGGACCAACACTAGCAACAAATAGAGAAACAAGACAATCCAAGAAAGCTACAACCAAAGGGCAGTAAAGAATAGGAAGGACAGGTATAATGGGGGAATGTATATGTTTACTGTCGGTAAATATTAACGGCTTAAATGGCCCCTCTAAACGAAATAGAATTCTGAATAAATTGACTAAGCTCAAATATGATATTATTTGTTTACAAGAGACTCATATAAAAAAGGATCATGCGCATCTACTAAGACATCGGAAATTGGGTAATATGTTTACTGCCTTAGCAGAACAAAAAAAGAGAGGTTTAGTGTTTTATGTGCAACACCATTTGAAAGCCCAAAAAATATTTGCTGATCAGGAAGAAAGGATCTTAATGATAGAAATAGAGATTGGACAGAGGAAGTGTCTTTTGGTTGGTATATACGCCCCCAATGTCAATCAAAGGGCCTTTTATGAAGATCTGTATGGGAGACTGGGGGAAGTGGAATATGATCATATCTGCCTACTGGGGGATTTTAATGCAGTGGTGGATAAAACTCAGGATTATATCCGGGGGGGGGAATCAAGGGGGTTTGAAAGAAATTTTAAAAAACCCTACCAAGGATATGTCATAATATAAGGGAGGAATTCGGCCTACAAGATGTGTGGAGATTACACAACCCTGGGAAAAGGCAATACACCTATTTCTCCCCCAGACACCACTCCTGGACACGTTTAGACATGGTCTGGATGTCTCCAGAACTGAGGGGAATGGTATCCGGAATAGAAATTGGTACTAATGAATGGGCGGACCATAGTCCTATAAGGCTGACATGGAAGATCCCTGGATACAGGCAAACTAGAATGTGGGTGGGCACTCTGCAAGATGAAGACGTTATGGGGTCATTTAAAAAAGAGATGAGTTTTTTTATCCAAGAGAATAAAACCAAAGACACATCCATTTATAATACTTGGGACACTGCTAAGGCAGTTATGAGGGGTTTACTGATTAAATACAGCGCTAAATGTCGCAAAATTAAAAGAACACAACGGAAAGAACTTCTGAATAATCTGAGTAGAGTTGAGCAGAGAATGCAGGAAGGGCAAGAGCAGGAACACCTGGTCGAGGAAAGGACGTTCTGGCAACACCAGATTAGCTTACTAGATAAAGAAGAGTTAGCCTCTAAGATTAAATGGTCTAAACAACATTATTTTGAGAATGCCAATAAGCCAGGTAGATGGCTCCCATACCACCTAAGGAAGGAAGGCGAACAACGTAGGATAGAGGGGCTGAAGGATTTGGATGGAAACTTTCATACTACTAAGGAAGGGAAAAAGAAAGTGGCACAAGAATTTTTTACCAAATTGTATGAGAAAGGGGGAGAAGACACACAAGGAATCAGACAGTTTTTGATGAAATCTGACCTACCACAAGTCCCCGAATCTATGAAGCAGCTTCTTAACGCTGATATAACGGAAGGGGAAGTAGAAGCAGCCATGATGAAACAAGCCAATGGGAAGACGCCGGGTACAGATGGGCCACCGGTTGAACTATATAAGGCGATGTTTGGGGTACTGGCTAATATATATGACAGAGTTGTATAACAGAGTGATAAGGGATACCCAGATTCCAGCATCGTGGTCTGAAGTGTTTATTTCCATTATTCCCAAGGAAGGGACTGACTTGTCACTTATTAGAAATTATAGGCCAATTTCACTGCTAAACTCTGATTATAAAATTTTTGAAGCAGTGTTAGCAGCAAGATTTACCTGCTTTCTTAATTCCTTTATACACTCAGATCAGAATGGCTTCCTCCCCAACCGACACCTACGGGATAATTTGAGGATGATTATGAATACCCTGGAATATTTTGAGGCCTGCCCAGATAAACAGATGGCCGTAGTTTTTCTTGACGCCCAAAAGGCATTTGATCGGGTCTCCTGGGACTTTATGATATCCCCGATGTGTTGTAATAACATTATCGCAGTTATCAAGCGGGCGGCCCATGGGTGAGGGAAAAGAAAACACGACACCGAGTTCTTCTTTGAGTGGTGTGGAACGAGCGTGCAGACAAAAGCCTGCAAGCCCTTTTATTAACTTTATCAGAAGGCAGGATTAAGCAAGCAAACGTCATGTAAACAAATACAATTCATAACCATATATGGGAATTCACACAGTAGAAAAGGAGTCACGTGTCCTTTGTTGATAGTTAGCACGTTGCAAAGAAGGTGGGAACTTTTCTCCAAAGGTGTTAGGTGTCAGAGGGTGTCGCTGGTAACTTTCCATGCCTTGCTTCCTTGTTTATGTCTGACCGGTAAGAACCAGTCTACACTAACAGAAATGCTTGGCACATGATGAAGTGTCACAATGCAACATTTCCTTATTCTACTGCGGGAGTCTCCCTACTCGCAGGTTTGGCCCTCCGCGTTAACGAGGGCCCACCTTGATGAGGGATTATGTAATCAAGAGAGGTGGGCGAGATGCAGTCTTAGGGGTTTTTTAACAAAATTCTTAATTCGGCTTTTAGGGGGTTCCAGGGAGGAGGGGAGGGATAGCCCAGCTAGGGGGCAGAACACAGTTAGGCCGGCCGGCGGAGGAGAAGAAACGGAGGAAGGGGAGGGGGAGGTCGTTTCCACTGAGGTTTTGACCATTACTTTGGTTCTGGGGAGGGGCAGGGGCGGTGGGAGACGGATGGGGTCGGAGGACCGGGGCTTCTGATTACAAGCGGTCATGGGCTCCGACTCCCCATACTCCCATCACAGACTAGGTGGGCAAGGACCACAGAGATGGGGCCCTAGGCTGATGTTATGCAACACCAGGTCCGTGGTGAACAAAGCCCCCCTCATCCGTGACCTTGTGTCAGAGGGGGACCCAGACCTGGTGGGTATCACGGAAACCTGGTTGGGCCTTGAGGGGGGTGTACCCCTCGTAGAAATGTACCCGCCAGGTTACCAAGCCTTCCATCAGCTTAGGGTCCTGGGGAGGGGTGGGGGGTGGCGATTATGATTAGGGAAGGTCTTGAGCCGAAGGAGACCACGATCCCTCAGATGACCGGGTGTGAGTCCCTCCTTGTGAAGTGGGGCCTAGGGAGGCAGATGGGTGTGTTAGTTGTATACCTGGCTCCTCGCTATGCAACAACAGCCCTGCCCGAGCTCCTAGAGGTGATAGCCGAGGTGGTGGTTGAGACCCCCAGACTGTTAGTCATGGGGGACTTCAATCTGCCGTCGGCAGGCGATACCTCTGGAGTAGCTCGGGAGTTCATGGCTTCCATGACAGCTATGGACCTGACCCAGTTAGTTTTAGGCCCTACTCACGAGGGTGGACACACCCTGGACTTAATCTTCGTCTCGGGACAGTGGCGTCGTGATCTGGGAATAGGGGATTTAGCCATCACACCCCTGTCATGGACAGATCACGCTCTCCTTCGGCTGGACTTTCCAATCGCCGCACCTCACCGCAGGTAGGCGGAGCCGAATATTCCTATATGGTTCCGCCCCAGGCTCCTGATGGACCCGGTAAGGTTCCAGAGGGAGCTTGGGCCAATGCCTGTGGACTTGCCCCGTGACTCGACTGAGGACCTGGTGGCCTTGGACCGAGTCGCGCCCTTGCGGCCTCTCTTGCGGCGTCGAGTCACCCAGGCTCCTTGGTTCACTGAGGAGCTGAGGGAGATGAAATGCCACAAGAGACGCCTAGAGAGCAGATGGAGATCCTCTCGCTCCGAAGCCGACCAAACACTAGTGAGAATCCATATTAGGACTTACTTAGTGGCGATAAGTGTGGCCAAACGAGAGTATTGTGCCACCCTTATTGCATCCGCAGATAACTGCCCTGCCGCCCTGTTTGGGGTGACCCGCTCCCTCCTTCAGCAGAGGCCGCGGGAAGCCCCTCTACAGGGACGAGCAGAGGAATTTGGGATTTATCTGCAGGACAAAATCACTCGGATTCGGAATGAGTTAACCTCCATCGAGAGTGGTCCAGCGAGATTGCCCGAGGTTGGTCTTGAGGCTCCATTCTGGGAGGAGTTTGACTTTGTTACTACCGAGGATATGGACAGGTTGTCAAAGAGACTTAAGGCTACCACATGTTTATTGGACCCGTGTCCCTCCTGGCTTGTACTAGCATCCTGGGAGGTGACACGAGGCTGGCTCCAGGGCATTGTCAACGCATCTTTGAGTGAGGGGTCCCTGCCTGCCGTCTTGAAAGAGGCGGTGGTAAGGCCCCTCCTCAAGAAGCCGTCCCTGGACCCAGCATTATTAGAGAACTATCATCTGGTCTCCAACCTTCACTTTCTAGCAAAGGTTGTTGAGAGTGTGGTGGCCCAACAGTTTCCGCGACACCTGGAGGAAGTTGATTATCTAGACCCGCGCCAGTCCGGCTTCCGACCCTGTCACAGCACCGAGACGGCATTGGTCGCGTTGGTAGATGATCTCTGGAGGGCGCGGGATAGAGGATATTCCTCTATCGTAGCCCTGTTAGACCTACCATCGCCCATGGTATCCTATTGCACCGACTGGGGGGGTTGGGGCTGGGAGGCACCATTTTATGGTGGTTCTCATCCTATCTCTCTGGTCGGTCGCAATATGTGTTGACAGGGGGGCAGAGGTCGGCCTCGAGGCCCCTCGTATGCGGGGTCCCTCAGGGGTCGGTCCTCTCGCCCCTCCTATTCAACACATATATGAAGCCACTGGGTGAGATCATCTGTGGTTTTGGGGTGGGATATCATCTGTACGCTGATGATACTCAGCTGTACATCTCCACCCCAGACCACCCCAACGATGCCGTTGAGGTGATGTCCTGGTGTTTGGAAGCCGTACGGATCTGGATGGGTAGTAACAAACTCAAGCTCAACCCGTCCAAGACTGAGTGGCTGTGGTTTCCGGGACCCCGGTTCAGCCAGATTACTCCAACTCTGGCCATTGGGGGCAAAACACCAGCCCCCGTGGAGAGGGCGCGCAATTTGGGTGTCCTCCTGGATTCCCGGCTGTCCATGGAGGATCATGTGGCGGCCGTGGCCAGGGGGGCGTTCCATCAGGTACGCCTGATGCACCAATTGCGCCCCTTACTGGACCGGGCTGCCCTTCGCACAGTCACTCAGGCCCTCGTGACATCCCGACTGAACTACTGCAATGCTCTCTACATGGGGCTTCCCTTGAGGTGCACTCGAAAGCTACAGCATACATAACACCGATCCTGCGCGAACTGCACTGGCTTCCTGTGGTCTTTCGGGTGCGCTTCAAGGTCTTGACGACCATCTTCAAAGCGCTCCATGGCTCGGGGCCTAGTTATATGCGAGACCGTCTCCTGACCCATACAATGCCGGCTGGCGACACCCAGGGGAAGGGCCTTCTCTGTGGCAGGCCCTGCCCTGTGGAACTCCGCACTATCACCGACCTCCGCCTCTTCTGCCGGTGTTTAAAAACACACTTATTTCATCAAGCCGGCCTAACATAGCCTCCGCTGGGACAAATTTTAGACAGTTTTAAATGGGGGATTTTAATTTGGTTTTAATTTGGTTTTAGCGCAGGTTTTTTGTCATTTAATTTATGTATTTGGTACTATTTTGTATGTTGTTTTATTTATTTATTTATTAAATTTATACCCCGCCCTTCTCCAAATGGACCCAGGGCGGCGGTTTTAAATTCCTGTGCGCCGCCCTGGGTCCGGTTGGAGAAGGGCGGGATATAAATTGAATTAAATAAATAAATAAATAAGTAACAAACTGTGCTGGAGCTCCTCCAGCCACCAATCCATCCATCTGACAGAATGCGATCGGAATTCTTAAAGTCTTAAGGCAAAGTCCTAGTTGTTGTACTAGGTCCTGGCTGATAAGGCATCGTGAACAACCAGAGTTTAAGAGGGCTAGTAATTCCGAGTGGTGGCCACTAGAGGGAGTTTTAAGCTTAAGGCGAATAGTCATGTGGCCTGACCAGGAACTCACCCAATGTCTGTCCGTCTCATTGTCAGTTCCAGTTTCCTTTTCCCAGTCATCCGGCTCCTCCCCTGGTTGGTAATGGTAGGTGGTAAGATCTAGTGGCTCCATTCCTGACATTACTGGCCTGGTGCACAGGTCAGGTCGTCTGGCGCCTCTGCTCATCTCAGAGGACGACTTGGGGCAGGGCTTTGGTTTCATTCTGCAATTGTTAGCCCAATGCCCCTCCCTCCCACACCGGAAGCAAGCAGTACTGCGATGTTTGTTAGTAGCCCCTTCTCTTCCTCCTCTTTGGAGCATCACAATGGGGTGTGGGAAGTGGGGAGATTTTAATTTCCCTTTCAATTGCATGAAGATTTTTATTTCTGGCTAAATCAATTTCAACATCAGCGGATAAATCGTACCAGCCCTCGAGGGTGTGGGGGGTTACGTCTGTTTATACAGCTTTGATATATATCAGGATGCAAGCCCTCAGTGAAATTGTCGATAAGCGCTTCTTCACTTCAAGCCCTCATGTAAATGGACAATTCACGAAACCGTTGAGTGTATTCTTGAACTGGCTTATTCCCTTGACGAAGGGTTTTCATTTCAAGCCGTGCTTTTCTTTCTATGAGGGGGTCTTCAAAGCGCCTTTTCAAAGCGGTCATAAATCTATCGAAGTTTCTCATCAAGGGGGAGTTATCATTATGCAGTGAAACTATCCAATCTGCCCCTTTGGCCTCAAGGGCAAGGCTAACAACTCTAATTTTTGCCTCATCATTTGGCAGATCGAAAGCAGCTTGCCTTACAAAGTTGCTGACATGCAGTAGAAAAAATCCCAATTCTTTAGGATCTCCCCCGAATTTTACTCCCAAGGGAGGGACAGTTGCCATTCTGCGTGCTGGGGGGCTTGCTTCCCTCCTGGGGCTTGCCTCTCTTCTCCGATCTGCTCTGGGAGTAACCGCCCTTGCTGTTGCTATGCGCTGAGGAGGCTCATCTTTCTGGGTAGCCCCCCCTCCCATTTGGGTTTTTTCTTCCTCCTTCCTTGGCAATATTCACTCCCGAGGGGCAGGGTTTCCCGCCACCTTGTTTTCTCTGGCACGTCTTAACTCATCCGCCTCCCTAATTAGCTTCCGTGCCTGTTGTCTTAAAAGGGATTCTTCCTCTGATTCCTGCCAGGGGGGGAGAGTGGGCCTGCCTGCGTCTGGTGGTTATTCCCGAAGGGATTTCTTCGAACGTTCCCTTCCTGCCCACTCCCTCGGACCAACGGTGACGAACTGATTTTTCCTCAGGTTTTTCACCCAAACTGATACCCGCCAAAAGTTCCATAACTGACCTGGTTTCTTCCTTCTCTGGTTTTGGAACGCCGGGATCAGACGCGGCGGCCCCCAGGGTTTCTTCTTTTCCAAGGTCCAACATTTGTTTGATGTTTGATGGTTTTATTACACTTTATAACACTGAAGTTGTTAACTCAGAGCTGAGTGTGAAGTGATTCCTTGCTTTTTGTCAGGACTGCTTCCATCATAATTCAAGAAAGACCACGCTCAAACCCATTTTGAAAGTTTAAGGTTACTTTTACTGATTATGATAAGACCGCAGCGAAAGTCAAGCAAGGAATGAGATATTTAGGTGTGCAACATACATTTATTTATTTATTTATTTATTTCGATTTGTAAATCGCGCCTATCTCCATCGAAATGGACTAAGGGCGGTGTACAGATAAATCTACCATAATAAATAATAACATATACAATAAAAGAATTAAAATTAATTAAATTAACTTGTACTAAAATTCCCATTAACCTATTAACCATTTACTAGTTTGGTTGGAGTTTTGGCGTATATGAGGTCTAAAATTCTAGGCTAGTCCAGATTGCTGGAAGAAATGAGTCTTGAGTGAGTGGCGAAAGAGGGGAAGGTCGGTGATAATGCGAAGGTCAGGGGGCAGGTCGTTCCAGAGGGTGGGCCCTGCCACAGAGAAGGCCCTACCCCTGGACGCTGACAGCTGGCATTGACCGGCGGTCGGCACCCTGAGGAGGCCCTCCCCCTGGGAGCGAATTGGTCGGTGGGAGGTATGTGGTAGGAGACGGTTCCGCAAGTAACTAGGCCCCGAGCCATGGAGCGATTTAAAGATGGTGACAAGCACCTTGAAGTAAACCCGGAAGGCCACCAGTAGCCAATGCAGCTCACGTAGGAAAGGTGTTATATGGGAGCATCGAGAGGCTCCCATGATTCCTTGTGCGGCTGCATTCTGTACCAACTAGAGCCTCCGGATGCACCTCATGGGGAGCCCCATGGAGAGAGCGTTGCAATAGTCTAGGCAGGATGTCACGAGTGCTTGAGTGACAGTGCGGAGGGCATCCCGGTTAAGAAAGGGACGTAACTGGCGTATCAGACGTACCTGGTAAGAAGCCCCCTTGGTCACGGCTGCTATATGGCTATCTAAGGACAGCCGCGAATCGAAAAGGATGCCTAAGTTACGGGCTTTCTCAATGGGGGCTAGTGACATGCCCCCGATAACCAGCGATGGGATCAGTTGGCTATGTCGGGACGCTGGGAACCAAAGCCACTCGGTCTTGGATGGGTTGAGCCGAAGTTTGTTACTTCCCATCCAGAGCCGCACGGCTTCCAAACACCAGGACATCACTTCGACGGCATCGCTGGGGTGGTTTGGGTTAGATATGTACAACTGAGTATCATCAGTGTACTGGTGGTATTCTACCCCACAACCACGGATGATCTCACCCAGGGGTAATCAAAGCATTACCCATCCCCTAACACCCCTTGACCCCAGCATAGTATCCAATGCAGATTCATCCACGATGTCAGGTGGGCAACATGCTCAGGAGCATCATCACAATGGAATGCGAGACCATTAGCCTTGGCGATATCAGGCCCAAGCTCCATCCCCCTCCAGCACACTTAATGGCCAGTACCCACAGCCCCTCCCTCCACGTTTCAAATGGCAGCTGAAGCAAGCAATAAAGCGGAGGCTGACACTATAGTTTCCTGGATCTATTTTTGGGGGGGGGGTTGAAGATGGGAACTACATCAGCTCTTTTTCAGTCCTCTGATAGTTCCCCAGTGCTCCAGGATCTATGAAAGACATGCTAGTTCCTTCAGAACTCTGGGGTGTAATCCATCCGGTTCTGGTGATTTGGACTCATCTAGAGTAGACAGCTTTGCACTTACCATTTTCTTCCCTATTTCAACTTGTGCTCCTAATCTGATTTTTAGGACACCCAAGTTGCGAGCCCTCTTAAGTTTGTTTTATACCTCATCAAGTTTGTTTTATTTTGAAGCTGTTTTGTTTTATTTTTGAAGCTGTTCTTCTTCCCTCCCTTTTTGATGTCAAAGTCAAAGTGCTCCATCCTAGTTCATTGTTTGTTTGTTTCTGATATCTGCCTTTGGAGAATTTGCTTCCATCTGAATGAATCTGATATTTTGGAGTGTTGACTCAAAGTGCCTTTTTTTGGGATTGCTTCATTTATTTTCTGAAGCTGTTCTTCTTCCCTCCCTCTTTTATACCTGGGAGCATTTTTAAACACTTATGAGTCAAGGTGCCCCACCCTATGATATTTTGTCTGTCTGTCTGTCTGTCTGTTTATTTGCAATACAAGTTGTTGTACTTTTTGGAATTATTAGAGTTGAGTTAGAAATTACAATATTTATTTATTTATTTATTTTATTAAATTTATACCCCACCCTTCTCCTAAAAAAGGACCCAGGGCGGTGCACAGGCATCATTAAAATCATACAAAATACAAAAATCCAAAATTATTAAAAAACTAATTAAATATTCCCTGTGCTAAAAATAATAACGCTCTAAAATTTAAAATTATCCCTATAAAAATCAGAAACGGGGTTATGCTAGGCCGGCTTGTTGGAATAAATAGGTTTTAAGACGTTGGCGGAAAAGGCGGAGATCCACGATGGTGCGTAGATCGGGGGGAAGGTCATTCCAGAGGACAGGGCCTGCCACAGAGAAGGCTCTTCCCCTGGGCACCGCCAACCGGCATTGCCCGGCCGACGGTACCCTGAGAAGGCCCTCTCTGTGGGAGCGGATCGGTCGAAGGGATGTATGGGGCAGGAGGCGGTCGCGAATATAGCTAGGCGAATATGTTCTGGGATGGCAGTCGTTGCATCCTCCATGCCTGCCACCCCTCACCATAAGCCTGCAAATATCATGGTCTGCCACACTATCCCTGGCAAATATGCACCCATTCATCATGATAGAAAGAATTATATCGTTTGGAAAAGAAAAAAAAAGAAAAAATGATGTGTTGTGCTGCTGTAAAGATATTTTCCTTTTGAGTATTTGGTAGTTGGGCACTTGTGACAGATGTGTCTCAGTGAAAGCATGTGCCTGAGGTCCGCTGTATCCTTCCTGCATTGGGATCTGCATGGGTCCTTTTTCTTCTTCTATAAATGCCATCCCCATTCCAGCCTGAAATTGGCATGTAACTCAAACTACCAGAGCAATCCTCACACCTTTTATGCTGTTAATAGGCCAATCAGGAATAACAATAGATAAATACTGCCAGAAAGGAATGTCTGGTGTAAATCTAAATTAGGATATATGAATGTGTTTTACAATGTAGTTAGATTAAGGTATGCTGTGATTTGTTTTTCGAAATTTCTGGATGCTGTGAATTGTAAACAATATGTGAAATTTACTCATTTTACTTAAAAAGTGCTTCAATTAATCATAGAGGCAGTGGAAATGTTCGGTGGAATGCAAAATTGTCTGTCTTCTGAAATAATGTTGGGATTTCCACAATTGGACAGAAGGGGGGAAATTCCACAATATGTGACTAAAGATATGTCTGTAAAGAACAGTATACTTGGCCTCTCCTGTTCTTTATCTTCCCTCAGAAACACAGGACTCCTAGCTAAAACCTGAACTCTCAATTTTACTCAATTGTTCATAAATTCAAGCCTGGTGATAAAACCTGATGTAAGGGAAAAAATTTTTAGCCAAGCCTACCAAGCCCTGCTAACCACTGAAGCAGGAGCCCAAACTGGAGACAAAAGGCAAATCACTACACCCGAGGAAAATGGCTCCTGGAGAAGACCCATTGAGAATAAACATTTCCAAAAACTGTTGTAGTCATTGTGGTTTGCACAGATTTTGTTTGTGATTTTTTTTCATTGCAGGAGTAGCAATTTTTGGTCTTTCCGACCTGAGTGGTGGCCTCTTCTATTCCACCTGAAGATCCTAAAAGACACTGTACAGCTCTGCATTCTACAGATTGTGTTGGTTCTGTGATTGTAACTCTATCACTGAATGTTATTATTGTTGTACTTGCAAACTGATACACACCTGTGGGGAATAGTGGGACACTGTATAAACTTTATATATATTGAGACAATTGAATCAAATCAACACAGTAGTCCCAAGAGATAGTGATATCATAATCCCTGAAGATATCAGATGTATTGATGTAATGCAATGGTTCGATGTTTAGGAATAAATTTTTTATGCATAGGACAAATAGGAAGAGGATGTAATGCAATGACAAGTGTGAAAAATCATACATTCCAAACAAAGGTGTTTTCTTCGCTTACTGTCACCTTGCAGTCTGGAATTAAACTGACACAACCCAGTAATTTACTTTTACAAGTAAGTTACTAGGTTGTGTCAGTTGAATTCCAGTTTAATAACTAGACAGAGTGGGTTATGGATGGATGTGGTAACTCTTAATTAGCATGCTCCAGCTAGCTTATAAGATTTGCCTATGTGCCTAGCCGATGGTATGAAGCATGTGTATATGCTGAATAGAATTATAAGGACATGGCCAATGCTTGCAATAATAACTAATGCAACTTCTAGTGCTCCAACTTTTAAAACAACAATATCCCAGAATACCTTTGGTTAGCAAAAGTATGTCTCTGGAAAAATTATCTCACAAATTCTGTTTACAGATCAATGACCAAGGAAAAGCTATTGAGGAAATTGCTACTAGGATGAGGAAACTCACTCATGCCCCTGTACAAACTTGGTCTAGTGTTATCAAGTTTGACTGGTTTGCTGATATGTTCTCTAACTGGAAAAGGGTTGGGTTTTTTATCTTGATGGCCTTTGGAGGTCTCCTTTTCCTTTCTTGTCTCATCCCTCTTTTCCAGCGTATAGTTCAGTCTACCTTTTCTGGTGTGGCTGTCATCGCCTCCTTTGCCACCTTTGACCTTTGCCACCCCCGGTCACCCAGCTAATATCATGGTTCTTAGCACCATTCCTAAAGAATATGCTTCCCTACTTCATCATTGACAGGTAACAACCTGTCCAATAATAAAAAGGGAGGAATGAAGGAGCATCTGAATCAATATTGGCTTCTGCTTATATTATTGTATACTGCCTGAAATTAGTTGTTTTCTATCCTAGCAAATTGTAACCTTAATACTGGACTTTAAATGTTATCTCACTGCTGCGTCTCACTTCTATTCTTGGCTTCAAAGCTTGGCACATTTTTGAAAACTAGTAAAAGAAATTGCTACACAGGAATACCAAACTGTATAGATAAAGGAACCAAACTAGGGAGTTTTTCTGGCTCATAAATCTTTAAAGCATTCTGCCCAAAAAAACAACTTGGCAAGGGTGGGCAGCCACCCCCTACACAAGGCTATAGGAATACTCCACAGATAAGGTAGACAGAGACAGGAGCGTGAACAAAAGAACACTTTAAAGATCACGTTGGTAATGAATCTTTGTCTCTGATTGGATAAACTTTGTTTCTATCTGCCTAAAATGTATATCATACTTTGAGCCACTCTTCCAGGGTGTGGCTATTCCTTACATGCATTTGTTTGTATGCTTCGGATATAGTAATGTAACCCAGCTTTTGCTATGGCCATAGATAAAAGCTGATACTTTTTGCAAGCCTCATCTCAAGTCTCACTCTTTGGCATTTCAGTGGCCAGGGAAAAACTGCTGGAACCTTACACATGTTTCTGATTTGAAATCAAAATGTTGCTCATTTCTAACCAATTATGAATTTTCTCCAAGTAATTCCTTGCTTTCTTACATGTCCACCACATGTTGTAGTATGTTCCTGGAATCTGGTTACATTTCCAGCATTTGGCGGACGAGTTCTTATACATTTTGGCCATTCTTGAAGGCAGCAAATGCCACCTATAAAATATTTTGTAGAGGTTTTCTTTATAGGCCGTGGCCATTGTCAGTTTGTAGTTTCTCTCCCAAATTTTTAACCATTTTTCTAATTCTTTGCCCAGGCAATCATCATTTCTTTAAGTATCACTTCTTCCATTTTATATTTCAGTAAATAATTTAATATTTTTAATCAATTTTTCATCCCTCCCCATTACAATTTTATCCAATGCTGTTTGTTCTTTATTTCCACCCTATAATTTAACATCTTTTTTGTGCCTTGATTGGACTAAAATACAGCCACCAGGATATGTCCTTCCCCTCACTCTGCAATTGTTGTCTGGATTTAATATCACCCCTTTCATCTAAAATATCCTTGTAACATACAATTTTTCCCCAATGTATAAGATTTGGATATATTATTGCCTCCATTGGAGAGAGCCAGACTGGTCCTTCCCTATAATGTAATTTATAACATTAGTTAATGAACAGTTCAGACATTCTCCTTTCTTTAATACTAATAAAAAATACTACATAATTGAAATATTATATTCAAAATAATACATTCCAAAGTTTCTGTAAAGTACTGATCAGGTTTTTAAATGTAAATGCTGCTCCCTAATATTGCCTAAAATGTAGTATTTTTTCTTAAATACTATGAAAATCAATGTGTCATTTTTAAAAGATGAAAAGATAGGAAAACTATGATAAAGAAGGGTAAATGATCAAGAGTCAAGTTAGCATTTATAAACTTGTTGAAAGATAATAATAAGTCACATTTCTGTATGTTAAGCACTTTGATTTTAATTGTTCCATGATATACCGTATTTTTGGAGTATAAGACGCACTGGAGTATAAGACATTTCGAAGAGGCAATTTTTTTTAAAGTAGGTAAGTAGATAGAGGGATAGAGAGGGAGAGAAAGAGAGAGAAATACATTAGGTAAGTAGGGAGAGAGAGACAGTAGGTAAGTAGGTCGATAAAGGGATAGAGAGAGAGAGAAACACAGTAGGGAGGGAGGGAGAGAGAGTGTGTAGGTAGGTACATAGGTAGAGGGATAGAGAGAGATAAATAGAGAGAGAGAAATACAGTAGGTAGGTAGATAGGGAGAGAGAGTGTAGATAGGTAGGTAGGTAGGTAGAGGGATAAAGAGAGAGAAAGAGAGAAAGAGAAATGCAGTAGATAGGGGGAGAGAGAGAGAGAGAGAGAGAGAGAGAGAGAGAGAGAGAGAAAGAGAGAGAGAGAGAGAGAGAGAGAGAGAGAGAAGGTATGTAGGTAGATATTTCCAGGTGTATTTACCCATGCGCTGTAGAAACTTTTTTTCTGCTCGCACAGCACTTGAACAATGTAATCCTCATCAACCACTCTAACTAAACAGTTATCAAAAAAGGGAAAAAAAGTTTTTAGACTCTGCAAACCTCCCCAAAATGGCCCATTTTTCACAAAAACGGCCCTGTTTTTTTTCAAATAAAAGGCATGTATAGCCTTGGGGGGGCTTGAAGAGTGCTTCGGGGGGGGCCAAAATGAGCAAAAATTGGGCCATTTTTCTCTACATGGGGCTCCCCTTGAAGAGCACCTGGAGACTCCAACTGGTCCAGAATGCGGCCGCACTCTGGGGGCAATGCGACACTCCCATGTAACACCCCTCCTGCGTGAGCTGCACTGGCTTCCGGTGGTTTTCCAGGTGCGATTCAAGGTGTTGGTTACTATCTTTTATATTGAAAAAGTTTTATTGGTTTTTACAATTTTCCAAAAGGATAGGGTAAGGGATACAGAAACATTTTGAGAACTTTCGCGTCGGGATCATTGGCCCTTCCAGGGCTTTATAATAAAACATTAAAAAAAACATTTTTCAGAAATACTACAAGGTGAAAATAAGTGCATGTTTCCTAAATTCTCAATTCTATGCTGGCAGTCATGTGCAAACATCCAGATATAAAGGTTATATAAATGTTAATAAAAAAGCAAAGTTATTTTTTCGATCTAAGTCTCTTGGCAATTGTATCTTCTTTTTCTCCTTCCTGGCCCCCAGCGGGCGGAGCCGTGGCCCCCCCTGCCCCCCCTGAATCTTCCCCCAGGACAGAGAAATGTTTTTTAAGAAAGGCTTCCGCCTCAACAACTGTTTTAATCCTAACTCTCTCTCCTTCCCAGAACACCAACATCCCTTCCGGCATCGCCCACTTAAACCAAGTCCCGTGGTCAAACAATTTTTTGGATAAGAAGGAATACCTCCTTCTCATCTCTCTAATCTTTTTTGGGATCTGCTTCAAGATGGTGACTTCCTTTTGTTGGTAAATTAGCGGCCCCCCTTTCTGCGCCTTCAAAATTCCCTCTCTGGTTGACCTTCTAACAAATGTAATATGTATCTCTCTGGGTACTTCATTTATCCTGGCATATGTCGAGTTTATTCTGTAGACTAGGTCAATGTCCCCCCTGATCTCATCTTTAGGTTTATGTAAATAGTCTGCTAAAATTATACTCATGAGTTCAGGAAGACATTCACCAGGTTCTTCAGAAATGTTCTGAAATCTTAAAAAATATGACATCCTTTCAAAATCCATCCTAGACATATGCCCAGTCAGTTCTCCAACCTCACTGTTAACATTTTTAAGCTCTCCCTTTGCCCCAGCCAGCCCCTCTTCCAGCTCCTCAGTCTTCTGTGTGTTCTCCAGCACTTGTTTCCGTGTTTCCAAAAGATCCTTCTTGAAGCTGCTATTATCTTCTCTCAAAGCTTTAATTTCCTGCACCAAAGCTTGTAACACTGATTCCATTGATGTCATTCTTTGTTCCAAACCTGCCAATTCTGATTTTGATGCCATGGTAAGCTGTTAAAGTCAGTGCCACTAAGATGGCGTTTTTTGCGTGGGGCCGTTGAAGCAGGTCAGGAGAAAACAGTTCAAATCAGGGTTGTAAAAAGTTCAAGACCCAGAAGAGAAACACTTTTCACAGTCAATAATTATAGCAGAGAAGGCACTCCAGGGAAGGAATCAATTAATCCAGAAATTTCTTCATTAACAGAGAGAGGGAGTCCAAATCACAAAGAGATGGTAATTTTCCATAAGTAAAAATAGTAATTCAGGAACAAAGGACAGCCATCTTCCACCGCCCAGTCTGAGAGCCAGCAGGAGAAAGTAGCAAAGGAAAAATTGTTTCAAGCCAGCCGGACTTAGATACATTGTAAAGAAACAAGCCGCAAAACACTTTCAGTTGCTTCAAGGCAATCCGGATGCGAAATGTCCGCTTCCTCACAAGGAGCCATTTCTAAGCGCCGCTTTAAATCCGAGGGGGGGTTTTAACAAACAAACACCCCCCTCCACGTTCTTTCAGTCCAGGCTGCCAGCACAAATAAGGTTAAAATCACTCACTCTTCACCTCGCCGCCAAAGCCCCGGAAAGCCTTTCGACCCGAACACTCAGCTCTCTCCAAATTCATCGTGCGTTGCCGTCCTCTATTGGTGAAGGGAAAACCCCCCGCAGCATGTCTCCTTCCACCTAGACCAAGGACAAGGACCGTTCCCCAGCTGCCGCCAGGAAGAACCAGTCCAGGCGAGCCAGTCCTACGGAGGGACCCCCCAAAAAAGGGGTGCCCCGCCCCGTTTGGGGCAGAAAAAAGAACAAAATGGCGGACAAACCCCAAGGTTCGTCCGTTGCCGCCGGGAACAGGAACAGGAAGTCCGTGTTGGTTACTATCTTTAAAGCGCTCCATGGCTTAGGACCTGGGTACTTACGAGATCGCCTTCTGCCACCAAGAGCCTCCCACCTGCCAGTACGCTTCCATAGAGAGGGTCTCCTCATGGTGCCGTCGGCTAGACAATGTGGACTGGCGACACCCAGGGGGAGAGCCTTTTCCGTGGGAGCACCTGTACTCTGGAACAAATTGCCCCCAGAATTAAGAACTATTCCTGACTTCCGCACCTTCCGCCGTGCTCTCAAAACCTTTTTTTTCCAACAAGCCGGGATGGCATAAAAATGATTTTTAAATTACAATTTTTTATTAATTTTAATCAGGGTTGTTTGGTTTTTTCCCCATTGTTAGGCCAAATTGTTTATTTATTTATTTATTTATTTTGGAATTTATACCCCGCCCTTCTCCTTGTTAGGACTCAGGGCGGCGCACAGGCATTATTAAAACCATAGCAAAACAATATATACTATTAAAAGCATATTAAATTAAGTTAAAACCCGTGCTAAAAACCCTTTAAAACCCTAAAAAATTAAAATTTATCAGTAGAGTCAGAAAACGGGGGGCTACGCTAGGCTGGCTTGTTGGAATAGGTACGTCTTAAGATGTTGGCGAAAGAGACGGAGGTCCAAGATAGTGCGAAGGCCAGGGGGTAGGTCGTTCCAGAGGGCCGGGCCCGCCACAGAGAAGGCCCTTTCCCTGGGTGTCGCCAACCGGCATTGCCCAGCTGACGGTACCCGGAGAAGGCCCTCTTTGTGGGAGCGGATCGGACGAAGGGATGTATGGGGCAGAAGGCGGTCTCGTATATAGCTAGGCCCCGAGCCATGGAGCGATTTGAAGATGGTCGTCAACACCTTGAAGCGCACTCGAAAGGTCACAGGCAGCCAGTGCAGCTCGCGCAGGAGAGGTGTTATGTGGGCTTGCCTTGGGGCGCCCATAATCACCCGCGCGGCCGCATTCTGAACTAGCTGTAGCTTTCGAGTGCACCTCAAGGGGAGCCCCATGTAGAGAGCATTACAGTAATCCAGCCGAGAAGTCACAAGCGCTTGAGTGACTGTGCGAAGGGCCCCCCGGTCCAGTAAGGGGCGCAACTGGCGTATCAGGCGTACTTGATAAAACGCCCTCCTGGCCACGGCCATCTAATATGTCTTTTAAAACTTTTTTTTTTTGTCCAAACAATTGTATTGATTTTTACAATTTTTATGGGAAAAGGGGAAGTGGTAAGGTTTAATGATAACATTTTAGGACTTCCATGTCGGGGTCGGTGGTCGCCTCTGGGGCTTCATACAAATACATTTTAAAAAATATATAGTGGTGAGAAATAGATATATCGTATTACATTTCATACATTCAATCATTCCTTTTTTTTTTTAATATCCATCTTGGTTATAGTGAATTTCAAAACATTTTTTTTAACTTTTATATATTTGTTTTACTCTGGCTGTACACCACCCTGAGTCCTTCGGGAGTAGGGCAGTATAAAAAACCAATAAAACCTAAACCTAAACCTTAAAAAATTGCATGCATGCATAGCCTTATGGAGTCTTATAGAGTGCTACTGGGGGCTGGGGGAGCAAAAAATGGCCCATTTTTTGCTCATTTTAGCCCTCCCCAGCCTCCAGAAGCTCCCTGAAAGCCTCCATAAGGCTATGCATGGTCATTTTGGTGAAGGGGTGGGGCTTCACGAGGCAAAAAAAATGCTATATTCAGAGTATAAGACGCACTCAGATTTTCAGTCTCTTTTTAGAGGAAAAAAGATGTGTCTTATACTCCGAAAAGTAAAAAATGTTATACAATAATGGAACAGTATAATCTACAAAAGTCATTCAGAATAAAGTCAAACTGAATTTGAAATGTCTCTGTCCCAAGTAACTCTGCATAAGTTAACAATATTGATATGAAGTCTTTATTTAAAAATATAATTATCAAAAGACTCAGAGCTCTTCTCAAGCAGACTTTCTTATAATATGTAAAAATTAATAGTTAAGTTATTAAATATTTGCTGAAATGTTAATTTCTGTTATTTTAATATCCTTCTGTAGATCCACCACCTTTGGCTTGTGACCTTGCTCGAATTCTGCCATCTATTGGGGAAGGAAGGGAGGAACAAATGAGCAATAAAGCTGTATAACTTTATGATGGGAAATTAGGGGGGGGGGATTAACAGTTGAGGAGAAAAAGAGCATTTTGGAATCCAGTTTGTGCTGGCATCTTCAAGGCCATTTACCTTGAGAGTGGGATTTTACCAGACCAAACACCTCAGCATTTCCCAAAACATAATGGTATTTCTGGATTGGCTACACATGGGGCAAGGGCTAGGGGAAACAAGGGGCTTAGTTCTGTACTCGTGCGTGGGAATTGTAAATTCCACTTGACTTTATTGCAATCAGCATCTCTTAATAAAAGTGCCTTTTCACTTCAACCAAATGGAGTCAAGGGTTTTACTTTCCTAAGATATCAGACTAGGGCAGATCTGACACCTTTGATATGAATAACAAAGATAGCCACCTCTAGTTATTTTGTGTGACATTTGTCAGATAGTAAACATTTCTGAGCCAAATAGTATTAACACTAAGAAAATTCAATTATTAATTATCTGGATCTAACATGCAAGCTGTTATTTAGTTATCACGAGAATCTTGAACTGAGTCAAGCTTCAGAATCTGGCAAATAGTAAAAACTTTTCACTGCATAGTTTATGAGGTACCTATGAGTAGTACCATTCACTGCTCATGTTGATGTCTTCTAGCCAGAGGTGGGTTTCAGCCAGTTTAGACTGGTTCAGGCAAACCAGTTGTTAAATTTTTGCACAGTTTGGAGAAACGGCAAATCGCACCAGAGACTGCCCCACCTTCCCAGTCACTCCTCATCTCACCTCACCCACCTTGCTGTTGCGTAGAGTCATGCCCCTGGCATAGCAGTTGCTGCTCTGTTACTTGCCTTGACTACTTCGTCCCCATGCATGACCTACTTTTCTGCCTCAGATATTTGCCTTCCCTGATCTCCGTTCCTCCCCCAGCTTCCTCCCCCATGCTCCAGCTTACTTCTCTGCTGCCTGAACTACCTGCCTGTGCTTTCCCAATCTCCACACGTTCCCCCAAGGGTACCCTACCTTCTACTCCATTTCTGCCACCTGTGCCTTTCCTGATCTCTGCAGGTTCCAACCCCCCCGCCAGCTTGCTCTATCTTTCTAATCCATTTCTGCTGCCCGTGCCTTCCCCTGATCTTTTATCTCTGTCTCCCTCTAGAAGTGGCCTTGGAAAAGCCTGCCCTCACAATCAGTAGCATATTGCATGCTTTAACAAGCCCACTGGTGGCCTCAGTGCACCTTTCCTCCCCACAGCTCTAATTCTTTAAAAGAATTGGGAGGTTGCACACATGGGCGCTGGGGAATTGTTGCCTGGAGTGAGAGGGGAGTGCAGGCTGACTGGGCAGGGAAGGAATATTGCACTTCCAGTGCTTGTGCAGGGAACCCAGGCTTGGAGCATCACAATGGTTCATTTGGAACTTGTTAAGGAGGACCACTCTGCCCTAACCATGCATTTTCCAACCCAGGCTGCTTGGACTGAAAAGCATACAATATGCTGCTGCTAAACTCCAGGGTTCCTTGCATGAGCACTGGAAGAAAATTGGTCAATAGTCAGCTGGTGCAAGAGCTGGCCTTGGAGGAGCAGCAGACAGACTTCAGGGCACACAATCCACCCCTCAAGCTCCCAATGCCTGAACCAGTGAGCTGGAAAAGAGATTTGTCATTGTGCTGGTGAGTACAGACAAAGTGGGCTTTTTGCTTTCCCCCCACCTTCCCATCATGATCCAGCGCAGCACAGACAGCTAAATGGAGGCTGAAAATGAGTTGTTTCCATCGGCTTTCTCTTTTTTTTCTCCCTAGCCTCCTTTTGCCAGTATGCGCTTGGCAGGCAGTTGCAATCTTTAGATGGAATTTTATTTTGTCAGCCCAAAATGGGGGGGAAGGTACTTGGAATGGTACATAGGAAATTACCCTGTCTCTGCAGCATCGGCCTGCCTGCACTGCCCCACCTTGCTGTGAGTGATATTAAGTTTGCCACACCCACTCAGTTACATGATCACCCAGCCACAGTCATTAGGGCAGAGAACCAGTTGTTAAAAAAAACCTTCTTTCCAATCAGCCTCCATTTTATTTCTAGCGCCTTTCTCCCAGCTTGGAACTGTACCAGATTTTTCTTCCAACAGGAGGAAGGGAGGGAGAGAGAGAAGAAAGAAAAGAGAAAAAAAAGGACAGATGTTCATGTGGGAATAAATTATAGTTTCACACTTGGCTTTTTAAAAAGCTGCCAAATATAAGAATCCAGATAAAGGCTGTTTAAAGGCTACATAGATTACTGCAGAAGAAGCTCTGGTCATGGTAGCCAGTGTGAAATGATTCCAAAACTACTCTACGGCTGCTATTTTGAACTAGTCTCTGACCTAAGCTTTTGTTAGGGTTATTGGCCAGCGATAAATAGACCCCCCCAAATTCTGTCCCCTAGGATGTCTCATTGGGTGGAATTCTTGGCCACATATAATTATAAGTTGTTACATCAGCCAGGTAATGCTGATGCCCTTAGTTGCTGCCCCCTACCTCTCATTGTGGATGTGCCCTCCCCCTCCATTATACTCATCGAGGACCTTCTGGTCCCAGTCTCTGCAACAGACATTGCCTGTCATTCCACCAAAGATAGAGTATTGGCACAAGTGCTATACTGGATAAGGAGGGGATGGCCGCAGGATTCAGTACCTGCAGAGTTCCTTCCTTACAGAACCAGAAGCATGAGCTCTCCATACAGAAGGGATGTCTCTTGTGGGATAACAGAGTGGTCATTTCCCCCAAGCTACAACAACACATTTTGTCCTGCCTACATGACAGTCATCCTGGTGTTGTCAGGATGAAGGCTCTAGGCAGGAGTTATGTGTGGTGCCCTGGCCTGGATCAGAAAATCACTAGCTGGGTTGCTGCCTGCCAACAATGCCAGCAATCGCAGCCACCGCCCCCTCCTCCATGGCTCCAATAAGGGAATGGGAGACCCCCAGTACCCCTTCGACTTCTCCAGATCTTTCCAGGAATGAACGTTCTTGGTCATGATTGATGCCTACTTCAAGTGGGTAGAGGTCGCTATCAACCACGTCCGAAGCTGTAATCAGTGTGCTGCGAAGACTCGTCACCACCCATGGGTACGCTGACACCATAGTATCAGACAATGGGCCACAGTTAACTTCGGCCCAGTTCCAAATGTTCCTGGCCAGCCATGGCATCTGCCATGCCCAGGTTGCCCCCTTCTTTGGTGGTGTGTAGTGCCACCAACTCCAAAGGTACTAACTCACCTCCCAATCACACTCTCAAGCTCAACTAGGCCCAACTGAATTTGCAGTCCTTCCCATGGACAAGCTGCCCATCCACATTAACCCACCCATCCTTGATACCAGACTCACCATATAATAATAATAATTTAATTTTATAACCCGCTCTCTCTCCCCAAGGGGACTCGAGGCGGGGCACAGGCAATTAAAAATACAAAGAACAAAGTACAGAATACAAACTACAAAATTAAAAGTAAATTAAATTATTCCTGCGCTAAAACCCATATACTAAACTAAAAATTACCCCTAAAAACCCCTAACCTAAAAAGAGACTACCCAAGGCCGGCCAGGCGAAAAAAGTGTGTCTTTAATTTTAAGCGGAAGGAGCGGAGGTCCGTGGTTGTCCTAATATCGGGGGGAAGGTCGTTCCAGAGGGCTGGGCCCGCCACAGAGAAGGCCCTTCCCCTGGGCGTCGCCCGCTGACAAAGTCTAGTGGACGGCACCCGGAGCAGTCCCTCTCTGTGGGAGCGTATCGGCCGTGAGGATGTATGAGGCAGGATCCGATCCCGCAGATAACTAGGTCCCGAGCCATGGAGCGCTTTGAAGATGATAATTAACACCTTGAAGCGCACCCGGAAGACGACAGGTAGCCAGTGCAGCTCGCGCAAGAGCGGTGTTACGTGGGCAAACCTAGAGGTGCCCATAATTGCTCGCGCGGCTGCGTTCTGGACCAACTGAAGCCTCCGGGTGCACCTCAAGGGGAGCCCCATGTAGAGAGAGTTGCAATAATCCAGTCGGGATGTCACGAGAGCATGAGTGACTGTGCGAAGGGCGTCCCGATCTAATAGGGGGCGCAACTGGCGTACCAGGCAGACCTGGTAAAACGCCCTCCTGGCCACGGCTGTCACTTGATCTTCCATGGACAGCCGGGTATCCAGGAGGACACCCAAGTTGCGCGCCCCATCCACAGGGGCAAGATGTTCGCCCCCTATGGCCAGAGATGGAATCATCTGGTTGAATCGGGCAGCCGGAAACCACAGCCACTCGGTCTTGGTCGGGTTGAGCCTGAGTCCGTTACTTCCCATCCAGGTCCGCACGGCTTCCAGGCACTGGCACATCACCGCTACGGCATCGTTGGGGTGGTTTGGGGTAGATATGTACAGCTGGGTGTCATCAGCGTACAGGTGGTACTCTACCCCAAAACCACGGATGATCTCACCCAGCGGCTTCATATATGCATTAAACAGGAGAGGCGAGAGGACCGACCCCTGAGGCACCCCACATGTGAGGGGTCTCGAGGTCGACCTCTGCCCTCCTGCCAACACAAATTGCGATCGGCCAGAGAGGTAGGAGGAGAACCACCGTAACACGGTGCCTCCCACCCCCAACCCCCCCAGCCGATGCAATAGGATACCATGGTCGATGGTATCGAAAGCCGCCGAGAGGTCTAATAGGACCAGGATGGAGGAACAACCCCCATCTCTGGCCCTCCAGAGATCATCGACCAACGCGACCAATGCCGTCTCGGTGCTATGCCCGGGCCGAAAGCCGGACTGGCGCGGGTCTAGATAATCAACTTCCTCCAGGTGACGGGGAAACTGTTGTGCCACCACACTCTCAACAACCTTCGCCAAAAAGGGAAGGTTGGAGACTGGACGGTAGTTGTTTAAAAGAGCTGGATCCAAAGAGGGCTTCTTAAGGAGGGGCGTCACCATAGCCTCTTTTAGGGAAGCAGGCAAGGAACCCTCACTCAAGGATGCGTTGATAACCTCTTGGAGCCAGCCTCGTGTCACCTCCCAGGATGCCAGTACAAGCCAGGAGGGACACGGGTCCAATAAACATGTGGTGGCTCGCAGTCGCCCACGTAACCTGTCCATATCATCGGAAGCAACGGAGTCAAACTCCTCCCAAACAAGATCCGCCTCGCGGCACTCCACTGGACCAGCAATGGGGGCTAGCTCGTTCTGTATCTGAGCGATTTTCTCCTGCAGAAAAGTCACAAATTCCTCTGCTCTACCCTGTAGTGGGGCTTCCCGCACCCTCTGTTGAAGGAGGGAGCGGGTCACCCTAAACAGGGCGGCAGGGCGGTTTTCTGCGGATGCTATGAGAGTGGCACAATGATGACGTTTGGCCACTCTCAGCGCCACAATGTAAGTCCGTAAATGGGCTCTTACCTGTGTCCGGTCAGATTCAGATCGAGTAGACCTCCATTTTCTCTCTAGGCATCTCTTGTGGCGTTTCATCACCCTTAGCTCCTCGGTAAACCAAGGAGCCAGGGTGGCTCGCCGCCGCAAGAGAGGCCGCAAGGGCGCGACCCGATCCAAGGCTCCCACGGCCGCAGTATTCCATGCGGCCACGAGGTCCTCCATCGGGGCGCGGGTCAGGGGTACAGGAAGTGGCCCAAGCGCCGCCTGGAACCTGTCAGGGTCCATCAGGCGCCTGGGGCGGAACCAGATAGGTGACTCAGGTTCCGCCTCCCCGCGGTGGGGAGTAGCGGTTGGAAAGTCGAGCCGGAGAAGTGAGTGGTCTGACCATGACAAGGGTGTGATGACTATATCCCCTGTACCCAGATCACTCTTCCATTGGCCTGAGACAAAGATAAGATCCGGTGTGTGTCCACCCTCGTGGGTGGGGCCTTGAATTAATTGGGTCAGGTCCATGGCCGTCATGGAAGCCATGAACTCCCGAGCTACCGCGGATGATTCGCCCACCGATGGCAGATTAAAGTCCCCCATGACTAAAAGTCTGGGGGTCTCAACTGCCATCGTAGCGATCACCTCAAGGAGCTCGGGCAGGGCTGCTGCTACATAGCGGGGAGCCAGGTATACAACCAGCACGCCCAACTGCCTCCCTAGGCCCCACTTCACGCAGAGGGACTCACAACCGGTGGTCTGTGGCACAATGGTCTCTCTCGGCTCAAGACCTTCCCTAATGATAACCGCTACCCCACCACCCCTGCCTAGGGTCCGGGGCTGATGAAAAGCGCGGTAACCTGGTGGGCACATTTCAACGAGGGGGAGTCCTCCCTCGTGGCCCAACCAGGTCTCCGCAATTCCTACCAGGTCCGGCTCCCCCTCTGACACAAGGTCATGGATGAGGGGGGCTTTGTTGACAACGGACCTGGCGTTGCAAAACATCAGCCGCGGGCCCTGGCTCTGCACTCCCTGACCACCTAGGCTGCGGGGGTTGTGGCACCTGACCGTTTGCAACCAACGGCCGCGTGCCCCCAACCGGGAGGATGAAACTTGTCTCCCCTCAGACCTGCCTCTCCCCACGACCCTATTGATGGGTATGCCCTCCACCGGGACGACTCTTATTTCCCCCCTCCCGTCGGGACCTTCCGCTGCCCTCCGCTGGCTGCTGGTCCGGCCCTTTCTTTCTTTCTCCGTCTCTGCCTTTCTGTCCCCTCCCCCCTCCCTGGTACCCCCTAAAACAGACAATAATCTACGTATTAAAAAACCCCTAAAACCGCGCTTTTCCCACCTCTCCGGATTAATAAATCCCTCATCAAGGTGGGCCCTCGATAGAGCGGAGGGCCAAACCTGCGAGAGTGGGGACTCTCGCAGTCGCAATAATTCAGCTCTAGAGCACATTTCATATAAATAGACAATTAATAAATAATTATAAATAAATATAAAATGTAAAGATGAAATTCATACATGGGTCGTGGATATTAAAAGCATCGTTGATCACAGATTAAAATAGATGTTATAAATAGATGTTAAGAATAAATAAATAGGTTTAAAGTGCACCAGTGAGGACAGATTTAAAAATTTCAGTTCGGTAGCTGCATTCAAGATCTTAAAAACAGGCCAGCAGTGAATGAGCAAAGTTCCAGACAAAGGTCTAATGCTGTCACAAGGAGTTCCTCAGGTGAAGCAGCAACATCTTTCTCCATTGGTGGCTGGCCTTGAACTGAGGAGATCTGGCCGAATGCACAGGCACCCTGAGTACCTTCAAGATTACGCATGCACCATCCAGGAGGAAAGGAGTGTTATGTCCGTGGCTTCGCCAATGTGCTGATGCAAGGTCTCTCCTGATTGGCTGGAGGTTTGACAGCCAGAGTGGAAGAATGAAGCAGCGCGATTGGCTGCCCTATTTGACAGCAAGTATACAAAGAGCTGTCAAATGGGGTTTTCCCCTGTTGCCGATTAGAGCTGTTAGCATTGTTAACTGTTTTCTGAATAATGGGCAGTTGTTTCAGATCTGTCTAGTCTCAGTCCTTGCCCTCCTGGTTCTCCCTGCAGAACAATCTTACAAATAATTCAGTATGGAAAAGGCATTTTAAAGAATGAAGGTAGTGCCCAATATTCAGATAAATGTCAATTGCAATACCATCTGTAAGAATTAGATTGCGGGGAGGCAGAGGAAGTGGGAGGAGGCGGAGCTGACATCAGGATGAGATGACAAGCAATCTTGTAGCTTCAAGACTGCTGTTGATATCTCTGCTGGACCATCCTTTTGGATCTAAACCATCCCTTTTGGATCTAAACCATCCCATAGAGACAGGGATAGGGAGAGGCACATCCTGTTGATCCCAGGGAAATCACAGTCCCTGGTGGACCCAGGAGTATCTGTTTCTTGCCGGCAGCAGTGAGACAGCCATTATAGCTGCTGAAACTGGGACGGCTCCCAAATGGAAGAGAAGCAGGAAATAAGTATGTCATTTTGGTGAGATTTTTTTTTTCTTCATTAGCATTTGAGAGAACACCCTAAGAGACTAAAAGTAAAGTTGAAGTTGAAGACAGAAAGTGGATAAGCAGCAAGATTGGGCCAGCAGTCAAATGGAGTGTTTTTTATTTTCTTCCTTTTTAATGTGGGAATTTTTGTTGACTTTTACAAATGCCCATTACTTTTTAAACTGGATTGGTCCCCATCCCCCCCCCCCCGCTTCTTCCTTTCTTTTAAATGCTGGCATTAACATTTTCTTATTGACTAAGACCTCTTCCTCTCTTTAAGTATAATCTTTATTGTCATTGTACTTGTTTACAACAAAAGACTCGGTTATTTTTAGCCGATTAGAGGCTTTTGGCAGCAGAAGCCTAGTGTCTCTTTGGTTTTGCCTTTTCTTCTTCTTCTACTTAGCTCAATCTCTCCATCTTCTTAAAGCAACCGTGTTTCTTCTCCTTTCCCTTTTCCTTTTTGATAGATATAACTCCTTTTCTCTTTTTTTCTCCCTTTTTCCTTTTGGATTTTTGATTCTGTTTTCATATGACACTGAATTGGATTAAGTTAAAGAAGAATCTGAAGATTATAACTGCCTTTTTTTCTCTTACTTTTCCTATTTTTATTGTGACTGATCTCCCAAAATCTTTTGCCTCCCCCCTTTTTTCTCTCTCTTTATTTTTTCTTTTTGCAAGCATTTGGAAACAATTGGATTAGGGTTCATAAGAGCCGGAAGATTTTTTTTCCCCTTTTTCTCCTTTTTCTGTTTTTCTCCCATTTTTTTGTTTTGTTTTTATTTTAGGTTCATTTTGCATTACAAATATCCTCCACATAAATGGATTAAGGAATAGAAGAACCCAAAAATTTGTACTTCCCAGCCAATAAAGCTCATTAACTTGGTGGAAATGAGTAAAAAGATAATGACTGCCGGCTCTTCAATACCAACTTCTTCTTCTTCACCATCCAGAGGGCAATGATTAATTCAGATGATGTTGCAACTGGAAAAAGACAAAGAAGGGACTCTACAAATGATTTTGCAAGGAATTCAAAAAAATAGAACTAAGAACCGAAAATATAGAAAAGCAAACAGAAAAAACAGATGAGAAAGTTGAGAACATCCACCAAATGATGATGAAATTTGAAGATAGATTTCAGAAAATTGAAGAAAAAGGTGAACAAAGAGACAAGAAAATTGGAGACATTGATAATCAATCAATTAAGTGTGGTCAAAAAAGAGCAAAGTGGAATATTAGGATGATAGATCGACAGCAGAATTCTATCTCAGATTCCAAAATATAAAAGAAGAGAAGGAAGAGAACTTGGCAGAGATAATGATAGAAATTCTCACAGGCAGCTTGGAGATAACAAAGAGAAGATGATGGATGGCATAGACGAGGTATATCAAGTCTTTACAAGATATGTAATGAAAAACAAGCTCCCAAGAGAAGTCCACATAAGATTTACTAAGAAAACAATTAGGCCACAAATACTACAGATGGCAAGAGATGGCAATTGAAATATAAAGACAAAGAGATTGTGATCCTGAAATAGGTACCAAGAAGACTGAGAGAGAAAAGAGAATATCAGTTCTTGACTAAAATTCTACAGAAAAAAGGAGTTAATTATAGATGGCTTATTCCAGAAGGTTTGGTGTTTCTATGGCAAGGACAAAAACATAGAATAGATTCAATTGGTATATGTGAAGGATCATTTAAAATCTAAGGAGATTTTTAAAGATAAGGAGGGACGACTGCTGTCATTAGAATTAGAGATTGGACAATTGAAATGTGCATTAGTTGTTATATATGCCGCAAATGAGAACCAAAAGTAAGGTGGCCAGACGTCCTGCTTTTGGTGGGACAGTCCCGATTTTTAACAATTTGTCCCACGTCCCGCGGCATTTTAAAAAAGTCCCAATTTTTATTAATGTTAACTGCAAAGGGCAGTTAACATTAATAAATGTTTAAATTAAATGCCCTTTAAATGCATTTAAAGGGCATCGGCCAGTTTCTGGGAACAACGAAGACCAAAGCGACAGGCAGCCTGCCCTACTCCAACTTGATCTCACGCCAGCAACCCTCGCGCTCTCAGGCGGGATGCAGCATGAGCCACTGACTGGAGAAGATGACTGGCCCCACCCCATTCTCACCTGCCTAGCAGAGGGCGAGAGAAAAAAAAGAGTGGGCGGAAGTGAGGCCACGTGCATGCGCTCTACAGAGGCACATTGGCGGGTCGAGGTTCTTTTCGCATGTGGCTCCCAGGAGCGGCTTTGTAGGTAATGGGCCCTTTACGTGGTTTCAAGAGTTTCGCTTCCCATCCTTTCTCTCTGCCACATTGATAGGGGGGGGTGTTTTCCAAAGGGCAGGGCCACTCTTTATTAATGCCCCAGGCTCTCTTTGAGATTTATTTATTTTCCCCACATTAAGAGGATAAAGCTTTTTATTTTATTTTATTTTTTGGTGAAGTTAAGGCATAGGTGTCGGTTTCAGGGCTGTAAAATAAGTAGGCTGTAAAATAGGGTGTATTTCTGTAGATGGTGGTAACGGTTAGGGTTACAACATATTTATTTGGACTCTTACGGTTCTGTAAGGTTGAAAAACCTGAAGAAAATGTCAATGCTAAAACCATTTAAAGATTACAGTGGCAAGGAGACCAAATTTTTAATCAAGAACCCCACTACCCCCAGTCAATGGTGTCCCGCTTTACCAATGTTAAAAGCTGGTCACCTTAACCAAAAGCCTTTTTATGGAAATATACAAAAAAAAACTGATTATGAGTGGGGTTTTAAATTAACTGAGTTACGTCCATAGCCGTCATGGAAGCCATGAACTCCCGAGTTGACTCAGATGTCTCACCAATGGAAGGCAGATTGAAATCCCCCAGGACCATAAGCCTGGGGAAATCAACTGCCAATCCGGTTAACACATCCATCAGCTCCGGCAGGGCTGATGAAACATAGCAGGGAGATAGGTACGTAACAAAAAGGCCCACCTGAACTCCAAGACCCCACTTCACACAAAGGGACTCACACCCACCTATCTGAGGCACAGTGACCTCCTGAGGTCCAAGACTTTTCCTAATAACCACTGCCACCCCTCCACCCCTGCCCTGGGCTCTCGGCTGGTGAAACACCCAGAAGCTGGTGGGCATAATTCACTAAGGGGAACACCCCCCTCATGGCCCAACCAGGTCTCCATAATACATGCCAGGTCTGCTTTCCCCTCTTGTATGAGGTCGTAAATAAAGGGAGCCTTATGTACCATGGACTTGGTGTTAAGCGATATCAGCGGAGATCAGGGTCCTGCAATACTGAGCACCCAGGGGTGCGAGAAGGGCAATGAGGGTCGGAACATGCAATCGCTCTTAAACAGTGAATCTGCATCCCCCAAACATGATTTGGCCCTTGACCCCCACCACATCTGCCTCTCCCATAAGCAGTAGAGATGGTAAACCCCCCAATGGGATGGCTTAATGTCTCCCCCGGAATCTCAGCCCTTCCCAGCATTCCCGACCCGTGCCCATTATTTACCTCTGGCCTGTGACCTGGCAGACTCCCCCCCAAGCCTGTCTGAGCCATCTGAATCAACCCCCTGCCCACCCCCTAAAATTTGATTTTAAAAACCCTGTAAAAAACCCTAAGAAGACTCTTTTTCACATGTACCTGTGATGACTCAAGCGTTGTGCCAGAGAAAGTAGGGTCCCAAGCTGTGTTTTCAGCTGTGAAAACCTCCTCCAACACTCTGCCAGTGAAAACAGAGCTTGGGAGGGTGAGCAGCCCTCCTGAGCTTTAGTTACACTGGCAGAGGCACCACGATCAAGTCCGCTGCTGTGTAGGAAGTTAGCACCCACCCCACTCCTAGAAGAATGAAATATTCTAGGAAATATTAAAAATGCAGAATATTATACTTTCCTGGATGAGAAAAGGAGAGACATGCTCTTGGAAAACAGCCCCCACATTTGTTAATAGCCACAGAAAGACTGGTGCCAACCTATCTACAAGACAAAAGACTGGGCCATCTTATCTACAAAAGACCTTCAGCTCCAGGGTGGTAAGATTAGCCCTCACACAAGATCCAAACCAGGACAAAGCCATTAAGCCATAATAGGAATTGTCCAAAGCTGCTTCATTACATCACCCAGCAAGATTCAACCAAGCCTGGGACTCAAAACAACTTCCATAATTACCCCTGCATGGCCCCATGGGAGTCTGACAACCAGTTAGAATACATTTCTTACACAGGAACAGGAAGCTCCAAGGTGGGGCCCAAGAGAGGGTATAAACCTCTCTCTCTCTCACCCATGTGCTCATTTTGCCCAGGACCCAACAAAACCATGTGGTCCTGTCCACCATTAAACCATCTTTCCAAGTGCTCTCCATGTTTCCAGTGTCTTTCTCCCCACTTGGAATTGAACCCACATGGACATTTCTTCCAACAGCTGTTTCTAGTGTGGCTCTGTGTGTCAGATCCCTTACTTGACACTGCCATTCAATTGGGAGGAGGGGGGCCTCGGAGTTAAATTACTAGCAGCACCTACAACAACTGAGATTTATGACTGGTTTCCTGTTGCCAGAAAGATGGAGGTCTCAGCACCTCTAGAGGAATGTTTATAATAGGCATGTGGGATATCTTACTCTAATGTCAAACTAGAGATAGCCATGGGAATGGAGGGTTCATTCAACTCTCATGGCAGAAGAGTTAAGGGAACAGTTTCCCACTTGTGTATTGGCCAGAATTTGCATTCTGACAGAAGGGAGGGGTCATTATCAGTAAAATCCCACTTGCATAGCCTAAAGGCTTTCAGATGCTGCTTTGCCTCTAATGGTTACCATTCTGCTTAATTAAAAGATCCTTTTAATATAATCCATTGCAAGAGTCTTTACTTTCTTAAGTTATGAGAGGAGCCATTACACCATGCGCCAGATCCAAGCACCTTGCAAGCCGGATCCAGCCCCCAGCTCTTGAGTTTGAAAACCCCTGCACTAGATGAAGCATTCTTATTCTCCAATACACAGGAAAAAAGTCACTTATCCTGTGTTTTATCAACATACCAGTCCAAAGTTATTTAATAACTCAAAAGTTATGATAATAAAGCATTAAATATACCATGCTCCCTTAAATTTTGATATTTGACAAGGAAACATAGAATTATCTATCATTTAATAACAGGTAGACATTATTAGACAACTTCTGGAATTAGTTTAAAAAGTAAAATGAATAACTATTTTTATAAACAAGGTTTCTATTTTTTAAACTTAAAGTTTCTTAATCAAAATGCAATGCCAGATATGGTTCTAGTTTTACGCATTAATTGGAAAAACATAATTAAGGGTGGAGAAAATCCAGCTGAAAAGCATTATTGAGACAAAATAAAGAAGCATTTGGTAAAAGTTGTAGCTGCTAGTATAGTTACATTATCATTTTAGTTAAAATAATCCTACAGTGAGATTTTCAGACTATTTACAATAAAATTGGTTCAGAATACAAATACATAATAATAATTAATAATAATAATTTATTGCTTATAAACCGCACCCTCTCCCCACAGGGACTCGGGGCGGTGCACAGGAGGAATAAGAACAATAACTATATACAAATTTCATTAAAAATAGATTAAATTAAGTAACCTGTGCTAAAATACCCATTAAAACTATCTAACTAAAAATCCCCGATAAACCCTAAAAACAGAGGAGTAGCTATCCCAGGCCGGCAAGGCAGAAAAAGTGTGTTTTCAATTTAAGACGGAAGGAGCGGAGGTCCGTGGTGGTCCTAATATCGGGGGGGAGGTCGTTCCAGAGGGCTGGGCCCGCCACAGAGAGAGCCCTTCCCCTGGGTGTCGCCCGCTGACAAAGTCTAGTGGACGGCACCCGGAGAAGTCCCTCTCTGTGGGAGCGAATCGGTCGTGAGGATGTATGAGGCAGGATCCGATCCCGCAAGTAGCTAGGTCCCGAGCCATGGAGCGCTTTAAAGATGATAATTAATACCTTGAAGCGCACCCGGAAGACGACAGGCAGCCAGTGCAGCTCGCGCAAGAGCGGTGTTACATGGGTGTACCTTGTGGTACCCATAATTGCTCGCGCGGCTGCATTCTGGACTAGCTGAAGTCTCCGGGTGCACCTCAAGGGAAGCCCCATGTAGAGAGAGTTGCAATAGTCCAGTCGGGATGTCACGAGGGCATGAGTGACTGTGCGAAGGGCGTCCCGATCCAATAGGGGGCGCAATTGGCGTACCAGGCGAACCTGGTAAAACGCCCTCCTGGCCACGGCTGTCACCTGATCTTCCATTGACAGCCGGGTATCCAGGAGGACACCCAAATTGCGCGCCCCATCCACAGGGGGAAGATGTTCGCCCCCTATGGCCAGCGATGGAGTAAGCTGGTTGAATCGGGCCGCCGGAAACCACAGCCACTCGGTCTTGGTCGGGTTTAGCTTGAGTCCGTTACTTCCCATCCAGATCCGCACGGCTTCCAGGCACTGGCACATCACCGCTACGGCATCGTTGGGGTGGTCTGGGGTAGATATATACAGCTGGGTGTCGTCAGCGTATAGATGGTACTCTACCCCAAAGCCACGGATGATCTCACCCAGCGGCTTCATGTATGTGTTAAACAGGAGGGGCGAGAGGACCGACCCCTGAGGCACCCCACATGTGAGGGGTCTCGCGGTCGACCTCTGCCCCCCTGCCAACACAAATTGCGATCGGCCAGAGAGGTAGGAGGAGAACCACCGCAAAACGGTGCCTCCCACCCCCAACCCCCCAGCAGATGCAATAGGCCGATGGTATCGAAATGCATGGTCGATGGTATCGAAAGCCGCCGAGAGGTCTAATAGGACCAGGATGGAGGAACAACCCCCATCTCTGGCCCTCCAGAGATCATCCACCAACGCGACCAATGCCGTCTCGGTGCTATGCCCGGGCCGAAAGCCGGACTGGCGCGGATCTAGATAATCAACTTCATCCAGGTGACGGGGAAACTGTTGTGCCACCACACTCTCGACAACCTTCGCCAAAAAGGGAAGGTTGGAGACAGGACGATAGTTGTTTAAAAGAGCTGGATCCAAAGAGGGCTTCTTAAGGAGGGGCCTCACAATAGCTTCTTTTAAGGAAGCAGGCAAGGAACCCTCACTTAAGGATGCGTTGACAACCTCTTGGAGCCAGCCTCGTGTCACCTCCCAGGATGCCAGTACAAGCCAGGAGGGACACGGGTCCAGTAAACATGTGGTGGCTCGCAGTCGCCCACGTAACCTGTCCATATCATCGGAAGCAACGGAGTCAAACTCCTCCCAAACAAGATCTCTCTCGTGGCATCCCACTGGGCCATGAATGGGGGCTAACTCATTCTGTATCTGAGCGGTTTTCTCCTGCAGAAAAGTCACAAATTCCTCTGCTCTACCCTGTAACGGGGCTTCCCGCACCCTCTGTTGAAGGAGGGCGCGGGTCACCCTAAACAGGGCGGCAGGGCGGTTGTCTGCGGATGCTATGAGAGTGGCACAATGATGGCGTTTGGCCACTCTCAGTGCCACAATGTAAGTCCGTAAATGGGCTCTTACCTGTGTCCGGTCAGATCCAGATCGGGTAGACCTCCATCTTCTCTCTAGGCATCTCTTGCGGCGTTTCATCACCCTCAGCTCCTCGGTAAACCAAGGGGCCTGGGTGTTTCGCCGTCGCAAGAGAGGCCGCAAGGGCGCGACCCGATCCAAGGCTCCCACGGCCGCACTATTCCATGCGGCCGTGAGGTCCTCCATCGGGGCACGGGTCAGGGATACAGGAAATGGCCCAAGCGCCGTCTGGAACCCATCCGGGTCCATCAGGCGCCTGGGGCGGTACCAGATTGGAGACTTAGCAGCAGCATTGGTTGTTGTACTGTGATAATAAATTTTAGTTTGAAATGCATAATTCTTGTATTCATTTTTTTCTTCATATTGCAGTGACAGGTCTATAGTGGCAACAATATACGTTCATTCCCTCAAGTCTTTTATTTTGGCAATGTTATAAAATTATAAATGAATAATTCTAACAAGGGTATGATACATAATGATTTGTCATTTTCAGTTTATATCCATGTCTTTTCCTGATTGTCCTTGTGTGTAAATACACAATAATATTTTCATTAATAACAATGTAATAGGTCAATTTTTCACTGATTCCATTGGCCATACTGACCGACGATAATAAAAATCAGAATAGATAGAGACAGATGGAAAGTACCGGTAGTAAGTTGGAATAAGTTGCAGTAAATAATTCAAAAATAACCAGAAGGCAGGATTGGCCTATTTAGCTTTTTGAAATGGGGGTTTCATCAAATAGCTACCATGCTTATATTCCTCTTTGATCTGAAATACTATTATTCAGAGCACCAAATATAACAGAGCAAGAGCTTCACTGTTTTGCTTATCATTGCTACTTAGCAACCAGAAGCAGTACTTTCAACATGAAAGATGTTCAGGGTTTAAATTCTATATTTTAGATCATTCAAGGGAAAAATTAATAAATGATATAAACTGGGCAAGAAAAGAAAAAGCAAAAAAAAAATAGTGTGGGAGAAGATGCGAAAAGATTAAACAGGTAGGGGAGGGGAAAACATTCAGTGGAGAAGCTATTTCAGGTAACAGCATATCTCAATTATAAATTGATATGTTAAAGGTAATTATCATATGGCAGAATGCTTTTGCAAGCTTAACAAAACAGTTCTGTATGATAATCTATAAATAAAAAGTTAACTATGAGTTTGTTCAAAACCGCTAATCTCAGAAACTACTGCACCAATCGCCACCAATTTTTCACACAATGTTCCTTACAAGTGCAGCACCAATGCCAGGTAAATGCCACACAAAGGTACAAATGCAGCTCTTCTGTGTTTTCCTCACTCACTCACCCCCCCACCTCTTTTCGCCCCTCCCACCTCGCCCCTCAAAACACCGGCACTCGCAACGCCCCCAAGCCCTCCGCCTCCTTCCACCCCCCCCCACACGTGGCCACTCGAAATGCCGGTGCTCGCAAGGCTCCCCCACCCTCCACCTCCTTCCGTGCCCCCCACCTGGCCACTAGAAACACCGGAGCTCACAACGCTCCACTGCCCTCTGCCTCTTCCCCCTGCACCTGGCCACTCGAAACACTGGAGCTCGCAACGCTCCCCTGCCCTCTGCCTCTTTCCTCCCCCCACCTGGCCATTTGAAACACCGGAGCTCGCAACGCTCTCCTGCCCTCTGCCTCTTCCCCCACCACCTAGCCACTCGAAATGCCGAAGCTCGCAACGGTCCCCTACCGTCTGCCTCTTTCCCCACCCACCTGGCCACTAGAAATGCTGGAGCTCACAATGCTTCACCGCCCTCTGCCTCTTCCTCCCCCCACCTGGCCACTCGAAACACTGGAACTCGCAACGCTCCCCTGTCCTCTGCCTCTTCCCCCCCCCCAACCTGGCCATTGGAAACGCTGGAGCTCGCAACGCTCTCCTGCCCTCTGCCTCTTCCCCCACCACCTAGCCACTCGAAATGCTGAAGCTCGCAAACGGTTCCCCACCGTCTGCCTCTTTCCCCACCCACCTGGCCATTTGAAACACCGGAGCTCGCAACGCTCTCCTGCCCTCTGCCTCTTCCCCCACCACCTAGCCACTCGAAATGCCGAAGCTCGCAACGGTCCCCTACCGTCTGCCTCTTTCCCCACCCACCTGGCCACTAGAAATGCTGGAGCTCACAACGCTTCACCGCCCTCTGCCTCTTCCTCCCCCCACCTGGCCACTCGAAACACTGGAACTCGCAACGCTCCCCTGTCCTCTGCCTCTTCCCCCCCCCAACCTGGCCATTGGAAACGCTGGAGCTCGCAACGCTCTCCTGCCCTCTGCCTCTTCCCCCACCACCTAGCCACTCGAAATGCTGAAGCTCGCAAACGGTTCCCCACCGTCTGCCTCTTTCCCCACCCACCTGGCCACTGGAAACGCTGGAGCTCGCAACGCTCCACCGCCCTCTGCCTCTTTCTGCCACCCACCATCTGGCCACTCAAAATGTCAACTCACCCTCCGCCTCCTTCCGCCTCCGCCCCACCTGGCCACTGAAAACACCGGAGCTCGAAACGCTCCCCTGCCCTCTGCCTCTTTCCGCCCCCTCCCCACACCTGGCCACTCGAAATGCCGAAGCTCACAATGGTCCCCCACCGTCTGCCTCTTTCCCCACCCACCTGGCCACTGGAAACGCTGGAGCTCGCAACGCTCCACCGCCCTCTGCCTCTTTCCGCCACCCACCATCTGGCCACTCAAAATGTCAACTCGCCCTCCGCCTCCCCCCACCTGGCCACTGAATACGCCAGAGCTCGAAATGCTCCCCTGCCCTCTGCCTCTTTCCGCCCCCTCCCCACACCTGGCCACTCGAAATGCCGAAGCTCACAATGGTCCCCCACCGTCTGCCTCTTTCCCCACCCACCTGGCCACTGGAAACGCTGGAGCTCGCAATGCTCCACCGCCCTCTGCCTCTTTCCGCCACCCACCATCTGGCCACTCGAAATGTCAACTCGCCCTCCGCCTCCTTCCGCCTCCCCCCACCTGGCCACTGAAAACGCCAGAGCTCGAAATGCTCCCCAGCCCTCTGCCTCTTTCTGCCACCTCCCCACACCTGGCCACTCGAAATGCCGAAGCTCACAATGGTCCCCCACCGTCTGCCTCTTTCCCCACCCACCTGGCCACTGGAAACGCTGGAGCTCGCAATGCTCCACCGCCCTCTGCCTCTTTCCGCCACCCACCATCTGGCCACTCAAAATGTCAACTCGCCCACCGCCTCCTTCCACCTCCTCCCCACCTGGCTACTGAAAACGCCGGAGCTCGAAACGCTCCCCTGCCCTCTGCCTCTTTCCGCCCCCTCCCCACACCTGGCCACTCGAAACACCGGAGATCACAATGCTACCCTGCCCTCTGCCTCCTTCCGCCCCCCATCTCGCCACTCAAAACAACAGCAGTAGGTAGGTAGGTAGGTAGGTAGAGGGAGAGAGGGAGAAATACAGTAGGTAGGCAGGTAGGTAGGTACTTTACTTTATTTGAATTTATACCCCGCCCTTCTCCTTGTTGGGACCCAGGGCGGCGCACAGGTATGATTTAAAACCACATTAAATACAATATACATCATTAAAATATATTAAATTATTCAACTAAACCCATTTAAATGGGTTTTCAGCTAAAACCCATTTAAAAAACCTTACCAAATTATAATATAAGTATAAAAAGTCAGAAACGGGGGGCTAACCCAGGCCGGCTTGTTGGAATAAATGCGTCTTAAGACGTTGGCGGAAGAGGCGGAGGTCCGAGGTAGAGGGAGAGAGGGAAAATACAGTAGGTAGTAGGTAAGTAGGTAGGTAGAGGGAGGGGAGGGAGAGGCAGGGGGAACCGAGGCAGAGAAGGAAGGGGGTCACTGAGAGGGTCTATGAGGGGAAACTTTTTCATTTTACCAAACTTGGCCACAGCAACGCGTGGCGGGTACAGCTAGTTATATAAATAAAAATTTAACTATGAGTTTGTTCAAAACCTCTAATCTCAGAAACTACTGCACCAATCACCACCAAATTTTCACACAACATTCCTTACAAGTGCAGTGCCAACGATACATACAAATTGTGTGGATGGCACACCGGTGCCAGGTACACGCCACACAAATGTAAAACTGCAGCTCTTCTGTGTGTTTTCCTCACTTGCTCACTTGCCCCCCTCCCCTTTGCGGCCCCTCCCACCAAGCCGCTTTTCAGCTCACGTCACTTGCACGAGCAGTGGAGCAGTCTGCATCATAGCTGCGACGGTCGCCTCCTCAGCAGCCTCTCTCTCCCCCTCCCCCCCACAAGGCCGCTGCCGAGTAGACCAGACTGCATTGAATTATTCCCCAGCCAGTTTAAATACTTATAAAATTGGATGTTTAAATGGCATGCCTTTTAAATTTATTTGCTGGACATTTTATTGCTTTTATTGTTATGTTTACTGTTATTGTAATCTATAATTAAAATAGTCATAAATTGATTTTCATTACTGTTCATAATACATGGAATGTAAGGACATTTCTTGTAGATTTTTTATTGTTTACTAGCTATACCTTATTATTGTTTACTAGCTATAATTATATTTATTTATATAATTATTTATTATAGCGCAATGTACTCCAGAGCAAATCTTTTGTTTTTACGAGAGTCCCCGCTCTCACAGGCTTGGCCCTCCGCTCTATCGAGGGCCCGTCTTGATGAGGGATTCATTAATCCGGAGAGATGGGCGAAGCGCGGCCTTAGGGGGTTTTTAGTATCTAAATTATTGGTTCTTTTAGGGGGTACCAGGGAGGGGGGTGGGACTAGACAGGCAGAGACAGAGGGTATTAAGGAAAGAAAGGGCCGGACCAGCAGTCGGCGGAGGGAAGCGGAAGGATCCGGTAGGAGGGGGGAAACACGAGTCGTTCCGGTAGAGGGCCTACCTATCCAGAGGGTCGTGGGGAGAGGCAGGTCCGAGGGGAGACAAGTTCCATCCTCCCGGTTGGAGGCACGTAGCCGTTGGCTACAAACGGTCGTGTGCCACAACCCCCGCAGACTAGGTGGTCAGGGAGTACAGAGCCAGGGCTTGTGGCTGATGTTTTGCAACGCCAGGTCCGTTGTCAACAAAGCCCCCCTTATTAATGACCTTGTGTCAGAGGGGGGGCCGGACCTGGTTGGGATTGCGGAGACCTGGTTGGGCCACGAGGGAGGACTCCCCCGCGTTGAAATGTGCCCACCAGGCTACCGCGCTTTTCATCAGCCCCGGGCCCTGGGTAGGGGCGGTGGGGTAGCGGTCATTGTGAAGGAAGGTCTTGAGCCGAGGGAAACCATTGTGCCACAGACTACCGGTTGTGAGTCCCTCTGCGTGAAGTGGGGCCTAGGGAGGCAGTTGGGCTTGCTGGTTGTATACCTGGCTCCCCGCTATGTAGCAGCAGCCCTGCCCGAGCTCCTAGAGGTGATCGCTACGGTGGCAATTGAGACCCCCAGACTTTTAGTCATGGGGGATTTCAATCTGCCAACGGTGGGCGAATCATCCGAGGTAGCTCGGGAGTTCATGGCTTCCATGACGGCCATGGACCTGACCCAAGTAATTCAAGGCCCCACCGACGAGGGTGGACACACACCGGACCTCATCTTTGTCTCAGGCCAATGGATGAGTGATCTGGGTATAGGGGATATAGTCATCACGCCCTTGTCATGGTCAGACCACTCACTTCTCCAGCTCGACTTTCCGACCGCTGCTCCCCTCCGTGGGGAGGCGGAACCTGAGTTATCAATTTGGTTCCGCCCCAGGCGGCTGATGGACCCAGATGGGTTCCAGGCAGCGCTTGGGCCACTTCCTGTACCCCTGACCCGCGCCCCGATGGAGGACCTCGTGGCCGCATGGAATACTGCGACCACGGGAGCCTTGGATCGGGTCGCGCCCTTGCGGCCTCTCTTGCGGCGCCGAGCCACCCTGGCTCCTTGGTTTACCGAGGAGCTGAGGGTGATGAAACGCCACAAGAGATGCCTAGAGAGAAGATGGAGGTCTACCCACTCTGAATCTGACCGGACACAGGTAAGAGCCCATTTACGGACTTACATTGTGGCGCTGAGAGTGGCCAAACGTCATCACTGTGCCACTCTCATAGCATCCGCAGATAACCGCCCTGCCGCCCTGTTTAGGGTGAGCCGCTCCCTCCTTCAACAGAGGGTGCGGGAAGCCCCCCTACAGGGCAGAGCAGAGGAATTTGTGTCTTATCTGCAGGAGAAAACCGCTCAGATACAGAATGAGTTAGCCCCCATTGCTGGCCCAGTGGAATGCCACGAGGCGGATCTTGTTTGGGAGGAGTTTGACTCCGTTACTTCCGACGATATGGACAGGTTACGTGGGCGACTGCGAGCCACCACATGTTTATTGGACCCGTGTTCCTCCTGGCTTGTACTGGCATCCTGGGAGGTGACACGAGGCTGGCTCCAAGAGGTTATCAACGCATCCTTGAGTGAGGGTTCCTTGCCTGCTTCCCTAAAAGAGGCTATGGTGACGCCCCTCCTTAAGAAGCCCTCTTTGGATCCAGCTTTATTAACCAACTATCGTCCAGTCTCCAACCTTCCCTTTCTGGCGAAGGTTGTTGTGAGTGTGGTGGCACAACAGTTTCCCCGTCACCTGGAGGAAGTTGACTATCTAGACCCGCGCCAGTCCGGCTTTCGGCCCGGGCATAGCACCGAGACGGCATTGGTCGCGTTGGTCGATGATCTCTGGAGGGCCAGAGATGGGGGTTGTTCCTCCATCCTGGTCCTATTAGACCTCTCGGCGGCTTTCGATACCATCGACCATGGTATCCTATTGCATCGGCTGGGGGGGTTGGGGGTGGGAGGCACCGTTTTACGGTGGTTCTCCTCCTACCTCTCTGGCCGATCGCAATTTGTGTTGGCAGGAGAGCAGAGGTCGACCTCGAGACCCCTCACATGTGGGGTGCCTCAGGGGTCGGTCCTCTCGCCTCTCCTGTTCAACACATATATGAAGCCGCTGGGCGAGATCATCCGTGGTTTTGGGGTAGAGTATCATCTCTACGCTGATGATACTCAGCTGTATATATCTACCCCAAACCACCCCAACGATGCCGTAGCGGTGATGTGCCAGTGCCTGGAAGCCGTGCGGAGCTGGATGGGAAGTAACGGACTCAGGCTCAACCCGACCAAGACCGAGTGGCTGTGGTTTCCGGCTGCCCGATTCAACCAGATGATTCCATCTCTGGCCATAGGGGGCGAACATCTTGCCCCTGTGGATGGGGCGCACAACTTGGGTGTCCTCCTGGATACCCGGCTGTCCATGGAAGATCAAGTGACAGCCGTGGCCAGGAGGGCTTTTTACCAGGTTTGCCTGATACGCCAGTTGCGCCCCCTTTGGATCGGGACGCCCTTTGCACAGTCACTCATGCTCTCGTGACATCCCGACTGGATTATTGCAACTCTCTCTACATGGGGCTCCCCTTGAGGTGCACCCGGAGACTTCAGTTGGTCCAGAACGCAGCCGCGCGAGCAATTATGGGCACCTCCAGGTTCGCCTACGTTACACCGCTCTTGCGCGAGCTGCACTGGCTACCTGTCGTCTTCCGGGTGCGCTTCAAGGTGTTAGTTATCATCTTCAAAGCGCTCCATGGCTCGGGACCTAGTTACCTGCAGGATCGGATCCTGCCCCATACATCCTCACGGCCGATTCGCTCCCACAGAGAGGGACTTCTCCGGGTGCCGTCCACTAGACTTTGTCAGCGGGCGACGCCCAGGGGAAGGGCCCTCTCTGTGGTGGGCCCAATCCTCTGGAACGACCTTCCCCCCAATATTAGGACAACTACGGACCTCCGCTCCTTCCGTCTGAAACTAAAGACACATCTTTTTTGCTTGGCCGGCCTAGGATAGGATAGTCTCTGTTAAGATTAAGGGATTTTATGAGGGATTTTAGCGCAGGGACATATGTTTAATCTATTTTTAACCTAGTTATTTAGTTAGTTAGTTATTTATATTTAAGGTTTTAATTATGTATCTGTTTGGTTTTAGTTGCTTTTAATACCCTGTGCCCCGCCTTGAGTCCCCTCGGGGAGAGAGAGCGGGATATAAATAAAATTATTATTATTATTATTATTATTATTATTATTATTATTATTATTATATATCCGGCCACACATTGCTGTGGCCCAGTCTGGTTAAATGGTCAACCAATCTGTGTGTAGATCTACACCTGCACACATACACACACACACCATATAACCCCCAACCTACCGACCTACTGTATTTCTCCCTCTCTATCTATCCCTCTTCCTACCTACCTATCGTATTTCTCCCTCTCTATCTATCCCTCTACCTTACCTACCTACTATATTTCTTCCTTTCTCCCTCTGCCTACCTACTGTATTTCTCCCTCTCTATCCCTCTACCTACCTACATACTGTATTTCTCCCTCTCTCTCTATTCCTCTACCTACCTACCTACTTACTGTATTTCTCCCTATCTATCTATACACCTACCTACCTACCTACTTACCTACCTAGCTCCCTACCTATCTACCGTATTTCTCCCTCTGTCTATCCCTCTACATACCTATCTCCTACTGCATTTCTTCCTTTCTCCCTCTATCTACCTACCTACTGTATTTCTCCCTCTCTATCTATCCCTCTATCTGCCTACCTACTGTATTTCTTCCTCTCTATCTATCCCTCTACCTACCTACTGTATTTCTATCTATCTATCTATCTATCTATCTATCTATCTATCTATCTATCTATCTCTCTCTCTCTCTCTCTCTCTCTCTCTACCTACCTACCTACCTACCTACCTACCTACCTACTATATTTCTTCCTTTCTCCCTCTACCTGCCTACCTACCTACTGTATTTCTCTCTCTCTATCCCTCTACCTACCTATCTACTGTATTTCTCCCTATCTATCTATCCCCCTACCTACCTACCTACCTACCGTATTTCTCCCTATCTATCTATCCCCCTACCTACTTACCTACCTACCGTATTTCTCCCTCTATCCCTCTACCTGCCTACCTATCTACTGTATTTCTCTCTCTCAATCCCTCTACCTACCTATCTACTGTATTTCTTCCTCTCTATCTATCCCTCTACCTACCTACTGTATTTCTCTCTATCTATCTACCTACCTACCTACCTACTATATTTCTTCCTTTCTCCCTCTACCTGCCTACCTACCTACTGTATTTCTCTCTCTCTATCCCTCTACCTACCTATCTACTGTATTTCTCCCTATCTATCTATCCCCCATCTACCTACCTGCCTACCTACTGTATTTCTTCCTCTCTATCTATTCCCCTACCTACCTACCTACTGTATTTCTCCCTATCTATCTATCCACCTACCTAACTACCTAACTACCTATCTACCGTATTTCTCCCTCTGTCTATCCCTCTACTTACCTACCTCCGACTGCATTTCTTCCTTTCTCCCTCTATCTACCTACCTACTGTATTTCTCTCTCTATCCCTCTACCTACCTATCTACTGTATTTCTTCCTCTCTATCTATCCCCCATCTACCTACCTGCCTACCTACTGTATTTCTTCCTCTCTATCTATTCCCCTACCTACCTACCTACTGTATTTCTCCCTATCTATCTATCCACCTACCTAACTACCTAACTACCTATCTACCGTATTTCTCCCTCTGTCTATCCCTCTACTTACCTACCTCCGACTGCATTTCTTCCTTTCTCCCTCTATCTACCTACCTACTGTATTTCTCCCTCTCTATCTATCCCTCTACCTACCTACTGTATTTCTATCTATCTATCTATCTATCTATCTATCTATCTATCTATCTATCTATCTATCTATCTATCTATCTATCTATCTATCTATCTACCTACCTACCTACCTACCTACCTACCTACCTACCTACCTACCTACCTACCTACCTACTATATTTCTTCCTTTCTCCCTCTACCTGCCTACCTACCTACTGTATTTCTCTCTCTCTATCCCTCTACCTACCTATCTACTGTATTTCTCCCCATCTATCCCCCATCTACCTACCTGCCTACCTACTGTATTTCTTCCTCTCTATCTATCCCTCTACCTACCTACTGTATTTCTCTCTCTCTCTCTCTCTCTCTCTCTCTCTCTCTACCTACCTACCTACCTACCTACTATATTTCTTCCTTTCTCCATCTACCTGCCTACCTACCTACTGTATTTCTCTCTCTATCTATCCCTCCACCTACCTATCTACTGTATTTCTCCCTATCTATCTATCCCCCATCTACCTACCTGCCTACCTACTGTATTTCTTCCTCTCTATCTATCCCTCTACCTACCTACCTACCTACTGTATTTCTATCTATCTATCTATCTATCTATCTATCTATCTATCTATCTATCTATCTATCTATCTATCTATCTATCTATCTACTTACCTACCTACCTACCTACCTACCTACCTACCTACCTACCTACCTACCTACCTACCTACTATATTTCTTCCTTTCTCCCTCTACCTGCCTACCTATCTATTGTATTTCTCTCTCTATATCCTTCTACCTACCTATGTACTGTATTTCTCCCTACCTATCTATCCCCTACCTACCTACCTACCTACCTACCTACCTACCTACCTACTGTATTTCTCCCTATCTATCTATCCCAATACCTACCTACCTACTGTATTTCTCCCTATCTATCTATCCCCCTGCCTACTTACCTACCTACCTACCTACCGTATTTCTCACTCTATCCCTCTACTTACCTACCTCCTACTGCATTTCTTCCTTTCTCTATCTACCTACCTACCTACCTACTGTATTTCTATCTATCTATCTATCTGTCTGTCTGTCTGTCTGTCTGTCTATCTATCTATCTATCTATCTATCTACCTACCTACCTACCTACCTACCTACCTACCTACCTATCTACCTACCTACCTACCTACCTACCTATATTTCTTCCTTTCTCCATCTACCTGCCTACCTACCTACTGTATTTCTCTCTCTCTCTATCCCTCTACCTACCTATCTACTGTATTTCTCCCTATCTATCCGCCATCTACCTACCTGCCTACCTACTGTATTTCTTCCTCTCTATCTATCCCTCTACCTACCTACTGTATATCTATCTATCTATCTATCTATCTATCTATCTATCTATCTATCTATCTATCTATCTATCTATCTATCTATCTATCATCTATCTATCTACTATATTTCTTCCTTTCTCCCTCTACCTGCCTACCTATCTACTGTATTTCTCTCTCTATCCCTCTACCTACCTATCTACTGTATTTCTCCCTATCTATCTATCCACCTACCTACCTACCTACTGTATTTCTCCCTATCTATCTATCCCCATACCTACCTACCTACTGTATTTCTCCCTCTCTATCTATCCCTCTACCTACCTACTGTATTTCTATCTATCTATCTATCTATCTATCTATCTATCTATCTATCTATCTATCTATCTATCTACCTACCTACCTACCTACCTACCTACCTACCTACCTACCTACCTACCTACCTACCTACCTACCTACTATATTTCTTCCTTTCTCCCTCTACCTGCCTACCTACCTACTGTATTTCTCTCTCTCTATCCCTCTACCTACCTATCTACTGTATTTCTCCCCATCTATCCCCCATCTACCTACCTGCCTACCTACTGTATTTCTTCCTCTCTATCTATCCCTCTACCTACCTACTGTATTTCTCTCTCTCTCTCTCTCTCTCTCTCTCTCTCTCTCTCTCTACCTACCTACCTACCTACCTACTATATTTCTTCCTTTCTCCATCTACCTGCCTACCTACCTACTGTATTTCTCTCTCTATCTATCCCTCCACCTACCTATCTACTGTATTTCTCCCTATCTATCTATCCCCCATCTACCTACCTGCCTACCTACTGTATTTCTTCCTCTCTATCTATCCCTCTACCTACCTACCTACCTACTGTATTTCTATCTATCTATCTATCTATCTATCTATCTATCTACTTACCTACCTACCTACCTACCTACCTACCTACCTACCTACCTACCTACCTACCTACCTACTATATTTCTTCCTTTCTCCCTCTACCTGCCTACCTATCTATTGTATTTCTCTCTCTATATCCCTCTACCTACCTATGTACTGTATTTCTCCCTACCTATCTATCCCCTACCTACCTACCTACCTACCTACCTACCTACCTACTGTATTTCTCCCTATCTATCTATCCCAATACCTACCTACCTACTGTATTTCTCCCTATCTATCTATCCCCCTGCCTACTTACCTACCTACCTACCGTATTTCTCACTCTATCCCTCTACTTACCTACCTCCTACTGCATTTCTTCCTTTCTCTATCTACCTACCTACCTACCTACTGTATTTCTATCTATCTATCTGTCTGTCTGTCTGTCTGTCTGTCTGTCTGTCTGTCTATCTATCTACCTACCTACCTACCTACCTACCTATCTACCTACCTACCTACCTACCTACCTACCTATATTTCTTCCTTTCTCCATCTACCTGCCTACCTACCTACTGTATTTCTCTCTCTCTCTATCCCTCTACCTACCTATCTACTGTATTTCTCCCTATCTATCCGCCATCTACCTACCTGCCTACCTACTGTATTTCTTCCTCTCTATCTATCCCTCTACCTACCTACTGTATATCTAACGCAAGCTCAGGGGGTTTTTAAATAAATTTTTAATTAGGCTTTTAAGGGGTTCTGGGGTGGGGGAGGGGTTTAAAAAAAGATATAGACAGATGGAGACGGAAGCAACGATCAATAGTAAGGGCCAGGATAGCAGTCGACGGCGGGAAGCGGAAGGCGAAAGGAAGGGGGATACCCGAGTCGTTCCTCAGGAGGGCATACCAATTCAGAGGGTCGTGGGGAGGGGCAGGACCGAGGGGAGACAATTTTCATCCTCCCGGTTGGTGGCACGCAGCCGTTGGTTACAAACGGTCGGGTGCCACAACCCCCGCAGGCTAGGTGGCCAGGGAATACAGAGCCAGGGTCTGCGGCTGATGTTCTGCAACGCCAGGTCCGTTGTCAACAAAGCCCCCCTCATTAGTGACCTTGTGTCAGAGGGGGAGCCGGACCTGGTAGGAATTGCGGAGACCTGGTTGGGCCCCGAGGGAGGTCATACCCTCGTTGAAATGTGCCCACCAGGCTACCGCGCATTTCATCAGCCGCGGGCCCTAGGCAGGGGTGGCGGGGTAGCGGTCATTATTAAGGAAGGCCTGGAGCCGAGAGAGACCATTGTGCCTCAGACCTCCGGCTGTGAGTCCCTCTGCATGAAGTGGGGCCTAGGGAGGCAGTTGGGCTTGCTGGTTGTATACCTGGCTCCCCGCTATGTAGCAGCAGCCCTGCCCGAGCTCCTGGAGGTGATCGCTACGGTGGCAGTGGAGACCCCCAGACTTATAGTCATGGGGGACTTTAATCTGCCATCGTTGGGCGAATCATCCGTGGCAGCTCGGGAGTTCATGGCTTCCATGACGGCCATGGACCTGACCCAAGTAATTCAAGGCCCCACCCATGAGGGTGGACATACGCCGGACCTCATCTTTGTCTCGGGCCAATGGAAGAGTGATCTGGGTACAGGGGATATAGTCATCACACCCTTGTCATGGTCAGACCACTCACTTCTCCGACTCGACTTTCCGACCGCTGCTCCCCTCCGCGGGGAGGCGGAACCAGAGTTACCAATCTGGTACCGCCCCAGGCGCTTGATGGACCCGGACGGGTTCCAGACAGCGCTTGGGCCATTTCCTGTATCCCTGACCCGCGCCCCGATGGAGGACCTCACGGCCGCATGGAATAATGCGGCCGTGGGAGCCTTAGATCGGGTCGCGCCCTTGCGGCCTCTCTCGCGGCGGCGAACCACCCTGGCTCCTTGGTTTACTGAGGGGCTGCGGGTGATGAAACGCCGCAAGAGATGCCTAGAGAGAAGGTGGAGGGCTAGCCGCTCTGAATCTGACCGGACACAGGTAAGAGCCCATTTACGGACTTACATTGTGGCGCTGAGGGTGGCCAAACGTCATCATTGTGCTACCCTCATAGCATCCGCAGAAAACCGCCCTGCCGCCCTGTTTAGGGTGACCCGTTCCCTCCTTCATCAGAGGGAGCGGGAAGCCCCGCTACAGGGTAGAGCAGAGGAATTTGTGATTTTTCTGCAGGAGAAAACCGCCCAGATACAGAGTGAGCTAGCCCCCATTCATGGCCCAGTGGGATGCCACGAGAGAGATCTTGTTTGGGAGGAGTTTGACCCCGTTACTTCCGAGGATATGGACAGGCTACGTGGGCGACTGCGAGCCACCACATGTTCATTGGACCCGTGCCCCTCCTGGCTTGTACTGGCATCCTGGGAGGTGACACGAGGCTGGCTCCAAGAGGTTATCAACGCATCCTTGAGTGAGGGTTCCTTGCCTGCCTCCCTAAAAGAGGCTATGGTGAGGCCCCTCCTCAAGAAGCCCTCTTTGGACCCAGCTCTTTTGAACAACTACCGTCCAGTCTCCAACCTTCCCTTCTTGGCGAAGGTTGTTGAGAGTGTGGTGGCACAACAGTTTCCCCGTCACCTGGAGGAAGTTGACTATCTAGATCCGCGCCAGTCCGGCTTTCGGCCCGGGCATAGCACCGAGACGGCATTGGTCGCGTTGGTAGATGATCTCTGGAGGGCCAGAGATGGGGGATGTTCCTCCATCCTGGTCCTATTAGACCTCTCGGCGGCTTTCGATACCATCGACCATGGTATCCTATTGCATCGGCTGGGGGGGTTGGGGGTGGGAGGCACCGTTTTGCGGTGGTTCTCCTCCTACCTCTCTGGCCGATCGCAATTTGTGCGGGCAGGAGAGCAGAGGTCGACCCCGAGACCCCTCACATGCGGGGTGCCTCAGGGGTCGGTCCTCTCGCCTCTCCTGTTTAATGCATACATGAAGCCGCTGGGTGAGATCATCCGTGGTTTTGGGGTAGAGTACCACCTGTACGCTGATGACACCCAGCTGTACATATCTACCCCAAACCACCCCAACGATGCCGTAGCGGTGATGTGCCAGTGCCTGGAAGCCGTGCGGATCTGGATGGGAAGTAACGGACTTAGGCTCAACCCGACCAAGACCGAGTGGCTGTGGTTTCCGGCTGCCCGATTCAACCAGCTTTCTCCAACGCTGGCCATAGGGGGCGAACATCTTGCCCCTGTGGATGGGGCGCGCAATTTGGGTGTCCTCCTGGATACCCGGCTGTCTATGGAAGAGCAAGTGACAGCCGTGGCCAGGAGGGCGTTTTACCAGGTTCGCCTGGTTCGCCAATTGCGCCCCCTATTGGATCGGGACGCCCTTCGCACAGTCACCCATGCCCTCGTGACATCCCGACTGGACTATTGCAACTCTCTCTACATGGGGCTCCCCTTGAGGTGCACCCGGAGGCTTCAGTTAGTTCAGAATGCGGCCGCGCGAGCAATTATGGGCACCTCCAGGTTTGCCCATGTAACACCGCTCCTGCGCGAGCTGCACTGGCTACCTGTCGTCTTCCGGGTGCGCTTCAAGGTGTTAGTTATCATCTTCAAAGCGCTCCATGGCTCGGGACCTAGCTATCTGCGAGATCGGATCCTGCCCCACACATCCTCACGACCGATTCGCTCCCACAGAGAGGGGCTTCTCCGGGTGCCGTCCACTAGACTTTGTCAGCGGGCGACGCCTAGGGGAAGGGCGCTCTCTGTGGCGGGCCCGGCCCTCTGGAACGACCTTCCCCCTGATATTAGAACGACCACCGACCTCCGCTCCTTCCGGGTAAAATTGAAGACCCATCTCTTTCGACTGGCCGGCCTTGAATAGTTCTCTCTGTCTTTTAATTACAAATTTTAATGGGTTTTAATTATATATTTTTAGCATGGGTAGATTTATTTAATTCTATTTTAAGTAATGTTTGTATTTTGTATATTGTTTTAATTATGCCTGTGCACCGCCCCGGGTCCCTGTGGGGAGAGGGTGCGGTTAATAAATCTCAATTTATTATTATTTATTATTATTATCTATCTATCTATCTATCTATCTATCTATCTATCTATCTATCTATCTATCTATCTATCTATCTATCTATCTATCATCTATCTATCTACTATATTTCTTCCTTTCTCCCTCTACCTGCCTACCTATCTACTGTATTTCTCTCTCTATCCCTCTACCTACCTATCTACTGTATTTCTCCCTATCTATCTATCCACCTACCTACCTACCTACTGTATTTCTCCCTATCTATCTATCCCCATACCTACCTACCTACTGTATTTCTCCCTATCTATCTATCCCCCTACCTACTTACCTACCTACCTACCGTATTTCTCCCTCTATCCCTCTACTTACCTACCTCCTACTGCATTTCTTCCTTTCTCTATCTACCTACCTACCTACTGTATTTCTTCCTCTCTATCTATCCCTCTACCTACCTACTGTATTTCTATCTATCTATGTATCTATCTATCTACCTACCTACCTACCTACCTACTATATTTCTTCCTTTCTCCGTATACCTGCCTACCTACCTACTGTATTTCTCTCTCTCTATCCCTCTACCTATCTACTGTATTTCTCCCTATCTATCCCCCATCTCCCTATCTGCCTACCTACTGTATTTCTTCCTCTCTATCTATTCCTCTACCTACCTACCTACTGTATTTCTCCCTATCTATCCACCTACCTACCTACCTACCTACTATATTCCTTCCTTTCTCCCTCTACCTGCCTACCTACCTACTGTATTTCTCTCTATCCCTCTACCTGCCTACCTACTGTATTTCTCCCTATCTATCTCCCTCCCTCCCTCCCTACTGTATTTCTCCCTATCTATCCACCTACCTACCTACGTACTATATTTCTTCCTTTCTCCCTCTACCTACCTACCTACCTACCACCTACCTACCGTATTTCTCCCTATCACCCTATCTACTTACCTACCTTATTTCTCCCTCTATCTATCCCTCTACCTACCTACTGTAATACAATAATACAATAGCAGAGTTGGAAGGGACCTTGGAGGTCATCTAGTCCAACTCCCTGCCTAGGCAGGAAGCCCTATACCCATGATGACGAACCTATGGCACGGGTGCCCCATGGAACCATTTCTTAGGGCATGCAAGGCATTGCCCTGTCAACTTCAGTGTGTATGTGTGCCCTGGCCAGCTGATTTAGGCCTTCTTTTGAGGCCGTTTTTTTGGCCTCTGGAGGTGGGGGAACGCTGTTTTCACCCTCCCCAGGCTCCTATAAAGCCTCTGGAGCCTGGGGAGGACGTAAAAAGCATGCCAAATGCAGGGGGTCATGCACATAGCATTATGGATGTGGCACACCTGTGCACATCGCCCCTGCACTCCCCCTGCTTTTGGCACACGAGCCAAAAAAGGTTAGCCATCACTGCCCTATACCATTTCAGACAAATGGCTATCCAACACCTTCTTGAAGACTTCCAGTGTTGGGGCATTCACAACTTCTGGAGGCAACTTCTGTTCCATTGGTTAATTCTTCTGTCAGGAAATTTCTCCTCAGTTCTAAGTTGCTTCTCTCATTGATTAGTTTCCACCCATTGCTTCTTGTTCTGCCCTCAGGTGCCTTGGAGAATAGCTTGACTCCCTCTTCTTTGTGGCAACTCCTGAGATATTGGAAGGCTGTTATCATGTCTCCCCTAGTCCCTCTTTTATTAAACTGTATTTTTCCCCCACCCTCTCTCTATGGGCCACATGGGAGTTTGCTATCCAGTGCCTTTTTGGCCCTAAGAGGCCTCCATATGAGGCCTCTTCCAACACTGACAGTTGAAAAGCAGTCTGATGGGCGGGGCTACAGGGAGGTGAAAACATGTTCAGTGGGTACATTTTACATTTGTGTACCTTGCACATGACACATGTGTGCTAGGCACAAAAAGAGTTGGTATTCTATTATCGGAAGTCCTTGTGAACATTGTGTGAAAAATTGAGGTAAATCGGTCCAGTACTTTTTGAGATTAGTGGATTTGTACAAACTATTTTACATTTTTATTTATATAGATAAATATCATGAATATCAACTGTTACCCTTTAAAAAGAAAAAAAATCAATAAAGTTGAACAATTTAATATACAATTGTACCTCAGTACTCTTCAGTACTCAAAAATGCTGAGTACCAAATACATTTTTTCCATAAGGAATAACAGAATCACAAGGTAGCCGACAGTGACAAGTTCTATCTTACGCATTGACAACCAAACAAATTATGATTTACTGGGACAAAATTTTCATATTAACTTTGAGTACCAAATTCAATGTTTCAAAACAGTTGTGTACCAAGGCACTACTGGATAGTATTCTTTTAAACTACATGAAAGACCAATCAGAAAACAAGTTATGTTCACATAACTTCCCATTCACAATTCACCCTTTTGCATTCAAAAAGCAAAAATGATAAATTGAAATGATCACTGTGTATCTTTGCATTTGATGTTGATAGAACTGCAAGTTGTGTCATGTGCCTCTCATCTTAATTTTCAGGAATATGCTAAAAACTAGATATTTCTGATCCATTATCATGAACCCAGGACATTATCTATGGACATCCCAGTTTGGGATTGGAGTATGAAAGTCAGCAAACATTACACAAGTGGGATCAATTATCAGGCAGCAATCAAGCTGAATTTAGAGAACAAAAGCTGGTAAATTCTATATATGTACTGTTACATTCCACCAATACATTGATACATTATATACACAAAAATGTTGAAACTACTATTTTTAAGTAAAAATAAGGAAATGTATCAGCAAAATTTTGGAACTAATTGCATAGAATTATACTAAGTTATTTTTATGTATACTGCATAAAGAATATTGTGAAGAATAAATATAATAATACTGTATTTTTCGGAGTATAAGAGGCACCGGAGAATAAGACGCACCCAGGTTTTGAAGAGGCAAATGTTTTTTAAAAGTAGGTAGGTAAATAGAGGGAGAGAGAGGGAGAGAAAGAGAGAAAAATACAGTAGGTAGGTAGGGAGAGAGTGGGTAGGTATATAGGTAGATGGGGGGGGGGGAGAAATACAGTAGGTAGGTAGGTAGGGAAAGAGACAGTGTAGATAGGTAGGTAGGTAGGTAGGTAGAGGGATAGAGAGAAATAGAAAGAAATACAGTAGATAGGTAGGGGGAGAGAGCGTAGGTAGATAGGTAGATAGAGGGGGAGATAGAGAAATACAGTAGGTAGGTAGGAAGAGAGAGAGTGTAGATAGGTAGGTAGAGGGAGAGAGAGAGAGAGAGAGAGAGAGAGAGAGAGAGAGAGAGAGAGAGAGAAGTACAGTAGATAGATAGGTAGGTAGGTAGAGAGAGAGAGGGTAGGTAGGTAGATGTTTCCAGGTGTATTTACCCATGTGCTGGAGAAGGAAATCACTGACCACCTTTGGAACAAATCTTTGTTTCTGCAGGCAAGTACTTGACCAACATAATTCTAATCAATCACTCTAACTAAACAGCTTTCTGAAAGGGGGGGGGAACCCTTTTTGCACTTTGCAAACCTTCACCAAACAGCCCGTTTTTCGTGAAAATGAGTCATTTTTTTTTTTAAAAAGAGGCATGAATAGCCTTGGGGAGGCTTGCAGAGTGCTCCGGGGGTGGGTGAAAAATGAGCAAAAAAACGGTATATTTATCACAAAAACGGGTCATTTTTTGGTCAAAAAAATTGCATGCATACGTTTATGGAGGGTTATAGAGGTTTCAGGAGGCACAAAATGCTGCATTCGATGTATAAGACACACCCAGATTTTCAGCTTCTTTTTAGAGGAAAAAAAGTGTGTCTTATACTCTAAAAGTACAGTAGTTTTCATTTTGTGGGAACCTAGTTTTCTTACAGGTATAATTTAAATTTTAATGGGGCATGTACAATTTTTTATTCACACAACTTACTATTCATATTTAAGTTTTTAGTGTGAAACCCAATTATGTGCTCTAAATGTTTTAATGCTCCTCACATAATTTGAAACCAATTTCTTAATGTACAATTTTATACTACAGCAATGCAACCAAATCTATAATTACTTATACAGAATTTCCCTCCCAGATTTCCCCTTCCCAACGTGAAGTATTTTTAAGAATGCATAAAAAAGATTCAGTATAGTCAAGGCAGGGGGTTAACAATTTTATGTGAGTGATATTAACAATATTGGAAAATATATTATCAAGCCTTATAAGTTTGAAAGGTGCTTATTAAACTTTTAATAAGGCCATAAATTAAGGATGCACAAATTGCCAAATCTTAACTGTGTCTCTAGACTTTCACAAGAATAGATCATATTTGAGCAGAGCAGCGATATTTGCTGAAGCATTCTTTATTCCCATTCATTTATTCATTTCCAAATGTAACTTATCCGTATTTTTTGGAGTATAAGGTTTTGCAGAGGCAATTTTTTTTAAAAAGTAGGTAGGTAGATAGAGGGAGAGAGAGGGGGAGAGAGAAATACAGTGGGTAGGTAAGTAGGGAGAGAGAGTGTAGATAGGCAGGTAGGTAGGTAGGTAGGTAGAGGGGGAGAGAGAGAGAAATATAGTAGGTAGGTAGGTAGACAGAGTGTGTAGTTAGGTAGGAAGGTAGATAAAGGGATAGGGAGAGAGAAATATAGTAGGTAGGTAAGTAGGGAGAGAGAGTGTGTGTAGATAGATAAGTAGATAGAGAAATAGAGAGAGAAATAGAGTAGATAGGTAGGGGGAGAGAGAGTAGCTAGATAGGTAGATAGAGGGGGGAGAGAGAGAAATACAGTAGGTAGGTAGGGAGAGTAGGTAGGTAGGTAGATGTTTCCAAGTGTATTTACCCATGTGCTGGAGAAGGAAATCACTGAGCACCTTTGCAACAAATCTTTGTTTCTGCAGGCACAGTACTTGACCAACGTAATTCTCATCAATCATTCTAAGTAAACGGCTTTTCGAAAGGGGGAAAAAACCTTTTTTGCACTGTGCAAACCTTCCCCAAACAGCCCGTTTTTCATGAAAATGGGCCTGGTTTTTTTTTCCAAATAAAAGGCATGAATAGTCTTGGGAAGGCTTGCAGAGTGCTCCTAGGGGGAGTGGGGAGGGAGCCAAAACGAGGAAAAATGGCCAGTTTGTTAAAAAGGGCCATTTTTTGGTCAAAAAATAGCATGCATAGCCTTATGGAGGCTTATAGAGTACTGCTGGGGGCTGTGGGGGCAAAAGCGCCCTGTTTTTTGCTCATTTCTGCCCTCCCCAGCCCCCAAGAGCTCTCTGGAAGTCTCCATAAGGGCATGTACGTGGCCATTTTGGTGAAGGGGCGGGGTTTCAGGAGACAAAAAATGCTGTATACAATGTATAAGATGCACCCAGATTTTCAGCCTTTTAGAGGAAAAAAGGTGCGTCTTATACTCCAAAAAATACGGTAATACTAATTTCATTCTGCAAAGTAGCAAATGGAATTTGAAAGTTAAGAAAATATGTACTATTTTTGGAATTTAACATCTAAGTTTTTTTTAACCTCAGGAAAAAGTAGTCAGCCATATGAAAGATACAAAAATAAAGGAAACGTTTTTGGAAAAAGAAAGCAAACCCTTTTTTAATGACAAAATTAAAGATTTATATCATTCTAATAATATTTAGGCTAAGTGTATTACAAGAATACTTGTAATCAGCTTTGCTTTGAATCCACATATTCTATTTTACTCAAAATATTATAAAGTGAATTGTTTGTAATTACTGACAACTCTATTTACTTTACAAGACTGTTTCAAATTCAAATATATCTTACTCAATTGCTTAGAAGTGATGTTGTAGAATCCCAAAGTTTGTATGTGCATGCACCTTTTTGTCTATCGAGAAAGTCACTCCAGCACAGGGATGAAAATTCAGGCCTGTTTACTCTAACTGGTAGTAAAAAATCCTACTGGTTGCAGAACCGGTAGTAAAAGATACTAAAAAAAAGTAAAAAAAATCCCCAAGTTCTGACGATCGCATCTCACACAAAATGGAGAGGTGGGGGCTTGTGTTTGCTCCCACAGGCTTCCCTAGGCCTACTAGGCCAAAAGCAGGAGTGGGGGGTGCTGAGAAAGAAAGAAGGAAAGAAAGAGAGAGAGAGAGACAGAAACAGAGACAGATAGAAAGAGAAAGAAAGAATGAAAAAGAAAGGGAGGTAGGGAAAAAGGAGAGGAAGGAAGGACTACAAACCTGGCACTAGACACAGCTTCAGAGGATAATCCAGAGCTGGAGGTCATCTAGTCCAACTCTGCTCCAGCAGGACATTGTTAAAGTGAGTTTCTGTTTTTTGATCCTCCAGTTACATGACTATATAATCACAAGACACACCAAGCCATGTTTAGATTTCACCATTGCTCCAGCCCTTTTATGGTGTTGTTCTCTAGATTAAGAATTTCTATTATAATAATAATAATAATAATAATAATAATAATAATAATAATAATAATAATAATAATAATAATAATAATAATAATAATAATAATAATAATTATTTATTTTATATACCGCGTCCTCTCCCCAGGGGGACTCGGAGCGGTGCACAGGGAAAACATTAAAACACATAAAATATATACATAAATAAATACAATAAGTAAAAACAGATTAAATCTCATTGTCCCTGCACTAAAATCCCCATTTTTAAAATTAACGTTCCCTAACCCCTAAGGTAGAGACTAACCTAGGCTGGCCAAGCAGAAAAAGTGTGTTTTTAATTTCTGACGGAAGGAGCGGAGGTCCGTAGTTGTTCTAATATCGGGGGGAAGGTCATTCCAGAGGGCTGGGCCCGCCACAGAGAAGGCCCTTCCCCTGGGCGTCGCCCGCTGACAAAGTCTAGTGGACGGCACCCGGAGAAGTCCCTCTCTGTGGGAGCGAATCGGCCGGGAGGATGTATGGGGCAGGATCCGATCCCGCAGATAGCTAGGTCCCGAGCCATGGAGCGCTTTGAAGATGAGAACTAGCACCTTGAAGCGCACCCGAAAGATGACAGGTAGCCAGTGCAGCTCGCGCAAGAGAGGTGTTACATGGGTATACCTTGCGGTGCCCATTATTGCTCGCGCGGCTGCATTCTGGACCAGCTGAAGTCTTTGGGTGCACCTCAAGGGGAGCCCCATGTAGAGAGAGTTACAATAGTCCAGTCGGGATGTCACGAGGGCATGAGTGACTGTGCAAAGGGCATCCCGATCCAATAGGGGGCGCAACTGGCGTACCAGGCGAACCTGGTAAAACGCCCTCCTGGCCACGGCTGTCACTTGATCTTCCATGGACAGCCGGGTATCCAGGAGGACACCCAAGTTGCGCACCCCATCCACAGGGGCAAGGTGTTTGCCCCCTATGGCCAGTGATGGAGTCAACTGGTTGAATCGGGCGGCCGGAAACCACAGCCACTCGGTCTTGGCCGGGTTGAGTCTGAGTCTGTTACTTCCCATCCAGATCCGCACGGCTTCCAGGCACTGGCACATTACCGCTACGGCATCGTTGGGGTGGTTTGGGTAGATATATACAGCTGTGTATCATCAGCGTAGAGGTGATACTCTACCCCAAAACCACGGATGATCTCACCCTTCATTCTGACATAATGAAGTACATTCTAAAGCTTGTCATGAATTTGCTGAATCTAAATTAATGGGCAAACAAGGTATGAAATGTAAGAAAAAATATTACACTCTCCTTGATTAAACAACTACTTTAAAAATATAAAATTGTATAGCATTTGACTGAACACTTTCTGTTTTGTATGCAGATCAGTCTAGGTTTTAATTTTGTGAATTCATAATACTTTTACTTCTTTGAAAACAAAGAAAAAAATTGCAATCCTATCCACTATCGTCCTACAAAGAAGTCACTGAAACCTGCAAACTCCTTTCTGTGTATGTGTAGAATTGTTTTATTTTTCAAGAGAATTTAGATTGATGATGAAATGCTTTAAGATACTTCTAATTAATAAACAGAGTGGACTCAAATAACATTCCATTGCTGAATACAAACATATTGCTACTTTAAAACAATAAGTTAGTTTATTTTACACTATTTTACACTATTTTGTTGTCAAGAGTTTTCACACTGAATTGTCATGCCTCACTCACATATGATTTCATAATTTCGCACAAAGCATCTCCAACAACATGTCATCCATATTTACTGTTCCAATAATGGGCCTGAAAAAAAGTTCTGCAATAACACTGGCATTAATAGATCCAAGTATAGAAAGAGCCACATTCAGTTTGGCAAATCTGTCCTGGTCTTCTCTGTGAATCAGTCTGACATGTTCATTTAGGGCTTGTTGTGCTTCTTGCTGCAGTCCTTGGATGTACTGTACACAGTGCAGCCCTGGCAACTCTTAAAGGAGAGAGACAAGAAGAACAGTACATAAACATTACATTATTATCTCTTTCACTTGTAATATAAACAACTTATATTGAATCATTTTGCTATTAATAAATTAGTGTTCTACATCAAACCTTCTGACTAAGGTTATATATTGAAAGATGCATATATAGAGACTATAGCTCAGCCTTTAACACCATCTTACCAGGCATTCTCATTGAAAAGTTGAGAAAATTTCCCTCCCCTCACTCACTTATGAATGGATCAAAGACTTCCTGACCGATCATCCACCAACAGTAAGGGTTGGGTCCTTTACATCTTCCATGCTGAAGCTCAGTACAGGCTCCCCTCAGGGCTGTGTGCTCACCCCTACCTCTACTCATTGTATACATATGACTGCACATCCTCTGATCCATCCAACATCATAATAAAGTTTGCAGATGATACAACGGTGGTGGGTCTAATAACTGGAGGGGATGAATCAGCATACAGGGAAAGTCCAGAAGATATCCCCATGGAGCTCAAGAAACAACTTACATCTAAATACTAATAGCAAGACAAAGGAGATGATGCTAGATTTCTGGAAGCACAGAGAGGAACCTGCCCCACTGTATATTGAGGGGGGCTGTGTGGAGAGGGTTTCTTCTTTTAAATTCTTAGGAGTGCTTATTAGCCAAGATCTCACCTGGAAAAACAACATGTGTCTGGTGATTGGAAAAGCCCAACAGAGACTTCATTTCCTTAAAGTCCTGCAGAAAAATCAGGTGGAATAACGGCTGGTGACCTCTTTTTATCAGTCCACCATAGAAAGTGTCCTCACATATTGTATCATAGTGTGGTATGCTGGTTTAACAGTTGCGGAGAGGAAGGCACTACAGAGAGTGATCAATTCGGCACAAGAAACCATCGGTTGCCCTCTGACATCACTGGATAACATTGCCAGATCTCGCTGCTTTAGCAAAGTAAGGAAGATTCTCATAGATGATTTACACCCTGGTTGGTATCTCTTTGCACTTCTACCATCAGGCAGAAAATATGAAAGTATAGCCAGCCGAACAAACAGGTTTAAAGATAGCTTCTATCCTTGGGCTGTGAGACTTTTAAATTCAACCACAATCACTCCATGCACATGCTAGTTTTTTCTTTTGTCTTTTCTCTTTTTTTTTGTTTCTGTTATAATTTTGCACCAATGAAGTTAAAACCAATTTCATTCTAATTTTACGACAATGACAATGAAGATTATTATTATTATTATTTACTTTATTCATGAAACATGAAACTCGGCCAACTGAAACATTTAAAAATGCATTGCAAGTACCATTGACTGGTGCTAATGATTGATATGGTTTGCTTCCAGCATCCGAAGTATTATTTATTTTTATTTTATCAAATTTGTATACTGCCCTATCTCCTCAAAGGGACTCAGGGCGGTGCACAGAAATATAACATATACAAAACAATACAATATATAACAGTTTAAAATAGAATTAAATAAGGGTCTGTGCTAAAAATATGGAGAAAAAAGGTTAAAATCAATTAAAACTACCCATTAAAATTAAAATTAAGCCAGGCCGGCTTCTTGAAATAGATATGTCTTTAATGCCTGGCGGAAGAGGCGTAGGTCCGCGATGGTACGAAGATCGGGGGTTAGGTCGTTCCAGAGGGTAGGCCACGCCACAGAGAAGGCGTGGCCGATGGGTTCAAATGGTCACATGCCCCAACCCCCGCAATCTAGGTGGTCAGGGCCTAGAGCCAGGGCCTTAGACTGATGCTATGCAACGCCAGGTCCGTTGTCAACAAAGCCCCCCTCATCAACGACCTTGTGTCGGAGGGGGAGCCGGACCTGGCGGGAATTACGGAGACCTGGTTGGGCCACGAGGGAGGACTTCCTCTCGTGGAAATGTGCCCACCAGGTTACCGTGCGTTCCATCAGTCACAGGCCTTAGGCGGGGTGTGTGTGTGTGGCAGTCATTGTCAGGGAAGGTCTTGAGCCGAGAGAGACCACTGTGCCACAGATACCCGGTTGTGAGTCCCTCTGCGTGAAGTGGGGCCTAGGGAGGCAGTTGGGCGTGCTGATTGTGTACCTGGCTCCCCGCTACGTATCAGCAGCCCTGCCCGAGCTCCTCGAGATGATCGCCGAGATGGCGGTTGAGACCCCCAGATTGCTAGTCATGGGGGATTTTAACCTGCCATCGGTAGGCGAGACTTCCGAGGTACCTCGGGAGTTCATGGCCTCCATGATGGCCATGGACCTGACCCAAGTAATTCAGGGCCCAACACACGAGGGAGGACACACACTGGATCTCATTTTTATCTCTGGCCAGTGGATGAGTGATCTGGGAGTTGGGGATTTATTCATCGTTCCCCTGTCATGGTCAGATCACTCACTTCTCCGGCTCGACTTTCCAACCGCTACACCCCACAGCGGGGTGGCGAAACCGGAATATCCAAGATGGTTCCGCCCCAGGCGCCTGATGGAACCTGAAAGGTTCCAGACAGAGCTTGGGCCACTACCTGTAGCCCTGACCCGCGCCCGGATGGAGGACCTAGTGGCTGCATGGAATAGTGCGGCCACTGAGGCCTTGGACCGGGTTGCGCCTTTGCGGCCTCTCTTGCAGCAGTGAACCACCCTGGCTCCCTGGTTCTCCGAGGAGCTGAGGGTGATGAAGTGCCAGAAGAGACGCCTAGAGAGGAGATGGAGATCCACACGCTCTGAATCTGACCGAACACAGGTAAGATCCCATTTGAGGACTTACATTGTGGCGATAAGATTGGCCAAACGTCGGTATTGTGCCACTCTTATCGCGTCCGCAGATAACTGCCCTGCCACCCTATTTGGGGTGACCCGCTCCCTCCTTCACCAGAGGCCGCGGGAAGTCCTTCTACAGGGCAGAGCAGAGGAATTTGAAGAGTATCTGCAGGACAAAATCGCTCAGATTCAGAGCGAGTTGGTCTCCACCGAAAGTGGTCCGGAGGAGGCGTCGGAAGCGGGTCTTGAGGCACCATTCTGGGAGGAGTTTGACTCTGTTACTTCCGATGATATGGACAGGTTGCATAGGAGACTGAGGGCCACCACATGTTTATTGGACCCGTGTCCCTCCTGGCTTGTACTGGCATCCTGGGAGGTTTCACGAGGCTGGCTCCAGGAAATAGTGAGGGCTTCTTTGAGTGAGGGGTTCTTGCCTACCATCTTGAAAGAGGCGGTGGTGAGGTCTCTCCTCAAGAAGCCTTCCCTGGACCGCAGGGAGGCGGAACCAGATACTCCTAGATGGTTCCGCCCCAGGCTTCTAATGGATCCGGAAGGATTCCAGAGGGAGCTTGGGCCAATTCCTGTGACCCTGCCTCGCGACTCGACTGAGGACCTAGTGGCCGCATGGTTGAGTGCGGCCACGGGGGCCTTGGACCGAGTCGCGCCCTTGCGGCCTCTCTTGCGGCGTCGAACCACCCAGGCTCCCTGGTTTACTGAAGAGCTTCGGGGGATGAAGCGCCACAAGAGACGCCTAGAGAGCAGATGGAGATCCTCTCGTTCCGAAGCCGACCGAACACTAGTGAGAACCCATATTAGGGCTTACTTGGTGGCGATTAGGGTGGCCAAACGAGAGTACTGTGCCACCCTTATTGCATCCGCAGATAACCGCCCTGTTTGGGGTGACCCGCTCCCTCCTTCATCAGAGGCCGCGGGAAGCCCCTTTACAAGGGCGAGCAGAGGAATTTGGGATTTATCTGCAGGAGAAAATCACTCGAATTAGGAATGAGCTACCCTCCATCAACACTGGTCCTGTGGGACTGTCCGAGACTAGTCTTGAGGTTCCTTCTTGGGAAGAGTTTGAATTTGTTACCACCGAGGATATAATAATAATAATATTAATAATAATAAATTTATTTTGTATACCGCATCCTCTCCCCACGGGGACTCGGAGCGGTGCACAGGGGAAAAAAATTAAAATACTATAAAAATACATACATAAATACAGTGAATAAAAACGAATTAAATTAGGGTTATCCCTGCGCTAAAATCCCCAAGTTATAACACTAAAAAACCCTGACACCCCAAAGGTAGAGACTAACCTAGGCCGGCCAAGCAGAAAAAGTATGTTTTGAGTTTTTGACGAAAGGAGCGGAGGTCCGTAGTTCTGATGTCGGGGGGAAGGTCATTCCAGAGGGCTGGGCCCGCCACAGAGAAGGCCCTTCCCCTGGGCGTCGCCCGCTGACAAAGTCTAGTGGACGGCACCCGGAGAAGTCCCTCTCTGTGGGAGCGAATCGGCCGTGAGGATGTGTGGGGAAGGATCCGATCCTGCAGATAGATATGGACAGGTTGTCAAGGAAACTTAGGGCGACCACATGTTTATTGGACCCGTGTCCCTCCTGGCTTGTACTGGCATCCTGGGAGGTTTCACGAGGCTGGCTCCAGGAAATAGTGAGGGCTTCTTTGAGTGAGGGGTTCTTGCCTACCATCTTGAAAGAGGCGGTGGTGAGGTCTCTCCTCAAGAAGCCTTCCCTGGACCCAGCATTGTTAGTAAATTACCGTCCGGTCTCCAACCTTCACTTTTTGGCGAAGGTTGTAGAGTGTGTGGTGGCACAACAGTTTCCACGTCATCTGGAAGAAATTGATTATCTGGACCCGCACCAGTCCGGCTTCCGGCCCGGTCACAGCACCAAGATGGCATTGGTCGCGTTGGTGGATGATCTCTGGAGGGCCAGAGATGGGGGTTGTTCCTCCATCCTGGTCCTATTAGACCTCTCGGCAGCTTTTGATACCATTGACCATGGTATCCTATTGCATCGACTGGAGGGGTTAGTGATGAGGGGCACCGTTTTACGGTGGTTCTCCTCCTACCTCTCTGGTCGGTCGCAATTTGTATTGGCAGGGGGCAGAGGTCAACCTCGAGGCGTCTCACTTGTGGGTTGCTTCAGGGGTTGGTCCTCTCGCCTCTCTTGTTCAATACATATATGAAGTCGCTGGGCGAGATCATACGTTCTTTCAAGCTCCCAAGAGAAACTTCAAATGATTCATGGCCTCACGTAAAAGTTCAAAGCAATGTCCGTTTATTGAATATATCATCATGGCAAGCTTCGGTTGCAGCCAGGACTGGCAATAATTGGATGGCTTCTGCACTTTACCCCCTTATGCCCCCTCCCCTCTGCTTGTCATAAATTACGTTCTCCAATTAGCATTGGAAATAATTGCATGCATGCGCAGTCACAGGCTGTCCTGAGATTCCTTTCCTGCCACAGGAATATCAAGAATTTTCAGTTCGTTAAGGCAAACAGATAAGGTCCATGGCAACATCGGGATGTTGATATCCGGCTCCCCTTACTTCTCGAAAGCAACCTATGGGAAACAAAACAATCTGAATGCAGGTGTATGACTTAGGGATGCGTCCCCCTCCCCCCCGGCTTGCTTGGATTTTCTGCATGGAATTTTGCTATAAGGCGGTCAGCTTGGATGTTTCTATGTTTCACCCACGATGCTTCCGATAGGGGATAACCCTTCCACTTGATTAGGTATTGGAGTTGCCTTCTATGCCACCTCGAATCAAGAATTCATTGGACTTCATAATGGGTCTGGCCCCCTATGACCACAGGGCCTGGGGGCGCACGGGGCAGTGGTCTCAGAGTGGAACCGATCACAGGTTTCAAAAGGCTACTATGAAACGATTGGTGTGTCTTCCCCAGCAATCGAGGCAGTTTCAATATCACTGTGACTGGGTTGATGATTTTTATTATGGGGAATGGCCCCACAAATTTTGGCCCCAGTTTTTTGCTGGGCAAGTCGCAAGTATTTTGTGGAAAGGTAAACCTTCTCTCCCACCTGGAACGGCCGTTGCGGAGCCCGGTGTTTATCTGCCTGTTTCTTGTAGGTTTGTGTCGCTTTGTCTAGAGCTTTCTTGACATTTTCCCAAGCTGCTTTCAGCATCGACATCCAATCAGTCAAGCTGAATGAGGAGGGGGGGTCTCTTGGATACTCAGGCATTGGAACGAAGTCCATGCCGCTCACTACTTTAAATGGCGTGAGTCCTGTGCTGCTGTGAACAGCATTATTGTATGCAACCTCAGCGAAAGATAAAAGGTCTGCCCAATTAGACTGCTGATAGTTCACGTAGCACCTCAGGTACTGCTCTATCATAGCGTTCAGTCTTTCTGCTGCCCCATTAGTGCTCGGATGAAAAGCTGAACTAAGACCCTGAGATAATCCAATGGACTGCAGGAACTCCCTCCAAAATTTAGCCGTGAACTGGACCCCTCTGTCTGAGATGATTCTTCGTGGTACTCCATGCAGTCGGTAGATATGCTTCACAAACAGTTTAGCCAGCTTGTGAGCCGAGGGTAGTCCGCTACAGGGAATGAAGTGTGCCTGCTTGGAGAACAGGTCTATTACAGTCCAAATCACTGTGTTTCCCCCACTTTTTGGCAACTCTACTATAAAGTCCATTGCAATCTCCCCCCATGGCCTCGTTGGCTCTGCCACTGTTTGCAGTAGTCCCGGGGGTTTTCCTGGTCATATTTTCATTGTGGCACAGACTGTGCAACTTTTTACATAGCTATCCACATCTTTCTTCATTCCAGGCCACCAGAATTGCCTCCGGGCTAGGTGTAATGTCTTTAGGAACCCAAAATGGCCTGCCAATTTGGCGTCGTGGCTCCTCTGGAGAACTAGGATACGTAGAGATTCTGGAACGTAGAGTTTTGTCCCCTGCCAGGCGAGGTCATCCCTTTTCGTCAAGATGTGTTGGTTGTTTTGGAACCAAGGGTCTGTTAGCAGCTCAGTTTTAAGTCTTGTGGTTAGATCGCTTGTGGTTTGACTCCGTCGGTCACGGTGTTGCCACCTGGTGGTTACTTGGGCAGCTGGTTGAGCAGAAGGAATAATGGCGTCCACTATGTGCTCCCGTTCGCATTTGTACTGAGGCATGCGGGAGAGGGCATCAGCTAGAAAGTTCCTCTGCCCTGGAATGTGCTTTAGTACGAAGTTGAAACGGTTGAAGTATTGAGCCCATCGGACTTGTTTGGGTGATAGTTTCCGTAGGGTTCTGAGAGCTTCCAGATTTTTGTGGTCGGTCCAAACTTCAAATGGTTTCTGGCTCCCTTCTAGCAGGTGTCTCCAGGTTAGTAGTGCCCATCGCACTGCAAAAGCCTCCCTTTTCCCATGTGGCCCATCGTCTCTCCGTGTCCGTGAGTTTGCGGGAGGTATAGGCACAGGGTTGTAAATTTCCTTGGTTGTTTCTTTGGAGTAGTACTGCTCCTACGGCCATGTCGCTGGCGTCTGCCTGGATCACAAAAGGTTGCTCAGGGTCAGGATGCTTCAGTACCGGCTCCTTTGCAAACATTTCTTTCAGTGTTTCGAATGCCTCCTGGCAGGTTAGGCTCCACTGTAGGGGTTGTCCCGGACGAGGTTTCATTCCTGGGCTCCCTGTCTTCGGGAGGTCTGTCAGGGGTTTGGCAATCTTCGCAAAGGAGGGAATGAACTGCCTGTAGAAGTTTGCGAACCCTAGGAAACTTTGTAGCTGTCTGCGGGTGCGAGGGGGTTGCCAGCTTAGGACGGCTTGCACTTTAGCTGGGTCCATCTCTATTCCCTCATTTGACACTCGGTAGCCTAGATAGTCTAGTCGCTCACAGTGGAATTCACATTTTGATAGCTTGACATACAGGTTGGCTGCCAGAAGTTTTTCCAGTACTTGGCGAACCAGGGGTATGTGGTCATCGACGGTCTCAGTGTAAATAAGGATGTCATCTAGAAAGACAAGGACCCCCTTGTAGAGGTGCTCATGCAGCACCTCGTTTATTAACTGCATGAATACTGCTGGGGCTCCCTGTAATCCAAAAGGCATCACTTTGAATTGGAAACTTCCTAAAGGGCAGTTGAATGCTGTTTTCCATTCATCTCCTTCCCTGATCCGTATTCGGTAGTATGCTTCTCTGAGGTCTAATTTGGTAAAGATTTTCCCTTGGCCAAGTGAGACAGCATATCTTTCATGAGGGGAAGCGGGTATAGGTTGTGCACGCACACCCCATTGATCCCCCGAAAGTCCACCACCAGACGCATAGTTCCATCTTTTTTCTCTTTGAAGAGGACCGGTGCCGCAATCTGTGGCTTGGCTGGCTCGATGAACCCTCGTGCTAGGTTTTTGTCTATGTATTCACGCATTTCTTGCATCTCTCGAGGCGTCATGGCATACAGCTTGGGTTTGGGTAGTTTTGCCCCAGGGATGATTTCAATGGCACAATCTGTTTCGCGGTGGGGGGGCAGGATGTCGCATTCTGTCTCACTGAACACTTCTGCGAGGTCCTGGTATTCCACTGGAATCAGTTCAGCCTCTGGGGTTTTGTCAGATGTGGTTGCCAGTTGTTCTTGTGGTCTCTCTTGTGGGGCTCCCAATGTGAGTGATATTTTTGCTTGCTCGTGAGGGAGGGGTTGAGGGCCAGGTGATATCCTAAGCCTTGCCACCAGATGGTCGGTCCCCACTTGTCTAGCCAGGAAAGTCCAAGTATGACTGCCTCTGTCATTTTGGGTGCTATTATGAATCGAATTATTTCCCAGTGATCTGCCAATTCTAGTCTCACTGGTTCAGTTAGGTGAGTGGCATAGGCTCCTCCCATTAGGGAACCGTCAACCTGCTCGAACCGAATTGGGTGGTTCAGTCTTTTCGCTCTGATCCCCAGTTTCTGAACTGTGGTTAAGTTGATCAAGCACCTAGTGCAGCCTGAGTCTACAAGGGCTTGAAAATCTTCCTGTTTTCCCGTTTTCGGGGTTGTGAGGCGTATTGGAAAAAGGAAAGGGTAAATTGATTCGCTCACCATTGGGTCATATTCTCCCTCGTCCTCGCTGTCACAGGGTTCAATTGACTGGTCATCATTGCCTGGGGTTTCACTGCTTTTGCCTGGGAGGGAGGAGACCCCTGCAGCTTGAAGAGCCCTCCTGGATGTGTTGATGGCCCGTCGGGGCCCTCGTTCTTGTCGGGCCCTGGGTGGTAGGTCCAGCCTTGGTTTCAGGACTGGGGTTGGGCATGCAGCTACCATGTGGCCCATCCCCCCACATCTGTAACACCTCACGGAACTTCGAGGGAGGGCTGGTCTCAGGTCTCGCTGTGGTGCCATTTCATTCTTTTGGCGGGATGGTTTCAGATTAGGTTGACCCCTCTCCTTTGTGTCTGTTTCCTTCCTTGTGTCGTTGGCACGTAGCCCACTGTCGACTTTTGTTGCCACTCGGAACGACTCAGAGAGTTGGTAAGGGATGTCACGATACGCAGTTACTTGGGCAATACGTTTATCCAGGCTTATTATGAAAAAATGCACCAACAACCTTTCTGGTAGGGGAGTAGTCTTCCAACTGGGCATCTAACTATTCCGGAATAGGCATCATCGGTTGGAAGACGGTGGCCGCTGGATTCAGGCGGTCACGTGCTCCAACTCTCCGCCCTCCCATCGCAGACTAGGTGGGCAGGAATCACAGACCCGGGGCCCCAGGCTGATGTTGTGCAACGCCAGGTCCGTGGTTCAGAAAGCCCCCCTCATCCATGACCTTGTGTCAGAGGGGGATCCGGACCTGGTGGGTATAACGGAAACCTGGTTGGGCCACGAAGGGGGTCTACCCCTCGTGGACATGTGCCCACCAGGTTACCGTGCCTTCCACCAGCCTAGGGCCCTAGGGAGGGGTGGGGGAGTGGCGATTATAGTTAAGGAAGGTCTTGAACCGAAGGAGACCACAGTCCCTCAGACAACTGGGTGTGAATCTCTCTGTGTGAGATGGGGCCTAGGGAGGCAGTTGGGCGGTTTAGTTGTATACCTGGCTCCTCGCTATACAACAGCAGCCCTGCCCGAGCTCCTAGAGGTGATAGCCGAGGCGGCAGTTGAGACCCCCAGACTGGTAGTCATGGGGGACTTTAACTTGCCGTCGGCGGGCGAAGCCTCTGGAGCAGCTCGGGAGTTCATGGCTTCCATGACGGCCATGAACCTGACCCAGGTAGTTTTAGCCCCTACTCATGAGGGGGGAAACACGCTGGATATGATCTTTGTCTCGGGACAGTGGAGTTGTGATCTGGGAATAGGGGATTTAGCCATCACTCCCTTGTCATGGACAGATCACGCTCTCCTTCGGCTAGACTTTCCAATCGCTTCACCTCACCGCGGGGAGGCGGAACCAGATACTCCTAGATGGTTCCGCCCCAGGCTTCTAATGGATCCGGAAGGATTCCAGAGGGAGCTTGGGCCAATTCCTGTGACCCTGCCTCGCGACTCGACTGAGGACCTAGTGGCCGCATGGTTGAGTGCGGCCACGGGGGCCTTGGACCGAGTCGCGCCCTTGCGGCCTCTCTTGCGGCGTCGAACCACCCAGGCTCCCTGGTTTACTGAAGAGCTTCGGGGGATGAAGCGCCACAAGAGACGCCTAGAGAGCAGATGGAGATCCTCTCGTTCCGAAGCCGACCGAACACTAGTGAGAACCCATATTAGGGCTTACTTGGTGGCGATTAGGGTGGCCAAACGAGAGTACTGTGCCACCCTTATTGCATCCGCAGATAACCACCCTGTTTGGGGTGACCCGCTCCCTCCTTCATCAGAGGCCGCGGGAAGCCCCTTTACAAGGGCGAGCAGAGGAATTTGGGATTTATCTGCAGGAGAAAATCACTCGAATTAGGAATGAGCTACCCTCCATCAACACTGGTCCTGTGGGACTGTCCGAGACTAGTCTTGAGGTTCCTTCTTGGGAAGAGTTTGAATTTGTTACCACCGAGGATATAATAATAATAATATTAATAATAATAAATTTATTTTGTATACCGCATCCTCTCCCCACGGGGACTCGGAGCGGTGCACAGGGGAAAAAAATTAAAATACTATAAAAATACATACATAAATACAGTGAATAAAAACGAATTAAATTAGGGTTATCCCTGCGCTAAAATCCCCAAGTTATAACACTAAAAATTCCCTGACACCCCAAAGGTAGAGACTAACCTAGGCCGGCCAAGCAGAAAAAGTATGTTTTGAGTTTTTGACGGAAGGAGCGGAGGTCCGTAGTTCTGATGTCGGGGGGAAGGTCATTCCAGAGGGCTGGGCCCGCCACAGAGAAGGCCCTTCCCCTGGGCGTCGCCCGCTGACAAAGTCTAGTGGACGGCACCCGGAGAAGTCCCTCTCTGTGGGAGCGAATCGGCCGTGAGGATGTGTGGGGAAGGATCCGATCCTGCAGATAGATATGGACAGGTTGTCAAGGAAACTTAGGGCGACCACATGTTTATTGGACCCGTGTCCCTCCTGGCTTGTACTGGCATCCTGGGAGACAACACGAGGCTGGCTCCAGGGCATTGTCAACGCATCTTTGAGTGAGGGGTCCGTACCTGCCGTCTTGAAAGAGGCAGTAGTGAGGCTCCTCCTCAAGAAGCCGTCCCTGGACCCGGCATTATTAGAGAACTATCGTCCGGTCTCCAACCTTCACTTTTTGGTGAAGGTTGTTGAGAGTGTGGTAGCCCAACAGTTTCCGTGACACCTGGAGGAAGTTGATTATCTAGACCCGCGCCAGTCCGGCTTCCGACCCGGTCACAGTACCGAGACGGCATTGGTCACATTGGTTGATGATCTCTGAAGGGCGCGGGATAGAGGTTATTCCTCTATCCTAGTCCTATTAGACCTCTCAGCAGCTTTTGATACCATCGACCATGGTATCCTATTGCGCCGACTGGGGGGGTTGGGGCTGGGAGGCACCGTTTTGCGGTGGTTCTCGTCCTACCTCTCTGGTCGGTCGCAATATGTGTTGACGGGAGGGCAGAGGTCGACCTCGAGGCCCCTCGTATGTGGGGTTCCTCAGGGGTCGGTCCTCTCGCCCCTCCTTTTCAACACATATATGAAGCCGCTGGGTGAGATCATCCGTGGTTTTGGGGTGGAGTACCATCTGTACGCTGATGATACTCAGTTGTACATATCCACCCCAGACCACCCCAACGATGCCGTCGAAGTACTGTCCCGGTGTTTGGAGGCCGTACAAATCTGGATGGGTGGTAACAAACTCAAGCTCAACCCTGCCAAGACTGAGTGGCTGTGGTTTCCGGCACCCCGGTTCAGCCAGATTATTCCAACTCTGGCCATAGGGGGCAAAACACTGGCCCCCGTGGAGAGAGTGCGCAATTTGGGTGTCCTCCTGGATCCCCGGCTGTCCATGGAAGACCATGTGGCAGCCGTGGCCAGGGGGGCGTTTCATCAGGTACGCCTGATGCGCCAATTGCGCCCCTTACTGGACCGGGCTGCCCTTCGCACAGTCACTCAAGTTCTCGTGACGTCCCGACTCGACTACTGTAATGCTCTCTACATGGGGCTTCCCTTGAGGTGCACCCGAAAGCTACAGTTAGTCCAAAACGCAGCCGCGCGGGTGATTATGGGAGCCACTAAATGCTCCCACATAACACCGATCCTGCGCGAGCTGCATTGGCTTCCTGTGGTCTTTCGGGTGCGCTTCAAGGTCTTGACGACTATCTTTAAAGCGCTCCATGGCTCGGGGCCTAGTTATTTGCGAGACCGCCTCTTGCCCCATACATCCCTTAGACCGATACGCTCCCACAGAGAGGGCCTTCTCAGGGTGCCGTCGGCCGGGCAATGCCGACTGGCGACACCCAGGGGAAGAGCCTTCTCTGTGGCGGGGCCAGCCCTTTGGAATGACCTACCCCCCGAATTACGCACCATCACCGACCTCCGCCTCTTCCGCCAATGTCTAAAGACATACCTATTCCAACAAGCCGGCCTAGCCTAACCTCCCATGGGGACTTTTAGATAGTTTTATTGGGTATTTTAAAATTGGGTTTTTAGCATAGGATAAGACGGTTTAATTTATATTTTAAATTGTGTATTTATTTTTGTACTCTGTACGTTTTTAAATTTCCTGTGTGCCACCCTGGGTCCTTTGCGGAGAAGGGCGGGATATAAATGTAAATAAACTAAACTAAACTAAACTATCCTCCTGAATTCACGGATGTGCTCTTTGATGGGGCGGCCTATTTGCTTTAGATTGCTGAGTTCCTCCTCTGCATATGGGTCCTCCTCCCCCTCTTCAAACCTAGCCTCTAGCACTCACAGGAAGTCATCTATGTCTTGCAGTTCGGGGGCCCTCTGCTTATGGAGGGCTGCTAGCCATTCTTTTGCTTCCCCCTCGAAACCCTCTGCAATGGAATTCACCATGGTTCTGGAGGATGGGTAGAGGTGCTCATAGCGTTCTAAGTGGATATCAGCTGAATCAAGGAATAGAGCTAGTTGGTCTGAATTACCATCAAACTTTCCCCTGAATCGGGGTGGATCGTTTAGTTCCCTCCCTCCTCTGTTTTCCTCCTGGCCCCTGTATGCCCGTGCCTGATACGGCCGGTCATCTTCTTCAGCTCTAGGAGGGGGAGAGGGAGGGAGTTGTCTGCTCTTGGCAGCATGCTTGCTTCTGGGGCTGCGCTCCAGCATGCATCTCCTCCCTTCCGCAGGATCAGATATGTCTCCTCTCTCTTCCGGATGGCAGGCTGGCCTCTTGTCATGAAGGGTAGCTTGATCAAAATCCTCTCCCTCAGTTTCTCTACTGCACCCCCCCAGGGATCCCATCTGGGGCCGGGGTCGTCTGGCTTGTTCCCAGTCCCACATCCAGTACTTATCTTTTCTTGCTTCTGTTCCTGGGAAAGGTTTTACAGGCTGGATGTCTGCAGCTCCGCTGTTCAGGGAGATTGGCTGGCCTCCAGCTGAAATGAGGCTTTTTTCTGCCATGGCCTGATCTCCTCCCTCTTTATCAGGCATTGCCTGGGGGAGGCGGGACTCAGGTAGCCCGGAAATCTTGATAGATTTCTTTTAAAAGTGCTGGCTGTCTGTCAAGCTCCCAAGAGAAACTTCAAATGATTCATGGCCTCACGTAAAAGTTCAAAGCAATGTCCGTTTATTGAATATATCATCATGGCAAGCTTCGGTTGCAGCCAGGACTGGCAATAATTGGATGGCTTCTGCACTTTACCCCCTTATGCCCCCTCCCCTCTGCTTGTCATAAATTACATTCTCCAATTAGCATTGAAAATAATTGCATGCATGCGCAGTCACAGGCTGTCCTGAGATTCCTTTCCTGCCACAGGAATGTCAAGAATTTTCAGTTCGTTAAGGCAAACAGATTAGATCCATGGAAACATCGGGATGTTGACACGTGGGTTTGGGGTAATTACCATCTGTACGCGGATGACACCCAGCTATACATCTCTACCCCAAACCACCCTAACGATGCCGTCGAAGTGATGTCCCGGTGTCTGGAAGCCGTGCGGATCTGGATGGGAAGGAACATACTCAAGCTCAACCCATCCAAGACTGAGTGGCTGTGGCTACCGGCGCCCCGGTTCAACCAGTTGACGCCATCACTGGCCCTAGGGGGCGAACATCTAGCCCCCGTGGAGCGGGCACGCAACTTAGGCATCCTCCTGGATTCTCAGCTGTCTATAGAAGATCATGTGACAGCCGTAGCCAGGGGGGCATTCTATCAGGTTCGCCTGATGCACCAGTTGCGTCCCCTATTGGACCGGGACGCCCTTCGCATGGTCACTCATGCGCTTGTGACGTCTCGTCTTGACTACTGCAATGCTCTCTACATGGGGCTCCCCTTGAGATGCACTCGGAGGCTACAGCTGGTCCAGAACGTGGCCGCACGGGCAGTTATGGGAGTTACTAGATACTCCCATGTAACACCACTCCTGCGCGAGCTGCACTGGCTGCCTGTGGCCTTTCGGGTGCGTTTCAAGGTGTTGATTATCATCTTTAAAGAGCTCCATGGCACAGGACCTAGTTATTTGCGAGATCGTATCCTGCACCATACATCCCTTCAGCCGATTCGCTCAGAGAGGGACTTCTCCGGGTGCCGTCCACCAGGCAATGCCAGCGGGCGACGCCCAGGGGAAGGGCCTTCTCTGTGATGGGCCCGACCCTCTGGAACGACCTACCCCCGGATATTAGAATGACCACGGACCTCCGCGCCTTCCGCCAAAAAGTAAAAACCTATTTGTTCTATCAGGCCGGCTTGGCCTAATTTACGCTTCTCGCCCCAGTCTGTTTTCTCAAATTGTCTATTGGGTTTTAATGGGTAGTAATTTTAAGGTTCTTAAATTTTAGTACAGGGTAGTTTAATTCGCTTTTAACTTTGTGTGTATTGTATGTTTTTAGATGGTTTTTTAATTCTCCTGTACACCGCCCTGAATCCCTTCGGGGAGAGGGGGCGGTTTATAAATGTAATAAATTATTATTATTATTATTATTATTATTAAGGCTCTCCCCCTGGGGGCCACCCGACGGCGTTGTCCGGCGGATGGCACCCTGAGGAGGCCCACTCTGTGGGAGCGGACAGGTCTAAGGGAGGTATGTGGTAGAAGGCGGTCTCGTAAGTAGCCAGGTCCCATGCCATGGAGCACTTTAAAGATGGTCACTAGCACCTTGAAGCGCACCCGGAAGGCCACAGGCAGCCAGTGCAGCTCGCGCAGGAGAGGTGTTACGTGGGAGTATCAAGAAACTCCCAGAATCCCCCGCGCGGCCGCATTCTGGACTAGCTGAAGTCTCCGGGTGTACCTCTAGGGGAGCCCCATGTAGAGAGCGTTGCAGTAGTCCAGGCGGGAGGTGACGAGCGCTTGAGTGACTGTATGTAAGGCACCATGATCTAGATAGGGGCGCAACTGGCGAATCAGGTGAACCTGATGAAAGGCCATCCGGTCACGGCCATCACATGGTCATTCAGTGACAGCCGAGTATCCAGGAGGACGCCCAGATTGCGAGCCCTATCCGCGGGTGCCAGTGACTCGCCCTCGATAGCCAGAGATGGAACCAGCTGACTATATCGTGGCACCGGAAACCACAGCCACTCGGTCTTGGACGGGTTAAATCGGAGCCTGTTCCTCCCCATACAGACTCCGACGGCCTCCAGACACTGGGACATCACTTTGACGGCATCGTTGGGGTGGTTAGGAGTAGAGAAGTACAGCTGAGTATCATCAGCGTACTGAAGTATCAACCAAGTATCTTCTTAGAATGTAAGATGTTCCAAGTAGCGCAGTTTTTTGCAGTTCCGCTAGTGTTATTTCAGGAAGCTGCAATTTGCTGATGTATTTAGTAAACTTTTGGACATGGTGCCAAGTGCCCCGATGGCAATGGGTATCACTGTGACATGCTTCATCCATAGCTGTGTAGTTTCGATGGTTGTTGTTGTTGTTGTTGTTGTTGTTGTTAATTTACTTTATTCATAAAACATGAAACTCAGCCAACTGAACATTTAAAAATGCAAATTACAAATACTATTGACTGGTGCTAATGGTTGATACAGTTTGCTGCCAGTATCCTTATTATTATCTTTATTATTATTATTATTATTCTGTGGTTAATCTTTGGTGAGATTTACAGCCTTTGGGGCTGGCTGGTAGCTCAACAGCTCGAGTCCTAACCAAGGACCTAGGAGCTGTCAAGGTAACATCGGAAGATATAAGCTGTTCCAAGCAGGGCGGCCCTTTGTAGAGTCAGAATGCTCAAGTCTTATTATTATTATATTGTGGTTAATCTTTGGTGAGATTCACAGCCTTTGGGGCTGGTTGGTAGCTCAACAGCTCGAGTCCTAACCAAGGACCTAGGAGCTGTCAAGATAACATCGGAAGATATAAGCTGTTCCAAGCAGGGTGGCCCTTTGTAGAGTCAGAATGCTCAAGTTTTATTATTATTATATTGTGGTTAATCTTTGGTGAGATTCACAGCCTTTGGGGCTGGTTGGTAGCTCAACAGCTCGAGTCCTAACCAAGGACCTAGGAACTGTCAAGGTAACGTCGGAGGATATAAGCAGTTCCAAGCAGGGTGGCCCTTTGTAGAGTCAGAATGCTCAAGTCCGGCAAACCTAGAACCTCCACATAGCGAGGCAGTCCCCTAGGCATTGCTCCAAGGGCTCCAATCACAATCGGGATAACACATGACTTTCTCTTCCACAATCGCTCAACTTCAATTTGCAAGTCCCGGTATTTTGTGATTTTTTTCTTGCTGCTTATTTTCAATTTGTGCATCACCAGATATTGCAATGTCAACGAACCATACTTTTTTCTTTTCAATTATTGTTATATCAGGTGTGTTGTAGGACAAATGCCTGTCAGTCTGAATTCTGAAGTCCCACCAGATCTTGACTTTCTCATTCTCTAAAACTTTCTCAACCTGATGTTCCCAGTGATTTTTGCTGTACTCAAATCCAAACTTCTGGCACAATTTCCAGTGAATGATCTTAGAAACACGGTCATGGCGTTGTAGGTATTCGGTTTGTGAAATTTTGCTGCACCCACTGATCAGGTGGTCGACTGTCTCATCTTTCTCATTACAGAGGTGACATTTGCTGTTGGTGGGTAACATGTTGAATTTTTGCCTTCACGCAGTTTGTGGCTAAGGCTTGTTCTTGAACTGCCAAAATAAAGCCTTCTGTTTCTTTTTTCAGTACTCCTGATCTTAACCAGTTCCAAGTTAGTTTTTGGTCAGCTTTCCCTTCAATACTTTTCAAGTATTGGCTATGCATAGCTTTGCTTTTCCAATTTTCAGCTCATTTCTCAATTACTTCTTTCTTATATTCAGCTTTTGACTTAGATGTCTTTAAAAACCCTCCCTTATTTAATTCCTTAATCATTGGTTCTTCACTTTTCTGGATGTAATCATTCAAGCTGTGTCTTTCTTCTTCCACAGTCTGCTTTACTTGTAGGAGTCCTCGACCACCTTCTGCTCTTGGTAGATATAATCAGTCAACATCACTTTTAGGGTGCAAAGCATGATTCATTGTCATAAGCTTCCTCATTTTTCTGTCCAAATTGTCCAACTCCATCTGAGTCTAGTCAATTATTCCTGCAGAGTATCGAATCACAGGTATAGCCCAGGTATTTATGGCTTTTATGATGTTTCCTCCACTCAATTTGGACTTTAATATCTTGCAGATTCGTTGAATGTACTTGGTTGAAGTTAATTCCTTGACTTTCGTTTGCATTAAGTCAGCGGCCTCTAAAATCCCCAAGTACTTGTAGCCTTCTTCTGGTTTTACTGCCTTTATCATTTCTTCATTCTCAAGTTCTATTCCATTATCTTCTATGACCTTGCCTGCTTTGGTTGCCATTGTTGCACATTTGTCAATTCCAAACTGCATACCAATGTCTTGGCTAAATTATTTTATGCTTTCAATTAATAAATTCAGTTCAGCTTTTGTTTTACCAAACAGCTTCAAATCATCCATGTACATCAAGTGTGAAATTTTCAGTCCTTTCTTGCAAGTTCGTATCCACAGTTCATCTTCTTCAAAATGATTGTCAGTGGTAGCATTGAGAGTATAAAGAGAAGGTGTGAAAGGGAATCACCCTGGAAAATGCCTTGTTTAATTTCAACTTCACCCAGTTCTTCTTCATTAGCCATAAGTTTTGTTTTCCAGAGATTCATTGAAGTTTCCATGAATTTTTGTATGTTGCTGCTGATGCCAAAGATGTCCAGGCATTTCTTGACCCAGCTATGGGGAACTGAATCAAACACTTTTTTATAGTCTATCCAAGCCATGAACAGATCGGTTCGTCTTTTCTTTGAATTCTTTAGGATTAGCTTGTCAATCAGCAGTTGGTCCTTTGTTCCTCTTTAATTTTTGCAGCATCCTTTCAGTTTCACAGGAAGCAAGTTATTTCTTTCCAAGTATCCATAAACTTGGTTTGCAGTGATACCAGTAAGGAGCTTGTATGTTGTTGGCAAACAGGTGATTGGCCTAGTTTCCAGGGTCCTTTCCTTTTTCTTTATCTTTTTGGATCAAAAATGTCCTTCCAGTTGTCATCCATTCATCATTTTCAGGTGCTTTTAAGATCTAGTTCATTTGGGCTGCCAATCTTTTGTGCACACTTGTAAGTGCCTTTAACCAGAAGCCATGTAACTCATCTGGTCCAGGTGCACTTGACTGCGTTTGCACCATTTCTTTTGTTATTTTCATATCTTCCATTTTATGCACTTTAATAGAATCCTCAATCTGTTTGATCCCCTTTGCATTTCTGTTGTGCTTCTTGTTGTTTTCCCACAAATTCTTCCAGAATTTCAGAGCTTTCTTTTTATCAGGCTTTTCATTTGTTGTTACTCCACCTCCACTTTCTAAGCTCTTATAAAAGTGGCGCTTATTTGTTCTAAACTGTGAGTTTTCTTTGAACAGAGTTACTCGGTTTTCATACCTTTTAATCTTTTCAGCAACGGCAACAACCCTCTGCTTCAGCTCTTCAATTACTACCGCAATCTCTTTATTCTCTAAATCGTATCTTGCTTCCAGGCTGCTTTTGATCTGCTTATTCTTTAGCTGACCTTGCCTTAGATTCTTCAAGTTGCTCAGGTCTCCACGAAATTTTTTGATCTTCAATTCCAACCGAATTTTCCACTTAGGCTTCCTCTTCTTGCCTCTTTGGTTCTTTTGTATTTTCAAACCCAATTCTTTGGTGGTTATGAAGGCTGCTGTATACATCCGCTGGTTTGTTTCAGCTAATGTAGTGGTTTGAATGGTTTGCAAAGCCTCATTGACCTTTTTTTAGTACCTTTCTCAATTCTTTTCGGTTCACTTGGTTCAGCTTTGGCAAACGTGTTCTTTCAGCATCTTCCATTTGATGCTTTATTTTCTCTGCTAATTGAGCACTATCTGTTGGTGTTTGTTCTTCAGTGCTTCCTTGTTCTTTATCTTCCTCTACTTCAGCAGCCTCTTCCTCCCTTTCGTTCCTCAGTTTGTTTTTAAGTCTGCAAATCATTCTTGATGTTACTCTTCTTTGTTGGTATACTCAGACCATTAGTTGCTTTCTCTTCGATTCCTATTAATTCTGCTTTAGTGAAAAATTTGTGGCTTAGAATTACACATCGTTAGTCCATTAGCTTTTGTTCACTGATATCACTTTCCGTGTGGTTCATCTTCCAAATCTGATACATTCATTTTTGAAATCCACGTTTTGCTGGCTCAGATTGATAATAAGCTTCCATAATAGAGATATTTTTGCTTTTTTGCTTTTTCTTCCAGTAGCTTGTCAGCTCCATGCCCTGGTTGCCTAGCAGAGGGAGCTGAGCCCTGTAGCTCATTTTGCGGCGAATGCCCAGGAGCCATAGCACCCAACGGAACCCTTGTTAATCCGGGTGACGGTTCAGCCGGCATAAATTTCATTTTTTTTGTATTCACCATGTTTGAATAATAAAACATTATTATTATTATGTTTATTTTTATTTTATTTATTTATTTTATTAAATTTATATCCCGCCCTTCTCCAAACGGACCCAGGGCGGCGCACAGGAATGTTAAAATACATACAAAACACATAAAATTTAAAAAACTTATTCCACTAAAACCTGTGCTAAAAACCGAATTAAAATCCCAAATTTAAAACTGTCTAATGGTCAATACAGGGGGTTACGCTAGGCCGGCTAGATGGAATAAATGTGTCTTCAGACACTTGCGGAAGAGGCGGAGGTCAGAGATGGTGCGGAGTTCAGGGGGTAGGTCGTTCCAGAGGGCTGGCCCAGCCACAGAGAAGGCTCTTCCCCTGGGTGCCGCCAGTCGGCATTCTCCAGCTGACGGCACCCTGAGGAGGCCCTCTCTGTGGGAGCGTATCGGTCTGAGGGATGTATGGGGCAGGAGGCGGTCTCGCATATAACTAGGCCCCGAGCCATGGAGCGCTTTAAAGATGGTCGTCAAGACCTTGAAGCGCACCCGAAAGACCACAGGGAGCCAGTGCAGCTCGCGCAGGATAGGTGTTATGTGGGAGTGTCTAGGCGCTCCTGTAATCACCCGCGCGGCTGCGTTCTGGACTAGCTGCAGCTTTCGGGTGCACCTCAAGGGGAGCCCCATGTAGAGAGCATTACAGTAGTCGAGTCGAGAGGTGACGAGTACTTGAGTGACTGTGCGTAGGGCACCCCGGTCCAGTAAGGGGCGCAATTGGCGCATCAGGCATACCTGATGGAACGCCCCCCTGGCCACGGCTGCCACGTGATCTTCCATAGACAGCCGGGAATCCAGGAGGACACCCAAATTGCGCACCCTCTCCACGGGGGCCGGTGTTTCGCCCCCAATGGCCAGTGTTGGAATAATCTGGCTGAACCGGGGCGCCGGAAGCCACAGCCACTCAGTCTTGGACGGGTTGAGCTTGAGTTTGTTACCACCCATCCAGATCCGTACGGCCTCCAAACACCGGGACATAACCTCGACGGCATCGTTGGGGTGGTCTGGGGTGGAGATGTACAACTGAGTATCATCAGCGTACAGATGATATCCCACCCCAAAACCACGGATGATCTCACCCAGCGGCTTCATATATGTGTTGAATAGTAGGGGCGAGAGGACCGACCCCTGAGGAACCCCACATATGAGGGGCCTCGAGGTCGACCACTGCCCCCCTGTCAACACATATTGCGACCGACCAGAGAGGTAGGATGAGAACCACCGCAAAACGGTGCCTCCCAGCCCCAACCCCCCCAGTCGGCGCAATAGGACACCATGGTCGATGGTATCAAAAGCCGCTGAGAGGTCTAATAGGACTAGGATAGAGGAATGTCCTCTATCCCGCACCCTCCAGAGATCATCAACCAACGCGACCAATGCCGTCTCGGTGCTGTGCCCGGGTCGGAAGCCGGACTGGCGCGGGTCTAGATAATCAACTTCCTCCAAGTGTCGCGGAAACTGTTGGGCCACCACACTCTCGACAACCTTCACTAGAAAGTGGAGGTTGGAGACAGGACGATAGTTCTCTAATAATGCTGGATCCAGGGACGGCTTCTTGAGGAGGGGCCTTACTACCGCCTCTTTCAAGACGGCAGGCAAGGACCCCTCACTCAAAGATGCGTTGACAATGCCCTGGAGCCAGCCTCATGTCGTCTCCCAGGATGCCAGTACAAGCCAGGAGGGACACGGGTCCAATAAACATGTGGTAGCCCTAAGTCTCTTTGACAACTTGTCCATATCCTCGGTGGTAACAAAATCAAACTCCTCCCAGGATGGTATCACAAGATCAGCCTCGGCCCGCTCGACTGGACCACTGTCGATGGAGGGTAACTCGTTCCGAATCCGAGTGATTTTCTCCTGCAGATAAATCCCAAATTCCTCTGCTCGACCCTGTAAAGGGGCTTCCCGCGGCCTCTGTTGAAGGAGGGAGCGGGTCACCCCAAACAGGGCGGCAGGGCGGTTATCTGCGGATGCAATAAGAGTGGCACAATACTCACGTTTGGCCACTCTTATCGCCACTAAGTAAGTCCTAATATGGTCTCTCACTAGTGTTCGGTCGGCTTCGGAGTGAGAAGATCTCCATCTGCTCTCTAGGCGTCTCTTGTGGCGCTTTATCTCCCTAAGCCCCTCGGTGAACAAGGAGCCCAGGTGGTTCGTCACCGCAAGAGAGGCCGCAAGGGCGCGACTCGGTCCAAGGCCCCCGTGGCCGCACTTAACCATGCGGCCACTAGGTCCTCAGTCGAGTCGCGGGGCAAGTCCACAGGAATTGGCCAAGCTCCCTTTGGAACCTTATCGGGTCCATCAGGAGCCTGGGGCGGAACCATATAGGAATGTCCGGTTCCGCCTCCCCGCAGTGAGGTGCGGCGATCGGAAAGTCGAGCTGAAGGAGAGCGTGATCTGTCCATGTGTGATGACTAGATCCCCTCTTCCCAGATCACTACTCCACTGTCCCGAGACGAAGATGAGATCCAGGGTGTGTCCGCCCTCGTGGGTAGGGCCTACAACTACTTGGGTCAGGTCCATGGCTGTCATGGAAGCCATGAACTCCCGAGCTACCCCAGAGGTTTCGCCTGCCGACGGCAGGTTAAAGTCCCCCATGACTAACAGTCTGGGGGTCTCAACCGCCGCCTCGGCTATCACCTCTAGGAGCTCGGGCAGGGCTGTTGTCGTATAGCGAGGAGCCAGGTATACAACTAACACACCCAACTGCCACCCTAGGCCCCACTTCACAAGGAGGGACTCGCACCCGGTCGTCTGAGGGATCGTGGTCTCCTTTGGCTCAAGACCTTCCCTAACCATAATCGCCACCCCCCCCACCCCTCCCTAGGGCCCTAGGCTGATGAAAGACTCAGTATCCTGGTGGGCACATTTCTACGAGGGGATGTCCTCCCTCGTCGCCCAACCAGGTTTCCGTAATACCTACCAGGTCCGGGTCCCCCTCTGACACAAGGTCTTGGATGAGGGGGGCTTTTTGTACCACGGACCTGGCGTTACACAACATCAGCCTAGGGCCCCGGGTCTGTGGTTCTTGCCCACCTAGTCTGCGATGGGAGCATGGGGGGTTGGAGCGCGTAACCGCCCGTAGCCAGCAGCCGCAGTCCTCCAACCAATGATGTCCACCCCGTCTCCCACCGCCCCTGCCCCTCCCCAAGACCGAACTGATGGAAAATGCCTCAATGGAAACGACCCCCACTCCCTCCTCCTCCGTTCCTCTGCTTCCGCCAGCCGGCCCAATAGATTGACGCCCCCCCACTTGACTATCCCTACCCTCCTCCCTGGAACCCCCTAAAATCCGAATTAAAAAGTTAAATAACCCCCCCCCCCCCGAGTTTGCGCTTCGCCCACCTCTCAGGAGCAATAAGTCCATCCTCGAGGTGGGCCCGTGATAAACTAGGGGGCCAAGCCTGCGAGAGGGTAGAACTGACCTTGAATAAGATAACATTAGACGGCATTGACACTAAAAAAAGGGGGGGGAATCCCCAAAGATGATACACTGCAAGTCCATGGTTAAAACAGCGAGCATAAAGGCCCATTATACAATAGATGGTGAAAATGGTAAAAGATGGTAAAGATGGTAAAATCGACAATTAATTGATTAAAGGGACAAGTACAAAATATAAAAGCGGTGGGCAGTTCGGGTAAGTTAAAACATTCTCTCTGGAGGAGGGAGGGGGTGGTAGCAGATGGATCAAGTTAGATCTGTGGACATCAGCCCATCCAATCGGAGAAAAATGGTTTAAGTCTCCGCAAAGTCACTGTCTCTGTCCATAGGCTGTATCCACAGATTGTCTCTCCCCTCTCCCGTTGGATCAAAGTACAGGCCACATGGCTAGTTGTAATGCCATGTGGGGCTTTTCCAGCCATTAGCTCTCAGTTCGGTTGTAACGACCGTTCCTCTATACCGTCCATCTCTCCATGGTCCTCCACAATAGGGGCCACATGGGCCGGGTAGGGGGGGCCGTGCAGGCAGCTGTTATCCCCGCGCGGCCTGATGGTCGCATCCCACCTGGCTCAGCCTCCTCCGTCTTCACCCTGGGCGCCCGGCCTACCTCCTCTACTCGGCCACCTCCAGTTAACACAAGGGCCGCGCCAGGGCCATCGGGGCTGCTCCGAACTCCCACGTTGCCTGATGTTCGGCCCGATGTTCAGCCTGGTGGTCTACGGCCTCGACTCGGTCCTCCCGCCTTTCGCGGCCTCCAACTCGGCCCTCTCGTCTTTGTCCCGGCCACCCGGCCTACCTCCTCTCCAGCCGGCGCCGAGACGTGGCCGGGCCGCGGGCCGCTCCGGGCGTCTTGTCGCTGCTCCCTCGCTCGCTCGCTCGCTCGTTTGCCCATCGCCCCCACCGCACACAGACAGGGCGCTCCTCTGATCTTCGCCCAGGCCGCCTGGCCACCCGGCCTACCTCCTCTCCAGCCGGGACCAGGCCGCACCGGAGCCGCGGTAGGGCAGCTCCGGGCCGCTCCGGGCGTCTCCACTGCTCCCATGCTCGCACGTCGCCTCCGTCGCGGCCAAAGCACTCCGTCTGGAGGGGCACTGGGGCACTGGGCAGACAAATGCCGATCAGGACCACCTCCACGCCCTCCTTCTTCCTCGGACCGGAAACATCCTAAGACGCCAATCGCGCGCACCAAACCAGCTATGAGTCAGGCCGCGCCAGGCCGCTCTGGGCCACTCCGGGCATCTCCGCTGCTCCTCGCTCGCCCGTCGCCCCCCGGCCGCGAACAAGCGCACCTGTTAAACCTGCGAGTGGCCGGCTTGCAGGGCCAGCCCTCCTAGGTGTCCGTGGAGGGCTGGAAACTTCCCCTCTGGGCCATAAGACCCCTGTGCCTTGCCGCGTTCAAGGCAAGAACGCCAACTCCATGTTATTGTGCAGATAGAGTAATATAAAAGCTGTTACATGGAAGGTATTTCAATCTACTCGCTTCTAAAGAGATACTAAAGCTAATATGAAAGAAATATTTCTGCAAATATTTTTGCAGACATCCATGCTTAATAATATGTTTCACTAAATTTCATTGTTATGGATGAAAATGGTCATTGCAACATTTTTCTTTTTTTTTAAAGAGGCTTTTCAAACAACCTGTTAACTCCAATACAACCTACTGTATTTTTTGGAGTATAAGACACACCTCAGTTTTTGGGCAGGAAAACAAGAAAAAAAATTCTGCCTCTTCCAACCAGCATCCATCAGTATTCATCTGGCTAGTGTCCTTGCAACAACAAGCAGCAAGCAGCCAGCGGGGATTGCCAATGTGTGATTGAAACACGATGTGTGGAGGCCAAAAATGGGGGATGTGGAAGCCGAAAATATGACGCCCAGAGGCCAAAAAATCTGATGCCCAGAGGCAGTGATCAGCAGCAATGTGCTGTGACAATCCCCGCAGCCTGGAACAGGTCTCAAAATGTGAGGCACAGAGGCCAAAACTGCAAAGCATGGAGCAGTGATGGTTTGTGGCAATCTCCTCAGCCTGGAACAGGTCTAAAAAACGATGCATGGAGGCCGAAAATGGCCAAAGAGTGGGGGTCAATGGGTGGGTGGGGCTACATTTGGTGTATAAGATGCACCCAAATTTTCACTCTTTTTTAGGGGGCAAAGTGCATCTGCTGCTGTGGCCTAGAGGTGGAGCTCTTGCCTCACAAGCAGGAGGTTGTGAGTTCGATCCTAGGTAGAGGCAGATGTAGGGTCTCCTGCTTGGGCAGAGGGTTGGATTAGATTACCTGCAAGGTCCCTTCCAACTCTGTTAATCTATTAATACCACTCCGAAAAATACAGTAAGTTAAATATATGCACTGCTGCAAAGGTATTTCTGCAGTTGCATGCAGCAAAAAAGAAAGCTCCAAATTAAACTAAGATGTTTACATCTGCACCTCAGCTCAAAACTTTGCAATCTTGCAAAATCGGATCTCTCCCTTAATTTTGACACCTAGAACTTGCTACAGAGTATATATTACATTTATACCATTTTAGAATAGTTCTATTCTGTTTTAGAAGACAGCACTGCTAGGTTCTGACTATTGAAATACATAGAAAATGGTATGTGAGTTAACACTTCATAAATTACACAGAAGCTTGATGTTTTTCTCTCTTGTCATTGTTCCTTAAGAACAGCATTATTTACACTGTTTTAATAATAAATGACTGGCATCTTAATTAACTTGGATGTTTTAAGATCGCAAATTTTTTTTCAGATTATTCAGTCCTAATATCTTTATGCTTAATATACTCAGTATTCCATTCCACACTATGTAATTTAATAAAGTTTAAATCATATTCTTCCACAACACATATCTAAAATGTTATTAATCAAAACAAAACTTTATTTTTTTTATTAAATCCTTAAATGAGATATGCTGAAGCACAGCTAGCACTAGTTTTGTAACATGAATTTGAGGTAAATTCATTTATTTTTGTTTTCCTCAATACAAACTCACATAATTTTTTTTTATTTTTTAAAATCCAAACTGCATTATGGTTAGAAATATACGAATTATAGTTCCCAAAGGCATGGAGTTTTGACTTACTTCATGTTGTCTGCATGCAATGCTTGTGAACTGATATTTGCTTCCACACCAAGTATTTCAGAAGACTGTTTTTCTAACATTTCAATTTACAAAATTCTAATTCTCTATCTGCTCTATCACCAGCTATGAATTCAAAAAGCTTAATGACCACTACTACTACTATTAGGCAGTAAGATTTTAAAAATACAGACACCAGCAATCTATCGCTCAACTTGCTGCATTCCGACAGCTGCCTGTCCGACCTAAATCCTTAAGTCCAGTTATTGATCGTTTTTTAAAACGATGCTTTTGCAAGGGCAAAGTCAGATCAGTCGAACTTCCTCCCAAGTTACAGAGGAATACTATCAGAAGGCCAGGCCCTTTCCGTTAGCAGATGTCTTCCAGATGAGTTGGAGTTCCCAGTGGGAAGTTTAAGGCAAACACATCCGGGGGTCCCCCAACTTCGAGGCCTGTCCCGAGTCGTACCCAGTCACTGCCAAAAATAGCTGGCTTACCCGGATTGAAGAGAACCGTCCCCTTGAGGTAGGCATACTCCTTGGTGCTTATGTCAAAACTCCAACATTTGGCTAAAAAGCCTTTGATGCTTTGGATCTCTGCCGCCAACGGTAGCTTGGCGTTGTCGCTGCCGCCGCTACTTCCATTCCCATTCCCGCAGCTCTGGTCCAACTCCCCTTGCGTCTCGCGGAGCAACTGGAGCTGCATCCGCCGTCGCTGCTCTTCATCGCAACGCTTGTTGGTCAGTATCCTATGGAGCATGCTGAGCTCCGTGGTCTCTACCGTCTCGAAATGCACTCGATCCTGGGCCAGCCCCAGCACGAGCAGGGGAGCCCAACAGCTGCGCACAAGCACCAGCTGCTCGTCCAGAGGCAGCTCCTGAAAACAGGGCACGTTCTTGACGAAGCGCAGCGTTTTCACCAACACGGCCGAAGCCGCCTTGCACGCGACCTGCGGGTTCTTGAGGGCCACGCGCCTCTGCCTACCACACGAGCAGCCGAGAGCTGGCACGTAGGGGGCCTGGCCCGATTGAGGCGCAGGCTGCTGCAGGCTGGTCTCTTCCTGCGGCTGCAGCTCCTCGCTCTTCAGTATGTTGTAGAGAATGCTGCTCTGCCTCCGTGAGTTCGTGCAGCACCGATATCTGTTCATGCAAGCCATATCTCCAAGGGGAGGCAGCAGCGGACTCTTGAGAGAGGAAGAGCGTCCCTTCGGCCCAAATCAAAGACGCTTCCTGATCGCCCTCTGCGTGGCCCTTAACTTTTATTTACAGCGCAAGGGTAACCGCGTTTTGCGGCGCTGGACTTCAAAGGCGCAGACGCTTGTTACTGGCTGGGAGGAAAGGACAGGGCGGAAAACAAGACGAAAAGCAACCCTTAAAAACTCCACCTTTTCCCCTCCCCTCTTACCGGCTATAGAGAAAGAGAGCGCCTATATTTGTCTTTGTGTTGGGTTTGCAATCTGCTGCTCGCGTTGCTTGGGAAAAAAATTCCTGATTTGTGCCTCCTTCCAGCGTCGTTCCCCCCCCCCCCCAATTAAAAAACAGCTTCTTGAACAAGGCGAAACGGGTAAAAATGCAAATCTTTCTACTCATCCATCCCCCTCTATCTATTCCTCAGTTGGATAACTGAAGCTTAGGAAAGCTAAAATAAAAGATGAACAAAGTTCAGGGCATTAAATTGGCACTAAACAGACTGTTCATAGAATTAGCCAAGTGCTTTGAACTTTGTAGAAAGACGTCATGAATATTTTTTCTGGGTTTGCAGAAGATGGTTGTACAGGCACAGCAATTTCATAAACTACTGTATATTTTTAAAGATATACCATAATTGATTTAAATGTATTTGTATCTCCCCACACCCCTTCAACAAGCCTGGAATAAAAGCATTAATGAATGAACAATATACCTCATTTTATTTATATTTAGTAATTTTAATGAATTTTTCTAAAAATACTTTTGCTCAAATGCAATTAAATCTATTTGCAGAATATTGCTTTATTATATGCTGGATTCTCTTTCAGCTGATTAACTGAATTAGAACTCAAGGCTGTAATATAAATATTTAGATTGAAGTCATTGATTTACAAGTATTTCATGATGGTGGAACTAACAAAATTTAAACATTGTAATATAAAGGTTTCAAGGTTCAAGAGAACCACAGACAATTGCTGAACAGTTTGCTTCCATTTTGGGTCCAAATGCCAACATTTGGGATGAACTCCAATACTTTCTGGGTTTTCTATTCATTCCGGAAGAAAAGGATTTAATTAGAAAGGCTGCTATGGTATATTGGAAGGATCATCACTCAGGGGCCAATGATGTAGCACCAGAGGAAAAATTTCCACTGCAACGACCAGATTGGGATAACAATGACTCTATTCATAGACAAAAATGGGTGATTTAACACAAATGATTATAAAAGGTATTCGAAATTGTGTGCCCCAAAGCAAGAATATAAGCAAGGCTTATAATATGAAACAGAAGAAGGAAGAATCACCAGGAGATTACCTAGAGAGACTTAGAGATCAGATGAGGAAATATGGAAGAATAAAAGAGGATATTGAAGATTTTAGATAATTGTTGAAGAGTCAATTTGTGATAGGAGCCTATGGAGATATACAAAGAAAGATACAGAAAATAGACTGGGAAGAAAAGAGTATAATAGATTTGTTAGCAGAGGCTCAGAAAGTATTTGTGAATCATGATGTGCAGGAAAGGCGAGAGGATAAGAAAATGTTGTCTGCAGTAGGAGTAATGTTGGACAAGAAGTTAGGAGATCAGAAGGGACAGAGAAGAGAATTTGGGAGTCAAGGACAATGGAGAGGGAGAGGGAGAGGAATGGTGGGACAGGGTAGCAGGAATCAGTGTTTCAATTGTGGAAAAGAATGACATTTCACAAGGAATTGTCCACAGCTGGAGAAAGTGGAGAAAGAGATTTGCAAGTGGTAGAGCATGATTGCTTGGAAGCAATTGATTATCAGACAAAGGTGAGAGAAGATCTGAAAGAGACTCAAATAAAAGGATTAGAAACTTTATAGATGGGAGTTGCAGGGTAATAGAGGGGGAGCGAAGAAGTGCCTATGCAATCATAGAAGGGGAATCCTGGAAGACTGTTAGCAGAGAGACTGCCAAGTCAATGGTCTGCTCAAACATGTGAACTATATGCATTAAAAATGGCCTTTTAAAGGAATAAGGAGAAGAAGGGGAAAATATTTACACAGATCCAATGTATGCCTTTGGAATAGCACACACATTTGGAAAAATATGGAAGGAAAGAGGGCTGATAAATAGTAAAGGAAAGGGATTAGCAAAAGAAGAGTTAGTCACTGAAATCTTACAATTAATAAATATATCTCATGCATTAGCCATAATACATTTAGAGGCACACCGAAAGGGAAAAGGATTTGAAATATATGGTAACAACTTAGCAGATGAAAAAGCTAAAGAAGCAGGACTTATGGGAAAGGTGTGAGAGAGAGTTTTTATAATGATACCTGAAATAGAAGAGCAAGACATGCCTAAATTCTCGATGGAAGAAGAGGAAGCAATGAAGCAGGAGAGGGCAGCCAAGAACACAAAGGGAGAGTGGATTTTACTGGATGGGATAAAAATATTAAACAAAGCTTTAATGAGGAATTTAATCAAAAGATTACATGAAGGGACACATTGGGGAGCGCAAGTTTTAATAACTCTGATACACAGAAAATATGTATGTAAAGGGATTTACAATATTGTACTACATGATGAGAAAATGTATAATATGTTTAAAAACTAACAAAGCAGCATTAAGAAAACAACCAATGGGGGAAAGGGAGTTAGCTCTACAACCTTTCCAAGAGATACAAGTTGATTATACTGAGTTACCAAGAGCAGGAAGAATGAAATACTTGTTGGTTATTGTGGATCATTTAACACGATGGACTGAGGCTTTTCCATCTGTAAATGCAAATGCTAGTACTACAGCACGAATATTACTAGAGAATATAATCCCTCAATATGGTCTTCCTGAAGTAATAGACAGTAATCAGGGGACGCATTTTATGGCAGAGGCAATAAAATTAATTAACGAGGCTGTGGGGGTTAGGTGGGATTATTATACGGCATGGCACCCCAGTTCCTCTTCAATTGTGGAATGAGGGAACCAAAAATTAAAACAAACATTAATTAAATTGATGGACGAGACAAATATGCCCTGGAATAAATGTCTCCCCTTGGCCTTATTACAGATATGAACACAACCACGCAAAGATATTGGACTATCATCCGATGAATTAATGTTTGGAATACCTTACATGGGAAAGGAGGGGTTACCAAGAATTGAATTAAAAGATAAAATTGTAAGAAAATATGTACTAGAACTGTCCAGATGTTTTTCTCTTTTGTGACACAATCCTTTCTCGTTTCTTACTCTCTTCTTCATTATCATATTAGTTTGAATAATTGGATCTGGTTAGTCCTTTATTATGACTACCCAGGCAAGTTATTAGAGAAAAAGAAACATCTTACGTTTGTGAAGATACCAATATCAATATATGAGATATACAGAGAAATATACTTGGTTCCTCCTTGTCTTTGTTTGCCCATAACAAAAATATCATCCAGTTTTGACATTTTAACTATTATAATGGAAATATAAGTTTTATTATTTTTATGTACTTATTTATATATGTCATTCCTTCCTGTCCAATGTTTTGTAGAACAAAAGCTATAGCTAGCAAATCTTTTATAAATATTACGGTGCCTTTATGGTTAACATTCTACATGTGGACCTATATTTTCTAATATTTCGTTCATTTTGTTTCTTTGGTCCTGGAGCAAGTTCTACTGTTATTATTTGTTTATTGTTAATCTTATTTGTTTATTTTTGTTATAAACACTCGTATGCTGCCTGCTTGTACAACTCTACAGTATACATACTATAAAAAAAGTATGTATACGGTAGAATTATAGAGTACTGTAAAGATTCTATTGCAAATCAATTCAACATTAAAGCAATATCTATTGCTACAGATGATTAAAATATTCTTCAACAAATCCTCTAGGTGAGAGGTTCTCAGTAATTCTTCATGGCATCCCTAATGGTTCCCAAATTTGCACTATTGTGTATCACACTTACTAACAATTCCAGGTCTAGGTATAGACGTGTTACAATATTTTGTAATAGCTTTTCTTTCATTCCTACCGTATCAAATGCTAGTCTGTGGCATATTTCTTGACTGCCTGTTAATCCTATAAGGCAGCAGCATATCTTCACTGGCATTTTAAGGCTAGTTATAGATGTTGTCATATGGTCTTCTGTATATGTAATCTTATCCCAGTTTTTTTTTTCATTTTGCTGCTTTATTTCCATTACTAGAGTACACAGCTCATTTGCTTTTTCAGTTAGCTGAGTAGTATTATCAGTATAGTACAAGGTGGTTTGCAAGTTTATTCCACATTTATCATCTTTGGATCTGTTCTCCTTTAACATATTCAGCATATAAATTGAATGAATGAATGAATGAATGAATGAATGAATGAATGAATGAATGAAATCAGTCTGTTTCATCATGTTCTATATAGGCTTTACATGAGGGGAATGTGATATGTATGTATGTATGTATGTATGTATGTATGTATGTATGTATGTATGTATGTATATGCTGGTCTTTTGTATTTGGGTCTTTTCCCATGTAAGATTGAGATTGTCTTTGCAACGTTTCAGCAAGGTCTCACTCACCATCTTCAGGCTGGGGTCTGTGGCTTTGCAGCTGCTGTCTTTCTATAAATCTTGGTGGTGGTGGTGGTGGAGTCCTGGCTTTGTTTCTGTGGGTTACAATTCAAAAGAACAATAAACACAGAGGTAGCACCAATCAGCGCTAATCTAACCAATCATGATACAACTACACAGCCAATCAACCCACTCACAGCAACAAAGTCAGCACTCCACCACCCACCAAGATTTATAGAAAGATGGCAGCTGCGAAGCCACAGATGCCAGCCTGAAGATGCCGGGTGAGACCTCGCCGAAATGTTGCAAAGACAATCTCAATCTTACATGGGAAAAGACCCGAATACAACAAGACCAGCATACCTACACCCGTGAAAATCTACGAAAACAAATATCTTACCTCTATGGAAAGGATACCTTCCTGCTCACCAGGAACTATGAGAAACTTGAAGTCTGAAGAGCCACCATCTTATCTTATATTCCTACGCCGAGACAAAAGCCTGATCCCCACATGCTTCCAACTAAAATTCCATTCTAAAACCTCAGCCACCGAAAGGATCCTGAAAAGAACTAAATTAGCCCTAATCAGAAATGAACTCCACAGTATAAGATTCTTACTAGACCAAACCAACCAGAACCTACTCACTCTTCACCTCAAACTCAGCAACATAGTCTACCCAGCACTCTGGGACAATACAAACAACTAGCGCTCTGGAGAGCCGAAACAGAAACTTCCTACAAAACAGACAGACACACCAACAAACTCCACAGACTAGAAAAACAATAGAAGCCCAACTCCCCTTCACAGCAACTCATGAAACAAACAGTACACAACATATCAGACAGAACCCTCACCACAGCTGAAACCAATGTCCTTTCCAGAGGATTCAACTTTGCAGTTGCCACTAAATGCATCCCCACTGAAGACATCATATGTGGAGTTGAAGCTTCTCTTACCAAAATCAACCCAGATGAAGCCAATACAATCAAAATTGCAGTCTCCAACATCCTTTGCTCCAGCAATCCACCCAGAAACAACTTACAGTCAGAAGAAGAAAAAGCACTCACCAACCTGAAGAAAGACAACAATATAATCATTCTCCCAGCAGACAAAGGTAACACCACAGTGGTGATGAACACATCCCGTTGGGGAGAGAGGGCGGTATAGAAATGTAATAAAAGTAATCTGACTACCAAGCCAAACTATCCAGCCTACTCCAAGACCCTGCTTACAAACCTCTAAACACAGACCCCACCGCCTACCTGGAAAAAAAACACCAAATCCAAAATAAAAGCCTCTCCCATCAGTGAAGAGATCCAGCAAAGAATCATCCCCAGAGAGAAATCTTCCAGATGCCCCAAACTCTATGGCCTCCTCAAGATACACAAAGAAGGAACACCACTCAGGCCCATAGTCGGCTCCATAGGCTCACCTCTACAGAATCTTGCCAAATTCCTCGCAAAAGAATTACAACCCTATGCAGAATCCATCACCCCACATGTACAAAACTCACACCACTTCATAGAAACAATAAAGAAACAAAACCTACAACCCAGCGATCTACTTGTGAGTTTTGATGTCATATCCCTCTTCACCCAAGTGCCTATAAATGAAGCCTTGACAGCGATCCAGCACAACACAACCCCCCTTAAGCACATCCTGGATCTGACCAACCACTGCCTAACCAACACATACTTTATCCATAATGGAAAAAAATACAAACACAGATAGAAGGAGATACCCATGGGATCACCCTTCTCACCCATCATCACAAAGTTATACATGGAACATTTTGAAACCAACACCTCAGACAAATCTGAACACATCACATATCAGGTTATGGGAGGGCGCACCCGCTGTTTGCTAGCGGTTGCGCCCTCCTGTCCCCAGGGCTCTTCTTGCATTCCAGGGGGTTCGGGGTCACAGGTCCTGGGCCCTAGGCTGATGTTATGTAACACCAGGTCTGTGGTCAACAAAGCCCCCCTCATCCATGATTTGGTATTGGAGGGGGAGCCGGACCTGGTGGGAATCACGGAGACCTGTTTGGGCCATGAGGGGGGAATATCCCTTGTTCGACCTTGTTACTCCAGATGACATGGACAGGATGCTGGGGAGGTTGAATGCTACCACATGTTTATTGGACCCGTGTCCCTCCTGGCTTGTACTGGCCTCCCGGGAGGTGACACGAGGCTGGCTCCAGGAAATAGTGAATGCTTCGTTGAGTGAGGGGTCATTTCCAGCCATCTTAAAAGAGGCGGTGGTGAGACCCCTCCTCAAAAAGCCTTCCCTGGACCCAGCGGTGTTAGTAAATTATCGTCCTGTCTCCAACCTTCCCTTTTTGGCGAAGGTTGTGGAGAGTGTGGTAGCACGACAATTCCCCCAGCACCTGGAGGAAACTGTCGATCTAGACTCGTGCCAGTCCGATTTCCGACTCGGGTACAGCACAGGGACGGCATTGGTCGCGTTGGTAGATGATCTCTGGAGGGCTCGGGATAGGGGTTGCTCCTCTATCATGGTCCTATTAGACCTCTCAGCAGCTTTTGATACCAATATATCATCTATAATTATTCCATTGTTGCTTTAAGATGTTGAAATGTTGGAATGCAATTAGAGACTGTAATTATCTCCCCAATAAGAGGAAGTCAGGAGAGCACATATTCCTCTCTCTGCCAGATCCTCTCTCTGCTCGATATCTCTACTGTTTGCTATCTGCTCGTGTGCCGTGACTGACTGTTTGAAGAAGGAAGAAGAAAGAATTGTGGATTGCTGACTGTAAGCAATTGTTTGATTGTTAAGGGCTTTGTTTGACTAACTATCTACTAGCACTGTTTGTGAAGCAGTAGTTTAGTTTTACAACACCAGTAAAGCTAATTGTTTTTTACTAATAGTGTCTGAGATACTATTTGTGTGTATACCAGCAACGTTTCTCTAGCTGCACATTCAGCTGCACAACTTTCTGTCTCCCAATGGAGATATCCCCCAACACTGATTATGGGCCTAGTGTATCCTCAGTATCTATAGTGCAAGCTGCAGCAAATAGAGGAGTTGAGTTGCTACATATGTTATAATTTAGTTAAATATCCCAGAGAAAATGGCACAAGGCCAAGCTCCAAATTTATCGCTGGTTACCTGGCTGGATGGCACAAATTACGTATCCTGGTCTGCAAAATGTAGCCTGTTATTGTGCAGTGAAGGGCTGTGGGAAGTAGTGCAGAATCCACCAGACGTAGCTAACTGGGATGAAAATAATGATGATGATGCAAAGAAGATTGCAGAGTTCCAGAGAAGGAATGAATGGGCTTTATGCATTATTGGTCTTACTCTGGCTGACCAACAACTGGTTCATATCCAAGGTGAACAGTATGCTGCAAAATGCTGGGACAATTTGAAGAGGCTGTATGTTCGAGACTCTGTGGGTGCACATATCAATATTACAAAAAAACTGTTTAGAACAAAGCTCAGCAAGGGTGGTGACATGTTAGACCATCTGAACTACATGAAGCAGATGTTTCAAGAGTTACATGAGAAAGGCTCAGGGTGATATTAAGCATAAAAAAGTTGTGAAAGATATGGTTTAAAATTGTAAATATATTGGCTACCCAAACGGGAGAACGTTAGAAGTAGACTCCTAGAGTTGGGTAGGCAATATATAATACCATGATGACAAATGGTCATTGTTGCTTTAAGGATGTTGGAATGTTGGAATGCAATTAGAGACTGTAATTATCTCCCCAATAAGAGGAAGTCAGGAGATCGCATATTCCTCTCTCTGCCGGATCTTCTCTTGGCTCGCTATCTCTACTGTTTGCTATCTGCTCATGTGCCTTGACTGACTGTTTGAAGAAGGAAGAATTGTGGATTGCTGACTGTAAGCAATTGTTTGATTGTTAAGGACTTTATTTGACTAACTATCTACTAGCAGTGCTTGTGAAGCAGTAGTTTAGTCTTACAACACCAGTAAAGCTATTTGTTTTTTTACTAACAGTGTCTGAGATACTATTTGTGTGTATACCAGCAACGTTTCTCTAGCTGCTGGGGGAGCAAAATGAGCAAACAATGGCCCATGTTTAAGGTGACCAGATTTTGAAACTTCCAAAGCGGGACACCATTGACAAGGGGGGGGGCGCACGCGCACGCTCTGGCACGGCATGTGCCTGTGCAGAGGCGGTGACCCGGTGGTGCTGAGAGCTGCTGGCTCGGGCGGGAAGACGGCCCGAGCCGGCCGCTTTCAGCTCAGGCCATCATGCCATCATGCCGGCCCCTTTAAAGAGGGCCCTGCGGGGGGCGCACGCTCCGGTGCGGCATGTGCCTGCGCAGAGGGCGTGCTCCCACCCACCCCCGCGGGGCCCTCTTTAAAGGCGGCAGCACTGAGAGCTGCTGGCTCGGGCGGGAAGGGGAAAGGCGGCCCAAGCCGGCCGCTGTCAGCCCATCATGCCGGCGTGATCACTGATGGCCCGAGCTGAAAGCGGCCACCTCGGGCCCTCTGTACAGGCGCGTGACACGCCGGAGCACACGCACCCCCCTCAGCCCTGATGCCCGAGCCGCCCGAACCGGCGCTCAGAGGTGCGCGCCTCTGAGCGCGTACAGAGCGCCCACCACCTGCCCGCAAAAAGCGGGACATTCTGAAGAGGGGGCGGGGCACGGGACATCTGCTGGTGAACCGGGATTGTCCCACCAGAAGCAGGACGGATGGTCACCTTACCCATGTTTCACTCATTTCTTCCCTCCCCAGCCCCCGGAGCACTCTGCAAGGCTCCTAAAGGCTATGCACAGCCTTTAGGAGTGCATAGCCTTTAGGGGCGGGGTTTCGGGAGGCAAAAAAGGCTGTATTCAGTATATAAGATGCACCCAGATTTTCAGTCTCTTTTTTGAGGGAAAAAGTCTTATACTCCAAAAATATGATAATATTCGGTCTTTTTAATATTTCCCAAAATATTTCATTCTTCTGGGGTGCAGCATCCCACAATAGCTTACACACTTTGTTAACACTCCTATACTTGATGTAAAAATGTAGACTGACCTTGAACTATAGATTTAGTGGCCACTGTGTGATTCTTCAGATTTATCTGCATAGTTTGGTTAGAATCTTTACCGGATTATTTCTCTGTTCCTTGGAATATTTCTAGAGACATTTTCATGTATACTTCCAGCACAGCAATGACATTCTTATCTAATGTCAACTAACTTTTTTGTAAATAGGAAATATCTTCTAAATTATCTTGGATTTTGACATCTCTACATAATTTCAATATACTTCCGCAGTCTTCCGCAGTACTCTTTTCAAATTTGGATACTGTCCCCCTTGCAGACAAATCAATAGATTACATAGACACATCACATATCTTGAATCTGTAATTTGTGCTCTCCAGGCAGAAATTAATTGTCCAATTCGGCCATTCCACCCAGTGGAGATGCCACACTACCAGCCTCCTCTACCGCAAAGATCCCACAGAAGAAGAGCAGCCTGGACAACTGTGGGATCTGGCAGGGTGAGAGCTGTGACCCACAAACACAAAACTTTTGCTGTGTCCCAGCATAACAGATATAGCGCCCTTGCTGATCTTAATGGGGACACTAAAGTGACAGGTCAAGGTAATAATGACGACTCAAATAAGCAGGGGATTGTGGTCCAAAGTGAAGAACCTACTTCAGAAATGCAAAAGTGTGAAGCAGGGATCATGCATCAGTCACACAACAAGAGCAAGGTACCCAAAAAGAGAAGTCACCTCCTGATTGGTGACTCAATCGTAAGGGATGTAAACTTAGGTAAGGATATGGAGGTTTTGAAAGAGGTCAGATGTTTGCCCGGTGCTACAGCCAGCAGAGACAAGAGGCGTATTCTTAAGATAGTCAAGAATGCAAGTAAGGACTGTGAAGTTGATGCTTCAAGGTCTTGACGACCATCTTTAAAGCGCTCCATGGCTCGGGGCCTAGTTATATGCGAGACCGTCTCGTGCCCCATACATCCCTTAGACCGATACGCTCCCACAGAGAGGGCCTTCTCAGGGTGCCGTCGGCCGGACAATGCCGACTGGAGACACCCAGGGGAAGAGCCTTCTCTGTGGCGGGCCCTGCCCTTTGGAACGACCTACCCCCTGAACTCCGGACCATCACCAACCTCCGCCTCTTCCGCCAATGTCTAAAGACATACTTTTTTCATCAAGCCGGCCTAGCCTAACCTCCCATGGGGACTGTAGAAAAGTTTTAAATTGGGTTTTAATTAATAATTGGTTTTAGCACAGGTTTGGGATTTAATATATATTTTAAATTATTTATGTTCTATTTTTGTATGTTTTTTAAATTTCCTGTGCGCCGCCCTGGGTCCTTTGCGGAGAAGGGCAGGATATAAATGTAAAAAAAAATAAAAAAAATAAAAATATTATACATCTTGGCACAAATGATCTGTCCCAAAAAGATGTAGCTTCTGTGCAGAATGATTTCCAGAGTTTGGGGTACGAACTTAGTAGTACAGGTTGTAGGCTTATCTTCTCAGAGGTTATACCAGTATACAAGGAACAAAAAGGAAAGGGCCAGCGCATAGCAGAGTTTAATGTGTGGCTAAAGGAGTGGTGTAAAAAGGAAGGCTTTGGTCTTATTAGTCATGATGCCTGCAGCTGGTCCAATGATAAACTGTACAAAAGAGATGGTTTGCACCCATCCAAGAAAGGGACTGAGTTACTTGGCACTAAATTCACAGATTTCCTGGCTAAACATTTAAACTGAATAGTGGGGACAGAGAATCAATAGATAAAGAACATTTCTGTCCCCAGCAAACTAAAATTCATAGGGTTATCAGTGCATGTAACATACATATTTGTGCGGGTAATATTATCAACACTGCTGTCAAGCAAAACCAAACAATTAACAGTGAGTGCCATACCATGTACATGAACCATACAAGTGGCAAAGAAATAGGGGCAAAGAGAACCATAGTCAGGCATAACACAGGTTTCGTAGACAGAAAACACAGGGTCAATCAAAATGGACTCAAATGTCTATACACCAATGCACAGAGTATGAGGAATAAACAGGGTGAATTAGAAATTCAAGTAAATGAGGGCAGATACGATATTGTTGCCATTACAGAAACTTGGTGGGATGAAAGCCACAAATGGAACATACAACTAGAAGGATTTAAATTATTTAAAAGAAATAGACCAAATAAAAGAGGAGGTGGAGTTGCACTATATATAAGAAATAATTACATCTCTACAGAAATAGAGCACAACAATGATGAGAACTATCTTGAATGTATTTGGGTCAATATTAAAGGTTATGGGGGGGAATGATATTGTCATAGGTCTATACTACAGGCCACCCAACCAAGCAGAGGAAGTGGATGTACTTTTTGCTAACCAGCTAACTAAGGTATGTAGGAAGCACACTACAATAGTATTGGGAGATTTTAACTACCCTGACATCAATTGGGAAACAAACTCTGCACCAAGTGGAAGATCCAACAGGTTCCTAACAAACCTAGCAGACAACTTTGTTTCCCAAAAGGTAGAGAAGGGAACAAGGGGATCAGCAATATTGGACTTAATTCTCACTAACAGAGAGGAAATGATAGAAGGTGTAGAAGCTACAGGAACTTTGGGGGCAAGCGATCATGAAATACTGGAATTCAACATTATGCAAACAAAAGTAGTTGAACAAAGTCAAACTAGAGTCTTAGACTTTAAGAGAGCTAATTTCAATAACCTCAGAGAGAGCTTGGGAAGGATTCCATGGATGAGAATCCTCAAGGGGAAAACAACTCAAGAAGCTTGGGAAATTTTGAAAAATGAGATTATAAAAGCCCAGTCCAGCGCAATACCAATGAAGAAGAAAAATAACAGCTCCCAAAAGAAACCAGCATGGCTGCATAAAGAACTCTCTGACAAATTGAAAGACAAAAAGGATAAATATAAAAAGTGGAAAAAGGGGGACATAACTAAGGCAAAATATCAGCAAATAGCCCGAGCCTGTAAAGATGAAGTGAGGAAAGCTAAGGCTCGCAATGAAGAAAGGCTTGCCAAAAAAGTAAAAAATAACAAAAAAAGCTTCTTCCAACATGTTAAAAATAAGAAAAAAGTTAAGGAAACAATTGGTCCACTGCTGGGAGAAAATGGCAAGAAGATGATAAGCAACAGGGAGAAAGCAGAACTATTTCTTTTTTTGCATCTGTCTTTACACAAAGGGATAAAACAGTCCAACCAATCAAAAACAGCACCACAAAAATCAGATTAGGAACACAAGTTGAAATAGGGAAGAAAATGGTAAGTGAGCACCTGTCTGCCCTGGACGAGTTCAAATCACCAGGACCGGATGGATTACACCCCAGGGTTCTGAAGGAACTGGCAGACGAGATCTCAGAACCACTGAACTATATCTTTCAGAGATCCTGGAGCACCGGGGAACTGCCAGAAGACTGGAAAAGAGCTGATGTGGTTCCCATCTTCAAAAAAGGAAAAAAAACAGATCCAGGAAACTATAGACCCATCAGCCTAACCTCAATACCAGGAAAGATTCTGGAAAAGATAATTAAACAACAAATAAGTGAACACCTAGAAGCAAACAAAGTAATAGCCAAAAGCCAACATGGGTTTGTCAAAAACAGATCATGCCAGACGAATCTAATTGCATTCTTTGACAAAGTGACAAAATCAGTGGACCAGAGGAATGCTGTTGATGTAATTTACCTGGACTTCAGTAAGGCATTTGATAAAGTAGACCATAACCTACTATTAGATAAAGTAGAAAATTGTGGGTTAGACAGCACCACCACCAAATGGATTCGCAACTGGCTGACCAACCGTACTCAACGTGTAGTCCTCAATGGAACTGCATCTACATGGAAGGAAGTATGCAGTGGAGTCCCCCAAGGCTCTGTTTTAGGCCCAGTACTCTTTAACATCTTCATCAACGATTTGGATGAGGGGATAAATGGGGAACTCATCAAATTTGCAGACGACACCAAGCTGGCAGGAATAGCCAACACTCCAGAAGATAGGCTTAAGATACAGAAGGATCTAGACAAACTTGAACATTGGGCACTATCTAATAAAATGAAATTCAATTGTGAAAAAAGTAAGGTCCTACATATAGGCAAGAAAAACCAAATGCACAAGTACAGTATAGATGGTACCTTGCTCAATAGTAGCAACTGTGAGAGGGATCTTGGAATCCTAGTGGACAACCATTTAAATATGAGCCAGCAGTGTGCAGCAGCTGCCAAAAAAGCCAACACAGTTCTAGGCTGCATAAACAGAGGGATAGAATCTAGATCACGTGAAGTGTTAATGCCACTGTATGGTGCCTTGGTAAGGCCACACTTGGAATACTGCATACAGTTTTGGTCGCCACGATTTAGAAAAGACGTGGAGACTCTGGAAAGAGTGCAGAGAAGGGCAACCAAGATGATTAGGGGACTGGAGACTAAGACATATGAAGAACGGCTGCAGGAGCTGGGTATGTCTAGCTTGATGAAGAGAAGGACCAGGGGAGACATGATAGCAGTGTTCCGATATCTCAGAGGGTGCCACAAAGAAGAGGGAATCAAACTATTCTCCAAGGCACCTGGGGGCAGGACAAGAAGCAACGGGTGGAAACTAATCAAGGAGAGAAGCAACTTAGAACTAAGGAGAAATTTCCTGACAGTAAGAACAATTAACCTCTGGAACAGCTTGCCTCCAGAAGTTGTGAATGCCCCAACCCTGGAAGTCTTTAAAAAGATGTTAGATAGCCATTTGTCTGAAATGGTATAAGGTTCCTGCCCACGCAGGGGGTTGGACTAGAAGACCTACAAGGTCCCCTCCAACTCTGCTATTGTATTGTATTGTACTTCCATCTTTGTTTGGTTTTCTTTAAATTAGTTTCTTCTGTCTACTGGCATCCTTTAGTGTACCAATTTAAAAATGGGGGACAAGGTTACATATCTGTCAGTTCACTCTGAAAATTGCAACATGCCTTCCTATTGATTTAAATAGAGTAATTAGGTGAATTGCTTTCCTGAAATCAAGGAAACAATGGGTGTGCCAGATCCCCATAATACATTCCAAAGCATGGGATCAGTTTTCTGAGGTCCTATCAGATACCGTTCTCAGATTAATAACACCTGGATGATATTGATTCTCTTCAAGATGGACAGGTCAATAAATACAGACTAAGGGAGTTTCACAGATGTCTTCAAGATGGACAGGTCAATAAATACAGACTAAGGGAGATTCACAGATGGTTATCTGTGAAAGTCTGGAACTGTAAATTGCCTTAAAAGTCACAATCAGCACTTTGATTCATACCCTAAAGTCAACTGGCAGCCAAAGTAGTTCTCGTAGTAGCCTCAACTGAATATGATGATATATGCACACAATATTAAATTTTCCAGAAACCTTTCTGCCTACAGTTCTATCTGCTTTTTAAACATAAACTGTGAATCTGGGAACACTCCAAAATTGCAGACATATCACAATGGATTAGTAAATCTCTTTCTGAGTTAAAAATAATAGTATTCTGAAATCATTTGGCCCACAAACTCCCCATCTGAGAATTTACCTACCACTTTTTTTCAGAGTATAAGATGCTCCGAAGTATAAGATGCACCTAGCTTTTGGGGAGGAAAACAAGGGGGAACAAATCTGCCTCTCAGCAATTTGCCTCCTTGCAGCAAACAGCAAACAGTACAGAAAATATACACTGTTTGTGGGTGTTACATTTCAGACTATACTTGTACACATGCTGTTAAAATTGATGTGGCTTTCTGGAAGTATACATTATTCTCTGCTATTTAAAAGAAGATACAATAGCACTGGGCCTCTTCTGATCAAGCATTTATTTTAAAAAGCTTCTTCATTTTGTTAAGTTGTCTAGAACAATAATAAAGCAGTCTTTAAAAAATAAGTCTAATAATTTGAACATTCTATAGGCATTTACAGTTAATGACTTACCTCCTTGCAGCAAGCAGCAAACAGCCTGTTTCAGTTTCAGAAGAAAAAATCTGCCTCTGCCTCCCAGCAATTTGCCTCTGTGCAGCAAACAGCAAGTTTCACTTTTAGTTTAAGCACGGGCCTCCTGATGATCAGCTGTTTCAGGCTGCAGGGATTGCCATAGCCTATTGCTGCCTCTTCAAGCCCCATTTTCTCTGCTGCAAGGAGGTAAATTGCTGGGAGGCAGAGGCCAAAGGGTGGGGGCTGGTGGGTGAGTGGGACTACATTCAGTGTATAAGACATACCCACATTTTTACCCTCTTTTAGGAGGGAAAAGGTACATCTTATACTCCGAAAAATATGGTAACTCTATTTCTACATAACCAGACACTAACAGTATCAGACACTTGATTCCTGTTTAGAGGACAGGAAAGCTATATAACTGGGTATCTTAGGACCATGATGGCAAACCTATGGTATGCGTGCCACAGGTGGCACAGAGCCCTCTCTGCAGGCACTCCAGCCCAGCTCTACCACACATGTGCGTGTGTCTCCCGCTGGCCAGCTGGTCTTGGGGACTCTGCCATGCATGCATGGGGAGCAGGGAGCATATTGGGGACGTACGTGTACATGCCCAGGGGAGCAGGATGCATGCACAGGGCGTGCTCACATTGTATTTTGGGGATTTGCCTTTGTTGGTGCAGCTAGGCATGACTTCGCCTCGAGACACTGCCTTGCCACTGCTGCTGCCTCTATGCTTGCATGAATGACCTGCACCTGCCACTTCTTTGCTGGCATGATGGCCTACATCCACAGCCTTTTTGCCGGTGCAAATGGCTTCCCCCTATGCCGTGTTTTGGCTTCCAGGTTGGTGCAGGAGGCTTTCCCAAAATGAGGGTGCAGGGGGGGCCTCACGCAGGCAAAGAGGCTGCTGTGGCAGATTTTTCGCACCAGCAAAAATGGCAGTGGTAGCAGGACATCTGCATCCACAAAATGTGGCGGGTGCAGGCCATTTGTGCCAGCAAAGAGGCAACGGCGATGGCAGCAGGGCAGTGTCTTGTAGCAAAATTGTGCCCAGCTGCACCAACAAAGGCAACCCCCCCAAATGCAATACCCCAGCGTATGCATGTGTGCGTTCCCTACATGTGCCCTGTTTTGGCTTCCAGGTTGGTGTAGGAGGCTTTCCAGTACCCAAACACGGTATGGGGGACTTCACACAGTGCCGTGCACCCCATTTTGGGCCTGGAAAGCCTCCTGCACCAACCTGGAAGCCAAAACGGGCTGCAGGGGGAGACAGTTTCCCTTTTGTGGGGAAAGTTGGGAGCACTAAGATACTCCACAAAGTAGAAATTTCCAGGCACTTCTTATCCCCCACCCAGTTCTACTGAAACCCCTACCAGTTTCAGAGTAACATTGTGAATGAGATTGAAAGCTAATGAAGTTAACAATTACACCCACCCCCCAATTCTGCTCTCTTCAGAGGTCATAAATAAATGCAAACAATCCTGTTTCCATGATGAACCTTACCTAACATCTAATTGCCAAGGCTTCAAATAATTATTTGCGTCTTGAAGGGTCCTCTGAATTTCTTTACAACATTACCTGAAAGTGGAAGGCTGGAAACTAATCTAAAGTTGTCAAAAATAGTTGTTATCTATTGGGCAGATGATGGCTTTGGATGATAGAGGATGCTAGATGCCAGTTCTTTTTCATTTGGTTGCTTTGGACTATTGATTTCCCCATAAATCACTTTCAGCAAGTAAATGATATCCTCCCTGTTTAACTTATGCAGAGAGGAAGTACTAGGACTATTAGCAGCCTCACAGTTTATGCCCACCTCGTTTCAGACATTTAATCAGTTGAGTTGGACTTAATGCTGCACATTTGCAGGTTATATAAAATTTTGCCCCATCCAGACTAGCAGTTCAGAAGGAGAGCACCAGATCACCAGGAAAGAAATGTTTTAGTTTACTCTTTTGTGTCCAACACAAAGCACATTTTCTATACTTATGACCAAGAAGTATAGGCCAAGGAATTTGTTTAACTGAGACCAAGAACTGCCATAAAGCCAGAAATTGGTGCAGAGCTATAAACAATACCACCATAGACTGTATGAAAGTTTTCTGATCAATTATGAATCCATCGACCAGACTTTTCGGGACACAACTTATAGGTTCTTTCTTCATTTCTATCTTTTCTAGAATCTGTATAATCAAAATTAAATGGAATATTAGTTCTATTGAACAACAGATTAATTGCAAGTCAGTTGCGAGTACCTTCTACATCAGGTTCCATCTTGTGGTGGGTTTCAATTTATTTTACTACCGGTTTGCTTGTGCACATGCACTCGTGCAGGTGGGCAGAGCCTCCTGCTGCCACTACTACCAGTTCGCCCAATCTGGGGCGAACCGTCAGAAGCCCACCTCTGGTTCCATCATCAAAAGAATACAATGCAACAATGAACTAAAAACAATAAGCTGTTTAAAAAGTCAACACTAAATAGTTCCAATCCAGGATATGACAATAATGAACACAAAAGCCTACTATCTTCATTAGATATGCATCAATATTTTATTCATTAGAATTATGTTCTACATTTCTTGAACAAGACTAATGTAAATACTTAAGGTTCTTTTATAACCGCTAGACTTCAAAAGATTGTATATTTGGAATAATTTAGATTCCCAATACGGAAATATATTGACTTTCATGTAGAAAATTATTTCATGTAGAAATTATTCTCACTTTCTAAGGAAATATGCATGCAATAAATACAATTGTATTAATATCACCATTATATTCATTATCTGCTTTTTATATTACACAGAGCTATTTTTATGATGTAAAAAGTTACCATGACTTGACTCTCAATTTCCTTTTATAAATTGTATGCAATATATTTCATTAATAGTCATCAATTGTGTGCCCATAATTCAACCCCAAATGGGAGTGTCTATATTAAACTGTTTTGTTGGCTTATTCAGTAAACTGGTAGAGGCCTGTTCCAATTTTATGAGATTTATTACCTTTGTTGTTGGATGACCTTAGCATCTTGTTCTCTTTCTCCCGGTGATGAGAATTAAGAGTTATTACCAAGTGCAATGGAGACTTCTGATGCTTCACATAGTTTAATGCTGAGACATAGAAGGCATTTACCCTGTTGGGAAGAGAAAAACTTAAAAAAATTAAATAGGCATTTGAAAGAGATTAACATTCTTTTAAATCTTGAAATCATCTTCCCTTTTCTCATTTGTTTAAAATGATCAGTCGGGGTTTTTTTAATTATTAACTGCACAGCCACAAAATGCAAGAAGCTGAAGCATTTTACGATGTGTGCAAAGAGCTGTTTAACTGTATAAAGATTCTTTATTAGTGCAATTTACTCAAAAAAACAAGTTTGCTCTCTACTCTGTTTATCAATCTATCTATCTGAACCCCAAGGAAGCCTAGATTTACACACTAGAAAGCAACGTTAAAATCTGGTTTCAATGTGAATATCTGCCAAATCATTTAGAAATTTTTTTAAAAGGTTGAAAGCTTATTACTCTCTTTTTATAGTACATTTGTAAATAAAATCAGAACACATGAGCTACAATTCCCAACAGCACAGAATGTAAATACAGCAGTAATTATGAGTTACCATATTTTTTGGAGTATAAGATGCACTGGAGTATAAGACGCAGCAAGGTTTTGAAGAGGCAAATTACAAAAAGAAGTAGGTAGGTAGATAGACGGATAGAGAGGGAGAGAAAGAAAGAGAAATACAGTAGGTAGGTAGAGAGAGTAGGTAGGTAGGTAGATAAAGGGATAGAGAGAGAGAGAAATAGAGAAAAATACAATAGGTAGGTAGGGAGAGAGAGAGAGAGTAGGCAAGTAGGTAGCGAGAGGTAAAGAAATAGAGAGAGAAAAGAGAGAGAGAGAAATAGAGAGAGAGAGAGAAATACAGTATGTAGGTAGGGAGAGAGAGAGAATGTGTGTAGGTAGGTAGGTAGAAGGATAGAGAGAGAAATAGAAAGAGAGAGAGAAATATTGCAGGTATGTAAGGAGAGAGAGTGTATGTGTAGGTAGATAGATAAAGGGGGGGAGAGAGAAATACAGTAGGAAGGTAGGGAGAGAGAGAGAGAGTGTGTGTGTGTAGGTAGGTAGGTAGAAGGATAGAGAGAGAAATAGAAAGAGAGAGTAATACAGTAGGTAGGTAGGGAGTGTGTGTGTGTAGGTAGGTAGGTACGTAGGTAGAAGAATAGATAGATAGAAATAGAGAGAGAGAGAGAAATGCAGTAGGGAGAGAGAGGGAGAGAGAGAGAGAGAGAGAGAGAGAGAGAGAGAGAGAGAGAGAGAGAGAGAGAGAGAGAGAGAGAGAGAGAGAGAGAGAGAAGTAGGTAGGTTGATGTTTCTAGGTGTATTTATCCATGTCCTGGAGAGGGAAATCACTGACAAACCTTAAGACTTTGTTTCTGCTGGCACAGAAACATTTAAAGAGCTTAGAGAGTGTTTTTGCACACTGCAAACCTCCCCCAAACGGCCCGTTTCTCCATGCAAACGGGGACGGGTTTGTTTCAAATAAAAAGCATGACTAGCCTTGGGGGGGGGCTTGCTGAGTGCTCCTGGGGGGGGTGTCAAAAATGAGCAAAAAACTGGCCCATTTATCGCGAAAACGGGCCATTTTTGTGTCAAATAAATTGCATGCATAGCCCTATGGAGGCTTATAGAGTGCTGCTGGGGGCTGGGGGGGGGGCAAAAAACAGCCCGTTTGAGGCTAATTTCTGCCCTCCCCAGCCCCCAGGAGCTCTCTGGAAGCCTCCATAAGGCTAGGCACAGCCAATTTGGTGAAGGGGGCAGGGTTGCAGGAGGCAAAAAAATGCTGTATTCAATGTATAAGAGGCACCCAGATTTTCAGCCTCTTTTTAGAGGAAAAAAGGTGCATCTTATAATCCGAAAAATACAGTAGATATAAAGTCATAATTGTGATGTTGGATCTGCCCAGGCTATAAATCAGTTCAAGTAGGCAGAATATCTTCAAGGAAGCTTTGTAGGCACAGCTGTAAATTTGAATGCTACTATTTATCAGGATTGGACACAAGGTTTTTATTTGGCAAACATATTTGCTTATATTACATACCACAAATGTAATTTTGAAGTATGTTTTTATCCATGAAACAAAAGAGCGTTGGTACTTACCTGATACGCCTCTTCTAATAAGGGGGGAGATAGCATCCATGTATGGGTTAAACCTTTGTCAGAAAATTTTTTATTGGTTTTTAACAAATTATATTTTAGGAAAAGGGTATAGGGGTTTTGTTTTACATTGTAGAGCTTCCATGTCAGAGGTGGTGGGGTCATGCGGGCCTTCATACAATTATTTTGTTAAATAAAAAATGGTCATGAATACATATATATCACATTTTTTGTTTTAAGTTCATACATTCAATCTCTAGTTTTAGATTAGCATCCGTTTCAAGAATTACAGCATTTCAAAAATTTACTTATTTTTGAGACCTAAGTCTCTTTGCTATTGCACCCTCCTTTTCCCTCACCTTGGCAGACGGGGCCTTGGCTTCTCCCGTTCCTTCTTCATTATCACCTAGGATTGAGGAATTTTTTTTTAAGAAAGGTCTCAGCCTCCCCTGTTGTTTTAATTTTAATTCTACCTCCTTCCCAGAATACCAACAATCCCTCAGGCATTAACCACTTAAACCAGATGCCATTTTCATATAGCTTCCTGGAGAGGAAAAAATATTTCCTTCTCAATTCTCTTACTCGTTTTGGTATCTGTTTTAGTATATTAATGTCTTTTTGTTCAAACTTCAACGGTCCCTCTCGCTGCGCCCTCAGTATTGCCTCCCGTGTGGACTTCCTTAAAAATTTAATATGAATTTCTCTGGGTACCTCATTTAATAATAATAATAATAATAATAAAGTTGAATTTATTAACCGCTCCCTCTCCCCACAGGGACTCGGGCGGTGCACAGGGAGAATAAAAACAATAAATATACAAAATACATACAATTTAAAACAGATAAAAAAATTCCTGTGCTAAAATCCCATTAACTAAAAATCCCCACTAAATATAAATAAACAATTAAAAAACCCATAGAGAGAGAGACTACCCTAGGCCGGCCAGGCGGAAAAGATGTGTCTTTAGTTTCAGGCGGAAGGAGCGGAGGTCCGTGGTTGTTCTAATATCGGGGGGAAGGTCGTTCCAGAGGGCCGGGCCCGCCACAGAGAGAGCCCTTCCCCTGGGCGTCGCCCGCTGACAAAGTCTAGTGGACGGCACCCGGAGAAGTCCCTCTCTGTGGGAGCGAATCGGCCGTGAGGATGTGTGAGGCAGGATCCGATCCCGCAGGTAGCTAGGTCCCGAGCCATGGAGCGCTTTAAAGATGATAACCAACACCTTGAAGCGCACCCGGAAGACGACAGGCAGCCAGTGCAGCTCGCGCAAGAGCGGTGTTACATGGGTAAACCTAGTGGTTCCCATAATTGCTCGCGCGGCTGCATTCTGAACTAACTGAAGCCTCCGGGTGCACCTCAAGGGGAGCCCCATGTAGAGGGAGTTACAGTAGTCCAGTCGGGATGTCACGAGGGCATGAGTGACTGTGCGGAGGGCGTCCCGATCCAATAGGGGGCGCAATTGGTGAACCAGGCGAACCTGGTAAAACGCCCTCCTGGCCACGGCTGTCACTTGCTCTTCCATAGACAGCCGGGTATCCAGGAGGACTCCCAGATTGCGCGCCCCATCCACAGGGGCAAGATGTTCGCCCCCTATGGCCAGCGTTGGAGAAAGCTGGTTGAATCGGGCAGCCGGAAACCACAGCCACTCGGTCTTGGTCGGGTTGAGCCCGAGTCCGTTACTTCCCATCCAGATCCGCACGGCTTCCAGGCACTGGCACATCACCGCTACGGCATCGTTGGGGTGGTTTGGGGTAGATATATACAGCTGAGTGTCATCAGCGTAGAGATGGTACTCTACCCCAAAACCACGGATGATCTCACCCAGCGGCTTCATATATGCATTAAACAAGAGAGGCGAGAGGACCGACCCCTGAGGCACCCCACATGTGAGGGGTCTCGGGGTCGACCTCTGCTCTCCTGCCAACACAAATTGCGATCGGCCAGAGAGGTAGGAGGAGAACCACCGTAAAACGGTGCCTCCCACCCCCAACCCCCCCAGCCGATGCAATAGGATACCATGGTCGATGGTATCGAAAGCCGCCGAGAGGTCTAATAGGACCAGGATGGAGGAACAACCCCCGTCCCTGGCCCTCCAGAGATCATCCACCAACGTGACCAATGCCGTCTCGGTGCTATGCCCGGGCCGAAAGCCGGACTGGCGCGGGTCTAGATAATCAACTTCCTCCAGGTGATGGGGAAACTGTTGTGCCACCACACTCTCAACAACCTTCGCCAGAAAGGGAAGGTTGGAGACGGGACGATAGTTGGTTAAAAGAGCTGGGTCCAAAGAGGGCTTCTTAAGGAGGGGCCTCACCATAGCCTCTTTTAGGGAAGCAGGCAAGGAACCCTCACTTAAAGAAGCGTTGACAACCTCTTGGAGCCAGCCTCGTGTCGCCTCCCAGGATGCCAGTACAAGCCAGGAGGGACACGGGTCCAATAAACATGTGGTGGCTCGCAGTCGTCCACGTAACCTGTCCATATCCTCGGAAGCAACGGAGTCAAATTCCTCCCAAACAAGATCAGCCTCGTGGCATCCCACTGGGCCACGAATGGGGGCTAGCTCGTTCCGTATCTGAGCGGTTTTGTTTTATTCTAGCATATGCTGAGTTAATTCTATAGATCAAATCTGTTTCTCCCCAAAGATATTCTTTGCTTTTTTTTACATAGTCTGCTAAGATTTCACTCATTAAATCTCTCAAAATTTCCCCTTCTTTCTCAGGAATGTTCTGAAACCTAAGGAAGAAAGACATTTTTTCAAATTCAAATTTAGATATATGTGTGGAAAATTCCACTGAGTCTTTTTTCAGTTCCTTTATTTCTGCTGTCATCTCAACTACTTTCTCCTTTAATTCAACGATGTCCTGTTGATTGGTCACTGTAGCTTTTTGCGTCTCCTGTAGGTCTGTTCTTAGATCTCCTATATCTTTTGTCAAAGCTTTCCACATGTCTTGTATTTCTTTCATTATGTCGTCAAGTGTTGTCTCCTTTTTTCCTCCTGTTGCCCCTTGTAACATTGTTGTAATTCTGCCTTGTTGTAGAGGTGGGGTAGGTCTTGCTGTTGTTTGAGCTGGGAGGGACTTCCCAGTCGAAGATTTCTTTTTATGAGGCATCTGTGACTTTCTGTGGCTTTATGTGTTTACCATATAAATGGCGTCAAGGAGAAGCAGTCTGTGAAAATTTGCAGCGTCAGGAAGAGACAAAGTCAGTGTTCTAATTTGTTAGGAAGCCCAGAGTCAATTGTCTTGTAAATCCAGAATCAATAAGGAGAGTTCCACCTGGGGCACACCAGGGGTTTCACGAGAGAACCTTGATAGCAAAGTCTTTTCAATTTCACTCAGCTGAGGGAATGCAACAAGTCAATAAAAACTTTTCCACTGGAACAAAGAAAACGCCATTTTGCCATCCCGCCTCAGGAAGGGGAAAGGAGTAGTGAAAGTTTCCTTTCCATAATTAGTTCCAATACACTATTGCTGGCTGTAATTCCATAGTAGAAACAAAGTTTCTGTTAGGTGTTATACACACGGATGTTGTTTTTCCTTATCTCTGCTCTACTTAAAGAGCATTTTCAGCAGCCGCTTTTTGCAAGGGGGGGCTTCTTCAAACTGAAACTCCCCCCTCTATCTTTCTTCCGTTTTAGATCAAATTGTAAAGAATCAAAAACTCACAGTCCACTTTCTTTTTCTGTCAGGAAGATTCCCACTACACTCCACCAGATCCGACATTTCTGCCGTCTTCTTTATTCTTTAAATTTCCAGCAAGCGTTGGCGAGGGGATCCCCCCCCGCTTTCCGCCCTCTTGGCTCCTGGGACGAAGCAGGAAAAAGCATTCCGCCGACCACCGTCGATACAGATGCTCCCGCAGCCGTCCGTATGGCTGGGAGTTAACCCAAACTCCCTGGGCCCCCAGGGGGGCCAGCAAGAAAAGCAAGCGGCAGGAGCGCTTGGAAGCAGTACTGTCACAGTCGAGAGCTGGAAGTGAAGTCCCATGTATGGGTTAAACCTATCCACACTCTGATTGGACTGAGTCATAATATTAAATAATTAATTAATTAGGCATGGTATATAACCCCCTACGGAGTAGCCATATCGAGTTTTCGACGAAGAAAAGAATACAGACTCACCGGTATGAACCAAATCCTTTAGCAAGAAAAATCCAACAGTAACACTACCAAGAACAACAAGAGCCAGACACCAAACACAGGCAGGGCTGAACGAGAAAGGGATGGGCCGGATGCTATCTCCCCCCTTATTAGAAGAGGCGTATCAGGTAAGTACCAACGCTCTTTCTCAATAAGGGTGGAGATAGCATCCATGTATGGGACATACAAAAAACCCTGAAAAGGAGGGTCAAGATCAGACCTGCCCCAATGAACGAGGACGGACAGACTGCAGAACCCAGTGCCCAAAGTCGGCCTCAGCCGAGGCAAACGTGTCCCGTTTATAATGCCGCACGAAAGGGGATGGAGAAGACCACGCTGCAGCCCTGCAAATTTCTCCCAGAGAAGCTTGCGTTGCCCAGGCCAAAGTCGCCATTGCACTGCGTGCAGAACGTGCTGACTCCTCAAGGAACTGCCTCGTCACAAGCCGCATAGGCCTTCTCAATGCATTGACGAACCCATCGTCAATGCACTGAGACAGACACCTTCTTACCCAGGGAACCTGGCAGAAAGTAGACAAAAAGAGAGTCCGACCTGCAAATAACAGCCGTACAATCAATGTACACATGCAAAGCACGCCTGACATCCAGCAAGTGCCACCGGTCCTCCGAGGTCTGCGCAGACTCTGCAGGAAAGCTGGGGAGGACCACCTCCTGAGACCGATGGAACCAAGACCCCATCTTCGGGACAAAGGAGGGATCCAGATGTAGGACAACCCTGTCCGCATAAAACTTGCACAAATCCAAAAAAATCTCATTCCACAGTGTCGAGAGAGGGCACCTGTCAAAGCATCCAATACCTTATGTAAAGGAGTACCAAAGCACCCTTGAGAAATCTCTTGACCCTAGGACGTTGAGTCAAAGTTTGTGACCTACCGCACAAAGGTACAGAAGAAACTACTGATACCTGTCTCTCAATGGTATTAGGAGTCAACCCTTTGCCCAGGCCCACTTGAAGAAATTCCGGGATCTGTGGGATAGTGGCTTGTACTGGGTCAAAGTGGTTTGTCAAACACCACTTACAAAAAGCGCCCCAGGTCGCACTGTATATGAGCCGCATGGAAGGTGGACGGGAAGCCTGAATAATCTGAATGACCCTGGAGGAAAAGTTGTCTCGTCTCAGGATGCTCCGCTCAAGCACTAGGCGTCAATTAGAGCCATTGAGGCTCCAGATGCTCCAGCGACCCCTGGCTGAAGGAAATAATCTCTTGGGGAATCCTCCAGAGCCTGTCCACTGATAGAGATCAAAGGTCGGCAAACCAGGGCTGCTGAGGCCAATGTGGGGCCATCATCACCACCTCCGCCCCCTCCCGCAAGATCTTTTGAATGACTCTGGGAATCAGGGGCAAAGGCGGGAAGGCATAAAGGAGCCCCAGAGGCCATTGGCAGTGGAGAGCATCCACCCAATCTGCATTCTGCGAAGGAACTGGGAATAAAATCTCGGGAGCTGAGTATTGAGGGGAGTTGCAAACAGGTTGACCTCTGGGCGGCCAAAAGGGTCCACAATTGCCTGGAAGATAGCCTGCTGCAGCTGCAATCCTGAATTGTCCACCTCAATTCGACTGAGCTGGTCAGCCCTGACATTGTCCACCCCCGCTATATATTCTGTGGTTATTGAGAGCAAATTCCTCTCGGCCCAAAGACCCAAACTCCTGGCCCCCAGCATGAGGGACCTTGACCTGGTCCCCCCCCTGCCTGTAATATGAGCCTTGGTGGCCATGTTGTCTGTGAGGACCAGAATATGTCTGCCCTTGACCGAAAAATGAAATGGTTTGAGAGCCAGGTGGACCGCCCTGAGTTCCAACCAGTTTATGTTGTGAGCTAGTTCCGCTTGGCTCCATTGTCCCTGTGCCATCTGCATATAAGGGAGACTAGTATAGATCTATTTCAAGCTATTTAGCTCTCATCAGCTAGTCATACCCCTACTGGGATTCTAACCAGGGCCGTATTACATGTTAGGCAGATGGTTTAGCCACTAAGCCACCAGGTTCTCCTCTGAAGTTGGACCCCCCCTCTGAGTAGGTTGGTGTCTGAAGTGACTGTGACTCGGTCTGGGATACTGAAGAATTCCCCCTTGGGTAGGGTAGATGATGTCCACCAATCAAAGAGCAGGAGACTTCCGCTGGCAGAAGAACCTGGATCTGGGAGCAGCTCATGAGCCTTTGCTGAAATGGTGAAAGAAACCATTGAAGGTCTCTATTGGTAAGGCGACCCAGAGAACAATGTCAATGGCAGACACCATAGTGCCTAACAATTTGGACAAAGTAGCTAAGGATACACTACGTTCCTTGAGAACCTGGAAAACCAACTCTCTCAAACTAGTTTGAATCAGCCTAGTGGTAGGCCAGAGATAGCTTTTGGCCAGATTGATCGAAACCACCTGGCCTCGCAGGGTCAACCTGGTAATGTCTAAGTCCCTTGGGGCACCACTTACAGAAGAGGACGTAAGCAACAGGTCGTCTAGGCCGCCTTGGATTTGCACATGTATCTGTCTCAGGAACGCTGCCAATGCCGCCATCACCTACCTGAAGACTTGAGGTGCAGATGACAACCCGATGGGTAAGGCTCGGTACTGGAAGTGGTGCCCAAGGTAACAAAACCTGAGAAACTGTCAGTATTCAGGGGCTATAGGTATGTGCAGGTAGGCCTCAGTAAGGTTGATGGATGTGAGGACATCTCATCTCCCTGCCTAATACCCTCTAATATTGAGTGCAGTGAACGCACCTTAAACCTGCGATAACGCACATAGCGGTCAAACTATTTAAAATCAAAAATAGTTCTCCAGCCGCCCCAAGCCTTTGGGATCCCAGAGAGAATGGAATAATAACTCTGATCCTGTTAAACTGGAGGCACCAGTTGGATAGCCCTAATGTCCAATAGGTGTTGAATGGCTTCCTGCATACGTTTTCTCCGAGTCGGGTTATCTGAGACCTGATGGTTGATTGTACCCACGCATCGGAGGTAGAGGAGTCCCAACAATCTGCGAAATATGCCAAGCATCCCCTGATGAGGGGAGAGCTGGGTCCAGAATTAATTCTTGCGGAAGAAGAGTGCCGCCTCCTTCGCCCCCGTGAAAGGGCTGTTTCTGCTGTCTAGCCCTCTGCTGCCTATCCAGTTGATATCTCTGGCTAGGGGCATAGCCTCCCTGGTACAGCCTGAAACCTGACTGACTGAAATCAGACCCCTTAAAAGAAGATCTGTAGTCCTAACCCCAGAATAAAGGACCGTAGTCCTGACCACAGAAATAGGAGCAACGGGGCTAGGGCACCGCCCAGAAATTACCCTTCCTAGGAGCTGTGAGAAGCACCTTCCATTTGTCCTGATTCTCAATTAAGAAAAGGTCAATAGACGCCCCAAAGAAGGACCCTCCAGCAAAGGGGGATGACGCCAGGCGTCATATGTGGCGCGCATCAGCTTGCCACAGCTGCAGCCTATGGATGAAGCAACTGCCCTGAAGGCAAACCTGGCTGCGGCTAAAGTGATGCCCGAAGAAAATTGGATGGCTGCCACCAGTTTGTTGATTTCCTGATGTGACCTGAAATCTGCTATTGCGTTTGCTGCTGAAGATCCTGCAATCAAAGCAAAGAAGACTGGTTAACAAAGGAGGCAGTGGTAGCTGCTCTCACTGCCCTGGCAGCAGCCTGATAACCCCTTTGTAAGGTGAGGTCAGCCCTTTTTGTCAATTTCATTGTAATTTTAGTAAATAGACAATAAAGATTATTACTATTATTATTATCATCATCCTCTGGCTTCAGAGGGTCCTCTGGTTCTCTGGCCATGTTTGCAGATGCATGCAGGGCCATGACAGGTGCATCAATAGTGGGTTGCAACAGCACCTGAACCATGTCCTTGTCCACATTATTGAACGTATTGCCAGTGGAAGTGGGCATAGAGCCAGATGCTGGAGATGCTCACTGGCGCTTGACCAGGTCAAGGAAGGACTTGGGGGTGGGAACGTGTCAGCCTCAATAGCCTTTTCCTCAAATATAGTCTCGGCCAAAAAAAACCTGCAGTTGCACCAGGAGTTCCGATGGCTTTTTGCCAAATTTGGCCGATGCCTTAGCTTTAAAGAGCAGAAACTTAAAAAATGAGGCTGAAACAAACTGAGAAGGAAGGCTTAGAAGGCCGTATGCCCTCATCCCCTGAAAGTTTCTCCTCTCTGATTTCGCCCTCTTCAGATTCAGACTCACTATTGTCATGGGAAGAAACAGGGGAGACTCCTGACCATCTATCCCCACAGGAGCTGCAGATGGAGGAGCAATCTGTGGCTGAATCTGAGGCCGTTGGAAAGCAGCAACGCTGCACTGCTGGAAAGCCCTGAACATTAGGTCCTGAAATCGGGCCCCCCAAGTGGGGTAATTGAGCAGCACCAACCCCTGCGGATGTAGAGGGAAGAGGATGAGGTGAAGCCCCCATGGGGCAGTGCGTGGGGGCGACTGCCAACCTTGGCTAGAACCCCAGAGGCCTGAGGAGTCAATGGGGATCCTCACATGGAGGGAGGGATCCTCCTCTGCAGCTCTCCCAGGCGAAGAGAGTGCAGACTGCCTCACCTTAGTGCTCAGGACCAGAGAAGACTTCTGGCTGCTGGTACTTTTACAAATTGCTTTCTAGTGCCTCATGCCTCTGCTTCTCATACTTAAAGGCAGGCTTAGGGGATTTTGAACCCCAATTTGGCCCCTTTTGAGGCTTGTGGTTCCACATGCTCTTTCTTCCCCTTTGCCTTGTGGCCATGGGGGCAATTACCACTGCAGGAGCCTCTGTTCCTTCCGTGGGGCCACTGGTCGTAGTCACGAGGTCCTGACTCCAATCATTGTCCTCTGAAGCTGAGGCGGCAGCCATTTTGGTTATTGAATCAGGCAGGCTTCAAAATGGCCGTTCATGCCAAAGGCCACTGACAGAGGCTTGAATATAAAGTGAAAGAGCGGCTTTGCTGCAAAGAGCTGCCACATGCCTGTCCCCTTCTCCAAAACAGCCTTCAGAAGCTGACTGGACTCTGTTATTTTCCAAAAGGGGTAATAAGGAGGCACAATTTATTTAGGCCCAGTGGAACAGCCCTCACAGTTGACAGAGGCCTGTCAGTTGTGGGAAAGCCTGCACGCCACCCCTGAGGGTTAATATTTTTCGCCCGAACAAGGCCTAACAGCCGAGGCTGTTGGTGCAGCCCGCCTCCTGAGTGCCAGAAATCTTCCCTCCCCCACACCTGGTTTGACAGCAGCAGCTTTGGAAGACAGAAGACATGGCGCGGGCAATAGAAGGACTCAGGCTAGAGGGGTGGCTGACAACCGAAGGCCTGGGCCCGTGGCTCCCAATGACAGGAAACTCTGAGTCCCGGCTGCTGCTGAGGTGTGGGGGGCCCTGTCTACTCACAATGCCACCAATCCTGACAGAAATAAGCACAGAAGGCCGAACACCAAGGGTTGGAACACCGAACAGTCCCAGAGCTGGACTGAGTCGGAAACTGAGTGTGGCTACTCCGTAGGGGGTTATATACCATGCCTAATTAATTAATCATTTAATATTATGACTCAGTCCAATCAGAGTGTGGATAGGCTTAACCCATACATGGATGCTATCTCCACCCTTATTGAGAAATGGTGAATTTCTACTTTCTACTTTCTTCAATTAAGAGTATAATTTCAGATATAAATGAATATTTTTCATGAAAAAAATTGCACCATAAATTATTTATGCGTATATGATTCTTTTAAATTCCAATGGTATTTAAGTATAGATATATCATAGGTCATGGGTGTCAAACTTGCAGCCCGTGGGCCAGATATATCGTGCACTGGGCATAACCACCCCTAGTTTAGCAAAGGGGGAAAATTGTGATATGTCACATGATGACATATTTAAAAACAATAAAATATGAGACAAGGATGATTCATAGTTTAAGGCTAAACTTCTAAAGTTAAATCATATAACTGCCTTATGTTGTATATGTGATCTAGTTATACTTTGGCACATTTTGTTTTGCAAGAGAAATAAAATTTATGAGTAATTTTTTCATGTATATGCTCTTTGAAAAGATCTAGGATCTAAATTTGTAATCTCATTATAATACTGTTAAAATGAAATTATCTCTTTTATTTCCATGATTTAGAAATAAATGAATGAAGTCACCTTAGAAACAGAGCTTTATGATTTATAAACAATACATCTTTCTATTGTTGACCTGCCCATGAACTTTTTGAATTATGTGCGGTAGAAACTAGACCATATAACTTTGATCTCATGAGATTTTTGGTCTTGTCTGCACAGTTAGTAGTCTACTAAAACAATAAGGTAAAAAAATAAGCAGCTGGTGCAATTCTAAAGCCTTATAGTTTAGATTTTCTAGACTTTGAAGGATAGGATTTATTTATTTAATATCCATCACAATCAAAATTAACTCTTGACAGTATTAAGCTGTTAAAATGCTTTGGACATTACAATGTAAAGGTGATAGAATCTGTAATATAGGAGACAAAAACAATAAACACATTCCCACTAACTCCTTAATTACATCTTTTTAAAGGAAGCTGGAATCACTATAAATAGTAAGTATTCCCAGAATAACTTGAAAGAAATGTCACCCTAGTTCAGTATTCCACATATAGTTTTATTTTTTAAAAAAAGGAATTTAAATAAGAGGTTTGAGGAAAGATAAGCAATGTAATAATAATAGCTGGAAAAACTAAGAATAGTAGTAACAAAAATGAATATAAAAATATGAATAGGAGAATTTTTGACAGTTTTCATCATAAATAATCCTTTTCATAAAACTAAAAGAATTAAAAAAAACAAATTGCAAAATTATCTCAGGTATTGTGCATAATAATCACTTGTGTCAGCCAAATGCAATACATAGGACCATGATGACGAACCTATGGCATGTGTGCCAGAGGTGGCATGCAAAGACCTCTCTGTGGACGTAATGGAACCTGGAAGAGCAGCTGGCCACTGTGTACATGTGCTTCAACCAGCTGCTCTCTTCTGGGTTCTGGTGCTCTAGCTCCAGTGCGCTCATGTGCGCATGCTCCATTTTCAGCACGATGCCAAAAAGGTTAGCCATCATTGATGTAGGGCATAATAGATAAAAAGATACATTTCATATTTTTAACCTTTTTTGAAAACCCAACTTCAGAAATATTGCATAAGAAGTTGATCCTTCAACTTCTATAGTTTAAGTGTATAAGTCACTGCCTGGAGCACCAGGCCCACCCAACTCGAAGGAGGCAAAGCGGCAAGCTAGAAACCCCAAGTAGGTAGAGCATGCCCAGGCCCAGAAAGCAAAAGGCAGCTACCACAAGCAGGAAAAGCCGGATCCCCATCAGTGCCATGCCTGCCCAGCCCCAATTAGGATCACGTTCCTCCCCCACTGTCGCTGCTGTTCTGCTGCCTTTTGCTGCTGGGCCTGAGCATGCTCTACCATCTCAGCTTGGCCTTTCTAGCTGGCCACTTCACTTCCTTTTGGCTTGGCTTTAGTGTGTCAAGCAGTGGCAGCAGCCCACAGTGGGGCTGAAGTGCATTGGGTGCATGAGGAGAACATGGTCCATGCATAGATCAAGGGCAAGACTCATGAGGGGGCTGAGGAGAAGATGACCAGCAATGACCTGCTCTATAACCACAAGCCAAAACAGACAGTGGGATGGAGTAAGTGTGTCCAGTGGTTCACATCACATGCCACACCAGCTCCTTAGATAGCCAGCTCAGTGGTGGCAGCAGGCTCCAGAGCTGCAGAGAGCACCAGCTGAGGGGCCACATCCTGCCAGAAACTATTGCCCCCCCCCATGCACAAATTGCAACTGTGCGTTGGCCGGTGGTTTCCGGCAGCAACTGCCCTGCCCCCTGCCTCACTTCACCTCATCCTACGAGATGAGCCTCTCACCCACCACCAGAGACTGAATGAATAAAAGAATTGGGAGGAGGAGCCAACGTTGTGATGGAACAGACATATGGTCTCGATGCTTTGAGACCACCACCGGTACTTTTGCCACTGGGTGGTCCAATCGCACCTAAACCATCCCGAAGAGATGGTGAACAGGAAGACTACATCGTGTGGATCTCAGGGACCCTGCAAAGTCCCTGATAGATCCAAGAGAAGGTCTTCAAGCTGGCGTCAAAAGGCAGCCTAGGCTGATGAAGTTGGGATGGCTCCAGAATGTAAGGAAAATGGAAAAAGAAAGTGTGTTCATCTGGTGAGGAATATTTTTCTGTTTTGAGAAAGATTACCCCAAAAATTCTTTTTAAGATAATTAAATCCCTAAATAGAAGAAATAAGCGGTGAAATAACCTGCAGTGGATAGCTTTGGAAAGTGTTTCTTTCTTTCTTTTTTGCCATTATACTTTGTGGATTGAAGTGCTCGCAACTTTTTTTTTCTTTTTCTATTTTTTGTTGCTCTATTTTTTAACCTAAGGATTAAAATCATCTTCTCTATTTATTTATTTATTTATTTATTTATTTATTTATTTATTTATTTATTTATTTATTTATTTATTTATTTATTTATTTATTTATTTATTTATTTATTTATTTGGATTTATTGACCGCCCCCTCTCTCCGAAGGGACTCGAGGCGGTGTACAAGAATTTAAGAGCATATACATAAAACAATTATAAATAATTAAAACTAAATTAAATGTTTTACCCTGTGTTAAAATATCTCGTTTAAATTTATAGTGTAAAAACCCGATTAGGTAATAATTACAACAACTAGGCTGGTACGGTAGATTAGGTTAGGCCAGGCCGGCCTGCTGGAAAAGGTGGGTCTTTAATTGTTGATGGAAGGAGCGGAGGTCCGTGGTAGATCTAAGCTCGGGGCGTATGTCATTCCAGAGGGTTGGGCCTGCCACAGAGAAGGACCTTCCCCTGGGAGCTGCCTGTTGGCATTGCCAGGTGGACGGCACCTGGAGAAGTCCCTCTCTGTGTGAGCGAATCGGTCGAAGAGATGTGTGGGGTAGATATGATCACGCAGATAGCTAGGACCCGAGCCATGGAGCGCTTTAAAGATGGTAATCAACACCTTAAAGTGCACCCGAAAGGCCACAGGTAGCCAGTGCATCTCGCGCAGGAGCGGTGTTACGTGGGAGTAACTGGAGTACCTACTTTTAAACAAAAGTTTCTACTATTTGCTAATAAACTTCATTTAAGAACTTTATTTCCCTTAAGCCTGAGATAACATTAGAAAGTGAAAGGAGGCAATACTGCCATTCGGAGGCTAGAGACTAGAGTTTCTGGAATTACTCATTTTCTGCTGTTTCTGTTTTCTGCCTTTGATCTTACTGACTCTGTACTTCAAAGTTCTGTAACTCGTCCATAGTGATAAGAGCCAAGGGCACGAAGTATTTACACAGGTGCTCTTTGAGAGCCTTATCGACACTGGGAGAGGGGGAAAAAACAGAATTACAAATGAATTTGTGCTTAAGCTAACTTTAAAAAAAGCCTGAAGCTAGAGTGGCAGCAACTAATAATTTGGAAATGTAGGTTGGGGAATAGATAGAGAGAGAGAAATATAGTAGGTATGTATGTAGATAGGGGGATAGATAGAGAGAGAATTATAGTAGTTAGGTAGGTAGAGGTAGAAAGGAAGAAATACAGTAGGTAGGTAAGTAGAGGGATAGACAGAGAGGGAGAAATACAGTAGGTAGGTAGCTAGGTAGGTAGAGGGAGAAAGGAAGAAATACAGTAGGTAGGTAGGTAGAGGGATAGAGAGAGAGAGGGATAAATACAGTAGGTAGATAGGTAGGTAGGTAGAGGGATAGAGAGTGAGGGAGAAATACAGTATGTAGGTAGGTAGAGGGATAGATAGAGAGGGAGAAATACCGTAGGTAGGTAGGTACGTAGGTAGGCAGGGGTATAGATAGATAGGCAGAAATACACTAGGTAGGTAGGTAGAGAAATAGAGAGAGAGGGAGAAATACAGTATGTAGGTAGGTAGAGGGATAGAGAGGGAGAAATACAGTAGGTAGGTAGAGGGAGAAAGGAAGAAATATAGTAGGTAGGTAAGGTAGAGGGATAGATAGAGAGGGAGGAATACGGTAGGTAGGTAGGTAGGTAGGTAGGTAGGTAGTAGGTAGGTAGGTAGAGGGATAGATAGAGAGGGAGAAATATGGTAGGTATGTAGGTAGATAGGTAGAGGGATAGATAGAGAGGGAGAAATACAATAGGTAGGTAAGTTGGAGGTTATATGGTGGTTGTGTGTATGTGTGCAGGTGTAGATCTACACACAGATTGGTTGGTCTGGTTAGAGTGACAGAAAAAAAACATATATAAACTTATTGAAATTTAGTATTCATTAATGTTAATGTATAATTTAATTTTCTAAGAGTTCCAGGCAAAAAGAATGCTTGCTATCTGTCTGTCTACCTTGTGTGTTGCGTGATTTCCAAGTGAAATCAAATTAACAAGCAATAAAGCCTTGTACTCATCAACCAGGAATGGAGAACAGAATAGATAAGTTCACTGCTCGCATATTCTATTTAACCAGAAGGAACCCTGAAGTTTGATATGATACTATCAATAGATGCTGAAAAAGCTGGATAACATTAGATGAAAGAAATTGATTATTATATTCTGTATCTTTTTCTATTGCCTTCCAATTATGATAAAGAAATTGTGATAGTCCACCTCTTCCTTTTCCTCCTCCTCCTTGTCCCTTCCATCATTTTGAAACTGTCTTTAATCTTTCTATCTGACGCATTTATGAAAAAGAAGCTGACAACTACCAATTTATAATATAAACTGTTTAGTTTATCGCTCTTACACAATGATGTAGTCGTTAGGATAATGCCAAAGTAAAAATATATGAGATTCATATAATGTGTGCTGATGTTAATACTGAGATAATATAAACCTTTCTTTATTACTCTTATATAAGTACACTGACAAATTGAACAACCCTAGAAAATTTGGTTGCTTACTAGTGGGGATACTCCCAAAGTTTCTATAACTTTATTTATTTATTTATTTAATTACATTTGTATACCGCCCTTTCTCCATTGTGGGACTCAGGGCAATGAACAGGCAATAATAAAAACCACAATAAAACATCCAATAATTCAATAAATATACTAAAAATTCTAAAACTAAATTAAACAATGGGCCTGCTCTAAAATAACCTATAAAACCCCTAATAAAACAAATTAAAAACTACGCCAGGCCGCCTGCCTGAAATAGATGGGTTTTCAGGGCTTGGCGAAAAAGGCGCAGGCCCGTGGTTGTGCGTAGGTCAGGAGCTAGGTCATTCCAGAGGGCAGGAGCTGTCACAGAGAAAGCTCTCCCCCTAGGGGTCGCCAGCCGGCACCTTGAGGAGGCCGTGGGAGCGGACTCGGCGGAGGGAGGTATTTGGTAGGAGGCGGTCTTGCAGATACCTAGGTCCCTTGCCATGGAGCACTTTAAAGGTTGTTACTAACACCTTGAAGCGCACCCGGAAGGCCACAGGCAGCCAGTGCAGATCACGCAGGAGAGGTGTTACATGGAAGCATCTAGAGGCCCCCAGAATCCCCCCGCACGGCCGCATTCTGAACTAGCTGGAGCCTCCGGGTGCACCTCAAGGGGAGCCCCATGTAGAGAGCGTTGCAATAGTCCAGGCGGGAAATAATGAGGGCTTGAGTGACCGTGTGTAGAGTGTCACGATCCAGAAAGGGCGCAACTGGCGCATCAGGCAAACCTGATAAAAAGTCCCCCTGGCCACGGCTGTCATATGATCGTCTAAAGACAGCCGAGTATCCAGGAGGACGCCCAAGTTGCGGGCCCTCTCCACGGGGGCTAATGATTCGCCCCGTGGTTATGGATGGATGAGGTGAAGACGTTTTCTCCACTTCGTAGGAAGAAAATGTGGATTAAAAGTGTTTAAAATGCATCGTTAGAAGCCGAAATTGTCTACAGCTGCATCGGAAGGGCTGTTGAGCCAGCAGATTGACTTTTTGAATTGGTAGGTCACCCTGGACTGCTCGAATTTCAAAGCTGTGTTTACTGTGTGGAAAAGACAGAGGGGTTGACCGAAATGGCAGTTGCTAGCTAAAAGTGAAAGTTGTTTTTGTTGGTTCTGTTAAGTACCACGATCTGCAATTTTTGCTGCGAGGCGAGGCACAGGTTACAAAGATAAGATAGGTAAATAAGTGAAAAGATCGGTTGGATGGCATGCGGATTGTATGCAGATTGTAAACTCTTTGAAGTTTCGAACCTTTTGTGTGAGGTGCCTCAGCTGAATGCAGTGAGCTTAACTCTCTGGACAACGCCAATAAACGGGTGATTGAGGAGGTTGATGTCAAGCTAGTTTGAACTGGGGAGTATAACTCTCTTTTTTTTTTTTGGCCTCTTTGGATGCAATAAAACGCTGTCTCAGCTTCATTGGGGAGGTTGCCCCTTAATCTTCCTTAAAAAGACCCTCTCGGCAAAAGAGAATTAATCCTCTTTGTAAAGATATGGCGACTCAACAGCCCTCAGAAATGCAACAAGTCATTTTGGCTTTGAATACAATTGGCGAAAAATTATCTGGATTGACAGACAGAATGGATAACATGACATTGGAAATTAAAAAGACAAAAGAGGAAATGAGTGAAATGAATGTGAATTTTGCAAAGCAGGCCATGGAGATGAAACTTATTAATGATGAAATTGAACAAATTCATGTACATGATGCTCAGATAGATCGCCAGATTGAAGGGATTTTTTTTTTAAATCAGCAGCAAGATAGGAGAATTAGTCTTTTGGAAGAGGATGCAAGAAAATATAATGTTGTTATTCGTGGAATTCAGGAAGAGAGAGTGGATAATTTGAAACAAAGGGTTTTAAAATGGCTGAATGACCTGGATGCATCAATTACATATACGGCTGCAGATTTAGTAAGTGTTTTTAGAGTTGGTTATAAAAGGCAAAATGGAGCAAATAGAAATGTGCTGGTGAGATTCGCAAATCTTGGCGATAAATTAGAGGTAATGGCGAGAATAAGAGAGTTAGGGGAAGTTCCAAAATTTGAGGAGAAAGATATTCAAGTTTTTTCGGATATTTCAAGAGACGAAAGAGCATGGAGATATTTTTTGAAGCCAATTACAAAGGTTCTGAGAGACAAAGATATTAAGTATAATTGGAGGCCACCACAGCAGCTGAAATTTTTTTACAAGGGCAAAATGCAGACAATTACTCCGCAAGTGGATCCAATAGGATATGTACAAGAGCTTGGGCTGATTGAGAAAGACGAGGATTTAACAGAAATTGGAAATCAAATGCTTAAGATGGGTGGAATGCAAGTAGGATCTCCAACATTAGAAGAAAAAGGGGCTGTTGGAGGAGATCCAAGAAGCTTAAAGCGGAAAGAAATTTCTCCGGCAATGTCTGAGCAGAAGAAAAGCCATGAAGATACAATGCAAGCAGCGGATAAAGAGAAGGATCCTAAAAAGCAAGAAGCTGAGTGCGGGGAAAAGTTAACACTGTCTCCCTTTTTTGAGAGTGGAATTTAAAAAGACAGCCCGTGAGAAGTGATCCGACCATCAGCACGTCCCCTCCCCCACAATCTCTATGCAGAGGCGGTGCCAGTTGAGGAGGTGGGGGATGAAGACAGTCTGTTATATGTTGTTTGTAGTGTCTCATGTTTTTTTTTATGTCGTTTCTGTTTGGTGTTGGGATCTGGGCACGTAAAGGAAGAGGAGGGGCTAGGACTAAAAAAGCTACCGTTTAAATACGGTTTATAAAAATAATGACATGGAACGTGAAGGGCACAGGGAATCAAATAAAAAGGAGGAGATTGGAGCTTAAAATTAAAAGGGACTTACCAGACATATTATTTTTGCAGGAAACTCATCAAAAATCTGAGGATTTAAATAGAATGAATATAAAGGGTATGCAAATTTATGAAAAATCTTTCGGAACCTCCAAAGCCAGAGGAGTGGCAACATTGATATCAAATAGGGTATATTTTGAAAAAAAACAAGTAATTAGAGACGATGAAGGAAGATATTTAATAATTGTAGGGAATATTAACGAGCAAAAAGTGACACTGGTTAACTTATATCTACCGAATGAAGAACAAAAGGGATTCCTTGATAAAATAACTAAGATTTTGGAAACTGAAAGTGTAGGGAAAGTGATTGTGGCTGGGGATTTTAATTTAATTAGAGACAAAATAGATAGTACTAATCCCACCCGCTTTAGAGAAACAAATAAAGGGGAAATTTTAAATAAATGGATGCTCCGAAATAGTGTGGTAGATGTCTGGAGGGAGTTGAAAGGTACTGAAAGGGTGTATACTTTTTGCTCTAAGGTACATAATACATATTCAAGAATTGATTATATTTTTGTCTCAAAAGACCTGTTGAATAATATAGATAGAATAGACGTGGGAATTTTCAAGGACTCCGACCATGCAGAAGTTATGATGGAAATAGACTTCAATTTTGGAAAAAAAGAAAGAGGTTGGAGATATGATGAAAAATTGTATAAAAAGGAGGAGGATAAAACATGGATACTTAAAAAATGGGAGGAAAGTTGGAGACTGAATGATAATGGAGAGGTTAAATTTGAAATTGTTTGGGATACGATGAAGGCAGTATTTAGAGGAGAAAGCATTAAGTTGTCAAGCAGGAAATATAGAGAATATAGAAGTAAAATGGAACAGGACACGAGACAAATTAAGGCATTGGAGAACCAATTTTTACTTACGAAAGATAAAAAATGTTTGGAGGAATTGAATTTACTAAAAACTAAATTGATAGAAGAAGATATAGAACTGGTTAAAAAAAATATAAGATATTTAAATAGGGATTTCTTTGAATTTAGTAATAAAAATTCTAGGTTATTAGCAAGGATGGCGAAAAATAAAAGTGAAAAGAGAGAAATTGGCTCTCTGATAGATGAAAAAGGTACAAGATGTTATAAGAGACTGGAGAAATGTGAAGTATTTAGGAATTTTTTTCAAAAATTATATTCAAAGAAATCAATTGATTTGGAAAAATTGAAAAATCATCTTGGAAAATATGCTGTGAAAATAGATCAAACATATAAGGACTTGATGGAAGGAGATATAACACAAGATGAGATTAATGAAATAATACAAGAGATAAAATTAGGGAAGACTCCAGGTGAAGATGGATTACCTGCTGAATTTTATAAAGACTTTAAAGAAATAATAATACCAAAACTGCAAAAATTATTTAATGGAATTTTACATGGTGGAGAAGTCCCGATGTCATGGAATAGAACGGTAATATCCATAATTCCTAAACCAGATAAAGATCTGGAGAGGATCGAATCCTATCGACCCATTTCTTTAATTAACCAAGATGCAAAAATATTTACTGCCATTATAAGTAATAGATTAAATAGATTTATAGACAAGTATATAAGCTATAATCAAGTAGGTTTTGTTAAAGGTAGATATATGAGTGACATAATTAGAAGAGTATTAAATATTATAGATGTAGCTGAGAGTAATGGTGATAAAATAGGTATAGTATCACTAGATATTTTTAAAGCCTTTGATTCTGTACAATGGGAAACTATCAAAGTAATTATTGAGGCATTAGGCTTCGGTAATAGATTTATACATGTTATTTCAAAACTGTATCAAAAAAGTAGTGCAAAAGTGAAGGTGAATGGAACAATGACGGGAGAGATTAAATTGGAAGCAGGTACGAGACAGGTATGTCCCTTGTCCCCAACGTTATTTTTATTAGTTATGGAAGTTTTGACTAAATTGATAGAAAAAGATGAAGAACTGGAAGGGTACAAGGGATATAAGATAAATTTGTACGCGGATGATACCTTGATTATTCTGAAAGATATAGAGAAAGATTTGAAAAGGATAAATAAACATTTGAAAGAATTTGAAGAAATGACAGGTTTAAAGGTAAATTGGTCAAAATCCGAATTATTAATGAACAAAAATGGTAAGGAGTGGGAGAGTATGCAAGAACAATTTGGGATAAGAATTAAAAATACATTGAAATATTTGGGAATAACACTTTCACTTAAAGTTAGAGAATTGAAAAAAATTAATTATGATGTGATGTTGAATGAAGTAGAGAAGAAGATAGATAAATATAAAGAGATAAAGTTGTCTTGGTTTGGCAGAATTGCAATGTGTAAGATGATGTTGTTACCAAAGTTTAATTTTTTATTTGAGATGCTACCATTAAATTTGACAGAGAAAGATATGGAAGGATATCAGAAGAAATTAGATAAATTTTGCAATGGTGGGAAAAGACTTAGATTAATGAAGAAAATGTGGTATCAAAATCAAAAGGAAGATGGATTGGGAATTCCCAATCTACTTAATTATTATCGGGCCTATAATATTCGAACTGTGATAAAAATACTTAAAGGAGGAGACGGTCATTGGGGAGATCTAGAGTTAAAGGATATTAAGAGATTTGGTCCTACATGGTTTTTAGATAAAGTAAAAACAAAAAAGGCAATCAACAGTTATTGGTTAAAGGGATTGAGTAAAATTTGGAATAAATTTGTTAAAATATTGATTCCGGATATATCCTTCTTGGGGAAGACACTTGGAAGTTGGCCGATTAAAACCAACATAAGTCGGGATAAAGTAATTGAGGATGAAAATATAGGAAGCATAGTAAATTGGTTAAGAGCTTTAGAAACCGAGAGTAGAAAAAAAGAAATAATTGAAAAATTGGAGCTGAATTGGTTTGAAAAAATACAGGTAGAAAAATGGACTATGAAAGTAAGGGGAACATGTAAAATAAGTAGAAGTAAAACTGAATTTGAAAGCTTAGTATCTCAAATTATCAAGGACGAAATTGGGTTAAAGGGACTCGTTAGTAAGATATATAAGATTATAAACTTTGATGGAAATCCACAAATGGTAATGAAGACGAATTGGGAGGAAGAACTCAAGATCAAAATATTAGATTCGGACTGGAATGTGAATTGGAAGAGTCGAATTATGAGGATTTTGTCTATAAGGATTAAAGAGCACAACTTTAAGGTTGTTTGGAAATGGTATTGGACTCCATTAAGGTTATCATTGATGGATAAAAAAATCAGTAATAAATGTTGGAGATGTAACATGGAATTGGGAACTTATGAACATATGTGGTATAAATGTGAAAAAATTTAAAAAGTTTTGGCAACAATTGGAGAAAACGATGTTTGAAATGATGAAGAAAAGAATAACATTGAGATCAGAAACTATATTATTATTGATAATTAAGGAATTAGAATTAACAAAATATGAGAAAGAATTGATTAGAATTATGATTATAATGGGTAGAATTATAATAGCAAGATACTGGAAAATAGAGGTAAATATTAAAATAGAAGAGTGGTATTGTGAAATGTGGAAATTAGCTTTAAATGATAAAATGACATGTGATATTAAATTTAGAGAGGGGGTCTATAAAAAGACATTTTCTGGAAGACTTGGAAGCCATTTGTGGACTATGCACTTGGAACTTTGGATGCCTCGATACCTGTACCCAGAGAACGTGGATTTTGGAGATCCTAAAGATAATTGAAGATATCCGAAGAACCAACTCTTCCTTTCGTTTTGTATAGCACTGGGTGGAATATTGTAAAATAAAAAAAAAATAAAAATAAAAATAATAATAATAATGATTCGCCCCCAATAGGCAGAGATGGAACCAACTGGCTATGTAGTGACGCCAGAAACCACAGCCACTCGGTCTTGGACAGGTTGAGTCAAAGCCTGTTCCTCCCCAGCCAGATTCGCACTGCCTCCAGGCACCGGGACATTACTTCCGTGGCATCGCTAGGGTGGTCCGGGGTGGAGATGTACAGCTGGGTGTCATCAGCATACTGATAGAACTCTACCCCATAACCACGGATGATCTCACCCAGTGGCTTCATATAGATGTTGAACATGAGGGACGAGAGGACCGACCCCTGTAGTACCCCACAGGTGAGGCACCTCGAGGTCAACTTCTGTCCTCCTGCCAACAAAAATTGCAACGGGTGAAGTAATTTAATATATTTTTAATTGATGTATATTGTATTTATGGTTTTATATAATGCCTGTGCACCGCCCTGGGTCCTAACAAGGAGAAGGGCGGGGTATAAATTTAATAAAATAAAATAAAAATAAACCGGTTGGAGAGGTAGGAGGAGAACCACTGTAAAATGGTGCCCCCCAGCCCCAGCCCCCTTAACCGGCGCAACAGGATACCATGGTCGATGGTATCAAAAGCCACTGAGAGATCTAACAGGACCAGGATACAGGAGCAACCTCTATCCCAAGCCCTCCAGAGATCATCAATCAACATGACCAATGCCGTTTCCATGCTGTGCCCAGGCCAGAAGCCAGACTGGCGCGAGTCTAGATAGACAGTTTCCTTCAGGTGCTGAGGGAGCTGTCGTGCCACCACACTCTCAACAACCTTCGCAAGAAAGCGAAGGTTGGAGACAGGATGGTAGTTGGCCAAAACAGCTGGGTCCAGGGAGGGCTTCTTGAGGAGGGGCCTCACCACCGCCTCTTTCAAGGCGGCTGGTAAGAACCCCTCACTCAAGGAAGCATTGACAATTCCCTGGAGCCAGCCTCGTGTAACCTCCAGGGAGGCCAGTACCAACCAGGAGGGACACGGGTCCAGTAAACGTGGTGGTGTTCAGCCGCCCCAGTATCCTGTCCATGTCCTAGGGAGTCACAGGATCAAACTCTTCCCAGATAGTGAACTCAAGACCTGCCTCTGTCGACCCGTCTGAACTAGTCCAATTGGAGGCTAACCCGTCCCGGATCTGATCGATTTTGTCATGCAGATAATGGCCAAATTCCTCTGCCCGACCCTGCAGGGGAGAATCCCGGGCCCTCTGATGGAGGAGGGCGCAGGACACCCCAAACAAGGCGGCAGGTTGGTTACCTGCAGACACGATAAGAGCGGAGGAATAGTTCCATTTTGCCGCTTTTATCGCCACTAGGTAAGTCCTTAAATGGGACTTTACCTGTGTCCGGTCAGATTTGGAGCGGGTGGTTCTCCAAACACCCTCTAGGCATCTCTTCTGACGCTTCATCACCCTCAGCTCCTCGGAGAACCAAGGAGCCAAGGTAGATCGGCATCGGGTGAGAGGCTGCAAAGGCACGACCTAGTCCAGGGCCCCCGTGGTCACACTATTCCAGGCGGCCACCAGGTCCTTAGTCGAGTCACGGGTCATGGTCTCAGGTATTGGCCCAAGCTCTGTCTGGAACCTCTCAGGGTCCATCAGGCGCCTAGGGCAGAACCATCTTGTCACTTCCGGTTCCACCTCCCCGCGGTGAGGTGCAGCGGTTGGAAAGGCCAACCAAAGGAGAGAGTGATCTGACCATGACAGGGGCTCAACGGCTAATTCCCCTAAACCAAGATCACTCAGCCACTGACCGGAGGCAAAAACTAAGTCCGGTGTGTGTCCTCCGGTGTGGGTGGGGTCACAAACTAATTGGGTCAGGTCCATGGCCGTCATGGAGGCCATGAACTCCCGAGCTGCCTCAGATGGCAGATTGAAGTCCCCCATGACTAACAGCCTGGGGGTCTCAATTGCCATCTCGGCTATCACATTGAGAAGCTGGAGTAGAGCTGCTGATACGTAGTGGGGAGCCAGGTACACAATCAGCACGCCCTGCTGCCTCCCATGACCCCATTTCACACATAGGGACTCACAACCCGCAGTCTGCGGCACAGTGGTCTCCCTCGGGTCCAGGCCCTCCTTTATAATAACCCCCCGACCCTAGGCTCTCAGCTGGTGAAATGCACAGTAACCTGGCGGGCACATTTCAATGAGGGGCACCCCCCCCTCTTGGCCCAGCCAGGTTTCTGTAATACCTGCCAGGTTTGCCTCCCCCTCCAAAACCAGATCATAAATGAGGGGGGCTTTATTAATCACGGACCCCTACATCAGCCAGAAGCCCAGGCCCTGAGATCCCAAACCCCCTAGGTTGCAAGAGGAGCCATGAGGGCCGGAGCGTGCCACAGCTCACAAGCAGCGGGTGCGCCCTCCCCTAATGTGATATGGCCCTCTGCTCCCGCCATACCTACCCCTCCCATACACGGCCTTGATGGGATTGCCCTCTGTTAAGCAGACCCTCCCCCCCTCCCCAATTCCAGGACCTACGCCCTCCTCATTGAGACCATCAGCCGGCCTGGGAGAATTCCCTGGTAGGTGATCACCCTCACCCACCACCCTAGTTTTGGTTTGCCCACCCCTTTCCCTGGAATCCCTTAAAACCCGGACTAAAAATTTAATCCCCTTAGGTTCCATTTCAACCACCTCTCTTGATTAATAAATCCCTCATTGAGGTGGGCCCTCGTTAACCCTGAGGGCCAAACCTGCGAGAGAGGGGACTCTCGCAGGGCATGGAGGTCAGCTGCTGAGTACATTGCGGGCATTGAGGATAGTCTGCGCGAGAAAAGTTGTCCGAGAAGAGGCACCGATATGGTCTATATTGTCAGTGGGGGCCATAATCGAGATGTTACCAGTGGGCCATGTTAGCTGTCGCTGTTGGTGGAGATGGCGGCGGTGACAGTAGGGCAGGCCAACGCTCTCCGTCGGGCAAGGCAGCGGGGATGCCGGAAGACAAGACAAGATGAAGTGGAGAGGCATGAAGATGAGATGGCAGGAACGAGCGGCAGGAACGACGGGAAAAGCAGGAACGGGACAGCAAAACAAAGGCAGAAGGCAAAGCGGCAGGAACGGCGAACAAAAAACCGATGGGCTGAGCAACAAGACAGCAGAATCTGCAGAGACAGGAACAGGGCGACGAAAGCAAAGAGGCAGGCAACCAGAGGGCAAGAGCGGCAGGAACAGAACAGCAGGCAACAAATGGCACGACGTCGCAGGATAAAGGACGCAGTGACGAGGCAGCGAAAATTTGTAGTCAGCAGCAATTCTAAAGGGAAGTCCCAGAAAGAATGGGTGCCACAAGAGTCATACACAATTGCCTCTTGACAGTCCAGGCCACACAATATATGGGCAGTAGTTTTCAACCTGTGGCCCGCAGACCCTTAGGGGGCTGCAATGTTGTCCCCGGGAGTTCCTCAAATATATGGTGCAGTCCAGTGCTTTAAAACCTTGAGTTAAATCTTGGTGGTCCATGGCCACAAAAGGTATTTAAAGGGGGGATGTCCATCGTGGAGAACCATGGCAATATGGCTCTGTTTAAAATTCTGAAGAGCTTTAATATCATTGGCATCCTCAATGGGAATAACAATACAAATTCTCACTACCATTGGGCTTGTTACAGATGTTGGAAGTATCTTATAAAAATGTATATTTATTTGCATGCAAAATGCGCATGAAGGGAAAAAGAAATTTGATCCATGGAAAAAGCTCATTACTTTATAAATCAAGTCTTATTTCTATAAATACATAAACATTGCCTTTTCTTTTCTTTCAAGAAAAAGTAAACATTATTTAAATAGTACTTACTAAATACAATAGTATTTACTTCAATTTAAAATATGGATAAAGCATGGCTTTGGGCAGAACAGAATGTGTGACATGAACTGAAAGAAGCTGATCATAAGAAAATAAAATCTTGTGTAAAAAAGAATTCCCCATAAGGTTCAGATTACTAATAATATCTTCAATAATTGTAAATATATAAGGAAATGCCTTTATACTGGGATACAGGTCATACTTAGGAAGAAAAATGTCCATGCAGATTAGTCTGGCAATTGTCCAACCCCTGAAGGAGTTGATTTCTTATCATTGGAATCTTAAATCTACTTTATCCATAAGAACCATTTTCTTATGAAATTGTATGCTTATGAAATTGGTTTTCAGATTTGAGGCATGCTATATTCTGTTTCAGTATATTGCTCATTCTCAATATAATGAGTCTGCAGCATTCTCAATATAAATAAATATTTATTTTGTCTTTCATCTCATGGGGAGAAAAATTTTATTGCTCAAATGTAACAGACCATCACCCTAGCTGCCTTTTAAAATAGCATTTCTCTGTTTAATGTGTGAGAAAAGACTGAATTATTTGGTGACAATTTTATACTACATAGAAGGCCCATACAACTTGACATATAACTGTTGCAGAAAATCAGGAGACTCGGAGAACGAGATCGAGATAAGCCTTTTATTTTTGGCCAAAGGTCCGAGCAGAAATAAGTTTTGCTAACACCCGGACAAAGATCCATAGAAAAAGCAGGTTCTTATATATCTTTCAAAGAGCAGTTGTGAACATGAAAATACTTAAACCATTTCTGTTGGTTACCTTGAGGACCAAGCCTTGTAAGGAGTTGGGGTCTTTACTTCTCCTTTTGTCTTAATAAGTTTTGTGGGCAAACTTATTAGTCAAGAGAGCCAAATATCAACAGTACCACGACTGAAATTTCTTTTTTCTTTTTTTTTTGTAAAATAATTTTTATTGGTTTTACAATTTTATAATAGGAAAAGGGTAAATAGGGTGTTTTTTTAACAATATTTTAGAGCTTCCATATCGGTGCTGGGGACCGCCTCCGAGGCTTCTTACAATATCGGTTCGATTACAGAATATAAAAAAAAGTTGGAAAGGGTACATACATTTCAAATCGCAAAATTCATAATCTAAAAATGCATACATTCAATTACTTTATTTCTATAAACATCCTAACATGGATTATTGTATATAAGAAAGAAAGAACAAAAAAAATCATTTTTGTGATCTGCGACTCTTTGCTATTGTTTCTTCTTCCACCCCACTGGTAGGCAGAGCTGTGGCCCCTCCCATTCCCGTGTCATCGTCGTCTAAGATTGAGGAGTGCTTTTTGAGAAAGGCCTGGGCCTCATCTACCGTTTTCATTCTAACTCTTCCTCCCTCCCAGAACACCAACATTCCTTCAGGCATCAACCATTTAAACCAAACCCCCTTTTTATGTAATTTTTTAGATAAGAAGGAACATTTCCTTCTTATATCTCGTATTTTTTCGGGATTTGCTTTAATATGGCTATCTCATTCTGTTGATATATCAGGGGCCCTCCCCTTTGCGCTCTCAGAACCTCATCTCTCGTTGACCTTCTTGTAAATTTAATATGTATCTCCCTTGGCACATTATTTATTCTGGCATATGCTGAATTGATTCTATAAATTAAATCAATGTCCCCCCAAATATTTTCTTTATTTTTTTTAGTATAATCCGCTAAAATCGTAGCCATAATTTCTCTTAAGTCTTCCGTGTCAGACTCAGGAACGTTCTGGAATCTCAAAAAAAAAGACATACGGTCAAAATCAATTTTAGACATATGACCTGTAATATCTGTGATTTCATTTTTAACCTCCTTTATCTCTTCCCCCATCTCAACTGCCCCGCCCTCCAACCCCTGTATCTTCTGCTTATTATTTGTTATTTCTCTCTGTGCCTCCAAAAGCTCCAGCCTTGTGCTTAAATTGTCTTTCCAAATTTGCTGCATTTTGTTCATTATTCTTTGGAACATCTCATCTACCGAGGGTGATGGTGTTGGTGTTGGTGTTTTTGCCTCTGTTGCTTCTGTTTCCTTCTGGAGGAGTTCAGTAATTTTTGGTTGTGAGATTGGGCTTGGTCTGGTAGATGTAGGAGCAGATTGTGATTTGCCTGATGGAGGCTTTCTTGCTGCCATGGCTAAGAGTGTTAAAACTTTTTAAGAACAAAGGAAAAAAGATGGCGCTGGAGGGCTGACAGTCTGTGAAGTCAGAGACAAAGGAACAAAGGAAAAGTCTTTTCAAAGTTCAATTTGCATTTGTAAAGATCCAAGGAAGAAATCAGTTGTATTTTCCTGAAAACAGGACCACAATAGAAGGTTTCAGAGTAGGTGAAGCTCCGAAAGTCACTGGGGTAGGCTCTTTTGTGTAGATTTTAAAATAATCATTTAAATTGTTAAGCCAGAGGAATGCTTATAAACAGAAAACTTTCGCTTCTGGAAACGGAAATTGTTAAGCCAGAGGAATGCTTATAAACAGAAAACTTTCGCTTCTGGAAACTGCCCTGCTGGTAGTGGTGAAAGAAGTTAACTTTGTTGCAAATCCATTTTAAATGTAACAAGTGACTGAACTGCGCATGCACGAAGATAGCGGTCTGCCACCGAGCGCTATGAGGGCCGCGGGAGTTGTGGGCGGCTAGGGCATGTCGCCTGGCCCGTTTGCCAACTTTTAGGGCCAGGCCCAGCGAGACGCTCACCCTGGCTGCCTTTTGAGGCCAGGACGAGCTTCCAGGGTGATCCGGCGGCTCTGCATGGGCCATCGGAGGGAAGCTGGCCGGAGGCTCCAAAACGCCGGGGAGGCTCCAAAACGCCGCGCTGCTCCGAGGCTTGAGTGGAGCGGCGCGTGGTGCGGAAGAGAGTAGGAGAGAAGGAGAGGAATGGAGGAACAGAGGGGAGGGGAGCCGTGCGGCGTGGAGGAGAGGAGGAGAAGAGCGGTGCCGGTATGAGCTGACGAGCGGAGCCGGGACGGCCAGTGGGCGGAGAAGTGACCAGCGCTGGAGCGGACATCAGAGGCCAGCGACTGTAAAGACCTGGGGAGGCGAGACAGAGCCGGACTTCGCTAGCTGAGGACCAACTGGACTGGCATGGGCCGGCAGGGTAACATCGAGGCCGCAAGGCCTGGCTGGGCCGGGCCGGGCCTAAGGAGATCTGGGCCTGGCAGGCCGAAAGATACCAGGAGCGCTGGAGGCGTTGGGGCTGAAGGAGATGCCACCGGGGACAAAGGTGGCAGTGGAGGCTCCAGGCCGAGAAAAACTGGCCTCAGCTATTAGAACTCTTCAGCTGAGGCCCTTAAGACTCCTGGTATTGTGGGACTGGAGGAGTCCTTGAGGACTACAGGCCGGGACTAATTTACAACTGGAAGGCCAAAGCCACCCTTTACCCCCAGTCTGATATATCCATATGAACTAACTCTCCCACCTTCGATGACAAACTAACTATTTATGAACCATGATTAACTATCTTTGAACCATGCATGATTTTTATGAATTTATGAACTATTTATGAACTTTTTAGAGCCGGACTAGACGTCTCCTGAGTTTAACTTGTACTTTACATATTTTAACATCTATTTTAATATTCAATAACATCTAGAATTTTAATGCCCTGTCTAACAACTCCTCTGACCTTATATTTTATATATATTTATACATATTTATATATATCATATTTATGACATTCACCATGAAGTACTCTAAGGCAGACCTTTTCTACTGTGGGAGTCCCCCTACTCGCAGGTATGGCCCTCCGCGTCAACGAGGGCCCACCTTGATGAGGGATTCTGTATCAAGAGAGGTGGGCGGGTCGCAGTTCTAGGGGTGTTTGAACAAAATTCTTAATTTGGCTTTTAGGGGGTTCCAGGGAGGAGGGGAGGGATAGTTTACAATTTAAATGGGGGATTTAATCTGGTTTTAGCGCACGTTTTGTCATTTAATAAGTTTTTTAAATTATAATTGGTACTATTTTGTATATTGTTTTAAATTCCTGTGCGCCGCCCTGAGTCCTCTCGGAGAAGGGCGGGATATAAATTGAATAAATTGAATTAAATTGAATTGAAAAAGTCTCAGATGCAAAAGTTTATACAGTAAATCCTTGTTTGGTAAAACATTCCTTTAAGAATAGTCAAGCGGATGTTTTTTCACTCTCTCCCGATCCCGGGGATGTTATAATGCCGCTTTTGTTTCCGAGGGGGAGAGTTCCCCCTCTAAATGTTTCTATTCAAGAGGTTGAATGTAGAAAGTTAAGAGGAATAAACTCACGTTCCAATTGCTTTCAAACTGGAGCTTCGGCTTTAGCCACCCAGCACCGATAATTCTGCTCATTTAGGAAATTCTCCATTGTTCCAATGCCTTCGGCGAAAAGGGAATACACCCCCTGCACTCTGTCTTTCAACTCCTGGAGCGAAACGGATCATCCCCCTGACCACTGTCAAGGTGGGGGCCTCTCCGCAGCCACTCCTACAGAGGGGGGGGCGACCGTGCCCCCCCTGCTCCCGAAGGAGCCCATCAAAAGAACACAGCGGCGGACGAGCTGTAAAAGCCGTCCGTCCGCGTCTGGAACCGGAAACTGAAATTTCTTTTCAGTTTCTATGGGAGTGGCTCAGCGGTCACGTGACTGGGTGGGCATGGCCAACTTGGAAAATGTGGTGAAACTCATTTAATAATAATAATATTTTATTTATAAACCGCCTCCTCTCCCCAAAGGGACTCGGAGCGGTGCACAGGGAATTTAAAAAACCAATATTCAATACATGAATAGATAAATAGATAAAATACAAACTAAACAAAATTATCCCTGCACTAAAATCCCCTGTATTAAAATTACGCTAAAAACCCCTAAAACCCTATTAAAAGACGGAAGACTAACCTAGGCCGGCCAAGCAGAAGAAGTGTGTTTTCAATTTTTGACGGAAGGAGCGGAGGTCCGTAGTTGTTCTAATTTCGGGGGGAAGGTCGTTCCAGAGGGCTGGGCCCGCCACAGAGAAGGCCCTTCCCCTGGGCGTCGCCCGCTGGCATAGCCTAGTGGACGGCACCCGGAGAAGTCCCTCTCTGTGGGAGCGAATCGGCCGCAGGGATGTATGGGGCAGGATCCGATCCCACAGATAACTAGGTCCCGTGCCATGGAGCGCTTTAAAGATGGTAACTAACACCTTGAAGTGCACCTGAAAGACGACAGGCAGCCAATGCAGCTCGCGCAAGAGCGGTGTTATGTGGGTAAACCTAGAGGTTCCCATTATTGCTCGTGTGGCTGCATTCTGGACAAGCTGAAGTCTTCGGGTGCAACTCAAGGGGAGCCCCATGTAGAGAGAATTACAGTAGTCCAGTCGGGATGTCACAAGGGCGTGAGTGACTGTGCAAAGGGCACCCGATCCAATAGGGGACGCAACTGGCGTACCAGGCGAACCTGGTAAAATGCCCTCCTGGCCATGGTTGTCACTTGATCTTCCATGGACAGCCGGGTATCCAGGAGGACGCCCAAGTTGCATGCCCCATCCACAGGGGTAAGGTGTTCGTCCCCTATGGCCAGTGATGGAGTCAACTGGTTGTACCTGGACGCCGGAAACAACAGCCACTCGGTGTTGGACGGGTTGAGTCTGAGTCTGTTACTTCCCATCCAGGTGCGCACGGCTTCAAGGCACTGGCACATCACCGCTATGGCATCGTTGGGGTGGTTTGGGTAGATATATACAACTGCGTATCGTCAGCGTAGAGGTGGTACTCTACCCCAAAACCACGGATGATCTCACCCAGCGGCTTCATATATGTGTTGAACAGGAGAGGCGAGAGGACCGACCCCTGAGGCACCCCACATGTGAGGGGTCTCGAGGTCGAGCAGGACCATTTAATGATGGTCCTGCTTAGCAACCAAAATTTTGGGCTCAATTGTGGTCATAAGTTCTTTCTTTCTTTCTCTCTCTCTCTCCCACTTTCTTTTTCTTTCTATTTTTCTTTCTCTTTCTCTCTTTCTTTCTCTCTCTCTTTCTCTCTCTCTCTCTCTCTCTCTCTCTCTCTCTCTGTATCTGTCTCTCTCTCCTCCCTCCACCCATCTGTCACTCTGCATGTGCGTGTGTGTTTGTGTGTGTGTGTGCAGGCCCGGATCCAATAAGTGCAGGGCCCGATTGGATTTTTTTTTGCTCTATATATTAAATATTTAAATAAAATGCAAATTCAATATATATATAAATCAAATATCATGGATCATAAGATAGGTAAACTTCTACATACATTAAAAAATAAAAATACACAAAATACAAAAACAATTACATTTTATTGAATATAAATTTACATAATTGAATATGAATATATGAATTTACATATTTCTAAGTTTTTGTTCCGTAAATTCTTCTAAAATAGTTTGAAAATCCAATTTCTTTGCTTCTTCACTTTCAATCGACATAATTGCTAAACTATTTAATCTATCCTGAGTCATTGTCGATCTCAGATAGTTTTTTTATTAGTTTTAGCCTGGAAAATGATCTCTCTCCAGAAGCAACGCTCACTGGAATTGTTAAATATATTCGGAGAGCAATAAACAAGTTTGGAAATGCTGTTGCTCTGTCATTTTCCGATAAAAATTTGAACATTTTAAATGGATTTTCAAAAAATTCTGATGCAAGGATTGATTTTAAAGCTTCCATTTATTCAACTGACATTTTTCCATCTATATCAGCTTCCTTCACTATTGTTGCATTATTTTCTGTAAACCTAGAATCTGTTAGAGAAATTTTTAATTTAGCTGCATGTTTTTTTTTAAGATATTTTTATTTTATTTTCGATTTTCAAAGTAAATAACAACATATATACTGTTACATAGCCAACATCATATTGTATTATTAAATGTTTACATCATTTCATTTTACCATCATTTCATTTTACCATCAACTCCCAGAAAACTCCCAGAGGGCTCTTCTGCTCTCCATACACCATATTTGTGCCTTATCCATCATTTTCTTTCCCCTCTCTCCTCCTCCTCCCTACTCCTTTCTTCCCTCTGACGCCCTTCCCTTCTCTACTTCCCCTTCCTCTCTCCTTCTCCTCTCTCCCCTTTCCACTCCTCCTTTCTCTCCTCCTCTTCCCCCTCTTTGCCCTCTCTCCTTTCTCTCTCTTCTTCCCTTACCTCTCTCCTCTACTCCACACTCTTCATCTCATTTACTTGGTGTATTTCAGCTTCTGAGCCAGCTCAATTTTGTGTTGATGATATTTATAATTTCAGATTAAAGGTTTATAGCTTAATTTTCATATCGATTATTACAATTCTTATATCTCAATCCCGAATCTTGCTAGTTGTTTTAATACCCTTTTAAGTAAAGCCTAATTGTATAATGATGTTCTATTTATAAAACCAAACAAAAAAGAACCAAAAACAGTATAGATAAATTTAACTAAATTTAAATATAAGAAGACCTAATCGGGTATCCATAAATTCTGTGCCTTCCAGGAATAGTTATTTCTCATGGGTAGTCTCATTTTATTAATTTTAAATCTAACAATTTATCCTGTGATTGAATATCAATATCCACAAGTCTTATCAAGTATTCTAGCCTCAATCTATTTTTTTCTTTAATAATATCTTTAAATCCTATTTACTATTAATATCCCTTATTTAATCCCCTCATATCTCTATAGATTCCATATAATTATCTAAAATTTTATGTAACTGTTAATTGATTGATCATTTATCAAGAGTGATAGTATTCTATAACCATCTTAATAGCATAATTCCCCATCTATAGATAAGCAAATATATATCATTCACTAACAAATAATCTTTCTATAACCATCTAAATAGCATAGTTCCCCATCGATAGATAAACAAATATATATCATTAACAAAAACATTTACCAAGAGTATTCTATAACCATCTTAATAGCATAATTCCCCATCTATAGATAAGCAAATATATATCATTCACTAACAAATAATCTTTCTATAACCATCTAAATAGCATAGTTCCCCATCGATAGATAAACAAATATATATCATTAACAAAAACATTTACCAAGAGTATTCTATAACCATCTTAATAGCATAATTCCCCATCTATAGATAAGCAAATATATATCATTCACTAACACATCATCTTTCTATAACCATCTAAATAGTATAGTTCCCCATTGATAGATAAACAAATATATATCATTAACAAAAACATTTACCAAGAGTATTCTATAACCATCTTAGTAGCATAATTCCCCATCTATAGATAAGCAAATATATATCATTCACTAACACATCATCTTTCTATAACCATCTAAATAGCATAATTCCCCATCTATAGATAAGCAGATATATATCATTCATTAACACATCATCGGCCATTTCAAAGCATTCTGTGAACCAGAGGAATCTCACATTTCAATTTAAGTTCGCAGCTTATCTTTACATTCAAAGTTTTGGTAAAAAAAGAAAAGGTTTCTCAGCAGAGTGTTTCAGAAACAAAAACAAAATTCCTTCCCAATGTTTCCCAGCAAATCCTTTCCTTTCTTATTTCAGAGATTCTCCTTTGCCTTTGGTCCACCCTCCAGAAAAGCGGGGGGGATGCGATTCGTCTCCCTTCAGAGATTTTGCTTCATGTCGGGCAGGGATCTTGCGTGGTCCCTGCACCCAGCGAAGATTTATCTCCTAATCACCACCTCTCCGGGGCGGCTTAGATTCCCTATGGAATCACGGGGGAGGTGAATTCCAGCCGGGTCCCTGCAGATTAGGGAGCCCGGTTGTGTCGGCTCGGGAGGCTCCGCCTTCTTCCCTAGCTGCATGTTTTTGAAGTGCTTCTTTTTCCATATTTTGAAATTTTCCCAGAAACCCAAATAAGTCATTATGATTTTTCAATTGTTCAAAACGATCTTTTAGTGATTCTGTAGCTTTATTTAAAACAAAATTAAAAAAAGATATCTTGTATGCGTTTATCGGATCTACAATAGGTTCATCATCGCCTTCATAATTGAAATGTCTTATTTCTTTTCCGAAGCCTTTTATTTCGAAATTCTGTAGATATTTCCAAATCTTGTGCAAGAATTTTTGCTTGAACTAAAACTTGTTCGAATCCAGTATTTCTGTAGTTGCTTAACCATTTTAAAAGTTTTTCAAATGAAGAAAGTGCAATGGATACATCTACAGATTTACTTTGAAGTTCCTTGCTTACATAATTGACTTGGAACAGTAAATCGTACCAAAAAACCAGTGATACTAAAAATTTATAGTCTTTCATTGCATTTCCAAGAGATTCTGCCTCGCTTTTAATTTGTGGATCTTTGGAAATTTCTGATATTTCGAAAAGCGCAGCATAAAATTCACCTATTTGGTATCTCACTGCTTTTACGCTCGAATCCGATCAAAATTTGGGAGCTGGGCAACTGGTCTGCATGTATGAGAATTGCAGAGTCCCCTGCTCAACATTAGCGACCGAAGGTTGTTGAACATGGGGATTTAATTCTCTCCCAGCCCACCTCACAGGGTTGTTAGAGGGAAAAAGAGGAAGGGCTTGCAAGTCTGTTTTAGTGCCTGGAGTTATTAAGGTGGAACACAAATACATCCATAAAATAAAAATAGGTAAATCGATGTTCTTGTAGCCCCTGAGTGGTTTGTCTTTCTCTCCATCCTTTCTTCACTCTTCCTTCCTCTTGCTTTTCTTCTTCATCCTCATCCTCTTCTTCCTTGTCCCTACTTTTTCCTCCTCTTCCTCTTGGTGGCTCTCCTTTTCTTCATTTTTCCTTCTTTCTTCTTACTCCTCCTCCTCCTCCTTCATTCTCTGCCTCCACCCCTCTTCTTCTTTCTTCTTGGCGCTATCTGTCTGCATTCCTTCCTCCTCCATTTTTTCCCTTCCACCTCTTCCTCTCCTCCTCCCTTCGTCTTCCTCTCTTGGCATTCTCTCCACATTCTTCCCTCTTTCCGCTTTTCCTTCCACTTCTTCCTCCTCCTCCTCCCTCTTCTTCTCCCCCCTCCTCTCTCTCTCTTCCCCTCCCTCCTTCCTCTTCTCTCTGCACTTCCTCTCTGCATTCTTTCCTCCTCCTCCCCCCCCTCTTCCAGAAAGCAACAGTTCGAAGGAAAGTCTGCCTTCCCAGCCTCCTCATTCCCTCCCACTCGGGGAAGGGAGCCCATCCGAATCGAGGGGGGAAGATTTGCACTTTGAGACAGCGGAGAAACTTCCTTCTGCCTCCCCCTCCCCAATTTATCTCTTCTTTCCTCTCTTTCTTCTTCTTTCTCTTTCTCTCTCTCTCTTTGCCAGCGGGCGCCCACCTCCTCTTCCCCCCCCCCCGTGCCACCTCCTCCTCCTCTACTCCCCCCTTCCACCCCCAGGTTATTTCCCTCCCTCCTTCCCCCCGCTCTCCCATAGCTTTGGCGTGCTCGCTGCATCGGGAAGGAAAGGAAAGGTGCTCCTTGCAACAATTTGGATTTTTTTGTGTTTTGCTTTTCATTGTCCCCCCCCCCAAGCCAAAACTGTTGCAAAAGAAGGCAGAGAGAGAGGGGGGGGGGAGAGAGAGAGAGAGAGAGAGAGAGAAGGGAAGGAAGGAAAAAAGAGGGGTTCTCCTCATTCTTTCCCCCCCTCCCTCCCTCCCACACCCAACCGCAATGCTCCGGAGGTCCGGAGTGGCCCAGGTGAGCGAGCAAGCTTTTGCGGGCGGCTTTTTCCTTGGCCGCTGCTGGGTTTTTGGCTTCGCTTTGGCTCTCTCGATTGGGAGCCTCGGCTCATCGGGGCCCTCCCCCTTTTGGGGGGGAGCCTGCGGGATCCCTCCCCTTTCGTCCTGCCCGATGCGCCTGCCGGGCGACCTCGGATGGCGAGAACTGCACGTCGCAGGGCTCGGGAGCAGCAGCAGCAGCAGCAGCAACAGGTGCCTGCAGAAGCCATCGAGGGGCATTTTCCAGGGCTGCCCGCCGCACGGACGGGGAGGGAGGTCGGCGTGCGGCACCCGGACAGCCTCCGTGGCGTTTAGATAGCTGCAGCCTTGGGTCCTCGCCCTGCACGCCCGCATGGCCGCTCGCTGCGGGAGGAGGGAGGTGGGCGTGTGGCTCCCGGAGTCTGCCCGTGGCTATTTGAAGGAAGAGCCGCACTCGAGGGGCCAAAGAGCCACTCCTGGCTCGCGAGCCGCGGTTTGCCGACCACTGTCTTAAGCCATACGTGTCTCTAACTGAACTTTAGCTGAACTTTGTGGTTTTGTAAGAACTATTGAACTCTGCGGTTAGGCACACATTTCCCTTATTTTGCAAGCTATAACGGCCTGTGTCGCCTTTTAATATAGAAGTAAAAAGGGCCCCTAAGAGGCTGTCTAGCCTGACCCAGTAGGTTTCATGTTTAATGTCCAAATCTCATTTTATGTCCTGCCTTATAACAGTTGACCACTGTCACAGTAGTATTAGTTATCTTTATTATGCAGGCCATAATTTATTAAGGTTTCTTTTTCTTCCTTCCCAAGAACCTTCATTAAAATGATCAAGGTCATTTCAAAACTGTCTAAAGTAGATTAGACATTCTTAACTAAAAATAATTCATAATTCTTGCCACTACTTTCATGGCATACGTTAAGAAACCATATAATAAAGTTGAAGAGTCAACTGGACCAAATGACTCCATTTCATTCTTGCATTATATAGCATTAAGATCTCTAAAAACATCTACAGAAGACATCTCATTTATACTTTTATAAACAACTATATTAAAGCTGAGTCTATAAGCTTAGGGCAAAATCTTACCTTTTTGGTAACATTATGAAAATATGCAACTAAAAGAAAAAGGACATTATTTGTTTGTATTTATTTATTGCATATAACTGTCTTTGTTGGTCTAAACACATACTGTTCATTTGTTTGCAACATTTAGTTATTGTCATTGCCCAGTATAAATTCCTTTACATCATTTTCAAATCCATACCTTATACAATCCTGACCCTTGTAATTATTTTCAGGACATCATTTATCCTTGAAAACTGAAATATTCCTAAACTAGAGGCACTTAAAGAAAAAAAGAAATATTTGTAAACATGTCAGCAGTGCTTTTTGCTTCCAAGTTATATAAATAAGCAAAGGAAAAGAATTAGGTTATGCTTTTGTGTTTACTTTTCTTTAAACTAGACAGAAAGTACATATGTCAACTCTGAAATGGATCAGGTCTGGTGCAGCCATCTTTCCATTTCTGAAGTTGCCACACAGCTCGGGGTGGGGGTGGGGAGAAGCTTGGAATGTGCAGTAGCCAAAACAACTTGATATCTCTTGGGAACCAAGGTCATCTCAACAGGGACTGATGAGATACTGAACCCAGTTGCTAAGGAGATGACAGAGCACCTAATTGGACAATGTGATCTGTGACACTGGGGGGGAATGGGGATGCCTAACTTTTTTTAAAGTTTTTTTTCATACAAATAACCACATGTATACCATTACATAATCAACACTATTTTGTATTATTCAATATTATGTCAATTTGTCTTACCATCAACCCCCAAAAACTATCATTTGATCTTCTGCTTTCCATACACCATATTTACACCATATTATAGTCGGCCTAGCATAACCCCGTTTCTGATTTTATAGGGATAATTTTAAATTTTAGAGCGTTAGTATTTTAGCACGGAATTATTTAATTAGTTTTAAAAATTTTGGATTTTTGTACTGTGTATGTTTTTTAATGATGCCTGGGTCCTTTTTTAGGAGAAGGGCAGGGTATAAATTTAATAAAATAAAATAAATAAATAAAAATAAATACCCTATCCACCTCATTCTTGCCTTTCTCCTCTCTGTCTTTCTCTCTCCTCCTCCCCTCCTTTCTTCCCTCTGTCATCCTTCTTTCCTCCTCTTTCCCCCTCTCTACCCTCTCTCCTAACCCCTCTTTTCCTCCTCTTGTCTCTCCTCTCTTCCACTCTCTTCATCTCATTTGCATGGCATATTTCAGCATTTGAACAGACTCCATTTAATGTTGATGGTGTTAGTAATTTTATTTCAATAAACATCTTTCAAATTAATAATTTTAACATATATCCTCCTTTTTTTAAAAAAAAGTATACTTATATGGCAATTATATTTTATTTCTCTCCCCCCTCCCAGGTTATTTTTTGGCCCTGGTTACAATTTCCAGCTATTCTCATCATAATATATAGTTGTACATCATTACATGACCCAAGTTTATAGTTCTCTCTTTATAATCTCAGTAATTTTTCCATTACAAATATATTTCAAATTCCCTCTCCATTTCCCCCCCCCCCCCCATATCTTTACTTAGCTTACATTTAATTGTCTTTTAGTTATAATCCTAGGGCTCTAGGCAGGGGTGGAGGGGTGACAATTATTGTTAAGGAAGGTCTCGAGCCGAGGGAGACCACTGTACCTCAGACGACCGGTTGTGAGTCACTCTACGTGAAGTGGGGCCATGGGAGGCAGTTGCACGTGCTGATTGTATACCTGGCTCCCCGCTATATAACAGCAGCCCTGCCCGAGCTCCTCGAGGTGGTTGCCGAGATGGCAGTTGATACCCCCAGATTAGTCATCTGGGGGTATTTCAACCTGCCATCGGTAGGCGAGACATCCAAGGCAGCTCGGGAGTTCATGGCCTCCATGACGGCCATGGACCTGACCTAAGTAGTTCATGGCCCCACTCATGATGGAGGACACACTCTGGATCCAATTTTTGTCTCTGGTCAGTGGAGGAGTGATCTGGGAATAGGGGATTTAGTCACCACACCCTTGTCATGGACAGATCACTCTCTCCTTCAGCTGGACTTTCCAATTGTCACACCCCACCGTGGGGAGGCGGAACCAGAGATTCCAAGATGGTTCTGCCCCAGGCGCCTGATGGACCCTGAAAGGTTCCAGAGGGAGCTTGGGCCATTACCTGTGTCCTTGTCCCGCGACTCAACTGAGGACCTAGTGGCCGTATGGTATAGTGCGGCCACGGGGACCTTGGACCAGATTGCGCCCTTGTGGCCTCTCATGCGGCGCCGAATCACCCAGGCTCCCTGGTTCTCCGAGGAGCTGAGGGAGAGGAAACGCCGCAAGAGAGTAGGTGGAGATCCTCTCGGTCCGAATCTGACCGAACACTAGTAAGAGCCCATTTGAGGACTTACTTAGTGGGGATAAGAGTGGCCAAATGTGAGTATTGTGCCACTCTTATTGCATCTGCAGATAACTGCCCTGCTACCCTGTTTGGGGTGACCCGCTCCCTCCTTCATCAGAGGCCACAGGAAGCCCCTCTGCAGGGCAGAGCAGAGGAATTTGGAGAGTATCTGCTGGATAAAATCACTCAGATTCGGAACGAGTTGCTCCCCACTGAAGGTGGCCCAGATGGACTGTCCGATGCTGGTCTTGAGACAACATCTTGGGAGGAGTTTGACTTTGTCACTACCGAGGATATGGACAGGTTGTCAAGGAGACTTAAGGCTACCACATGTTTATTGGACCCGTGTCCCTCCTGGCTTGTACTGGCATCCTGGGAGGTTACACGAGGCTGGCTCCAGGATATAGTGAATCTTCCTTGAGTGAGGGGTTCTTGCCTACCGCCTTGAAAGAGGCGGTGGTGAGACCTCTCCTCAAGAAGCCTTCCCTGGACCCAGCATTGTTGGTAAATTACCATCCAGTCTCCAACCTTCACTTCTTAGCAAAGGTTGTAGAGAGTGTGGTGGCACAGCAGTTTCCTCATCACCTGGAGGAAATTGATTATCTAGACATGCGCCAGTCCGGCTTCTGACCCAGTCACAGCACCGAGACGGCATTGGTCGCATTGGTGGATGATCTCTGGAGGGCGCGGGATAGAGGGTGCTCCTCTATCCTGGTCCTATTAGACCTCTCAGCAGCTTTTGATACCATCGACCATGGTATCCTATTGCACCGACTGGGGGTGTGGGGTGTGGGAGGCACCGTATTGCGGTGGTTCTCATCATACCTCTCTGGTCGGTCGCAATTTGTGTTGGCAGGGGGGCAGAGGTCGACATCGAGATCCCTCATATGTGGGGTTCCTCACGGGTCGGTCCTATCGCCACTCCTGTTCAACACCTACATGAAGCCGCTGGGTGAGATCATCCGTGGTTTTGGGGTAGAATACCACCTGTATGCTGATGACACTCAGTTGTACATATCTACCCCAAACCACCCCAACGATGCCACCGAGGTGATGTCCCGGTGTTTGGAGGCCGTACGGGTTTGGATGGGACGTAACAAACTCAAGCTCAATCCATCCAAGATCGAGTGGCTGTGGTTTCTGGTGCCCCGGTTTAGCCAGGTAAGTCCATCACTGGCCATTGGGAGCCAATTATTGGCCCCCGTGGAGAGGGCGCGCAATTTGGGTGTCCTCCTGGACTCCCAGCTGACCATGGAGGATCATGTGACAGCCATCGCCAGGAGGGCATTTTACCAGGTACGCCTGATGCGCCAATTGCGCCCCTTACTAGACCGGGATGCCCTTCGCACAGTCACTCAAGCACTGGTCACCTCCCGTCTGGACTACTGTAATGGTCTCTACATGGGGCTCCCCTTGAAGTGCACCCGAAGGTTACAGCTGGCTCAGAATGCGGCCACGCGGGTGATTATGGAAGCCTCAAGGCGTTCCCATATCCTGCGTGAGCTGCACTGTCCTGCGCGAGCTGCACTGGCTACCTGTGGCCTTTCGGGTGCACTTCAAGATGTTGATCACCATCTTTAAAGCGCTCCATGGCTCGGGGCCTAGTTATATGTGAGACCGTCTCCTGCCTCATACATCCCTTCGACCGATCCGCTCCAATAGAGAGGGTCTTCTCCGGGTGCCATCGGCCGGGCAACGCTGGGCAATGCCGGTTGGCGACGCCCAGGGGAAGGGCCTTCTCTGTGGCAGGCCCGACCCTCTGGAACGACCTGCCTCCCGATCTCCGTACCATTTCCGACCTCCGTCTTCTCCACCAGCGTCTGAAAACGCACTTATTCCATCAAGCCGGCTTAGGTTAACCACCCTGACTGAGTGTTAGTTGTACAAATTTTTTAATTAGAGGGTTTTTAAATCATGTTTTTAGCACAGGGTCAGTGAGTTTAATAGGGTTTTAGGATGTTATGTATTTTGTATTGTATATTGTGTTTTAAATTCCTGTGCGCCGCCCTGGGTCCTTTTGTAGGCGATAGGTGCGGGATATAAATATAATAAAATCTTTAAAAAAATCTATTCAATGCTTATTACAATTCCATTAATCTGCTATATAAATGGCAAGCAATATGCACCTCACTTATATTCACCTTAAAGGTTCTATATGAATGCATATTCTGAATATTTTAACTTATATTTAATTATCTTTTCATTATCAGATGCCTCAGCTTTGTAGTGGCCATTTTACAATGCTGCCTTCCCTACCGCCAATTCAAGAGAGCTAATCTCTGACCTGCTGTCAGATCCCTAAAAGTGATGCTGCCATTCAGTTGGGAGGAGGGGGGCCTTGGAGTTGATTTATTAGCAATGCCTGTGACAACTGATATTTTACAACTGGTTTCCTGGCGCCAAAGTGCCTTGAGATCCCCCCACCTTTTGGGGGAATGTTTATGATGGCCATGTGGGATGTTTCACTTTAACGGAAGATAGCCACGGGAATGTATGTTTATTTGGCTCAATGTAAGGAAACATCTTCACACTTGTTATTGGGTAAAATCTGCATTCTAACTAGTGGGAGGGGTCTCTACTGCTTTACTTCTACTTGCATTGCCTAAGGGGATTCAAAGGTTGCTTTGAATTTAATGGTTTCCATTCTTAATAAAAGATTCCTTTTGAAATATTCCGTTTCAAGAGTCTTAAGATAGGAGGGGAACTCTTACATAAAGCAATATTTCTGCAAAATGGTCAGCCCAGAGAAACAAATTTTGCTATACTGAGAGGACCCTGCAAACCATGTCCCAGCACAACAGTGAGCAAGAGGAAGCTGAATGCTGGAGGGAGATGTCAACTCCCTGCAGCTGGAGGCCTGTTCCATGTACCCTGTCCAAGAGGATGAGATGAACCTAGAGGATTCCAAAAAGCCCTGCTGGTCAATTGGCATTGGGCCAAAAGACGGCTGGGATGGGAGGACCAGAGGAGTCACCCTCACCCATGGTAATCAAAAACCAGGGTGGAAATTGGAGTTAGAAGCCCCCATTAATCAGGAGGAGCTATACAAAGTCTCGCTGAGAGAGGTTTGTCTGAAGAAACATGTAACCCAGTTGGTGATGGAGATTTTGGAAAATCTCAACATCCACAGGAGCCAGAACAGCAGCAAAGAAGCATGGGAAGGGCAGCAGCCATGGATGATGCCAGGGGGCTTTCCCCACTCTGGCCCCTGCTGATCAAGCAGATGGCACAGCAGCAGCAGCAGGGGACCCAGCAAACCCTCTCCCCCAGTTAGTGTGCAGATTGGGGCCCACTCCCAACCAACCCCCAAACCTGCAATTAGAAAGAAAATCTCCTTCCCTTGGGGTAAAGTTTGATGGGAACCTGCAAAAATGGGGATTTGTTGTGACACACATGCTCACCTACATGCAACAATACGGGCATGATTTTCAAGCCCAAGGATCCTGAGTGTGAGTGGTTACCCTAGCCCTGGAAGGAGCCACTGCCAAATGGATGGTGACCCTGCATGATGACGATGTGCCAGAACTATGGGACTTCAAAAGTTTCATAATGGCCCTATGATGACATTTTGAGGACATCCTCGTAGACTGCAAAGCACACATCAGCATTAAAGTTGTGAAGCAGAGATGGCAGCCAGTGGCAGAGTATACTGAAGAATTCCAAGACCTGACATGTTGTGTGAACTGGCCAGAGGATATCCTGGTAAGCTGGTTCTAGGATGGGCTGAGTGATGACCTCTGCATGGCCCGAGATGCACCAAATCACCTACCTGAGTGGTATCTCACTGCCAAAGAGGTTAAGATCAACATGGCCAGGAACTAGTACCGAGCAGGGCGAGCGGGGAAGAAATCCCCATCCCAATGGAAGCAATAACCTTTCAATCCACAGCTTTTTGCCAACTAGATGGGTCAATAGCAAGGGCAGAGCCAGCTTCATTTGCCACTGAGCCTCTACAGACAGGCATCAGAAGCCATGAAGAAATACTTACATTTATAGTGACACCTGGCATGGAATGCTAGTTTTGGACCTTACAAAATTAATTGGAAGCAAGGCACCATTAAAGTTCAGATGCATGTGACTTTTTGCTGAGAATCCACACAAAGAAATTGAGAGGGCGGAGCACCAAGAAACAGCAATGCCTGCTTACACTATGCCATACCCAAAGAATACAAACACTTGGCTGAGGTTTTTAGCAAAAAAGCTAAAAAACTCTCCCCCCCCCCATGCCCCACTGACTGTGCAATAGAAATCCTACCGGGTGCCAAACTCCCTAAACTGAAGATGTTTAGCATGTCCCTGAGGGAGCTGGAAGAACAGAGATCATTTATTGAGAAAAACCTAGCAAGGGGTTTCATTGAGCCAGCCCGACCAAAAATCGCAGCCCCAGTGTTATTTAGAGAGAGAAAAGATGGCTGAGAAAGTCTCTGTGTGGATTTTAGAAACTTAGATATGATCAGTGTGGAGAACATGTACCCTCTCCCCCTTATGAAAGACATGCTAGAACACCTTGCTAAAGGGAAAAAAATTTCAAAGTTGGATTTAAGGGAGGCTTCCTACCGTATCAGAATTAAAGCAGAAGATGAATGGAAAATGGTATTTAACACCCCTCTTGGATGCTACCAATTCAAAGTGCTCCCATTTGGGTTACAAGGGGCCTCTGCAGTGTTTATGCAATTAATAAATGAAGTGCTACATGAGCATTTGCATAAGGGTTTATTTATTTATTTTATTTATTTATTGAATTTATACCCCGCCCTTCTCCAAAACGGACCCAGGGCGGCGCACAGGAATATTAAAAACATACAAACATATAAAACTTTTTCTTTTAAAAAAAAAACTTATTCAACTAAAAGCCTGTGCTAAAACCGAATTAAAATCCCCATTTTAAAACTATCTACGAGTCAGTATTGGAGGCTACGCAAGGCCTGCTAGTTGGAATAAGTGTGTCTTCAGACACTTGCGGAAGAGGCGGAGGTCAGAAATGGTACGGAGTTCAGGGGGCAAGTCGTTCCAAAGGGCTGGTCCCGCCACAGAGAAGGCTCTCCCCCTGGGTGTCACCAGTCGGCATTGTCAGGCCGACGGCACCCTGAGGAGGCCCTCTCTGTGGGAGCGTATCGGTCTAAGGGATGTATGGGGCAGGAGGCGGTCTCGCATATAACTATACTATTTTGGTATAGTTAGACGACATTTTATTATATTCCGAGACCAAAGCAGAATATGTAAAACTAGTCCGGTCTGTTCTGAACAAACTCCGTTCTGCCAAATTTTATGCTAAACTTTCTAAATGTGAATTCCACCAAGAAAAAATTGATTATTTAGGGTACTGCATTTCACACCAGGGCATAGAAATGTATTCTTTACATTTGGTGGTATTTGATTGGGAACCACACAGAACATGCAAACAGTTACAAACCTTCCTGGGATTCGCCAACTTTTACCACCAGTTTATCCATACTTTCACCCAAATTGCTCTCCCCATCACCAAGATTTTAAAAGCAAAGGAGGAGGGTAACCTGAATTCGAAGCAGCCTTTGAACTGGACAATGGAATGCCAAGCTGCATTGGAAAAACTTAAACAACTGTTTTCAGCAGAGCCAATTCTAAAGCATCCAGACACAGAGGAACCATTCACCATACAAGCAGATGCCAGGAATGTGGCAATAGGAGCGGTCCTGCTTCAGAAAAATGAGCAAAAACAATTACAACCATGCGCTTACACATCCAAAAATTGAATGAAACTGAGCAAAGGTTGGGAGAAAGAAACATATGCAGTTCGGTGGGCACTTTTAATCTGGAGGCATTTCCTAGAGGAGAATAAGATCCCTTTAAAACTCTGGACAGGTCATAAAAATTTAGAAGCCTTAAAGACTCCAAGGAAACTCTCCCCAAAACAAGTACGATGGGCTCAGTACTTTAAATGGTTTGAAATTATGCTCAGACATCTCCCAGGGAGAAAACGTTTTCTGGGAGACACACTATCCAGGAAACAGCAATACAATAATATGAAGCCAGATGTAATCAAACCCATGATACAAAACAATCAACTAGCTGTTAAAGTAATTAATAATAATAATAATAATTAATAATAATAACAATTTTCAAATTTATACCCTGCCCTTCTCTTTGTTAGGACTTAGGGCGGCGCACAGGCATTATTAAAAACCATAACAAAACAATATACAAAACAATATATATATACACTATTTAAAAACATATTAAATTAAATTAAAAACCCATGCTAAAACTCTTTAAAACCCTAAAAATTTAAAATTTATAAATAGAGTCAGAAATGGGGGGCTACGCTAGGCCGGCTTGTTGGAATAGGTACGTCTTAAGACGTTGACGGAAGAGGTGGAGGTCCGAGGTAGTGCGAAGGTCAGGGAGTAGGTCGTTCCAGAGGGCCGGGCCCACCACAGAGAAGGCCCTTCCCCTGGGTGTCGCCAACCGGCATTGCCCGGGGTAGGGCACCCAGAGAAGACCCTCTCTGTGGGAGCGGATAGGGTGAAGGGATGTATGGGGCAGAAGGCGGTCTCGTATATAGCTAGGCCCTGAGCCATGGAGCGATTTGAAGATGGTCGTCAACACCTTGAAGCGCACTCGAAAGGCCACAGGCAGCCAGTGCAGCTCGCGCAGGAGAGGTCTAATGTGGGCTTGCCTTGGGGCACCCATAATCACCCGTGCGGCTGCATTCTGAACTAGCTGTAGCCTTCAAGTGCACCTCAAGGGGAGCCCCATGTAGAGAGCATTACAGTAATCCAGCCGTGAAGTCACAAGCGCTTGAGTGACTGTGCGAAGGGCCCCCTGGTCCAGTAAGGGGCGCAACTGGCGTATCAGGCGTGCCTGATAAAATGCCCTCCTGGCCACGGCCACCACATGGTCCTCCATGGACAGCCGGGAATCCAGGAGGACGCCCAAATTGCACGCCCTCTCCACGGGGGCCAGTTGTTCGCCCCCAATGGCCAGTGTTGGACTTATCTGGCTGAACCGGGGCACCGGAAACCACAGCCACTCGGTTTTGGACGGGTTGAGCTTGAGTTTGTTACTACCCATCCAGATCCGTACAGCCTCCAAACAACGGGACAGCACCTCGACGGCATCGTTGGGGTGGTTTGGGGTGGATATGTACAGCTGGGTGTCGTCAGCGTACAGATGGTATTCCACCCCAAAACCACGGATGATCTCGGCTTCATGTAGGTGTTGAACAGAAGTGGCGAGAGGACTGACCCCTGAGGAACCCCACATATGAGGGGCCTCGGGGCCGACCTCTGCCCTCCTGCCAATACCCATTGCGACTGACCAGAGAGGTAGGACGAGAACCACTGCAAAACGGTACCTCTCAGCCCCAACCCTCCCAGTCGGTGCAATAAGATACCATGGTCGATGGTATCAAAAGCCGCTGAGAGGTCTAATAGGACTAGGATAGAGGAGCAACCTCTATCCCGTGCCCTCCAGTGATCATCAACCAACGCGACCAATGCCGTCTCAGTGCTGTGACTGGGTCGGAAGCCGGACTGGCACGGGTCTAGATAATCAACTTCCTCCAGGTGATGAGGAAACTGTTGAGCCACCACACTCTCTACAACCTTCACAAGAAAGTGAAGGTTGGAGACCGGACGACAATTTTCCAACAATGCTGGGTCCAGGGAAGGCTTCTTGAGGAGGGGTCTCACCAACGCCTCTTTAAGGGAGGCCGGCAAGAACCCCTCACTCAGAGAAGCATTCACAATATCCTGGAGCCAGCCTCGTGTCACCTCCCAGGATGCCAGTACAAGCCAGGAGGGACACGGGTCCAATAAACATGTGGTGGCCCTAAGGTTCCTCAGCAACCTGTTCATATCCTCGGTAGTGACAAAGTCAAACTCCTCCCAAGGTGTTATCTCAAGACCAGCACCAGACAAGACGACTGGATCACTATCAGTGGAGGGCAACTCGTTCCGAATCTGAGTGATTTTGTCCTGCAGAAACACTCCAAATTCCTCTGCTCGACCCTGCAAAGTGGCTTCCAGCGGCCTCAGGTGGAGAAGGGAGCGGGCCACCCCAAACAAGGCAGCAGGGCGGTTTTCCGCAGATGCAATAAGAGTGGCACAATACTCACGTTTGACCACTCTTAACGCCACTAAGTAAGTCCTAATATGGTCTCTCACTAGTGTTCGGTCAGCATCGGATCAAGAAGATCTCCACCTACTCTCTAGGCGTCTCTTGCAGCGTTTCATCTCCCGCAGCTCCTCGGTAAACCAAGGGGCCTGGGTGACTCTACGCCGCAAGAGAGGCCGCAAGGGCGCGACTCGGTCCAAGGCCCCCGTGGCCGCACTATACCATGCGGCCACTAGATCCTCAGTCGAGTCGTGGGGCAGGGACACAGGTATTGGCCCAAGCTCCCTCTGGAACCTTTCAGGATCCATCAGGCGCCTGGGGCGGAACCAACTCGGTGTCTCCGGTTCCGCCTCCCCGCGGTGGGGTGTGACGGTTGGAAAGTCCATCCGAAGGAGAGAATGATCTGTCCATGACAAGGGTAAGATGACTAAATCCCATGTTCCGAGATCACTTCTCCACTGTCCAGAGACAAAAATCAGATCCAACGTGTGTCCTCCCTCGTGAGTGGGGCCCTGAACTACTTGGGTCAGGTCCATGGCTGTCATGGAAGCCATGAACTCTCGGGCTGCCTCGGATGTTTCGCCCGCTGACGGCAGGTTAATGTCCCCCATGACTACCAGTCTGGGGGTCTCCACCGCCATTGCGGCGATCACCTCGAGTAGCTCGGGCAGGGCTGCTGTTACATAGTGGGGAGCCAGGTATACAATCAGCAAGCCCAACTGCCTCCCTAGGGCCCACTTCACGAAGAGGGACTCACAGCTGGTCGTCTGAGGCACAGTGGTCTCCCTCGGCTCCAGACTTTCCTTAACAATAACCGCCACACCCCCACCCCTGCCTAGGGCCCTAGGCTGATGAAATGCACGGTAGCCTGGTGGGCACATTTCCATGAGGGGTAAGCCCCCCTCGGGGCCCAACCAGGTCTCCGTAATTCCCACCAGGTCCGGGTCCCCCTCTGACACAAGGTCATTTATGAGGGGGGCTTTGTTTACCACGGACCTGGTGTTGCAGAACATCAGCCTGGGGCCCCGGCTCTGTAGTCCCTGACCGCCTAGCCCATGAGTGGAGCACAGGGGGTTGGGGCAAGCGACCGCTTATAGCCAGCGACCACGAGCCCCTGACCCACAATGGACATCCTGTCTCCCATCGCCCCTGCCCCTCCCCAAGACCAACCGAATGGGACGGCCCTCAACAGAGACGACCCCTGATCCCCCCTCCCTAGTGGACCCCTCCTTTATCCTACTTCCGCCAGCCGGCCCTATATCTTGACCCCCCTCTGACTGAATAAACCCTCCCCCCACCCCAGGACCCCTTAAAAGCCGAATTAAAAACCCCAGTTAAAAATTACCCGATCCCAGGCAAAATAAGAAACATTGATGGACAATGACACCATCCAAACTTTTAAACAAGCTTTAGCAACCGATGAATAGTTTTTGAGCCACAAATCTGGTGGACTTAGCTTGGGTTGGAGGGAAGTTGTATGTTCCAGCTAGCCTAAGACTCTGCTTAATGGCAAGGTGCCACAATTCCAAATTAGCTGGACATTTTGGCTTTGTGAAAACTACACCTAATTAAAAGGAAATTTTGGTGGCCATCACTAAAAAAGGACATAAGAGAGCTATGTAGTTAGCTGCCCTATTTCTGCAACAGCTAAAAGACGTCAAGGGAAAATCCAAGGACTATTACAGAAGGTAGCTGAACCTTCAGCACCCTGGAAAGAGATTGCTATGGACTTTATTGTAGAACTACCAGAAAGTGCAGGGATACTGTCATTTGGGTCATAACAGACCTGTTTACAAAACAGGTACATTTTATACCTTGCCAAACGATCCCAACTGCCAAAAGTCTAGCCAAATTATTCCTGATACACATTTATCACCTTCATGGAGCCCTGCAGAGAATCATCTCTGACACAGCGATCCAATTCACCTCAAAATTTTGGAGGGCATTTTCAACCCAAGGGTTGAGCTCGTCACATCACTCCCAAACTAATGGGCAAACTGAAAAGCTTAACTTGGTCTAGAACAATATCTAAGATGTTTCATTAATTTTCAACAGGACAACTGGACTGAACTTTTACCTTTTGCAGAAGTGGCATTCCATAACGCTCTCCACTCAAGCACTGGTTTCACCCCTTTTAGAGTAGCAACAGTCCAGGATTTCAGCCCCATGCCTAAACTACCCACAAAGAACCTCCTCCCCCCTCGCTTAAAGAATGGATAGACACCCTACGAAACACATGTCCAGTAGTTAGATTAGCTTTACAGGAAGCTAGAGAGGCTTTTAAAATTCAAACTGACAAAAAAAAGAGTAGACCCCCAAACCTTTCTACGTTGGACATAGGGTATACTGATCTACAAAATTCCTGAAGTCATTGTAGTCATCAAAGAAATTAGGGCCAAATTTCATTGGACCGTTCCCTATCACTAGAGTCATCAACCTGGTAACAGTAGAACTCCTTCTAAAGACACTCAGGCAAGTTCACCCAGTATTTCACATTAGTTTACTCAAAGGAGAGGTAATCTCATGACTCAGACTACGTGCACCTACACCACCTGTTCCTATCATGATAGAAGGTGAACAACACTTTGAAATTAAGGAAATCCTGGACTCTAGGATCCACAGGGAGAAATTCCAATACTTAGTTGCTTGGAAGCATCTACCCTCATCCGAAAATGAATGAGTAGTTAAACACCATGTTAGAGCCCCTATCTTATTGAAAAAAATTCACTCCCAATACCCTGACAAACCTTTTAAAAATACTATGATGGATTTTTTTGTTTCTATCTTTTCACAGGTGGATCTCTCCTTTTTCTAAGGATGGCAGCATGTCAGATCCCTAAAAGTGATACTGCCATTCAATTGGGAGGATGGGGGTCTTGGAGTCAATTTATTAGCAATGCCTGTGACAACTGATACTTTACAATTGGTTTCGTGGTGCTGAAGCACATTGAGATCCCCTCACCTTTTGGGGGAATGTTTATGATGGCCATGTGGGATGGTTCACTTTAATGTCTAACGGAAGATAACCATGGGGGTGTACACTTATCCAGTTCTCAGGGCAGCTGCTAAAGGAAGCACTTTCACACTTGCATATTGGCTAAAATCTGCATTTTGACTAATGGGATGGGTTTCTACTGCTTTAATTCTACTTGCCTTGCCTAAGCGGTTTCAGATGTTGCTTTGAACTGATTGTTTTACTTCTACTTAATAAAAGCTTCCTTTTGAAATACTTCGTATCAAGAATCTTCACTTTCCTAAGCTAGTAGGAGAGGAATCCTTACAATAATTTAACTTTGGTTGGGAATTTAAAATGTTAATGATTGGAAATGGAGAATCTGAGGGACACTTCCAGAAATGAAGAAATATGGTAAACAACTGGTGTAATTGTAAGAGAGGAGAAATAGAGGGCATATAGTGATGTTATTTAAGCATAAAAATTGAACAAGAAATGATAAAGAATTCAAATATAGAATATAGAAAGCCACGATCTTGATTTGGGATGGCATGCATACTTATTATATGATCATAAAGTGGATAAAGTGTTTAATAGTCACATACTTAGAAGTGCCTTGATGAGAATCTGGAAGAAGCACCGATCTAATTGGGATTATAAGATTCCGCTTTGGCTGGATCTTGCTGATACCATGTGGAATACAAATATTAAATCACTCGGGGTTTTTTTATATAAAGATGTGCTTTTTGCTGAAAGGGGCAGATGGCAGTTGAAGAGGCTTATGCAGTTCGGTGGGCTCTTTTAATCTGGAGGCATTTCCTAGATGGGAGTAAAATCTGTTTTGAAGTCTGGACAGATCATAAAAATTTAGAAGCCCTCAAGACCCCAAGGAAACTCTCCCCAAAACAAGTACGATGGGCTCAGTACTTTAAATGATTTGAGTTTATGCTCAGATATCTCCCTGGGGGGGGGGGGGGGGTGTAGGATTTTCTGTCAGATGCACTATCCAGAAAACTGTAATAGTATGAAGCCAGACATAATTTATTTATTTATTTATTTATTTAAATTTATACCCCGCCCTTCTCCACAGAGGACCCAGGGCGGCGCACAGGAAATTTAAAAAACATACAAAAATACAATAAATATAATTTTAAAAAACTATTAAATAACCCCATCCTGCGCTAAAACCAAATTTTAAAACCCAATTTAAAACTATCTTAAGTCCCCAAGGGAGGTTAGGCTAGGCCGGCTTGTTGAAACAGATATGTCTTAAGACATTGGCGGAAGAGGCGGAGGTCGGTGATGGTACGTAATTCAGGGGGTAGGTCATTCCAAAGGGCTGGCCCCGCCACAGAGAAGGCTCTTCCCCTGGGCGTCGCCAGTCGGCATTGTCCGGCCGACGGTACCCTGAGGAGGCCCTCTCTGTGGGAGCGGATTGGTCTGAGGGATGTATGGGGCAGGAGGCGGTCTCGCATATAACTAGGTCCCGAGCCATGGAGCGCTTTAAAGATGGTAGTCAAAACCTTGAAGCGCACTCGAAAGGCCACAGGAAGCCAATGCAGCTCGCGCAGGATCGGTGTTATGTGGGAGCATCTAGTGGCTCCCATAATCACCCGCGCGGCTGCGTTTTGGACTAGCTGTAGCTTTCGAGTGCACCTCAAGGGAAGCCCCATGTAGAGAGTATTACAGTAGTCGAGTCGGGACGTCACGAGTGCTTGAGTGACTGTGCGTAGGGCAGCCCGGTCCAGTAAGGGGCGCAGTTGGCGCAACAGGCGAACCTGATGGAACGCCCCCCTGGCCACGGCTGCCACATGGTCCTCCATGGACAGCCGGGAATCCAGGAGGACACCCAAATTGCGCGCCCTCTCCACGCAAAGATACAAAACAATCAACTAGCCACTAAAGTAACCACCAGATCCCAGACAAAACAAGAAACTTGGATGGACAATGACACCACCCAAACTTTTAAACAAGCTTTAGCCACTCATGAAGGGTTTTGAGCCACAAATTCAGCTGCCTGATGAAAGATAAGTCAGCTTGGTGGAGAGGCAAGTTGTATGTTCCAGCTAGCCAAAAACTACTTAATGGCAAGGTGCCACAACTCCAAATTAGTTGGACACTTTGGTTTTGTGAAAATGTTACACCTCATGAAAAGGCAATTTTGGTGGCCATCACTAAAAAAAAACATAGAGAGCTATGTAGTCAGCTGCCCTATTTGTGTGGCAGCTAAAAGACATCAAGGGAGCATCCCAGGACTCTTACAGAAGGTAGCTGAACCTTCAGCACCCTGGCGAGAGATTGCTATGGACTTTATTGTAGAGCTACCAGAAAGTGCAGGGAATACTGACATTTGGGTCATAACAGCCCTGTTTTCAAAACAGGCACATTTTATACCTTGCCAAATGATCCCAACTGCCAAAAGTCTAGCCAAGTTATTCATGATAATTTATCATCTTCATGGAACCTCGCAGAGAATCATTTCTGACAGAGGGGTCCAATTCACCTCAAAATTTTGGAGGGCAATTTTAGCTTGACATGGCACAACCCAAGGGTTGAGCTCATTGCAACATGACCAAACTAAGTTTCAAACTGAAAAACTTAACTTGGTCCTAGAACAATATCTAAGATGTTTTATTAATTTTCAACGCGCTAACTGGAGTGAACTTTTATTTATTTATTTATTTATTTATTTATTTATTTATTTATTTATTTATTTATTTATTTATTTATTTATTTATTTATTTATTTATTTATTTATTTATTTATTTATTTATTTATTTATTTATTTAATAATAATTTAATTTATATCCCGCTCTCTCTCCCCGAGGGGACTCGAGGCGGGGCACAGGCAATTAAAAATACAAATAAACACAGACAAGTACAAAATACAGAATTAAAAATAAATTAAATAAATCCTGCGCTAAAACCTATAAACTAAAAATTACCCCTAAAAAACCCTAACCTAAAAAGAGACTACCCAAGGCCGGCCAGACGAAAAAAGTGAGTTTTTAATTTTAAGCGGAAGGAGCGGAGGTCCGTAGTTGTCCTGATATCGGGGGGAAGGTCATTCCAGAGGGCTGGGCCCGCCACAGAGAAGGCCCTTCCCCTGGGCGTCGCCCGCTGACAAAGTCTAGTGGACGGCACCCGGAGAAGTCCCTCTCTGTGGGAGCGAATCGGCCGTGAGGATGTATGGGGCAGGATCCGATCCCGCAGGTAGCTAGGTCCCGAGCCATGGAGCGCTTTGAAGATGGTAATTAACACCTTGAAGCGCACCCGGAAGACGACAGGTAGCCAGTGCAGCTCACGCAAGAGCGGTGTTACATGGGCAAACCTAGAGGTGCCCATAATTGCTCGCGCGGCTGCATTCTGGACCAACTGAAGCCTCCGGGTACACCTCAAGGGGAGCCCCATGTAGAGAGAGTTGCAATAATCCAGTCGGGATGTCACGAGAGCATGAGTGACTGTGCGAAGGGCGTCCCGATCCAATAGGGGGCGCAACTGGCGTACCAGGCGAACCTGGTAAAACGCCCTCCTGGCCACGGCTGTCACTTGATCTTCCATGGACAGCCGGGTATCCAGGAGGACACCCAAGTTGCGCGCCCCATCCACAGGGGCAAGATGTTCGCCCCCTATGGCCAGCGTTGGAGAGAGCTGGTTGAACCGGGCAGCCGGAAACCACAGCCACTCGGTCTTGGTCGGGTTGAGCCTAAGTCCGTTACTTCCCATCCAGATCCGCACGGCTTCCAAGCACTGGCACATCACCGCTACGGCATCGTTGGGGTGGTTTGGGGTAGATATGTACAGCTGGGTGTCATCAGCGTACAGGTGGTACTCTACCCCAAAACCACGGATGATCTCGCCCAGCGGCTTCATGTATGCGTTAAACAGGAGAGGCGAGAGGACCGACCCCTGAGGCACCCCGCATGTGAGGGGTCTCGGGGTCGACCTCTGCTCTCCTGCACGCACAAATTGCGATCGGCCAGAGAGGTAGGAGGAGAACCACCGTAAAACGGTGCCTCCCACCCCCAACCCCCCCAGCCGATGCAATAGGATACCATGGTCGATGGTATCGAAAGCCGCCGAGAGGTCTAATAGGACCAGGATGGAGGAACATCCCCCATCTCTGGCCCTCCAGAGATCATCTACCAACGCGACCAATGCCGTCTCGGTGCTATGCCCGGGCCGAAAGCCGGACTGGCGCGGATCTAGATAGTCAACTTCCTCCAGGTGACGGGGAAACTGTTGTGCCACCACACTCTCAACAACCTTCGCCAAGAAGGGAAGGTTGGAGACTGGACGGTAGTTGTTCAAAAGAGCTGGGTCCAAAGAGGGCTTCTTGAGGAGGGGCCTCACCATGGCCTCTTTTAGGGAGGCAGGCAAGGAACCCTCACTCAAGGATGCGTTGACAACCTCTTGGAGCCAGCCTCGTGTCACCTCCCAGGATGCCAGTACAAGCCAGGAGGGGCACGGGTCCAATAAACATGTGGTGGCTCGCAGTCGCCCACGTAGCCTGTCCATATCCTCGGAAGTAACGGAGTCAAACTCCTCCCAAACAAGATCTCTCTCGTGGCATCCCACTGGGTCATGAATGGGGGTTAGCTCACTCTGTATCTGGGCGGTTTTCTCCTGCAGAAAAATCACAAATTCCTCTGCTCTACCCTGTAGCGGGGCTTCCCGTTCCCTCTGCTGAAGGAGGTCGCGGGTCACCCTAAACAGGGCGGCAGGGCGGTTTTCTGCGGATGCTATGAGAGTGGCACAATGATGACGTTTGGCCACTCTCAGCGCCACAATGTAAGTCCGTAAATGGGCTCTTACCTGTGTCCGGTCAGATTCAGAGCGGCTAGCCCTCCATCTTCTCTCTAGGCATCTCTTGCGGCGTTTCATCACCCGCAGCTCCACAGTGAACCAAGGAGCCAGGGTGGTTCGCCGCCGCGAGAGAGGCCGCAGGGGCGCGACCCGATCTAAGGCTCCCACGGCCGCACTATTCCATGCGGCCGTGAGGTCCTCCATCGGGGCGCGGGTCAGGGATACAGGAAATGGCCCAAGCGCTGTCTGGAACCCATCCGGGTCCATCAAGCGCCTGGGGCGGTACCAGATTAGTGACTCTGGTTCCGCCTCCCCGCGGAGGGGAGCAGCGGTCGGAAAGTCGAGCCGGAGAAGTGAGTGGTCTGACCATGACAAGGGTGTGATGACTATATCCCCTGTACCCAGATCACTTTTCCATTGGCCCGAGACAAAGATGAGGTCCGGCGTATGTCCACCCTCGTGAGTGGGGCCTTGAATTACTTGGGTCAGGTCCACGGCCGTCATGGAAGCCATGAACTCCCGAGCTACCACGGATGATTCGCCCAACGATGGCAGGTTAAAGTCCCCCATGACTATAAGTCTGGGGGTCTCCACTGCCACCGTAGCGATCACCTCCAGGAGCTCGGGCAGGGCTGCTGCTACATAGCGGGGAGCCAGGTATACAACCAGCAAGCCCAACTGCCTCCCTAGGCCCCACCTCACGCAGAGGGACTCACAGCCGGAAGTCTGAGGCACAATGGTCTCTCTCGGCTCAAGGCCTTCCTTAATAATGACCGCTACCCCACCACCCCTGCCTAGGGCCCGCGGCTGATGAAATGCGCGGTAGCCTGGTGGGCACATTTCAACGAGGGGATGTCCTCCCTCGTGGCCCAACCAGGTCTCCGCAATTCCTACCAGGTCCGGCTCCCCCTCTGACACAAGGTCACTAATGAGGGGGGCTTTGTTGACAACGGACCTGGCGTTGCAAAACATCAGCCGCAGACCCTGGCTCTGTATTCCCTGGCCACCTAGCCTGCGGGGGTTGTGGCACCCAACCGTTTGTAACCAACGGCTACGTGCCATCAACCGGGAGGAAGGAACTTGTCTCCCCTCGGACCTGCCCCTCCCCACGACCCTCTGGATGGGGAAGCCCTCCACCGGAATGACTTGTGTTTCCCCCCTCTTGACGAAACCATCCGCCTCCCTCCGTCGTCTGCTGGCTCGGCCCGTTCCCTTTTGGCTAGTCTCAACCTGTCTAAACCCTCCCCCCTCCCTGGTGCCCCCTAAAATAAACAGCAATTTGTTAACTAAAAAACCCCTACACCTGCGCTTTCGCCACTTCTCCTGACTTATTAGTCCCTCATCAAAGTGTGCCCTTGATAATACAGCGGGCCATACCTGCGAGAGGGGGGACTCCCGCAGTAGGATTAGGTCTGCCCTTGAATATATTACGGGTCACATCGACAGCAGGGAATCAATTTGGGTACAGAGATGTTTAGATGGTCGGAATAAATATTAAATATTAAATAAGATGTTAAAATATATATTCAATAAATATTGGAAAGATGTTAAAATTAATTAATTCCAGTAAGTTAATGATACGGTATAGAAAAGTTAAAATCCTGGGTATGATGGTCAATAAATAATTGCATAAAGTGCACATGATCACATAAGTGCACTATCACAGGCGTGGCCTTAGCAAGTCCAGTCCAGTCCCACTCTTCCAGAGCCTCAGGCCTCAGCCAAAGATGGTACATGGTTGGGCCCCTTGCAGGATCTCCCGGCCCCCCTTGTGGGTCCTGGTTTAAGTTGGTTTAAACAGAGTCAGTAGGGAACAGGGCCTCAGCCTGGATCTTCTTAGGCCTCGGCCCAGCTGTTATGCGGCCTCCCGGCTCCCGGCTCCCGGCTGCTAGACCTCCGATTTTCCACTCACCGGTACTCTAATGGAGTCGGCCAAATAAAGGAGTCCAGATTGGGTCATCTTGGCTACGGCCCTGCTGTTATCGGGCCTAGATCGTCCTCGCCAGGTGTCCCTCCCAGACTGGCATCCCGGCCTTCTGCGTCCTGGCCCCCCATGGCCCTCCGCACTCGGCAGTCCCAGCTTGCCTTCTGTCCAGCCTGGCGTCCCGGCCTCCGGCAACCCGGCCTCTCGCGTCCTTCGGCCTCCGACGGTCGGCGCGCCTCGGCAGACCTTCTGGCAAGCCTCCTGCCCAGCCTCCTGCCCGGTTTCCACCTCTCCAGCGTCCAGCAAGCCTTCTGCCCGGTCTCCAGCACTCCGCTTTCTCCCCCGCTTTCTCCCCCCGGCGGGCTCAACAAGCCCGGCATCGGCCCGCCATCGACCTGACGCCCGGCGTCTCCAGCTGACCGGCGCCTTCCGGTCAGCAAAACCCCCGTTCTTGGCCGTCAACTCACCCTGGGAGGCCGTCCATGGCCTCGATGGTAAGCCAGGGTGGTCACTTACTGGGCCCGACCCTCAAAGCTGGTAAGGAGGGTCGGGCGGCATCTCTTTTAACCAAAAAGCCCCCGCGGCCCGCGCGGAGCTCAAAGGCAGACCGCCATCTCTTCGCGCATTTCTTCGCGCATTTATTTATTTATTTATTTATTTATTTTTATATACCGCCCCCTCTCCCGAACATGAGACTCGGGGCGGTACACAGGAATTATAAAATATAAAAATAAAACAATCCAAAATATAAAAATAAAACAATCCAAGAATTAAAACTAGTATTAAATAAGGTTAACCCGTGCTAAAAGCATGATTTAAAAATCCAGTTAAAATAGTAACATAGCTACATTAGCTATGCTAGGCCGGCCGCACAAAAGAAATATGTTTTTAATGCCCGGTGGAAGAGGCGAAGGTCTGTGATTGTGCAGAGGTCGGGAGGCAGGTCATTCCAGAGGGTGGGGCCTGCCACAGAGAAGGCTCTTCCTCTGGGGGTTGCCAGCCGGCATTGCTCGGCAGATGGCACCCTAAGGAGGTCCTCCCTGTGGGAGCGGATTGGTCGGGTGGAGGTATGTGGTAGGAGGCAGTCCTGTATGTAGCCAGGTCCCATGCCATGGAGCGCTTTAAAGATGATCACTAAGACCTTGAAACGCACCCAGAAGGCCACAGGCAGCCAGTGCAGCTCGCGCAGGAGAGGTGTTACATGGGAGTATCTTGAAACTCCCAGAATCCCTCGCACGGCCACATTCTGGACTAACTGGAGCCTCCAGGTGCACCTCAAGGGAAGCCCCATGTAGAGAGCATTACGGTAGTCCAGGCGGGACATGACCAGAGCTTGAGTGATCGTGCGTAGGGCATCACGATCCAGAAAGGGGCGCAACTGGCATATCAGGTAAACCTGATAGAAAGCCCCCCTGGCTACGGCTATCAGATGGTCATCCAAGGACAGCCAAGGGTCCAGGAGGACTCCCAAGTTGCGAGCCCTTTCTGCGGGTGCTAATGACTCGCCCCCGATAGCCAGAGATGGAGTCAACTGGCTATGTCGTGGCGCCGGAAACCACAGCCACTCAGTCTTGGACGGGTTGAGTCGGAGCCCGTTCGGGACTCCCCATCCAGATTCGCACGGCCTCCAAACACCGGGACATCACTTCGGCGGCATCGTTGGGGTGGTTTGGGGTAGAGATGTACAGCTAAGTGTCGTCAGCGTACAGATGGAACTCTACCCCAAAACCACGGATGATCTCACCCAGCGGCTTCATGTAGATGTTGAACAGGAGGGGTGAGAGGACCGACCCCTGAGGCACCCCACATGTAAGGGGCCTCGGTGTCAACCTCTGCCCTCCTGCCAACACCGATTGCGACCAGTCAGAGAGGAAGGAGGAGAACCACCGTAAAACGGTGCCTCCCAATCCCAACTCCCCCAGCCGGTGCAATAGGATACCATGGTCGATGGTATCGAAAGCCACTGAGAGATCTAACAGGACCAGGATAGAGGAGCAACCCCTATCCCGAGCCCTCCAGAGATCATCTACCAACGCGACCATTGCCGTCTCAGTGCTGTACCCAGGTCGGAAGCCGGACTGGCGCGAGTCCAGATAGGCAGTTTCCTCCAGGTGCTGGGGGAACTGTCGTGCCACCACACTCTCAACAACCTTCGCCAAAAGGGGAAGGTTGGAGACCGGACGATAATTAGATAACAAAGCTGGATCCAGGGAGGGCTTCTTGAGGAGGGGCCTCACCACTGCCTCTTTCAAGACGGTTGGCAAGAACCCCTCACCCAAAGACACGTTAATGATTCTCTGGAGCCAGCCTTGTGTCACCTCCTGGGGTGCCCGTACAAGCCAGGAGGGATACGGGTCCAATAAACATGTGGTGGCATTCATTACCTTTTGTGGAAGTGGCATTCAATAACGCTGTACATTCAAACACTGATTTCATCTCTTTTAGAGTAGCAACAGGCCAGGATTTCAGCTCCATGTCTGAACTACCCACAGAAGAACCCATTATCTCCTTACTTAAGGAGTGGAGAGACATGTTACGAAACACATGGCCAGTAGTTAGATTAGCTTTAGAGGAAGCTAGAACAGCTTTTAATATTCAAGCTGACATGAAAAGAGTGGAACCCAAATCTTTCCATGTTGGAGATAGAATATACTTTATCTACAAAATTCTTGAAATCATTGCAGCCATCAAAGAAATTAGGGCCAAATTTCATTGGACCTTTCCCTATCACTAGAGTCATCAACCCAGTAACAGTAGAACTACTTTTTCCAAAGGCACTCAGGAAAGTCCATCCAGTATTTCACATTAGTTAACTCAAATGAGAAGTAATCGCACCACTCAGACCACCTGCACATGCACCATCTGTTCCTATCATGATAGAAAGTGAACAACGCTTTGAAATTAAGGAAATCCTTGATTCTAGGATCCACGGGGGGAAACCCAATACTTAGTTGCTTGGAAGCATCTACCTTTGTCACAAAATGAATGGGTAGCTAAACACCATGTTAGGGCCCCTACATTATTGAAACATTTTAGTTCCAATACCCTGACAAACCTTATTAAAATACTATGATGGAATTTTTGTTTCTCTTTTCACAGGTGGATCTTTCCTTTTTCTATGGAAGGCAGCATGTCAGATCCATAAAAGTGATACTGCCATTCAATTGGGAGGAAGGGGGCCTTGGAGTCGATTTATTAGCAATGCTTGTGACAACTGATATTTTACAACTGGTTTCCTGGTGCCGAAGTGCTTTGAGATCCCCTCACCTCTTGGTGGAATGTTTATGATGGCCATGTGGGGCATTTCACTTTAATGTCTAACAGAAAATAGCCATGTATGTTTATTTGGTTCTCAGGGCAGTTGATAAAGGAAACATCTTCACATTTGTGTATTGGCTAAAATCTGCATTCTAACTAATGGGAGGGGTCTCTACTGCTTTAATTCTACTTACATTGCCTAAGGGGATTCAGAAGTTGCTTTGAATTCAATGGTTGCCATTCTACTTGGCCAGTAGAAAACAGTAGAAAACTTTGGCAAAGGGCAAATTGAGGGGGTTTTTAACTAAATTTTTAATCAAATCTTCAATTTGAATTTTGGGGGTACCAGGGCGGAGGGGGTGTTACTCAGTCTGGTTCCAGGAATACCGCAAGGCCGGCTGGCAGATCTGCTAGGGAAGCGAGTAGGTCCAATAAGTGGGGGGGGGGGAATAGGGGTTGATCCTATAGAGGGCTTTGCCATCAGAATGGTTCAGGGGAGGGGTGGGAGCGGTGGGAGACAGGGAGCTCATTGCACATTGGGAAAATGAGGCCACTGGTTACAGGCGGTCCCACGCCCCAACTCCCTGTGTCCCCCCCACAATCTAGGAGGTCAAGGACCACAGAGCCGGGGCCCCAAGCTGATGTTATGCAATGCCAGGTCCGTGATCAACAAAGCCCCGCTCATTAATGACCTTGTGTCCGAGGGGGAGCCGGACCTGGCGGGTATTACGGAGACCTGGTTGGGCCACAAGGGAGGACTTCCCCTCGTTGAAATGTGCCCACCAGGTTACCGAGCATTTCATCAGCCAGGGGCCCTAGGAAGGGCTGGGGGGGTGGCGGTTATTGTTAGGGAAGGTCTCGAGCCGAGAGAGACCACTGTACCTCAGACTGCCGGTTGTGAGTCCCTCTGCGTGAAGTGGGGTCTAGGGAGGCAGTTGGGCTTGCTGATTGTGTACCTGCCTCCCTGCTACATATCAGTAGCCCTGCCCAAGCTCCTTGAGACGATCGCCAAGGTGGCAGTTGATACCCCCAGACTGCTAGTCATGGGGGATTTCAACCTGCCATCAGTAGGCGAGACATCCGAGGTAGCTCGGGAGTTCATGGCCTCCATCATGGCCATGGACCTGACCCAAATAATTCAGGGCACCACACACGAGGGGGGACACACACTGGATTTAATTTTTGTCTCTGGCCAGTGGATGAGTGATCTGGGAAAAGGGGATTTAGTCACCATACCCCTGTCATGATCAGATCACTCTCTCCTTCGACTGGACTTTCCAACCATTACACCCCACCACGGGGAGACGGAACCAGAGATTCCAAGATGGTTCCACCCCATGTGCCTGATGGACCCAGAGAGGTTCCAGATGGAGCTTGGGCCATTACCTGTGACCTTGACCCGCGACTCGACTGAGGACCTAGTGGCCACATGGAATAGTGCGGCCATGGGGGCCTTGGACTGGGTCACGCCCTTGAAGCCTCTCATGCGATGCCGATCCACCCAGGCTCCCTGGTTTTCCGAGGAGCTGAGGGGGATGAAACGCCACAAGAGATGCCTAGAGAGTAGGTGGAGATCCACACGGTCTGAATCTGACCGAACATAGGTAAGATCCCACTTGAGGACGCAGCTAGTGGCGATAAGAATGGCCAAACGCAATTATTGTGCCACTCTTATCGCATCTGCAGATAACCGCCCTGCCGCCCTGTTTGGGGTGACCCGCTCCCTCCTCCAACAGAGGCCGTGGGAAGCTCCTTTGCAGGGCAGAGCAGAGGAATTTGGAGAGTATCTGCTGGATAAAATCACTCAGATTCGGAACGAGTTGCTCCCCACTGAAGGTGGCCCAGATGGACTGTCCGATGCTGGTCTTGAGACAACATCTTGGGAGGAATTTGACTTTGTCACTACCGAGGATATGGACAGGTTGTCAAGGAGACTTAAGGCTACCACATGTTTATTGGACCCGTGTCCCTCCTGGCTTGTACTGGCATCCTGGGAGGTTACACAAGGCTGGCTCCAGGATATAGTGAACGCTTCTCTGAGTGAGGGGTTCTTGCCGGCCTCCCTTAAAGAGGCGATGGTGAGACCCCTCCTCAAGAAGCCTTCCTTGGACCCTTCCCTGGTGGATGATCTCTGGAGGGCTTGGGATAGGGGTTGCTCCTCTATCCTGGTCGTATTAGACCTGTCAGCAGCTTTCGTGCAAAAAAAGTTTTATTGGTTTTAACAATTTTTTACAGGGAAAAGGTATATAGGGTGTAAAAGAACATTTTTAGAGGCATCCATATCGGAGGTGCAGGCCGCCTCCAAGGCTTCATACAAAAATTAGTTATTTTTCCATTTAAGGTGGCAGGCGTTACATATGTATCATTTCATAAAGTTCATGCATTCAATACATTGTTTCTACAAAACATCCGAAAGAAAAAGTTACAGTATATTAAAGGAAATCATTTTTGTAATCTGAGTCTTGTAAATATTGTATCCTCATCCTCCCTCCTACCAGTGGGTGGTGCCATGGCCCCTCCCGTTCCCCTATTTTCTTCCTCCAGGATTGAGGCATATTATTTTTTTGAAAAAGAAAAAGGTTGCGCCTCTTCAATTGTTTTAATTTTTACTCTCCCCCTCTCCCAGAGCACCAACATTCCTTCAGACATCAACCATCCAAAGCAGGTCCCATTCTTATATACTAATTTTTTTTCAAATAAGAAGGAATAATTCCTTCTTATGTCTGGTATATTTTCCGAGACCTGTTTCAGACTGGCAAGTTCTTTTAGCTCATATATCAATAGACTATTGCGCTGTGCTCTTGGGGTCTCATCCCTTGTCAGCCCTCTTACATGTTTAATATATATCTCTCTGGATACATCATTTGTTCTGGCATATGCTAAATTGTAAGGCATTCTTTCAAAATCGATTTTAAACATACAGCCATCAAAATTTATTAATTCTTTTTGTGACTCCTTTATCTTTTTCCCCATCTCCGCTACGCCCCCCTTCACCCCTTCAATTTTTTGTTTGTTTCCCACTAGTGTCCCTTGCATCTCCAAAAGCTCAGATTTTGATCTTAACCTGTCCTTCCGAATCTCTGTTATTTCTTCCATTATGCTTTGGAGAATTCCCTCTATTGATTGTAGTATTTCCATAGTGAGAGTTTTAAGTTCTTGACACTAATATGGCGTCCGCAGGGCGAGGAGCTCATGAGATCCAAGAAAAGGAAAAGTCAGTGTCCAAAGTTAAAAACAGTCCGCTTAAATTCCAGGGAGAAAAGGTTTTTATAATCAGTTCTGATATAAAAGAAGGCACACGTTGGGAGAAACCCCAAAAGTCACTTGCGTTGGTTTTTCAGTAAATTTTCCAAGCTTGTAACAGTGAAGGAATGTACATATTGAAAAGAGAAAGTTCTCAGCCGGGAACAAAGAAGCGCCATGTTTCCCCGCCCTTTGGTGGTCAGGCAGAACTAGTGAAAGTCATTTCTCTTGCAGCAAAACTCAGATACAGAGTAACAATGGCTAATCCACATTCAATAGACTTCCAGTTTCACTTATTCAAAATTGGCTGTTGCTTTCTGCCTCTTCTCGAGCCCGGGGAAGGTTTTAAAATAGCGCTTGATCTTAGGGGGATTCTCTCTTTTCCAACCCCCCCCCTCCATTCTTCTTTTCTTAAAAGAACTGAAGGCATCAAAATCTCAAATCAACTCACTAACCACACAGCAGACCACAGAGCCTCGGTGCTTCCCGCAGCCCCGGATTTCAGCCCACTTCTTCATTTTGTGTTGTTCCGGCGCTCCATTGGCAAAAGGGACTCTTCCCACCGCACTTTGTTTCCCAACTCCTGGGATGAGGCGGGTGCGACCCCCCCGACAGCTGTCTGGGTAGGGGTCTCCCACAAGCCGTCCGTCCAGTTAGGGGGCTCTTTTCCAAAGCCCCCAAGCCCCCGAAGGCGCCGCTGGAGAAACAAGCGGCGGACGAGTCAGAGACCCATCCGTTGCCTCCGGGAGCCGGAAGCGATCTGACCTCTCAGCAGCTTTCGATACCATCGACCATGGTATCCTATTGCACCGACTGGAGGGGCTGGGGGTGAGAGGCACCGTTTTATGGTGGTTCTCCTCCTACCTCTCCGGTCGGTCACAATTCGTGTTGGCAGGGGGGCAGAGGTTGACCTTGAGGTCCCTCATGTGTGGGGTACCTCAGGGATCAGTCCTCTCGCCACTACTGTTCAACACCTACATGAAGCCGCTGGGTGAGATCATCCATGGTTTTGGGGTAGAGTACCATCAGTACGCTGATGATACTCAGCTGTACATATCTACCCCAAACCACCCCAACGATGCCATTGAAGTGATGTCCCAGTGTCTGGAGGTCGTACGGGTCTGGATGGGGAGTAACAAACTCAAACTCAACCCATCCAAGACCGAGTGGCTGTGGTTTCCGATGTCCCGGTTTAGCCAGTTGACACCAACACTGGCCATTGGGGGCGAATTGTTAGCCCCCGTGGAGAGGGCTTGCAATCTAGGTGTCCTCCTGGATCCCCGGCTGTCCATGGGCGACCATGTGGCAGCCGTGGCCAGGGGGGCTTTTTACCAGGTCCACCTGGTCCACCAGTTGTGCCCCTTACTTGACCGGGACGCCCTCCACACAGTCACTCAAGCACTTGTGACATCCCGTCTAGACTACTGCAACGCTGTCCACATGGGGCTCCCCTTGAGGTGCAACCGAAGGTTACAGCTAGTACAGAATGCGGCCGTACGGTGGATTATGGGAGCCTCACGGCATTCCCATGTAACACCCCTCCTGCGCAAGGTGCACTGGTTGCCTGTGGCCTTTCGGGTGCGCTTCAAGGTGTTGATAACCATCTTCAAAGCGCTCCATGGCACGGGGCCTAGTTATTTGCGAGATCCTCTCCTACCTCACATATCCCTTCGACCGATCCGCTCCCATAGAGAGGGTCTTCTCCGGGTGCCATCGGCCGGGCAATGCCGGTTGGCGACCCCCAGGGGAAGGGCCTTCTCCGTGGCGGGCCCAGCCCTCTGGAACAACCTTCCCCCCGAACTCCAGACCACCACGGACCTCCGCCTCTTCCGCCAGCGTCTGAAGACGCACTTTTTCCACCAAACCGGCCTAGCCTAGTCCCCGAGACCATCTTATAAGACTGTGTTTTAAATTGATATAAGGTTTCAATTAGTGGGATTTTTTATTCCAAATTTAATCAGTTTTTATTGTGTTGTATTATTTATGGCATGTCTATTTATTAATATGTCTATACTTGTTTTAATTTCCTGTGCACCACCCTGAGTCCCTTCGGGGAGAGAGGCGCGGTATAAAAGTCAAATAAAATAAAATAAAAATAAATACTTAATAAAAGGTTCCTGTTGAAATACTCTGTTTCGAGAGTCTTCACTTGAACTTCACTTTCTTAAGTTAGGAGACGAACCCTTACACCACCTTTTTCTTAACCTTAAAGTCGGATATCTCACTATTCTGTATGCTCACATTCTTAATCAGCATTGCTGTTTTCTGTTTGTTTATTTTAAAAACTGTTAAGAGTCCCAAACATTTAATTTCCTCATCAAGTATTCTATGTTATATTTTGGGTCTTGCAGAAATATGACCAAATCATTAACAAATGTCTACAATTTATAAACTTCCTTCTTAATATTTATACCTGTTATTGTCTCATGTTGTCTCATATCTTTGTTCAAAACTTTCAACACTAAAATGAACAACAAAGGAGACAAATGGCATCTTTGTCTCGTATCCTTTAGAATCTCGCATGAGTTGGTTAAATCATTGTTAATAATTATTTTTGCTTCTTGTGATATATAAATTACCATGTTTCCCTGAAAATAGGACCTACCCTGAAAGTAATGCCTAGCTTGATTTTTACATGTGGACCCAATATAAGCGCCATCCCAAAGTAAGCCCTAGTTAAGACCCCGCCCACTCTGGGGTGCACAAGGTAGGCAAAGGCACATGGGTAAAAATCAAATTAGGGTGGGGATAAGGGTGGTGGAGCAGTCCTACTTACGAGACCTTGCACACTCTAACACCTGCCTCTCCTTGCAAGCCCAATTCTTTTGTCGCTGCTTGCCACCGCTTGCGTGTGTGGCCCCCAACCTCCATTTCATCATCAGAGACCTTCCAGAAAGGCCTCTGCATCCAAGAAACAAGGCCTGGATTGATGCACATGTCGCTCCTGGCCTTCATTTTGCTTTCAGAAGCGTTTCTGGAAAGACTTCTGCAGCCAATAACAGAGCTTTGGATTGATCCTGTTATGAGAGCTTTCTGGAAGGTCTCTGACTATGAAACAGAAGCCATGGGATGTCATGTGCATCAATTTGGAGCCCATTTCTCAGCTGAAGAGGCCATTCCCTGAAGGCCTCTGATGGCAAAATGGAGGCCAGGGGTTATACACGTGAGAAGAAGTGGGCTGCCTCCTGCTGGGCGAGGCTGTCACTGCCACTGCTGCAAGGTGAGTCAATAATTAGTCATTCCCCCAAAATAAGACCTGGTGCCTTTTTTTGGTGGCAAAAAAAATAAGACCAGATCTTATTTTTGGGAAATCACAGTAGTTCTAACTCCTTAATAAAATTCCCACCAAAGTCCATTTCTTCCAGGATTTTAAACATCCAATTTAGGTTGTCAAAAGACTTCTTTACATCTAGAAATATTAAGGCTTCCTGCTTTTCCTTATGATATTGTAAGTATTCAATAATTCAGAATTGTCCTCAGCTTGTCCTTTAACTACCGTATTTTTCGGAGTATAAGACACACCTTTTTCCCTCTAAAAACAGGCTGAAAATCTGGGTGCGTCTTATACATCGAATACAGTATTTTTTTGCCTCCCGGAACCCCACCCCTTCACCAAACTGGCTGTGCCTAGTCTTATGGAGGCTTCCAGAGAGCTCCTGGGGGCTGGAGAGGGCAGAAATTAGCCTCAAACGGGCCGTTCCCCCCTCCCCCAGCCCCCAGCAGCACTCTATAAGCCTCCATAGGACTATGCATGCAATTTATTTGACATTAAAATGGTCCGTTTTCGCGATAAATGGGACGGTTTTTTTGCTCATTTTTTATCCCCCACCCCCCCAGGAGCACTCTGCAAGCCTCCCCCCAAGGCTAGTTATGCTTTTTATTTGAAGAAAATCGGCCCTGTTTTCGCGGAGAAAGAGCAAAGCGCAAAAACCCCCTTTTTGTCTCCTGGAACCCGGCCCCCTTCACCAAACTGGCTGTGGCGAGGCTTCCAGACAGCTCCTGGGGGCTGGGGAGGGCAGGATTTAGCCTCAAATGGGTGATAAATGGGGCGGGTTTTTTGCTCGTTTTTCATCCCCCCCCCAGGAGCATTCTGCAAGCTCCCCCCCCCCCCAAGGCTAGTTATGCTTTTTATTCGGAAAAAAATCCTGGCCTCATTTTCACGGAGAAATGGGCTGTTTTGGAAGTTTGTCCCATGCAAAGGCTCCCCCCCCCCTGCACCTTTCGGAAGGCTCTTTAACTGTTTCTGAGCAAGCAGAAATGAAGTTTTAAGGTTTGTCAGCGATTTCCTTCTTCAAGACATAGATAAATACACCTGGAAACATCAACCTCCCTACCTAATCTCTCTCTCTTTTTACCTACCTACTGTATTTCTCTCTTTCTCTTTCTCTCTCTACCCTTCTACCTAACTACACACATGCACACACACGCTCCCTCCCTACTTTCTCTCTCTCTCTCTCTCTCTCTCTCTCTATATATATATATATATATATATATATGTATGTATGTATGTATGTATGTATGTATGTATGTATGTATATATATATGTATGTATGTTAAATTTCTTTAAGGGATGATTAATAATAATAATAATAATAATAATAATAATAATAATAATAATAATAATAATAATATATATGAAGAATAATTATCACAGCTCCTGTTCAGAGGTTATTATTATTATAATTAATTATTCTTCATTTAAGAGTCCTGTAAATTGGCTGATATATCAGGGATACCAGATAGCTCAAGGCATAGAGAGCTTGTCTCAAATGCTGGAAAGCCCTGGTTCAAATCCCAGTAGAAGGAGTATGGCCAGCTGAAGAAGGCTAATAAGCCTGAAATGGATCCATCCTGGTCTCTTTATTTTCAGCCCTTAAAAATCTAACATACATACATACATACATACATACATACATACATACATACATACGTATGTATGTATGTAAGTATGTATGTATGTTAGATTTTTAAGGGCTTTGCCCAAAGACAAAATAGAGTTAGAAAATCAAGGAGTATATGAAATCCCATGCACCACATGCCCCACCACATACATCGGACAAACCAACAGAAGAATAAAGGCACGCATTGAAGAACACAAAAACTCAGTCAGAAAGGAGGAACCAACTTCTTCCCTGGTCCAACACCTCAAAGCCACAGGACATGATATAGACTTTAAAAAGACCAGAACTATTGCCAAAATTGAACATTATAACAACAGAATAATCAGAGAAGCTATTGAGATAGAAAAACGGCCACACAGCATGAATAAACGAGATGATACCTCCTGCCTACCAGCCATTTGGAAACCCGCCCTCACTGACAAATGAGTCCCTAACACAAAGAATGATACCAGACCCACACTCACGAAAACCACACAGGATGTCACTATCACACATCCACGCAAAAAGCAAACCCAAACCCACACCGATGATGACCACAAATCAGAAGCCCGACCACAAACCAGAAGCCAGACCACAGCTGCATTATTAGCCACTTTAAACCCCTCCAATCCATACATGAAGCAAACTGATGCCCACCACGGAGATGTGGTACGACCACAAACGCGAAGCCAAACAACAGTAACGCAGCTCACCAGGTCAAATTCCTCTGCAACTCGGACTAACACAAGCACAACCAGGCCCCCACCCAAACAGAACACGCCCCCATCCAATCAGAGCACAGCCAAACTCCCATCCAATCAGAGCACAGCCAAACCCCCTACCAATCAAAACACACCTCCACCCAATCAGAACGCAGCCAAGCTCCCACCCAATCAGGTCACACCCCCACTGGCAGTTAAAAAGAGGAACCAGCTGAGATCTCACATTGCTCCTGGAAGCACCAAGCCGGAAGCACCAGCCTGAAGATGATGAATGAGATTTCATCAAAACGTCGTGAAGATACTTCCAATTCTACGCGGGAGAAAACCCGAACAACCAAAGACCTACATACAAACACCCGCGAAAACCTCAGAAAACATATATATATATATAGTTTTATGAGCTGATCAATAAATTAAATTAGTTTTATGAGCTGATCAATAAATTAAATTAGAGAGAGACAAGGATAGATCTATTTCGAGCTTATTAGCTCTCATCAGCTGGCCATACCCCTTACTGGGATTCGAATCAGGGCTATGTTGCATGCTAAGCAAGTAGCCTAGCACTTTAGCCAAGCCGGTTCCCCTTATTGCATCAGCGGAGACAGGGTATATTAGTATAGGTAATTGTTTCTCAACAACCTGTTATTAGGCCCCAATTAAGGGAGGAGACATACTGTTTCCTTTCCTGCCTTTCAACTCATCACCAGAGATCATCTAGACAGCAAGCCAAGTATTACGTTGTGTGGTTTTGGCTTGCTGTCTAGATGATCTCTGGATGACCCAGAGTCATCCAGACAGAGAACCAAATTAGATTACTGCTGTGTGACATTTTTTTAGATATGTGTTAGACATGTGTCAGGCTAATAAGCCTGAAATGGATCCATCCTGGTCTCTTTATTTTCAGCCCTTAAAAATCTAAAAATGTCACACAGCAGTAATCTAATTTGGTTCTCTGTCTGGATGACTCTGGGTTGAGTCGAAGGGCAGAGAGGGATGACATTGAGTCTCCTCCCCTTAAAGGGACCTCTGAACAGGAGCTGTGATAATTATTCTTCACATATATATATATATATATATATATATATATATATATATATATATATATATATATATATATATATATATATATATATATATATATATATATATATATATATATATATATATATATATATATGATAATTATTCTTCACATATATATATAGATTTTTTAAGGGCTGAAAATAAAGAGACCAGGATGGATCCATTTCAGGCTTATTAGCCTTCTTCAGCTGGCCATACTCCTTCTACTGGGATTTGAACCAGGGCTTTCCAGCATTTGAGGCAAGCTCTCTATGCCTTGAGTTATCTGGTATCCCTGATATATCAGCCAATTTACAGGACTCTTAAATGAAGACTACTTATCACAGCTCCTGTGAAGAGGTCCCTTTAAGCGGAGGAGACTCAACGTCATCCCTCTCTGCCCTTTGACTCAACCCAGAGTCATCCAGACAGAGAACCAAATTAGATTACTGCTGTGTGACATTTTTTAGATGTGTGTTAGATTTTTAAGGGCTGAAAATAAAGAGACCAGGATGGATCCATTTCAGGCTTATTAGCCTTCTTCAGCTGGCCATACTCCTTCTACTGGGATTTGAACCAGGGCTTTCCAGCATTTTTGAGGCAAGCTCTCTATGCCTTGAGCTATCTGGTATCTCTGATATATCAGCCAATTTACAGGACTCTTAAATGAAGACTAATTATCACAGCTCCTGTGAAGAGGTCCCTTTAAGGGGAGGAGACTCAACGTCATCCCTCTCTGCCCTTTGACTCAACCCAGAGTCATCCAGACAGAGAACCAAATTAGATTACTGCTGATATATCAGGGATACCAGATAGCTCAAGGCATAGAGAGCTTGCCTCAAATGCTGGAAAGCCCTGGTTCAAATCCCAGTAGAAGGAGTATGGCCAGCTGAAGAAGGCTAATAAGCCTGAAATGGATCCATCCTGGTCTCTTTATTTTCAGCCCTTAAAAATCTAACACACATCTAAAAAATGTCACACAGCAGTAATCTAATTTGGTTCTCTGTCTGGATGACTCTGGGTTGAGTCAAAGGGCAGAGAGGGATGACGTTGAGTCTCCTCCGCTTAAAGGGACCTCTTCACAGGAGCTGTGATAAGTAGTCTTCATTTAAGAGTCCTGTAAATTGGCTGATATATCAGGGATACCAGATAGCTCAAGGCATAGAGAGCTTGCCTCAAATGCTGGAAAGCCCTGGTTCAAATCCCAGTAGAAGGAGTATGGCCAGCTGAAGAAGGCTAATAAGCCTGAAATGGATCCATCCTGGTCTCTTTATTTTCAGCCCTTAAAAATCTAACACACATCTAAAAAATGTCACACAGCAGTAATCTAATTTGGTTCTCTGTCTGGATGACTCTGGGTTGAGTCAAAGGGCAGAGAGGGATGACGTTGAGTCTCCTCCCCTTAAAGGGACCTCTTCACAGGAGCTGTGATAAGTAGTCTTCATTTAAGAGTCCTGTAAATTGGCTGATATATCAGGGATACCAGATAGCTCAAGGCATAGAGAGCTTGCCTCAAATGCTGGAAAGCCCTGGTTCAAATCCCAGTAGAAGGAGTATGGCCAGCTGAAGAAGGCTAATAAGCCTGAAATGGATCCATCCTGGTCTCTTTATTTTCAGCCCTTAAAAATCTAACACACATCTAAAAAATGTCACACAGCAGTAATCTAATTTGGTTCTCTGTCTGGATGACTCTGGGTTGAGTCAAAGGGCAGAGAGGGATGACATTGAGTCTCCTCCCCTTAAAGGGACCTCTTCACAGGAGCTGTGATAATTAGTCTTCATATATATATATATATATATATATATATATATATATATATATATATATATATATATATATATATACTTCTACCTACCTACCTACACACACACTCTCTCTCTCTTCCATCCTACCTACTATGTTTCTCTCTATTTCTCTCTCATCCTTCTACCTACCTACCCACACACATTCTCGCTCTCCCCCTACATATCTACTGTATTTCTCTCTCTTTCCCTTTATCTACCTACCTACCTACCTACCTACCTACCTACCTACCTACACAGACACTCTCTCCCCCTACCTACTGTATTTCTCTCTCCCTCTCTATTTCTCTCTCTCTATATCCCTTTACCTACCTATCTACTCTCTCTCTCTCCCTAGCTACCTACTGTATTTCTCTCTATTTCTCTCTCTCTCTCTCTATCCCTTTATCTACCTACCTACCGTATTTCTCTTTATTTCTCTCCCTCTCTCTCCCTCTATCTATCTACCTATCTACCTACTTTTTTTTCTAATTTGCCTCTTCAAAACCTTGGTGCGTCTTATACTCGGGTGCATCTTATACTCCGAAAAATACGGTATCTTTTTGGCAGAAAGTCAGATTGATCTTCATGAACATATGACTGTAAAGTCTTCTGTAGTCTTTCTGCCCAAACTGCAGCAAATAGTTTATAGTCCATATTTCACGAGATTGGTATTTATCATTGTAACATCTTGACCCTCCTTGGGTAGTAACACAATATTAGCTTTTTTCCAAGTTGGGAGTAACTTCCCCCTCCCCTGTAACATATCATTCACTTACATCCTTTAATTGCTGAAGAAGTTCATCTTCAAAACATTTGTAGTATTGACTTGTAAGTCTGTTTGGGCCAGAAGCTTTACCTGATTTCCTTTTTTTTAAATAGTTTCTGATATTTCAAAAGTAGTTATTGGGTCATTCATAAGTTGTCTTTGAGTGTGAGTGTTTAAGCAAATGATGTCTTAATAACCATTATGAAAATATTTTTTTGATATGCTCATTGTCAAAATTTGCTTTCACAAATGTTCTCAATCAATCTTTTCCCCCTTTCCTTTCTTAGTTTGTATGCCAACCATCTTCCTGCTTTATTTGCAAACTCATTGTCTTTGCTTTACATAGTTTACATATGTTTCTATTTCTTGAACTGTTAACATAGATAGTTGTTTGCATAACTGATTAATCTGATGTTGGATTTTAGAATCCATAGATGTATTTTGCAATTCGATTTCTTTCTGTCTGTTTGCATCCAATGTCTTTTGCGCCTTTTCTAGACATTTTTTCTTTTCTAGATGGTTCTATCATATAAAATAACCTTTCATAACTGCTTTACTAGTTAGTTAGTTTACTTTATTGTCATTGCACCTTGTACAATGAAATTAAATGCCATCTTCAGTGTACATTATAGCTATAAAAATAAAACATGAACACACATCCTTCCCATTCTATACAATTGAATTGAAAACTCCTGATATTGCATTAATATTTCACTATACACTATTTCACTATACTAGCATCCAAAACACTTGTTAAATCTTTCCCTTTACCTAGATTGTTATCAAAATATTCTTGTAGTTTCTTTTTACAATCCTTTATGATTGTCTTCTCTGGCAAAATACTATAATATCTAATGGAAGATAGCCATGGGAATGTATGTTTTTTCGGCTCTCAGGGCAGTTGATAATGGCTAAAATCTGCATTCTAACTAATGGGAGGGGTCTCTACTGCTTTAATTCTACTTGCATTGCCTAAGGGGATTCAGCTGTTGCTTTGAATTCAACGGTTGCCATTCTTCTTAATAAAAGGTTCCTTTTGAAATACTCTATTTCAAGAGTCTTCACTTTCTTAAGTTAGGAAAGGAACCCTTACTCCTGCAAGGAACCAGTTACATTCCTCTTGGTTTATTGAGATGCAGTTCCCTCTTCACTTTCCCTCCGGAAAGTTCTGATCCAACGATTTGTCAGCTAGAATTTATGTGAAGCTCTTCTGAGCCCACAGATTTTCTAACTGTCTCACTGAGGCACTTCCGGTCTTCCTGGGATGCCTAACTTTTAATTGTATGGAAAAGTGGGAAGTAGTCAGAGCTGTTTTTAAGTTTCATTAATGCTGGATTGATGTACTCAATAAACTAGTACTTTTGAAGAGAATGACATCTCAGAGTGCTGAATTGCTTGAGTTCATCTGTCGGAACCTTGACAGAATAGATGAATCCAGAAGAGAGTCATCTCTTCTTGGACTTTCAACCAAGTTTTGAACTGGTTAAAGTGAAGCTGCTTGCATTGAACAAGCATAATAAATACCATATGCCAAAAAAGTCCACTTGTCCTCTTTGTAGTTCAGTTCTATATATAACTCACTATGTGGTTATTAGATGGATCTTTGTTTTGCATTTCTTTTCATTTCTGTCTTGTGTTTCCAAAGACACAGGCAACGTTTTGTATCTATGCTAAGATAACTTCAGGACAATTATAATAACTGGGCTGTTTGTCTGTATATAATAACTATAACAACTCCCAATATAAAAATGTATTTTCTCAACATCAATACCCGAAAGATCCTGAAAAAGATAATTAAACAATGAATCTATGAACACATAGAGGCAAGCAAAGTTATAACCAGAAGCCAACAAGGCTTTGTCAAAGACAGATCATGCCAGACAAATATTATTGCATTTTTAGTGGACCAGTGAAATGTAATGGATACAATTTACTTAGACTTCAGTAAAGCATTTGATAATGTAGATCAAAATCTACTACTTATAGGTTGAAAATAAGAGTAGGTTGAAAAATGTGGGTTAGACAGCATCACCACCAGATGGATTTGTAACTGGCTGATCAACCTCATTCAACTTGTAGTCCTTAATGGAACTACATGTACATGGAGGGAAGTATGCAGTGGAGTATTTTAAGGTTCTGTCTTAGGTCCAGTATTCTTCAACATCTGCATAAATAAATTGATGAAGGGATATTTATTTATTTATTTATTTTTATTTGATTTGCATCAAGCATGAACTAGATAACAGATATAATTATAAACATGATTATGAATACATGAAATGAATACGAATACAAGGGAATATTAGATCAGGGGTGGTAGGCACACTCATGTGCTTATGCATGCCCCTTAAAGACCTCTTAGGAATGGGGTGAGGTCAATGGTAGACAATCTAAGGTGAAATAATGGGGGTTTGCTGTTTTTGGTATTTCCCTGTTTAATGCAGAAAAACTGCAGAAAAAATAATTACTACCAATCTGCCTTCCACTGAGGACCTGTACACTGCACAAGTCAAAAAGAGGACAGTGAAAATATCTACAGACCCCTCACATCCTAGAGATATAAATTGTTTCAATTCCTACCCTCAAAACAATGCTATAGAGTACTTGTCAGGCCTGTTTCTTCGAGTACTTAAGAAAGAACACGCTTAAACATTATTTGAAATGAATAAGGCTACTTTTACTAAGTAACGACAGTGAACAGACCAGGTAAAGCAGAGAGTGAATAGTTTAGGCGCGAACATAGAGTATTAAGCTTAAGCCCATCCCAATCCCCAACCCCCCCTTAGCATTGTCCAATATACTTTCTTCTCCACCATCAGGTGGGCAGGTCTTCACCAGCCTGGAATGCGGGACCGTTAGCCGAGAGATAACACCAGCCGTCAACATCGTCCACCAGCAGAACAATCGTATCCCAACGCCCCCCACCCTCCCCGTTGCCATGGCAGCTAAGCAGAACTAGCGAAGGCTGACATCCGGACCTCCTCCAAGAACAGTGAGAAATCCCGGACATCTTGCAGAAAACGAGATGCTACACCTGGAAAACAGACAAGAAAAGACAAAACAACATATAGGAGAGAGGGAAAGGGTCAAGGTTTGTGTGGATACTTGGCATAAAACTGGCGTACCAGTTTAGGAGCCTTGAGATGCTCTTTATCCACCCATTCGTTGTGAGAAGGGGGAAAGTCTTTCCACATGACTAGGAACTGAGTTTTATTCCGACGGATTCTGGAATCCAAAATGTCACGAACTTCATAATGCTGGTGACCGTCCACCATTGTAAGCGCAGGGGTATCAGGCAAAGGTTTGCGGAGATGTGAGGTGCGTTCAGGTTTCAGTAAGTGAACATGGAACACCGGGTACAGGCGCCGGTAGGTCTTTGGGAGATCCAAACGGACGGACACAGAGCTGATGATTTTGGTTATAGTGAAAGGACCAACAAATTTGGGACCTAGTTTCTTGCATTTTTGCGGGCTATCCAAATGCTTCGTAGACACATAAACTCTATCACCAACTTTGTAGGCCGGGGGAACTGCTCGTTTCCTGTCAGCATACAATTTATGTGAATCATGAGCATCGTTCAAAGTCTTGCGGATGATTGGCCAAACCGAAGACAGCCTAGAGGACCAATCGGCCAAAGAGGGAACTGTCGGTGAGTCATGAGGCAATTCGGGGATGGGTACAAAGTCCTGTCCATAGATGATTTTAAAAGGGGTCATATTCGTACTGGAATGAACAGAGTTATTATAGGCCACTTCGACATGTATCAGGAGATCAGCCCAATCATCTTGTTGAAAATTTATAAAACAGCGCAAGTATTGTTCCAAAACGGAATTGGCCCTCTCACAAGAGCCATTCATCTGGGGATGGTAGGCGGAGCTTAAGCCTTGGGCGGAGCCAATCAGTCTCAAAAATTCCTTCCAAAAAAGAGACGTAAATTGAGTGCCTCTGTCTGAATTGTTTGGACTGTGGAATGGCTTCTAGTAGATACCGGAGAAGCCGGCAAAGTAAGTGGCATGATGGGCTGTACAATAGTAAGTTTAGAAACATCATATTGTGGTAGTCTGGAGAGAGCATCAGCCATGAAATTCTTGCCACCAGGAATATATTTAAGATGGAAATTGAAGCGATGGAAGTAGTGAGCCCAACGAAGTTGTCTCGGGGACAATTTACGAGAGGAGGTAAGAGCCTCCAAATTCTTATGATCCGTCCAGACTTCAAACGGATGGGGAGCACCCTCAAGAAAATGACGCCAAGTCATGAGAGCCCAACGAACAGCAAAAGCTTCTTTTTCCCAAATGGCCCATCCACGCTCGGTTGTAGAGAGTTTCCGAGAGGTGTAGGCACAAGGTTGTAATTGGCCACGGTGGTTGAGTTGTAACAAGACTGCACCCACAGCGACATCACTGGCATCCGCCTGAACTACAAACGGGGAACTAACATCGGGATGTTTAAGGACAGGTTCGGCCGCAAATAAACGTTTAAGCTTTTCGAAAGCGGCTTGGCATTCCATGGTCCATTTGAGGGGAGACCCCGGTCGAGGTTTACCGTCCCCCTTCGTTTTAAGAAGGTTTGTAATGGGCAAGGCAATGTCAGCGAATGACGGAATAAATTGGCGGTAAAAGTTTGCAAATCCCAAAAAGCTCTGTAGTTGTTTACGAGTTCGGGGAGGAGCCCACTCCGTCACCGCTTTAACTTTCGCAGGATCCATCTCAATTCCCTCAGAAGAAATGCGGTAACCCAAATAATAAATTTGTTCCTGGTGAAACTCACATTTGGACAGTTTGGCGTATAGCTCAGCAGAACGTAGTTTTTGAAGGACAGAACGCACCAGTTTAACATGCTCGTCATGTGTTTGTGAGTAAACAACGATGTCATCAATATAGACTAAAACTCCTTTATAAAGGTGCTCGTGGAGAACTTCATTAATCAGTTGCATAAACACAGAAGGAGCACCCTGAAGACCAAAGGGGAGGACCTTAAATTGAAAACATCCAAGGGGACAGTTAAAGGCGGTTTTCCATTCGTCCCCCTCTTTAATCCTGACCCTATAATAGGCCTCGCGTAAGTCCAGTTTAGTAAAAAAATTTCCAGTAGCCAGGTGAGCAAGCATGTCTTTCATAAGCGGGAGTGGGTAGATGTTGTGTTCGCAAATGGTGTTGAGATAAGAGTAGTTTTGCACTAGTCTAAGAGTGCCATCTTTCTTTTCCCTAAACATAACAGGTGCAGCTACACGTGGCCTAGCTGGCTCAATGAAACCCCTTTGAAGATTTTTATCGATGAACTTACGCAATTCCTCCATCTCCCGTGGGGTCATGGAGTAAAGGCGAGGTTTAGGCAATTGCACCCCAGGGAGGAAATCAATTGAACAATCAGTAGCTCTATGAGGAGGAAGTGAATCACAAGATCTCTCACTGAAAGCCTCCTTTAGGTCCCAATATTCCTTGGGAATCTTCTCCTCGCCTGGTATGACCTCAGGTGAAGGAAAACCCAATAAGGGGCCAGCGGGTTCAGTTACAAGAGGTGAGTTACTGGGTGGGAAGTGATTGTCCTCTGATGGCAGAGAGGTATGTTCAGGTAATGACAAAGGTATGCGTACCCAACCCTCTCTCCAATTAATTAGAGGATTCCATTTACGAAGCCAATTGACCCCCAAAATGACAGCATTTTCGGAAATGGCAGTCACGATGAAGTTGATGGTCTCAGTATGAGCTGTGCCAATAGAGACATGAATTGGTTTGGTGATAAAAGATGCCGGGGTTCCCCCTGCTACAGAACCATCCATTTGGCAAAAGGCTATGGGAGTTTTCAGGGTTTTTAAGTGGAAGCCCATGGAAGAGACTAATTCTTGGCTTATGAGACATTTTGAGCAACCAGAATCAATGAGGGCTTGCACATTGCAAGTACGTCCAGTAGATGGAGCCAAAAGCTTTAAATTAATATAAAGGGGCCCGGAACGGTGACTCACCAAATTGTCGTCAGAAGAATTCGAAGACGCCTCCCAGTCATCAGGGTGGGTGCTGGGCTGGTCAGTAGAGAGGTTCAGAGGCTCCACCCCACTCATGGCTGGTCTACTGCGCACGCTCGGAGTCTTTGGAGGCTTTCCTTCCGAAGAGGAATGTGGGCGTGGAGGTTGCCTTGATCTGCATTTGTCTGCCCAATGCCCCTCCTTTCTGCAGCGATAACAATTGCCTGAGCGAGGTTGAGTTGTTTTCCGCCCCCCCCCCTTTGCAAATGGGAATCTTTCTCTGGGGACCGAGATTTGAGGCTGTCCCTCTGTGGGGTTTTTTCAAGACGGACTGGATCCTGCAAGTGGGCCTGATCCAGTTCCACATCACCAGCGAGGTCTATCCATTCATTTAAAGTCTCGGGACGGAATCTGTTCACACATGTTTGATAAATGTCCTTATTAAGCCCTTCAACATAGAGGTCCATTAAGGCCTGGTCACTATAGCCAGTCATAAACACCGATAACTCCTGAAAAATCTGTGTGTACTGTTGGACCGTCATACTCCCCTGGTGTAAGTTTTTCATTCTCATTTTAGCTTTCCTTTCAACACAGGGGTCTTCAAAACGCCTTCTAAGAGCATTCATAAAACGATCGAAATCCCGCAACGCGGGTGAGCGGCTATTATGCAGGGAGACCAGCCATCTGGAAGCTTGATCTTCCAGAGCCATTGAGACAATTCTAATTTTGATTTCATCATCTAAATCAACTGCGTAAAACTGCATGAAATTATCGACGTGAATTAGAAAAAACGCCAGTTTGTCGGCACTACCATCGTATTTAACACCCGGGGGGGGGGGAGTTTTGCAAGCCGACGGGGGGAGGTGGGTCGGGCTTCTCTCCGCAATTCCCTGCTGGCTCGGGGAGGGGGGGATGGTGTTGAGCTCCTGCTTTCTTTGGCAGCTGCTGAATGCGTTTCTTTTAGCTGTCTGCATTCCTGCTCCCTCCCCCAGAGTTTATCCAGGGCCTCCCGCTTCTCGTCTGCCTGGCGAAGCAATTCTTGGGCCATCTCTTTTAACTCCCTTTCTTCTCTTAAAAGCTCCGGAATGACAGTCTTGGGGGAAGGGCGACGCCTGGTGACGTTAACTCCAGGGCCTAGTCCACCAGTCATTCCTACCCCTTCAGACCAACGTTTTGGTTTGGCTGAATCTTCGGCTGGCAGATTAAGATCTAGGCCGGCTAAACAATCCAACACTGACCTCGTATCTCCAGTGTGAACCGGAATGTTTGATGCCTCTGCTCCCATGCCAGTTTCAGGTAGAACCTCCACCAACGGAAGCTCCTCTTTTGCAGGGTCTGACATCAGGTGATTTTTTATTTATGACTCTCTGCTTTTTGTCAGGCCTGTTTCTTCGAGTACTTAAGAAAGAACACGCTTAAACATTATTTGAAATGAATAAGGCTACTTTTACTAAGTAACGACAGTGAACAGACCAGGTAAAGCAGAGAGTGAATAGTTTAGGCGCGAACATAGAGTATTAAGCTTAAGCCCATCCCAATCCCCAACCCCCCCCCCTTAGCATTGTCCAATATACTTTCTTCTCCACCATCAGGTGGGCAGGTCTTCACCAGCCTGGAATGCGGGACCGTTAGCCGAGAGATAACACCAGCCGTCAACATCGTTCACCAGCAGAACAATCGTATCCCAATGCCCCCCACCCTCCCCGTTGCCATGGCAGCTAAGCAGAACTAGCGAAGGCTGACAGTACTGCACACCAAGACAACTAGACACAAGAACAGTTTTTTCCCCAAACACCATCACTCTGTTAAACAAATAATTCCCTCACCATTGTCAAACTATTCACAAACTATTACTATTACTATTAGTCTTCTCATCGTTCCTATCACCCATCTCCTCCTACTTATGACTGCATGACTGTAGCTTTTTTGCTTGTATCCTTACGATTTATATTGATATTGATTGTTTCCTGATTGCTTACTTGTACCCTATGACTATCATTGTGCTGTACCTTATGATTCTTGACGAATGTATCTTGTCTTTTTATGTACACTGAGAGCATATGCACCAAAGACAAATTCCTTCTGTGTCCAATCACACTTTGCCAATAAAATTTTTTATTCTATTCTGTTGTGTTCTATTCTAATTTACAACTATTTTCTAGTGGTCTACTATCCAAGGAAACTGCTTAGTTTTTGGAGATTAGCCAAGGTTAGCTAGTTGCTACCATCAATTATGACATTTAAAGAACCAACAGTACTTAGACTTCAATGCACTAAAATGATTTCTATACTATTGGTGATATAATTCTTATTTTGTTGCTTTTTTCAATATAGCATTTTTTGAAAATTAAAAAGAGATCACATAAATTAATTAGAAATACAGGCTACAAAATGCTTATTAAAGGCATTTGTTTAAACAAGTCCTTGAAAAAGTATACTTTTACCTGATGTATAAAGTGTAAGGCCTTTTAGATCTCAGTTCAGGATTCTCTTCCCTACATTATCAGTCATTTCATTCACTCTCATATATACCATAGATTGTAAATATAACACATTTGGGCTGCAAAAGATATTATATTCTCTATGCTTTTAGAAGATATTAGGTACTTCCTGTATTTTCATGTTCTACAAGAGCATGAAAATAACAGTTACTTACAAAACAACCAGCTTTACAATAATGTGAACAGCTATTCAGTTAATACATTTAGGTTATTGTTTGTTTTTATGATACACACTTTTAGTTGGTAAATATTTAATGAAGTTTTCTTTGTTCTAATCTGTTTATGTTTCTCTTTGCTGAAGTTTTAAAATTCTGTTTCTGTCAAATTCATAGAAAGCTATAAGGATAGTGCCATTCTGTTGGGAGGGGGGAAGCTTGAGGGGGAATCTTTCACAGGGTTTCACTTACTTTTTTGTACCCATACAACATCAGCACCCCAGCAAACCCACCATTAAGGGATGCCAGTTGAACTGGAGGAGGGGGCTGCCCCCCATGGAGTGGAAGGCACCCACCCTCAGCATTAAGTTTGATGGGGATCCCCAACAATTAGGATTCAAGAATATGCCTGTAACAATATGAGAGAGACCTCCTGTCAATGTTACGACTGATGCCCTAATAAAAGCAGGAGCCCCAAGCCATTTAGCAAAAAACATCCAGTTGTTTATTCAGGAGCGCCATGTTGGCATGAACTAAGTGAAGCCAATTCTGACTTCACCCAGTTCGTGCCTTGCCTCTGACCCTGTTTCCCCTCCCCCCAAGATGTGTCACCAGTCACATTCTCCAATAAAGCAATTTTGCAGGTCATAGAAGTCACTCCCTCAGCTCTTGCGGCTCTCCAAGGAAATTGCCTTGACCTTGGGAAGCTAGGATGTGTTTTGCTTTGACTGAGGTGTGAATTCCTTGGTGCAGCTGCGAGGCATGATTTTCCATCCCCTGCCTATTGTAACTCAGGAGCAGGTCAGGAACGCTTTGCAAGTTGACATGTCCCCACCAAAGGAGCAGTAGTCAGGGTCACCACCCTGGCCCTAGAGGAGAGTGGCTGCCCATTGGATGATGATTCCCCACAACATGAATGCCCCCAAACTCCAGAACTTCAACTGCTTCATCATGGCCCTGAGGCAGAGGTTCAAAGGGACTGCATCCAGAATGTAAGGCAAGGTTGTAGATTAGTGGGCAAATACACCGAGCAGTACCAAGACCTGGCTTGCCACGTGGACTAACCAGAAGAGATCCTGGTGAGCTGGTTCAAGGATGGGCTTAATGATGACCTGTACAATGCCTGCATCGCCCCTGGCACCCAGCTCACCTGCACGATTGGTATGTTGTGGCTGCAGAAGTAAAAATCAACCAAGCTCAGAACCAGTATCATGCGAGTCATACCTATAGACCAGTGGTTCCCAAACTTTTTCAGTCCACCCCCCCTTGGTGCTACAAACTGATCCTCAGTGCCCCCCACCCAGAATTCAATTTTTTTTACAACCAGTTTTGTGGGCGTGGCTTGGTGGGCGTGGCTAGGGGGTCATGTGACTGGGCGGTTTGCACGACGGAAGGCAGATAGTTACAGTAAAATTCAAAACTTTAACAATTAATTGCACATTTATTCAAAATCCAATTTAAAAACCGTTGTAGTTAATGTTAATTCAATAAAATTGTTGAACATGATGCAGTGATACCAGGTTTTTAAAGTCTAATAGTCATTTATCAAGAATCTTACTAACTGACTTCCTTCCGGTTTCCCGGAGGCGACGCCGAGTCCTGGGACTCGTCCGCCATTTTGTTTCTTTTACGGCCCCCAACGGGGCAGGGAATTCCTTTTAAAGGATTCCCGCCATACGGTCGGCTTGCTGGGATTTCCCTGTCCCGACGGCAGTCAGGGGGGGGGTCCTTGTCTTCGACCCAGGAGTAAAGGAACATGCTGCGGGGGGCTTGGTTCCCTTCGCTGAAGGAGGACCGGAACATCTAATGCTTCTTGAGAGGGCTGAATCGCTGGAGTCGGAGGCAAAGCTGAGACTCTTCGCTGCAGAGTGGATTGTGAGTGACTTTCTCTTTCTGCTTGCAACTTTTGCTTAACAAAAGCGATGGAGGGAGGAGTTTGTGAAAAAAAAACCTTGGAACGGAAGAAAAGCGGCGCTTTGAAACTGCTCCTCAGGCTTGAGGAAGCATAGAAACCTGCATTCAAACTTTTCTGATCGTGAGTGAAAGTCTTTCCGGAATGATCATGGATACTTAGAATCGAAGTCTGGCAATAAAGAAGCAATTTTCCACTTTGTTAATTCCCGGTGGCTTCCAGCTGGGCGGGGAAGATGGCGTTCCTTTGTTCTCCTGAGATACACTATTCATGGATGATTGCTGACATTCCCTACTGAATGGGACTGCCTCTCTTTTTCTTTACTTATGATTGTTTGTAATTGATTAATTGGTCCTTTCTCTGAAGTGCCTTTTTTTTCTATTTGATTGTAAAAACTTGGTTTCTCTCTGAACTTTAATTAGGTAACAACTAAGACTTTGTTTATTGGAACTTGCTCGTTTCCTGCCTCACTAGCTCCTTTCCAGCAGACGCCATCTTACTGACACAGACTTAAATTCTTCACCATGGCTTCAAAAAAGCAGACACATCAGCCTCAAATCACTTCAATGTTACCTGAAAAACCTGATATGGATGCTAGATTAACAGCAATGGAAGAAACCCTTCAAACCTTGGTGAAAGAAATTAAAGAGATGAGAAAGGACCAAGTCAGTTGTAAGTTAGAACTTTTGGAGGTACAGAAGAAATTAATGGAAAATACACAAAAGACCGATGAGCTGGAGGTGGGGTTAGTTGGGGCAAAGGGAGAGCTTAAAAGTATTAATAATGAAATTGGAGATTTAACTGGTCATATGTCTAGGATGGATTTTGAAAGGATGTCATATTTTTTAAGATTTCGGAACGTGCCTGAGGCAAGTGATGAAGATTTAACTGATTTAATGTGTACAATTTTAGCAGATTATTTACACAAGCCTAAGGAGGAGGTAAGGGGGAACATTGATTTGATATATAGAATAAATTCAGCATATGCCAGGATAAATGAAGTACCCAGAGAGATACATATTAAATTTGTTAGAAGGTCGACAAGGGAAAGGATCTTGAGGGCGCAGAGAGATGGTCCCTTAGTTTATCAACAGAAAGAGGTAGCCATCTTGAAGCAGGTCCCGAAGAAGATTAGAGAGATAAGAAGGAAGTATTCCTTCTTGTCTAAAAGATTATTTAAAAAGGGGGTCTGGTTCAAGTGGGTGATGCCAGAGGGAATGTTGGTATTCTGGGAGGGAGGAAGAGTAAGAGTTAAAACAATTGCAGAGGCGGAAGCCTTTCTTGAAAAACATTCCTCAATCCTGGAGGATGAAAATGGGGGAGCAGAGGGTGCCGCGGCCCCACCCACTGGGGACCAGGGAAAAGAAGATACAATTGCCAAAAGACTTAGATCTCAAAAGTGACTTTATTTTAATATAATATAATATTGTTTGGATGTTTATACATGTTTGCTAGCATAGTTTTTTTACAATGATATATTTGCATTTCTCTCCACGTAAGTTAAATGTATTATCTATATTATCCATGTAAGTTAAATGTATTATCTATATTCTGTTATGAAGTCTCGGAAGGAGTCAATGACTTCGATGTGAAAGTTCTCAAAATGTCTTTTTACTCCTTACCCTTCACCCTATTTGTAAAAAATTTATAAAACCCAATAAAACTTTAAAAAAAAAAGAATCTTACTAACTAGCAACTTAGTAAAGTCAATACAATTTAGTAACTACTTCACTGTTCAATAAATTCTTAATGTGATGGATGGGCTTGATGAAGTGATACCAGTTTCCCAATTTCTGGTTTTAAGTCAGCAGTGGTGGGTTTCAAATTTTTTTAGAACCTATTCTGTAGATGTGGCCTGTTTTGTGGGAGTGGCTTAGCGGTAATGCGACCAGGTGGATGTGGCCAACTTGGAAAATGTGGTGAAACTCACTTAACAACGCTTTTGCTTAGCAGCCAAAATTTTGGCCTCAATTGTGGTCATAAATTCTCTTTCTTTCTTTCATCTCTCCCTCTGTCTCTTTCTTTTCTTTTTTTCTTCCTTCCTTTCTTTCCCTTTCTCTCTCTCTTTCTGTCTCTCTCTCTCAATGTGTCTGTCTGTCTGTCTCTCTCTGTGGTTCTTTGTGTCTCTCCCTCCCTCCCTCTCTGTCTCTCTCTGTCATTCTATCTCTGTGTCTGTCTCTCTGTATCTCTCTGTCTCTCTCTCCTCCATCTGTCACTCTGTGTGTGTGTGTCTGTCTGTCTCTCACTCACTCTCTATTTCTCTGTGTCTCTCTCCCCTCCCTTCCTCTCTCTCTGTCACTCTGTGTGTATGTGTGTGTGTGTGAGTGTGTGTATCTGTCAGTCAGTCACTCAGTCACTCAGTCACTCACTCTGTGTGTGGGTCTCGCTCTGTGTGTGTCTCTGTCTGTCTGTCTCTCCCTCCAAACCCGCGGATGGGTTCTGGACCAGCGGAGCCTCGTCCCTCTTTCTTAAAACATAAAAAAGAACCTTAATTGCAGGCTGAACAAAAGAAGTTTGAAAGAGATACTGAAGCCAGGAAGCTGAAACCTGGGACAGGAGAACAACCTTTTCTGTCCCCTTACGAGGAATGTGAGGAGGATTCCTCCCTCCCCCACCCCACAGCTGGGCTCTGGACCAGCGGAGACTCGTCCTTCTTTTTAGCCAGGCGGCTATCAGAGAGAAGAAGGCAGAGCATGCCCGAGGGCTTGTGCAGCAGCCGAAGATGGCTTGGTTAAAGATCGCTGGTCCGTAGCCCATCCAGGAAGATGAGGAATGCGAGGGGGATCTTTCCCCCTGCAGATGGGCTCTGGACCAGTGGAGCCTCCTCCTTCCAATTGGGGGGAACCATGCAGAGGAGTTAGCGCCAGCCCTCCATCTGCCCGCCAAGCAGTAGTTGGGTGCCGGGCTAGCCCCCCTGTCCTGCCCAAGTGGCGCCCATGGTTGCCACTGTGCCTGTGCCCTGGGCTGCCTGCTGAGGAGGAGGAGGAGGCGGGGGCGTGTTGCTGGGCAGTGGGCAGGGGGGTGGGGTGGGTGCAGCACTGCCGCCCTTGCCCTTGGGGCTCTTCTTAAGGGACATGCTGGCTGGCACTTCTTCAGGGGCCCCCGGCCGCCAGCTCATCATGCGCAGCCCATTTCCCCCCCCCCAAAAAAAGACAATTTTCTTTTTAAAAAATGCCTCTGCAGACCATCTTGAAAACCTGTGAGGTTGCTTTGGATGGGGACAGATGGGCAGCATCCCCCCATCCCTGGGCACCTGCAGCCTCAGAGCCTGCAGAAAGTTGCACAGTAAAGGCAATTAAGAACTTTTCATGCTCGTGAAAATATTTTCGTTACTATGCGAAGGCTTGCTTTAAAGCTGCAGGCTCCAAGGCTGCAGGTGCCCAGGGAGGGGGGCAGGGGGAAATGCTGCCCATCTGCCCACTCCCAAAGCAACCTTGGAGGCTTTCAAGATCATCCAGAGAGGCATTTTTAAAAAAGAAAACCCTGAAAAAGCTGCAAGATCTGGAGAGATGGGCGGGTGATTTTTGGAGGAGGGGGGAATCCCCAGAACCAGGTTGCCCACCCAGGTTGACTCTGGAAGAGGTCTGTGAGGGACTCCAGCAGCTGCAAAGCATGGTACGAGGGGCAGAAGTCCCCGAACCCAGCGCGGAGCATAAGCAAAGAAGGTGGACAGCTGGGCGGAGGAAGGGGAAAACTACTGCTTCTGCTGGAGCTGCATTGCCCCGCTGAATTCGGGGACTTCTGCCCCTCATGCCATGCTTTGCAGCTGCTGAAGTCCCTCACAGACCTCTTTGGGCAACCTGGTTCTGGGGAGGAGGCATTCCTCCCAGCACTACAAAGTGGTCTGGGCAGGGCTCCAGCAGCTGCAAAGCACAATACGAGGGGCAGAAGTCCCTGAACCCAGCGGGGCAATGCAGCTCCAGCAGCCCTCGTTAGGGTTTCCCCCTTCCTCCACCCAGCCCTCCTTTGCTTAGGCTTCTTCATCAAGATGTGGCTTTGGGGGCTAATGGGGCTTGGGTTTCCAGCCCGACAGCCCCCAAAGCCACTTCCGGACATCTATTGCAGAGGAGAGCACCAAGGTTCTTGATGCTCTGGGAAGCCGTGAAAGCTGTGGCTGGGATAGGCTCGCGGTTACCAACCTATGGGCGACGCCCTCTGCAGCAATTTACAATCTTTTTTTCCTCGCCCTCACCCCCCCTATTGCCTCCTAGCACCCCCTGCAGCTGCTTTGCCTCCTAGTGCCCCCTAAGTCATGCCACCCCCCCGGGGGCAGTACCACCCACTTTGGGAACCACTGCTATAGATGATCACCACCAGAGAAAAGGGAGGTGCCCAAACCACATTTGCCCTACCAAGATCAATAGCATGTTTCAGATGTGGGAAGGAAGGGCATTGCACCACCGACTACCAAGCAAAGACCCTGATCCAAAAGGGAGAAAAACCAGCAAAACCATCACAGAGCCTGAGAGACACCACCCTCAAGAGCCATGAGATCTTAGAGTTCCCAGCCAGGACCCCTTTGAAACCAGGAACTCCAACCTACCTGTGGATGTGCCAGGATCAGTCAGATAGTGACTACAAGGACCCCCCTGGTATGTGGGATGATTGAGCACATCTCCATAGAACTGTTGATCACAATAATAGGGAGAAAAGTCAAGCTGGTGGTTTTACTGGACTTGGGCTGCACCCACTGCCTGATAAGGCCAAGCTTAGTGGGGGAACTGGGAATCTGCCTCAAGCCACTAAAATCTGCTTCTTTCTGCCAACTTGATGGGTCAATTGTGGGAGAAACTTCAACCACATTTGCCACCAAACTTTTGCAGCTTACAACAGAAGGGCACTCCAAGACTATTGCTTTTATAGTGACCCCTGGCATGGAGTGGCCTTTAATGTTGGAACTAACTTGGCTGAAGAAATTGAATCTGAAGATAATAATAATAATAATAATAATAATAATAATAATAATAATAATAATAATAATAATAATAATAATAATAATAATAATAATAATAATAATAATAATAATAATAATAATAATAATAATAATAATAATAATAATAATAATAATAATAATAATAATAATAATAATAATAATAATAATAATAATAATAATAATAATAATAATAATAATAATAATAATAATAATAATAATAATAATTTAATTTGTAAACCGCTCCCTCTCCCCACAGGGACTCGGGGCGGTGCACAGGGAGAATAAAAACAATAAATATACAACCATAGCATAAAAACGAATTAAATCTAATACCTGTGCTAAAAATCCCATTAAACACTAAAATACCCTATAATTAAATAAAAACCCCATAGCAGAGAGACTACCCTAGGCCGGCCCAGCAGAAAAGATATGTTTTTAATTTCAGGCGGAAGGAGCGGAGGTCCGTGGTTGTTCGAATATCGGGGGGAAGGTCGTTCCAGAGGGCTGGGCCCGCCACAGAGAGCGCCCTTCCCCTGGGCGTCGCCTGCTGACAAAGTCTAGTGGACGACACCCGGAGAAGTCTCTCTCTATGGGAGCGAATCGGCCGTGAGGATGTATGAGGCAGGATCCGATCCCGCAGATAGCTAGGTCCCGAGCCATGGAGCGCTTTAAAGATGATAACTAACACCTTGAAGATGGACTGGAATAAGGTGGCTCTCTGATTCCTGAATCATGAGGGAGTCTGGAAAGGAGAAGTAGCCATGGCTGGTCAGGATGCCCAGTGCAGGGCATCCCCAGGAAATACTGGGATCTGGCACACATATTCAGTGAGGCAGGTTCAGATGAGCTCCCTCCTGACCAGCCCACAGACTGTGCCATGGAAATCCTCCCAGGGGCAAAATTGCCAAAGCCAAAATTTTACTCAATGACCCCCCTCCCCCCCCCAGGAATTAGATGCATGCGTTCATAGACAAAAACCTAGAGTGCGGATTCATCCAACCTGCTAGACCTAAAGTGGCTGTGCCAGTCCTATTCTGTGAGAAGGATGGCTTGCTTTATTTGTGTGTGGATTATAGACATCTGAATGCTGCGTGGAAAATGTGTAAAATGCTTCAAGAGTTCTGTTTTCTTGAGAAGACTGGCAAGGCGGGACCTTCCAGTTTCACTAGTCCAATTATTGTTTTAATGAGATAAACTTTATAAGGGCTTTTGATCCCTTGTTCCTTGGAAGTACACTATCTCACACCAGATTTATAATAGTTTTTGGACAAGAAACTACTTAACCTGAAAGCAAGCATGTGAACTGTTGTTATAAGAAAAGTGAGAGGAAATATATTTCTCAATTATGAGGTAATGTTTTAATACATTAAATTACACATTGAAGGATAGTGCATTATATTCAATGGCAAAATGATACTACAAAAACAGAAGGCACAAACATTTCTAATCATGAATAGCCCTCATAAAAGTGTAATGATTCCTTGTAGAATTTCTCTAATGAAGCCATGTTTTTTCTATTTTTTTTAAAATGCAACAATTTTAACCATTGTAAAATATTTCTAACTACTTTTTTAAAAAGGGGTTTACTATTTATTTATTTATTTTTTATTTATTTTATTAAATTTATATCCCGCCCTTCTCCAAACAGACCCAGGGCGGCGTACAGGCATGTTAAAATACATACAAACATATAAAATTTAAAAAACTTATTCTAATAAAAACCCTGTGCTAAAAACCGAATTAAAATCCCAAGTTTAAAACTATCTAATAGTCAATAAAGGAGGTTACGCTAGGCCGGCTAGGTGGAATAAATGTATCTTCAGACACTTGCGGAAGAGGCGGAGGTTGTTCCAGAGGGCTGGCCCTGCCACAGAGAAGGCTCTTCCCCTGGGTGTCGCCAGTCGGCATTGTCCAGCTGACGGCACCCTGAGGAGGCCCTCTCTGTGGGAGCGTATCGGTCTGAGGGATGTATGGGGCAGGAGGCGGTCTCGCATATAACTAGGCCCCGAGCCATGGAGCGCTTTAAAGATGTTCGTCAAGACCTTGAAGCGCACCCGAAAGACCACAGGAAGCCAGTGCAGCTCGCGCAGGATAGGTGTTATGTGGGAGTGTCTAGGCGCTCCCGTAATCACCCGCGCGGCTGCTTCTGGACTAGCTGCAGCTTTCGGGTGCACCTCAAGGGAAGCCCCATGTAGAGAGCATTACAGTAGTCGAGTCGAGAGGTGACGAGTGCTTGAGTGACTGTGCGTAAGGCACCCCGGTCCAGTAAGGGGCGCAATTGGCGCATCAGGCATACCTGATGGAATGCCCCCCTGGCCACGGCTGCCATGTGATCTTCCAGAGACAGCCGGGAATCCAGGAGGACACCCAAATTGCGCGCCCTCTCCACGGGGGCCGGTGTTTCGCCCCCAATGGCCAGAGTTGGAACAATCTGGCTGAACCGGGGCGCCGGAAGCCACAGCCACTCCGTCTTGGACGGGTTGAGCTTGAGTTTGTTACCACCCATCCAGAGCCGTACGGCCTCCAAGCACCGAGACATAACCTCGACGGCATCGTTGGGGTGGTCTGGGGTGGATATGTACAACTGAGTATCATCAGCGTACAGATGATATCCCACCCCAAAACCACGGATGATCTCACCCAGCGGCTTCATATATGTGTTGAACAGTAGGGGCGAGAGGACCGACCCCTGAGGAACCCCACATATGAGGGACCTCGAGGCCGACCTCTGCCCCCCTGCCAACACATATTGCGACCGACCAGAGAGGTAGGACGAGAACCACCGCAAAACGGTGCCTCCCAGCCCCAACCCCCCCAGTCAGCGCAATAGGATACCATGGTCGATGGTATCAAAAGCTGCTGAGAGGTCTAATAGGACTAGGATAGAGGAATATCCTCTATCCCGTGCCCTCCAGAGATCATCAACCAACGCGACCAATGCCGTCTCGGTGCTGTGCCCGGGTCGGAAGCCGGACTGGCGCGGGTCTAGATAATCAACTTCCTCCAAGTGTCGCGGAAACTGTTGAGCCACCACACTCTCAACAACCTTCACTAAAAAGTGGAGGTTGGAGACGGGATGGTAGTTCTCTAATAATGCTGGATCCAGGGACGGCTTCTTGAGGAGGGGCCTTACTACCGCCTCTTTCAAGACAGCAGGCAAGGACCCCTCACTCAAAGATGCATTGACAATGCCCTGGAGCCAGCCTCATGTCGTCTCCCAGGATGCCAGTACAAGCCAGGAGGGACACGGGTCCAATAAACATGTGGTAGCCCTAAGTCTCTTTGACAACTTGTCCATATCCTGGGTGGTAACAAAATCAAACTCCTCCCAAGATGGTGTCACAAGAACAGCCTCGGCCCGCTCGACTGGACCACTGTCGATGGAGGGTAGCTCGTTCCGAATCCGAGTGATTATCTCCTGCAGATAAATCCCAAATTCCTCTGCTCGACCCTGTAAAGGGGCTTCCCGCGGCCTCTGTTGAAGGAGGGAGCAGGTCACCCCAAACAGGGCGGCAGGGCGGTTATCTGTGGATGCAATAAGGGTGGCACAATACTCACGTTTGGCCACTCTTATCGCCACTAAGTACGTCCTAATGTGGTCTCTCACTAGTGTTCGGTCGGCTTCGGAGCGAGAAGATCTCCATCTGCTCTCTAGGCGTCTCTTGTGGCGCTTCATCCCCCTAAGCTCCTCGGTAAACCAAGGAGCCCAGGTGGTTCGTCGCCGCAAGAGCGCGACTCGGTCCAAGGCCCCTGTGGCCGCACTTAACCATGCGGCCACTAGGTCCTCAGTCGAGTCGCGGGGCAAGTCCACAGGAATTGGCCCAAGCTCCCTTTGGAATCTTATCGGGTCCATCAGGAGCCTGGGGTGGAACCATATAGGAATGTCCGGTTCCGCCTCCCCGCAGTGAGGTGCAGCGATCGGAAAGTCGAGCCGAAGGAGAGCGTGATCTGTCCATGACAGGGGTGTGATGACTAGATCCTCTATTCCCAGATCACTACTCCACTGTCCCGAGATGAAGATTAGATCCAGGGTGTGACCGCCCTCGTGGGTAGGGCCTACAACTACTTGGGTCAGGTCCATGGCTGTCATGGAAGCCATGAACTCCCGAGCTACCCCAGAGGTCTCGCCTGCCGACGGCAGGTTAAAGTCCCCCATGACTAACAGTCTGGGGGTCTCAACCGCCGCCTCGGCTATCACCTCTAGGAGCTCGAGCAGGGCTGTTGTTGTATAGCGAGGAGCCAGGTATACAACTAACACGCCCAACTGCCTCCCTAGGCCCCACTTCACAAGGAGGGACTCACACCCGGTCGTCTGAGGGATCATGGTGTCCTTTGGCTCAAGACCTTCCCTAACCATAATCGCCACCCCCCCACCCCTCCCTAGGGCCCTAGGCTGATGAAAGACTCGGTATCTTGGTGGGCACATTTCTACGAGGGGATGTCCTCCCTCATGGCCCAACCAGGTTTCCGTGATACCTACCAGGTCCGGGTCCCCCTCTGACACAAGGTCATGGATGAGGGGGCTTTTTGTACCACGGACCTGGCATTACACAACATCAGCCTAGGGCCCCGGCTCTGTGGTCCTTGCCCACCTAGTCTGCGATGGGAGCATGAGGGGTTGGAGTGCGTAACCGCCCGTAGCCAGCAGCCGTGGTCCTCCAACCGATGATGTCCACCCCGTCTCCCACCACCCCTGCCCCTCCCCAAGACCGAACTGATGGAAGATACCTCAATGGAAACGACCCCCCTCCCCCCTCCTCCGTTTCTCTGCTTCCGCCTGCCGGCCCTATAGATTGACGCCCCTCCACTTGACTATCTCTACCCTCCTCCCTGGAACCCCCTAAAATCCGAATTAAAAAATTAAATAACCCCCCCCCCGAGCTTGCGCTTCGCCCACCTCTCAGGAGCAATAAGTCCATCCTCGAGGTGGGCCAGTGTTAAACTAGGGGGCCAAGCCTGCGAGAGGGTAGACTCCCGCAGGCGAAGGAGAACTGACGTTGAATAAGATAAAAACATTAGACGGCATTGACACTAAAAGGGGTGGGGGAGATCCCTGAGATGATACACTGCAAGTCCATGGTTAAAACAGCGAGCGTAAGGCCCATTATACAATAGATGGTAAAAATGGTAAAGATGGTAAAAACGACAATTAATTAATTAATTAAAGGGACAAGTACAAAATATAAAAGCGATGGGCAGTTCGGGTAGGTTGAAACGTTCTATCTGGAGGAGGGAGGGTGGTAGCAGATGGATCAAGTTCGATCTTTGGACAACAGCCCATCCAATCAGAGAAGATGGTGTAAATCTCTGCAAAGTCACTGTCTCTGTCTATAGGCTGTATCCACAGATTTTCTCTCCCCTCTCCCGTTGGATCGAAGTACGGGCCACATGGCTAGTAGTAATGCCATGTGGGGGAAATTTTGTTCAGCACTGCAGTCCCTCTTTCAAGATCGATCTATTTAAATTAAGCTGCTGCTGATTAACATACAAGGCAATTAAATATCTCTTGCCACATAGTTGCTAGTTGTTTTGTTTAATCAGACTTTAATAAACAATATTTTGAAATATATTTTAGATAAAAATCCAGTGGCTACTTTGGAGCTGCCTACTTAAAAGGGATTTGATCTTGAATTAGTAGCATCTATATCTCATCCCTCTCTCCCAAAATATGATTAAACACACAGTCATTTCTTCTGTATTATCCATTTTCCCACTTCTAAACTTTTTTTCTTAACAGAAGGAACTTGTTGATGTATATGTATATTTCTGGGTGTGGGGGGGAGACATGGTTATGTGGACAAAGGTTACAATTTTAAAGAAAGATAGGTATTCAGTTCAGATTAATTTCATTGTAAATATTCATTATAAAATAAGGGAATCTATGTATAAAACCATTATCTCATGCATAAACTATTCTGCACAGACACATACCGAAATAAATAGAATGTAAAACTGCTAACTTTGGGGGTTTCTGCATAAATCTATGAATGCTATTATGAATGTAGCTAAGTTCATTGCTTCGTGCATCCAGTAAGAAGGGGTGAAATTCATCAGGTTCTGAAGAACTGGTAACAGAAATTTTGATCAGTTTGGAGAACCAGCAAATATCACCTCAGGCTGGCCCAAGAGTGGGGTGGGAATGGAGATTTTGCAATATCCTTCCCCCAGGAGTGGGGAGAGAATGGGGAGTTTGCACTATCCTTCCCCTGCTATGCCCACCAAGCCACACCCACAGAACTGGTAGTAAAAAAGATTGAATTTCACCACTGCTAGTCTTTTTTTTTTTGTAATAATTTTTATTAGTTTTAACATTTTATAAAAGGAAAGGGGTAGGTAAGGTGTTATAACAATATTTTAGAGCTTCCACATCGGGGTTGGTGACTGCCTCCGAGTCTTCTTGAGTAAGTTCCATTAAAAAATAATAAAAATAGGAAGGGGTACATACATTTTAAATCATAAGTTCCATAATCAAAAGTAAAATTTCATACATTCAATTACTTTGTTTCTATTAACATCCTTACAGGAATTATCATACATAAAAAAAGTTATTTTTGTGATCTGAGCCTTTTTGCTATTGTTTCTTTCTCCTCCACCCCTCCAGTAGGCGGAGCCGTGGCCCCTCCTGCTCCCATATCATCAACATCCAGGATTGAGGAATGTTTTTTAAGAAAATTCTCCACCTCTTCCACTGTTTTCATTCTAACTCTTCCTCCCTCCCAGAATACCAGCATCCCTTCGGGCATCAACCACTTGAATCACACCCCCTTTTTATGTAATTTTTTCGATAGGAAGGAATATTTCCTTCTTAAATCTCGTATTTTTTTAGGGATCTGCTTCAGTATGGCCACCTCGTTTTGCTGATATATCAAAGGCCCCCCTCTTTGTGCTCTCAGTATCTCATCCCTTGTTGACCTTCTTATAAATTTAATATGTATCTCTCTGGGTACATCATTTATTCTGGCATATGCTGATTCTGTAAATCAAATCAATGTCCCCCCAAATAAGTTCCTTATTTTTCTTAGTATAATCCGCTACAATTGTAGCCATTAAATCTCTTAAATTTTCATTATCTGCTTCTGGAACATTCTGAAATCTTAAAAAGAAAGACATACGTTCAAAATCAATTATAGACATCTGGCCAGTAATATCTGTAATTTCCTTCTTAAAATCTTTTATCTCTTCCCCCATCCCAGCTGCCTCCGCCTCCAGCCCCTCAATCTTTTGCTTATTATTTGTTATTTCTCTTTGTGCCTCCAAAAGTTCCAGTCTTATACTTAAATTGTCTTTCCGGATTTGTTGTATTTCATTCATTATTTTTTGAAATATCTCCTCTGTAGTTGTTGGCTTGGGGTCCTCTGCTTCTGTTTCCCTCTGAAGTAAAGCTGTAATTTTTGGTTGTGAGGTTGGACTGGGCTTTGTAGATGCTGGGGCAAAGCTTGATTTTCCAGAAGGAGGCTTTCTCGATGCCATAATTAAAGTTTTAGATGTTAATATAAAGAAAGAAGAAAAAAATGGCGCTGTAGGGCGGGCAGTCCGTGAAGTCCGAGACAAAAGCAATGATAGTTCAAATTAAGTTTGCAGTTTCCAGAGAGAAAAGTGAAATATAATTTTCCAAACAAAAACAGAAGGCTTCACATAGGGAGAGAACACTGAAAGTCACTAGAGCAGTGGTTCCCAAAGTGGGCGTTAACACCCCCCAGGGGGTGGTGGAATTGCTCAGGGGGGCGGTGAGAGGCAAGGAGCTGGCAGGGGGTCGATGAGAGGCAAGGCGTGGGCGGCAGAGAAATTCTGGAGAGTCATTTAAATAAGAAAAATTTCACTCGCTCTCCCCTGCCATCGCGAAGCCTTTCCATTGCTCACTCCCTGCCCCCACCCATCTCATGCTTGCCCTGCCCACTACTGAGTGATTGGCTGGTTCACCAATCACCCCGCCCGCCTGTAAACCTATTTAACTCTTTTCATGCTTGGATTTATTTCATTATATTGCTGCCTGCTGACGCCGACTAGGTAAATAAGCTGCTACTAAGGGAGGGGTGGGGGAGAAGTTACCTTGCTCTCAAATCCTCTCAAACGGAGTTTTTTTTCTGTGCCTGGGGGGCGGGGGGGGCAGAAGTTACCTTGCTCTCAAATCCTCTCAAACGGAGTTTTTTTCCTGTGCCTGGGGGGCAGAGGGGGGGGAGAAGTTACCTTGCTATCAAGCCCTTTCAAACGGAGTTTTTTTTCTGTGCCTTGGTGGTGGTGGTGGGAGACGTTACCTTGCTATCAAGCCCTTTCAAACGGAGTTTTTTTCCTGTGCCTGGGGGGCGGAGGGGGGAGAGGTTACCTTGCTATCAAGCCCTTTCAAACAGAGTTTTTTTCCTGTGCCTGGGGGGCGGAGGGGGGGGAGAAGTTACCTTGCTATCAAGCCCTTTCAAACGGAGTTTTTTTCCTGTGCCTGGGGGGGGGGGGAGACACGTTACCTTGCTATCAAGCCCTTTCAAACGGAGTTTTTTGTCCTGTGCCTGGGGGGCGGGGGGGAGAAGTTACCTTGCTATCAAGCCCTTTCAAACGGAGTTTTTTTCCTGTGCCTGGGGGGCGGGGGGGGAGAAGTTACCTTGCTATCAAGCCCTTTCAAACGGAGTTTTTTTTCTGTGCCTGGGGGGCGGGGGGGAGAAGTTACCTTGCTATCAAGCCCTTTCAAACGGAGTTTTTTCCTGTGCCTGGGGGGCGGGGGGGAGAAGTTACCTTGCTATCAAGCCCTTTCAAACAGAGTTTTTTTCCTATGCCTGGGGGGCGGGGGGGAGAAGTTACCTTGCTATCAAACCCTTTCAAACTGAGTTTTTTTCCTGTGCCTGGGGGGCAGGGGGGAGAAGTTACCTTGCTATCAAGCCCTTTCAAACGGAGTTTTTTTCCTGTGCCTGGGGGGTGGGGGGGGAGAAGTTACCTTGCTATCAAGCCCTTTCAAACGGAGTTTTTTTCCTGTGCCTGGGGGGCGGGGGGGAGAATTTACCTTGCTATCAAGCCCTTTCAAACGGAGTTTTTTTCCTGTGCCTGGGGGGCAATGGGGGGAGACGAAGGTAGGGTTTTTTCCAGTTTTGTTTTTAAAATAAATATTCTTGAAAGGGTAAAGAGGAATGACTTGCATGAGAATCACCAAATGTAATCCATCATTATTTCCAATTTGTTCTGCATGTCCATAACTGTGTTTGTCTATTAAATTTATATACCTCACATCTCACTAGCTTAACAGGTGAGATTTTGGTGAATTTTTGTTTTTAAAAGTACCCAGATTTTTTAAATATTTATTTAAAAAACAAATTGAAAAAAAGCTACCTTGGTCTCCTCCCCCCAACCCCCCCATGCCCAGAAAAAAATTCAGTTGTGGAAGAGAGCAGAAAGGTAACTTCATCTCCTCCCCCTGCCCCCCCATGCCCAGAAAAAAAGTCACCTGTTTTTTGAATGTGGGTTTCCCTGAAATCAGAGAGAATTAAGTGGCACTTTTAACAGGGCAGAAATAATGTCATTAACAGGATGCAATCCAGTTTTGAAATCAGCGTGTCTTGTTTGGGCCCCTTTGAAGTGAAGGAGATTGCAACAAAATTCACTTAGCCAATGTCTCACTTAGCAACAGAATTTTTGGGTTCAATTGTGGTCGTAGGTATGGCTACCGTGTACTACATTGTGGGAGCTTCATCACTGGAAGCTTCCAAGAAGAGACTGGACTGCCATCTGTCAAAAATGGTGTAGGCAGCGTCTGCTTGTGTGTGGGGGGGGGGGGTTGGACTAGAATAGATGACCTACAAAGGTCCCTTCCAACTCTGTTAATCTGATGTCTGAAATGCAGACCACAAAGCTCCAGAACCAAACCAAAACCGTCTTCAAGTCTGGCATGAAAATAATGCTTCCTCATTCATACCACGCTCAAAGGTCTTGACTTTACGCCGGGATTTCTAGCTGCCTCTTGAATTACGTGCTCCCAAAACTGTCCACCGATTCCCAAAGGGTTACTTGACAGCTTTAAGACTTGCGTGCTTCAAATGCCAGAGTTCCTGCGCCAACATTTTGGTTGCTAAGCAGGAGCGTTGTTAAGTGATACTGATATTATGTAACACTTTTAATTAAGTGGGTACCTTGAATAAACATAACTTTGAGTTTCAAATAATACTGATTTTGTTGTTGTCTTAGGTGACATCTGTGAATTGTTGATTTTCAGAGCAGAAATGGCAGAAGCAGGAAAATCTAAGAAGAAATGTAGACAATATAGTCTGGAATATCTGAGGTTTGGATTTATACCTGAACCAGCAAACCAGCAGCTACCACGGTGTCTACTATGTGACAGAGTATTTTCAAATGAGGCAATGAAGCCTTCCAGATTAAATGAACATTTGACGAAGGTACATCCTGAAAAAGCAGACAGGAGCCTAACTTTTTTTCGGTCACTTCGTGACAAATTCCAAAAGCATCCAACGCTGTCACGTATGTTTTGCAATGCTTCCCAACAAACCACTGATGGTTTGCGTGCTTCATAAAACATTGCATTACTGATTGCAAAGTCTGGAAAGCCACATACCAGCTGTTAGTGAGGTTCTGAGTACTGTTTTACACAAGTCACCACATGACATAATTAAAACAATTCCTCTCAGCAACAATTCTGTGCAAAGACGCATAGATGAAATGGCTGAGAATGTGGAAGACGTACTGTGCAGCATACTAAGGACAACAGAATTTGCATTACAGCTGGATGAATCAACTTTGCCAGGCAATGAATCTTTGCTTCTTGCTTATGTGCGAGATCGGATCCTGCCCCACACATCCTCACGACCGATTCGCTCCCACAGAGAGGGGCTTCTCCGGGTGCCGTCCACTAGACTTTGTCAGCGGGCGACGCCCAGGGGAAGGGCGCTCTCTGTGGCGGGCCCGGCCCTCTGGAACGACCTTCCCCCTGATATTAGAACGACCACCGACCTCCGCTCCTTCCGTGTAAAATTGAAGACCCATCTCTTTCGACTGGCCGGCCTTGAATAGTTCTCTCTGTCTTTTAATTATAAATTTTAATGGGTTTTTAATTTATATTTTTAGCACGGGTAGATTTATTTAATTCTATTTTAAGTAATATTTGTATTATTGTATATTGTTTTTAATTATGCCTGTGCACCGCCCCGGGTCCCTGTGGGGAGAGGGTGCGGTTAATAAATCCCAACTTATTATTATTATTATTATTATTAAAGATGAAGGTTTGACTCAAGAGTTGTTATTTGCAAGGCAACTAAAAACAGATACTAAAGGGGAGTCAATATTTCATGTTGTTGAGCAGTTTTTCAAAGACAAGGAAATTCCACTTACCAACATACTAGCTTGTGCAACTGATGGAGCACCATCAATGACTGGTCACTACCGTGGGTGCATTGCTTACTTGAAGAAAGCAGTGCCAAATGTTTTTACCATTCACTGTGTCATTCATCGCCAACATCTGGTTGCAAAAAACCTCAGTGATCGCTTGCACAAGTCATTACACACTGTCATTACTGCAGTTAACAAAATTAAAGTACATGTTCTCAATGATCGTCTTTTCAGAGAGCTCTGTGTTGAGAATGATGAAGATTTTGATCGTTTGCTGCTTCATACAGAAGTTCGTTGGCTATCAAAAGGCACCTGTGTGAGACGCTTTTACAATCTTTTTGACACAGTTGTTGAGTTCTTTGAAGACAGGAATGCTGTGCTCAGTGGTGAACTCAAAGGGATCAGGCATGACATTGCGTATTTATCAGAACTATTTTCTAAGTTCAATGAATTGAATTTGCAGTTGCAGGGAAATGAGGTAAATCTTATTAAGGCCAAATCTGTCATCTGTACATTTATTTCAAAGCTAACTCTCTTCAAACGCAATATAGGCCATCGCAAGCTGTACCAATTTCCGAGCTTGTCTGAGCTAGAAGAGAAAGGTGGGATACAAGACGATGATCTTCAAGTGTTTTGTGACCATTTGGACATGCTGCATAAAGATATGTCTGAGCGATATCAGGATCTTCTTTTGATGGAAATTCCAGATTGGGTGATAAATCCATTTTCAGATATTGAGGAAGATGGGATAGTGGAGGAACAACTCATAGAGCTGCAAAATGACATTGAGCTGAAGCCAAAGTTCAAGAAATCATACCAAGAGTTTTGGTTACAGAAAGAAATTTCTGGTCGCTATCCTGCACTATGGACAGTGGTTAAGAAGCTCCTTGTTGCATTTCCAACATCATATTTGGTGGAACGTGGCTTCAGTGTGGTCATTCAACTTCTCTCCAAGCAAAGAAATAGACTCCATGTTACTGAACGTGGTGATTTAAGACTCCTGCTAAGTGACTTAAAACCAGACATTGGTATCACTTCATCAAGCCCATCCATCACATTAAGAATTTACTGAACAGTGAAGTAGTTAACTAAATTTTATTGAGTTTACTAAGTTACTAGTTAGTAAGGTTCTTGATAAATGACTATCAGACTTTGAAAACCTGGTATCACTGGATCATATTCAACAATTTTGTAGAATTAACATTAGCTACAAAGGTTTTTAAATTGGATTTTGAATAAATGTGCAATTGTTAAAGTTTTGAATTTTACTGTTATTATCTGCCTTCCGTCGTGCAAACCGCCCAGTCACATGACCCCCCTAGCCATGCCCACCAAGCCACGCCCACAAAACCGGTTGTAAAAAAATTGAATTCTGGGTGGGGGGCACTGAGGATCATTTTGTAGCACCAAGGGGGCGGTGGACTGAAAAAGTTTGGGAACCACTGCACTAGAGGAAGCCTTTTTATATATATTTTAAATTTAATCCCATTTAGTTTATTAGAATGGAGGAATGCTTGTTTTCAAAAGGAAAAGTTCCATCTGGGAACAAAGAAACGTCATCTTTCCGCCTTGCTGGCAGCGGTGAAGAAAGTAAAAGTTTAAAGACAGTCTATTTTAAATGTAGCAAGGCTCAGGATACATTGTTTAACAGCAATTCCTTATTTGGCAATTCATTTCCTTTTTCAATTAATCCATCGGATGTCACTTTCACTCTCTCCGCTTCGCGGGATTAGTTCTCTAATGCCGTTTTTCTTTCCAGGGGGGTTGTTTCTCCCAACTCCCCCCTATTTCTCTCTTTCAAAAGTTGAATGTAGAAATTTCAAATAAGTCACTCACATTGCTATTTCTTCTGATCCGGAGCCTCGGTGCAGCCATTCAGCCCCGACATTTCTGCTCGTTGAAAAAAATCCTCCATGGTTCCAGCTCCTTCAGCGAACGGGGAGCACTCCCCCTGCACTCTGTTCCTCGGCTCCTGGGTCGAAGCGGGAACAGCCCCCCTGACCGCCGTCAAGATGGGGACCTCACCGCAGGCCGCCCTTATGGGGGGGACTCTTCGTGTCCCCCCCTGCACCCGAAGGCATCCGCTAAGGAAACACAGCGGCGAGCGTGTAGAAAACACACCCGTCAGCGTCCAAAGCCAGAAACGATCTCCACTGCTAGTCTTAAGGGACATGGTGGCTCAGTGAGTTTGTTGATCAGAAAAGTCAGCAGTTCAAATCCCCAGTGTCGCGTAATGGAATGAGCTCCTGTCACTGCCAGCTTCTGCCAACCTAGCAGTTTGAAAGCATGAAAAAAATGGAAGTAGAAATATAGGAATCACCTTTGGTGGGAAGGTAACGATTGTTGTCCCCAATTTGGGTTTGAGCCTGGTGCCGAAGCCAATGATGGACGCCAGACATGAGGTGCAGGTTTTCTGATTGCTTTTTATTGGAGTACTCAAATAATAGTCAAAAGGCCAAGAACCAAGAACAAAGGATTAAGAAAGCTTTATACATTTTCAGTAAAGAAGAAGGCGGGACAAGGTGAAACAATAAGAAATATCCTCTAATAAACATTTTAGCACTAATTCTACAATTTGTTCTATTGGTCTACAGCTGTCCCATTCCTAAGCCTTGGCTAATGAATGCCCCAGGAGTTATCTAATAGACATTTCATTTGTTGCCGGCTATCTCTATTCCTAACTTTTAGCTGAGGTCTGCAAGTTGTCTAATTCTTGTTGCTTTTATCAACTTTCCAACTACCCATAGTTGCTACAAGCTTTACACATGCATATTTCCTGTTGATAAGCATTCGTGGAGAAGGGCGGGATATAAATTTAAATAAATAAAATAAATAAATAAATAAATAAATAAATTCCTTGTTCTTGTGAGACAGACAGACAGACACACACACCCCGACCATTACAGTCTTCCTGATTTACTTTCAAGTGTGTGCCATGACCTTGCTTTAGCAGCCAGCCCATCATTCTTCCTCTTTGAATCTGAAAATGATCTAATTTTCCAAGATTCACCCAACATTAGTATCCCTGTATTGGGAGACACCCCCCTCCCTGCAGTTTATTTATAGGTGGAAAGGCAAAACAGAGGGCATTGTAATGCACAACAGGTGATTAAGAGAACAATGACTATGCCTGCCAGGGTCATTATTAGGTACTTAACCAGTGGAATCTTGCCAGACAATGACACTAGTCTCCCCGTTGATCCATGTGGAGGTAGGAGTGTTGCAACTATCTTTGTGATGTGTGTAGTTCAGCTGTGGAATTCCTCCAATTTGTCCAGAATATGCATACAGCATTGTTGTCCAAGTAGTGCACACACATCTCCTTAGGATGCCAATATCATAATTAGAGCCATTATATTCTGAACTCTCATTGTCCAAATGGCTTCTTGTTCTTTTGCTGCAGCAATAAAAAAAAACCTCCCCAGTATCATTAGCTAGGATCTCCTCCACCGCTTGTTTATGATATAAAGCATCATTGAGGGACCAGAGCCCACGGAACAAAGTAAGGGGTTAGTATTCTTCAGGTACTATTTGGATTGTTCAAGATCCCTATGGTTTCCAATCTTCCTTTCATGTAAAGTGGGCATAATATAGGTAGGTGGGAAAGGCACAAATACAAAACAAACCATATGGTCTCATCCCGACAGTTATTACATCTATTTGTATTAATGTCTTAGTCTTCACATACACAGACGCACCAATCAGCTAGTGGTAATAATAGGGTAACTTCTAGTGTGGGTAGCTACAAATACATTTTGAGGAAATGTTCTAATTGAGAAAACACCTATGGGTGATGGCAATTCTCCTCTCACACACTATGGTTCCAGAAATTTTTGATCTGGAACAATAATTTAAGTCCCAGTTCTGTTTCTGAGGAAGTCACAGGCTGCACAGTCCAAGAATCAGGAAGTGCAGATCGTGGGTATTTCTTCACTCTGGAAGTGATGTATCCAAGATGCCAGGCCTTCCACTTTTAGTGCTGTATGGGTGGTCAGAAGCACTTGAAATGGTCCCTTCCAGTGCTGATCCAAGGATGTTGTTGGTACCCACATCTTTATAAGCATCCAGTCTCCAGGCTGAAATGGATGCACTGGATGATCTAGTCCAGGGCATCAATTTTCCTGCAGATAAGAAGAAAGAAAATTCATAACCCCAGTGAGTTGTCTTACATTTTTGGAACAAAAATTTAGTCATGCCAGCCACATATGACCACGGAGACGTCTTTGGCCTGCGCTGGCTCTTCAGGTTTGAAATGGAGATGAGCATCTCCCCCTAGAGTCGGGAATGACTAGCACATATATATGAGGGGAACCTTTATCTTTACCTTTAGTAAGTATCTGTAATCTGGCTATCAATTTACACAACCTGGGCACTTTACAAGAAAGAGGTTCATATGCTAGTGATTAATGTGTTTAGCCCAATTATTCAATGTAAATTGTGGTGGGAAATAAGGAATTGAATTACTGTTTTTCCCCACTTTGTTTTGTCAATAAGCCTCTTGCTAGATTGCAAGCATCTAAGGAAACCTAGATGTTTATTCTGAAATGAACCATTGAGCTCAGAGCCCCTACCCTCAGATACATATGCTTAAGAATTCTAATCTTTCTCTTTCAGCTTTCAAATCCATTCCCCTCTCCTTAGAATGCAGATACCTATCGAAATCTTAAGAAACACTTTTTCTGAGCAGAGCTTTTGTCACATGACTTTTATCATTTGTCTCCATGACTCCCAGGGTGCCTGCTCCTAACTGTGGATCATTTTCCATTTCACTCACAGCATTTTCTATCTGTGTAGGACAGTGATGGTTAACCTTTTTGGTGCCAAATGGCCAAAGCATGCATGTGCGTGCATGTATGCGAATGCATGTACACATGCATAAGGTGACCAGACGTCCCGCTTCTGGCGGGACAGTCCACGTTCACCAGCAGATGTCCCGCTCTCCGCTGCCTCTTCAAAATGTCCCGCTTTTTGCAGGCAGGCAGCGGACGCAGATAGCTGAGAGCGGCAGCTCGGGCGGCTCGGGCGGCTCGGGCGGCTCGGGCGGCTTGGGCGGCTTGGGCGTCGGGACCGAGGAGAGGGGGAGCGCACGCTCCAGCGCGGCATGCACATGCGCAGAGGGCATCGGGGCCAAGGAGAGAGGGGGCGCTCCGGCATGGCATGTGCTTGTGCAGAGGGACACCATCGACAGGGCGGGGCATGCTCCTGTGCGGCACGCGCCTTCGCAGAGGGCATCGGGTGCCGGAAACCATAGCCACTCGGTCTTGGACGGGTTGAGCTTGAGTTTGTTTCTACCCATCCAGATCCGTATGGCCTCCAACACCGGGACAGCACTTCGGCGGCATCGTTGTGGTGGTCTGGGGTGGATATGTACAACTGAGTGTCATCAGCGTACAGGTGATATCCCACCCCAAAACCACGGATGATCTCGCCCAGCGGCTTCATATAGGTGTTGAACAGGAGAGGCGAGAGGACCGACCCCTGAGGAACCCCACATAAGAGGGGCCTCGAGGCCGACCTCTGCCCCCCTGCCAACACACATTGCGACCGACCAGAGAGGTAGGACGAGAACTACCATAATACGGTGCCTCTCACCCCCAACCCCTCCAGTCTGTGCAATAGGATACCATGGTTGATGGTATCAAAAGCCGCTGAGAGGTCTAATAGGACTAGGATAGAGGAACATCCCCTATCCTGCGCCCTCCAGAGATCATCCACCAACGCGACCAATGCTGTCTCGGTGCTGTGACCGGGTCAGAAGCCGGACTGGCGCGGGTCTAGATAATCAATTTCCTCCAGGTGTCGCGGAAACTGTTGAGCCGCCACACTCTCTACAACCTTCACTAAAAAGTGACGATAATTTTCCAACAATGCTGGGTCCAGGGAAGGCTTCTTGAGGAGGGGCCTCACCACCGCCTCTTTCAAGATGGTAGGCAAATACCCCTCCCTCAAAGAAGCATTCACGATATCCTGGAGCCAGCCTCGTGTCACCTCCCAGGATGCCAGTACAAGCCAGGAGGGGCACGGGTCCAATAAACATGTGGTGGCCTTAGGTCTCCTTGATGGTGTCTCAAGAACAGCCTCGGACAAACCGACCGGACCACTTTCAATGGAGGGCAACTCGTTCCGAATCCGAGTAATTTTGTCCTGCAGATATAATAATAATAATAATTTTTAATTTTATATCCCGCTCTCTCTCCCCAAAGGGACTCGAGGCGGGGCACAGGCACTTAAAAATACAATTAAAACCACAGACAAAATACAAAATTAAAAATGAATTAAATTAATCCTGCGCTAAAAACCCATAAACTAAAATTCTCCCTTTAAAACCCCTAACCTTAAAAGAGACTACCCAAGGCCGGCCAGGCGAAAAAGATGTGTCTTTAATTTTAAACGGAAGGAGCGGAGGTCCGTAGTTGTCCTAATGTCGGGGGGAAGGTCGTTGCAGAGGGCTGGGCCCGCCACAGAGAAGGCCCTTCCCCTGGGCGTCGCCCGCTGACAGAGTCTAGTGGACGGCACCCGGAGAAGTCCCTCTCTGTGGGAGCGAATCGGCCGTGAGGATGTATGGGGCAGGATCCGATCCCACAGATAGCTAGGTCCCGAGCCATGGAGCGCTTTGAAGATGATGACTAACACCTTGAAGCGCACCCGAAAGACGACAGGTAGCCAGTGCAGCTCGCGCAAGAGCGGTGTAACGTGGGTGAACCTAGAGGTTCCCATTATTGCTCGCGCGGCTGCGTTCTGGACCAACTGAAGCCTCCGGGTGCACCTCAAGGGGAGCCCCATGTAGAGAGAGTTACAATAGTCCAGTCGGGATGTCACGAGAGCATGAGTGACTGTGCAAAGGGCGTCCCGATCCAATAGGGGGCGCAACTGGCGTACCAGGCGAACCTGGTAAAACGCCCTCCTGGCCACGGCTGTCACTTGATCTTCCATGGACAGCCGGGTATCCAGGAGGACACCCAAGTTGCACGCCCCATCCACAGGGGCAAGATGTTCGCCCCCTATGGCCAGAGATGGCATCAACTGGTTGAATCGGGCAGCCGGAAACCACAGCCACTCGGTCTTGGTCGGGTTGAGCCTGAGTCCGTTACTTCCCATCCAGATCCGCACGGCTTCCAGGCACTGGCACATCACCGCTACGGCATCGTTGGGGTGGTTTGGGGTAGATATATACAGCTGAGTATCATCAGTGTAGAGATGATACTCTACCCCAAAGCCACGGATGATCTCGCCCAGCGGCTTCATATATGTGTTGAACAGGAGAGGCGAGAGGACCGACCCCTGAGGCACCCCACATGTGAGGGGTCTCGAGGTCGACCTCTGCTCTCCCGTCAACACAAATTGCGATCGGCCAGAGAGGTAGGAGGAGAACCACTGTAAAACGGTGCCTCCCACCCCCAACCCCCCCAGCCGATGCAATAAGATACCATGGTCGATGGTATCGAAAGCCGCCGAGAGGTCTAATAGAACCAGGATGGAGGAACAACCCCCATCTCTGGCCCTCCAGAGATCATCCACCAACGCGACCAATGCCGTCTCGGTGCTATGCCCGGGCCGAAAGCCGGACTGGCGTGGGTCTAGATAATCAACTTCCTCCAGGTGACGGGGAAACTGTTGTGCCACCAGATATACACCAAATTCCTCTGCTCGACCCTGTAGAGGGGCTTCCCGCGGCCTCTGGTGAAGGAGGGAGCAGGTCACCCCAAACAGGGCGGCAGGGCGGTTATCTGCGGATCAGGGGTGGGTTCCTACCGGATCGCCCCAGATCGCACAAGCCGGGTCGTGAAATTTAGTGATCCGGGGCGATCCGGTTGGACGATGGACCCAAAAGTTACTTCCAGAACACGTGGCTCGCTCCGTCAAAAGTAAAGACTGTCACAAGTAAAAACTGTCCCAAGTAAAGACCGTCAAAAGTAAAGAGCGGGGGCCGGGCCTTGAAGCTCTTTCTCTGTTTGGGCGGCTGGGGGGGGGGTTCGCGCAGGCTAGCGCACCTGCCTTCCGCCGCTCCTAGACTGCCAGGCTTCAAAACTAAAGGGCGGGGGCCAGGCCTTTGTTGTTAGCATGGCTAGGGGAGCTGCGGAAGGCATGCTAGGTGCGCGAAGGCCCCCCCGCCCTCCCCTGCCGCGCCAACAGGGAAAGAGTTTCAAGGCCCGGCCTGGGCCCTTTAGTTTTGAAGCTGCCAGAATGCAGAGGCTTGGGGGGGCTTCGCGCAGCTATTTGTGCGGTGCGCAAAGCCATCCTGACCCCCTGCAGCCGGCAGCTTTAAGGGCCGAGCTGGCCCTTTTGTGTTTGGCGCAAATGCGGAGGCTCGGGGGGCTTCGCGCAGCTTTTCGTGGGGTGCGCGAAGCCATCCCGACCTCCTGCAGCCACGCCGGCAGCTTTAAGGGCCGAGCCGGCCCTTTTGTGTTTGGCGTGAATGCGGAGGCTCGGGGGGCTTCGCACAGCTTTTCGCAGGGTGCGCGAAGCCATCCCGACCCCCTGCAGCCATGCCGGCAGTTTTAAGTGCCGAGCCAGCCCTTTTGTGTTTGGCGTGAATGCGGAGGCTCGGGGGGCTTCGCGCAGCTTTTCGCAGGGTGCGCGAAGCCATCCCGACCCCCTGCAGCCACGCCGGCAGCTTTAAGGGCCGAGCCGGCCCTTTTGTGTTTGGCGCGAATGCGGAGGCTCGGGGGGCTTCGCGCAGCTTTTTGCGGGGTGCGCGAAGCCATCCCGACCCCCTGCAGCCACGCCGGCAGCTTTAAGGGTCGAGCCGGCCCTTTTGTGTTTGGCGCGAATGCGGAGGCTCGGGGGGTTCGCGCAGCTTTTCACGGGGTGCGCGAAGCCATCCCGACCCCCTGCAGCCACGCCGGCAGCTTTAAGGGTCGAGCCGGCCCTTTTGTGTTTGGCGCGAATGCGAAGGCTCGGGGGGCTTCGCGCAGCTTTTCGCGGGGTGCACGAAGCCATCCCGACCCCCTGCAGCCACGCCGGCAGCTTTAAGGGCCGAGCCGGCCCTTTTGTGTTTGGCACGAATGCGGAGGCTCGGGGGGCTTCGCGCAGCTTTTCGCGGGGTGCGCGAAGCCATCCCGACCCCCTGCAGCCACGCCGGCAGCTTTAAGGGCCGGGCCTTTTACATTTGAAGCTGCCGGGCACCGGGGCCTTTCTCAACATGGCTAGCCGCTAACTTGTTGAAATAGGGGCCAGCAGATTCACAGCATGGCCCTTTAAATTTCGCACTGCTGGGGGGGGGGATGCCGGTGCGTGAAATTTAAAGCGCCCTCTATGGAGCTGCCGGGCCCTTTTTCAACATGTTAGCGGCTAGTCATGTTGAGAAAGGCCCCGGTGCCTGGCAGCTTGAAATGTAAAAGGCCTGTGCCTTTTAACACGCGTTTGGTGGTAGGCTAGCTTTCGCACAATGGCCAAAAGCCCCCCAGCTCTCCTCTGTCTCAGCCTCATCTGGCTGGCTGCCTCCCTTCTCTCTCTAGTCAGATAGGTTTACCTGCATCTTGTTGCCTCTTTGCATCCATCGGAGAGCTGCTGATTCTGCCTTCTGGTAAGTGACCTGGTTTTTTTTCCTCTTTTATTTTTTTTAATGATTTTTTAAAGATTATTTTATTTATTGTGCATATAATTTTTTAAAATTGTTTTACCTAACTATTGAATCGAGAATTTTTAAAAATGGTTTACTTCAATTGATTGTGTGTGGGTTCTTTTTTTAAATTGTCTTAGACCAGGGATGTCCAAACTTGGGAACTTTAAGAGTTGTGGAATTCTGGGAGTTGAAGTCCACAAGTCTTAAAGTTCCTAAGTTTGGACATCCCTGTCTTAGACTATTTAAAAAAAGATTCTATGAAAAACAAATTAATATAAACCATTTTTAAAAATTCTATACTCAGTACTTTATAATGTATTGAGTAGAGAATTTTTTTTAATGGTTCACTTCAATATACAGTGTTATTCTACCCTTAACATGGTTATATTTTAAATTATTACAAGGAATATCTTTAAAAGGTTTCAGTATACATTATTGCTGGTAGAATACCTTGCAATTGTGTCATTTTGCGGAATGCTTAACAATGGTTTTTAAGGATTTTTTTATTTGTAAAATATCTTTTTTAATTATTTTAGGGAATTTTTATTTTGTAATTGTTTATAAAATATTTTTTTTCAAGAAATGTTATTCCTTTTTGCAATGTTTTCTTTGAGATGCAATATGTTGCTTTTAAGTGTTCAGATCAGGTTTATGTGGTTGCTTATGCGGTTCAAAGTGGCTACTTTTCGCCGGTTGGTGCAAGGCAGCTTTGCCAGAAAGAGTGTGTTTCACCCTGGTTGTCTAGGTAATTCTTAGGTGGTTGCTGGTTCTATGAGCTTGTGTGTCCTTTATAATTTTCCGCAATGCTTGATGGTTTTTATTCCAGTGGCTTTGTCTCTCCTGTCCCTAAGCTTAGGGGAAAAAAACTGGTTTCATTTTCAGTCTTTTGTAGGAGGGATTCTAGTTTTTGGTGTTTTCCTGGCACTGTCATAGTTTGCGTGGGTGGATTATGTCCTGCAGCAGTTGTACACATTAATAATGATCAAGTCGGCTCGACTTTCCAACCGCTACCCCCCTCCGCGGGGAGGCGGAACCTGGGTCACCAATTTGGTTCCGCCCCAGGCGCCTGATGGACCCTGATGGGTTCCAGACGGCGCTTGGGCCACTTCCTGTACCCCTGACCTGCGCCCCGATCGAGGACCTCGTGGTCGCATGGAATACTGCGACCGCGGGAGCCTTGGATCGGGTCGCGCCCTTGCGGCCTCTCTTGCGGCGGCGAGCCACCCTGGCTCCCTGGTTTACCGAGGAGCTGAGGGTGATGAAACGCCGCAAGAGATGCCTAGAGAGAAGATGGAGGTCTACCCATTCTGAATCCGACCGGACACAGGTAAGAGCCCATTTACGGACTTACATTGTGGCGCTGAGAGTGGCCAAACGTCATCATTGTGCCACTCTCATAGCATCCGCAGAAAACCTCCCTGCCACCCTGTTTAGGGTGACCCGCTCCCTCCTTCAACAGAGGGTGCGGGAAGCCCCGCTACAGGGTAGAGCAGAGGAATTTGTGACTGTTCTGCAGGAGAAAATCGCTCAGATACAGAACGAGTTAGCCCCCATTGATGGCCCAGTGGGGTGCCATGAGAGAGATCTTGTTTGGGAGGAGTTTGACTCCGTTACTTCCGAGGATATGGACAGGTTACGTGGGCGACTGCGAGCCACCACATGTTTATTGGACCCGTGTCCCTCCTGGCTTGTACTGGCATCCTGGGAGGTGACACGAGGCTGGCTCCAAGAGGTTGTCAACGCATCCTTGAGTGAGGGTTCCTTGCCTGCTTCCCTAAAAGAGGCTATGGTGAGGCCCCTCCTCAAGAAGCCCTCTTTGGATCCAGCTTTATTAACCAACTACCGTCCAGTCTCCAACCTTCCCTTTTTGGCGAAGGTTGTTGAGAGTGTGGTGGCACAACAGTTTCCCCGTCACCTGGAGGAAGTTGAGTATCTAGATCTGCACCAGTCCGGCTTTCGGCCCGGGCATAGCACCGAGACGGCATTGGTCGCGTTGGTGGATGATCTCTGGAGGGCCAGAGATGGGGGTTGTTCCTCCATCCTGGTCCTATTAGACCTCTCAGCGGCTTTCGATACCATCGACCATGGTATCCTATTGCATCGGCTGGGGGGGTTGGGGGTGGGAGGCACCGTTTTACAGTGGTTCTCCTCATACCTCTCTGGCCGATCGCAATTACGGTGGTTCTCTTCCTACCTCTCCGGTCGATTGTAATTTGTGTTGGCAGGAGAGCAGAGGTCGACCTCGTGACCCCTCACATGTGGGGTGCCTCAGGGGTCGGTCCTCTCGCCTCTCCTGTTCAACACATATATGAAGCCGCTGGGTGAGATCATCCGTGGTTTTGGGGTAGAGTACCATCTCTACGCTGATGACACTCAGCTATATATATCTACTCCAAACCACCCCAACGATGCCGTAGCGGTGATGTGCCAGTGCCTGGAAGCCGTATGGATCTGGATGGGAAGTAACGGACTCAGACTCAACCCGACCAAGACCGAGTGGCTGTGGTTTCCGGCTGCCCGATTCAACCAGCTGACCCCATCGCTGGCCATAGGGGACGAACATCTTGCCCCTGTGGATGGGGCGTGCAACTTGGGTGTCCTCCTAGATGCCCGGCTGTCCATGGAAGATCAAGTGACAGCCGTGGCTAGGAGGGCGTTTTACCAGGTTCGCCTGGTTCGCCAGTTGCGCCCCCTATTGGATCGGGACGCCCTTCGCACAGTCACTCATGCTCTCGTGACATCCTGACTGGACTATTGCAACTCTCTCTACATGGGGCTTCCCTTGAGGTGCACCCGGAGACTTCAGATGGTCCAGAATGCAGCCGCGCGAGCAATTATGGGAACCTCCAGGTTTACCCACATAACACCGCTCTTGCGCGAGCTGCACTGGCTGCCTGTCGTCTTCCGGGTGCGCTTCAAGGTATTAGTCATCATCTTTAAAGCGCTCCATGGCTCGGGACCTAGCTATCTGCGGGATCGGATCCTGCCTCACACATCCTCACGGCCGATTCGCTCCCACAGAGAGGGGCTTCTCCGGGTGCCGTCCACTAGATTTTGTCAGCGGGCGACACCCAGGGAAAGAGCTCTCTCTGTGGCGGGCCCAGCCCTCTGGAACAACCTTCCCCCCGACATTAGAACGACCACGGACTTCCGCTCCTTCCGTCTAAAATTAAAAACGCATTTTTTCTGCTTGGCCGGCCTAGGGTAGTCTCTCTTCTATGGGTTTTTAGTTTAAGGTTTTTTTTAGGATAGTTGGTATTTTATAGTTGTTTTAGCGCAGGATATGATTTAATGTGATTTTAATTTTGTACTTTGTTCTATGTTATTTGTTCTTAATTTACCTGTGCCCCGCCTCGAGTCCCTTTGGGGAGAGAGAGCGGGTTAGAAATAAAATTTATTATTATTATTATTATTATTATTATTTAAGTACTACTAATGTTTCCTTATACATTTTAGTGACCTTTCCTTACATAATTGGTGTTGTCTTTCATACTTTCGGATTTCTATTTTCTGTTTCTGTTACTTAGCAATTGCTAAAACAAATCCCACATGAAAAAATATTCAAAGCCTTCTTGATTTTAATTGTCACTTTATTTATTCCTGCACATTATAGTATTTATTCATTTTCATATCTGTTTTTCCACTGTTGTGCAAACATAATTCCAGCAGCTGCTAACATTCCCACCTGGTCACATGGCCGGCAAGCCACTCCCACCCGGTCACATGGCCAGAAAGCCACTCCCACCCGGTCACATGGCTGGCAAGCCACTCCCACAAAGCAGGCCACACCCACAGAATAGGTTCCAAAAATTTTGAAACCCACCCCTGCTGCGGATGCAATAAGAGTGGCACAAAACTCATGTTTGGCCACCCTTATTGCCACTAAGTAAGTCCTAATATGGGCTCTTACTAGTGTTCGGTCGGCTTCGGAGCGAGAAGATCTCCATCTGCTCTCTAGGCGTTTCATCTCCCTCAGCTCCTCGGTAAACCAAGGAGCCTGGGTGATTTGGCGCCACATGATTGGTCGCAAGGGTGCGACTCGGTCCAAGCCCCCGTGGCCGCACTAAACCTTTTTGCCAGTGTGAACGGCTTGTTGCTGTCGCCTCTTTGCCAGCATGAAGGGCCTGCAGCTACAGCCTCTTTGCTGGCGCAAACTGCCTGCCACCACTGCCTCTTTGCAGGTGTAAATGGCCTGTTACCATGACAGCCTCTTTGCTGGCATGACACCCGCCCCCCCTGAACTCACATTTGGGGCCTGGAAAGCCTCCTGCACCAACCTGGAAGCCAAAATGGGGTGCAGCAGGAGGCCGTTTGTGCTGGCAAAGAGGCTGTGGCTGCAGGCGGTTTGCACTAGCAAAGAGGCTGGGGCTCCAGGCCCTTCGCTCTGGCAAAGAGGTTGAGGTTGCAGGCCCTTCACATCAGCAAAAAGACTGAGGCTTCGGGCTATTTTGCACCAGCAAAGAGGCTGAGACTGCAGGCCGTTTACACCAGAAAACAGGCAACAGCGGTGGTGACAGGTCAGTGTTTTGTGGTTGAGTTGTGCCCAGCTGCACCAAAGGTGAACTCCCAAAATGTAATTCCCCTGCATATGCATGTGTGTGTCCCCTGCATGCACCCCACTGCCATGCATGCACAGCAGAGACCCAAACACCAGTTGGCTGGCAGGAGGCGCACATGCATGCACAGTGGAGTTGGCCTGGGGTGACAACTGGTGTGCCCACAGAAAGGGCTCTATGTGCCACCTGTGGCACACATGCCATAGGTTCACCATCACGGGTATAGGATGACATGAGAAGAGCACTTTCCTCTTTTTCTGTTCCATTTCAGCTGCCTTTTTCTCCTAGCCATTCACTCAACAGTTTCCTCTGTTGTAATTTTACCAAATGTTATTGGAAGCATTCTCAACCCAATTGAGATTTTAAAATCTACAGTCCAAAGTATCTCTTTGCTATCCTAAAATAAAACATTATGGTGGTGAATTGAATGTGATTTTGTTTTCCCTCATATAGTAGCAAAAAGACTGACACTGGTGTATTTTTAAAACATATTTTAAACATAGCTATGTTGTTTATAGTATTTATTACTACATATACTTTCAAAATAACTCCTAATGAGAATGCAAATGTGAGATTATATGTACAGTACAGTATGTTTATCATTCAATTATTTTTTCATGGCATTACTATTGTTCATAAAATATTAAACTTTCCATTCCAATACTAGAGATTCAGCCTATACATAAAATGCACTAAAAGTGTGCACCATTGATAATGATCAGAATAGATTTGGCAAAGATAATAGCATACTGATTACATTATTATTTTTGATGGTTCCAATTACTATTCAAAATTCTGGACAAACTTGAACTTTTGTGAATTTTTAAAAAATCCAGGTAATATAACGCTACTAAAGATAGTATTAACCTTTATTAATGAGCAAAAGAACAATGACCAATACTGAATTGATTGGGGCTAGAGTTTAGTAGATTTGTTAGTCTATATGACCATCATTATATCCTGCACAAATTATTTGATTCTGTTTGTGCCCTGCAAATATAGAAACAGCAAAGGTTTAGGTTCATACATTAATAATATTATCAATGACCCAGTAGACATCCAAACCGAAGTCTTGTTGAAATAATACAGTTGTCAAGGTTCCAAATTGCATCCAAAATTAAGTCAGAGTCCAAGGCAAAGTATTGCTCAAAGTTCCAATTTATTAAGAGAACCATGTTGGCACATCTGGGAATCTGAAAGCTTCCTAGTTTTCCCCATCCAATTGAAAGTTCATGATCTTACCCTATACCCACCAGCCCATCACATGGTCCAATCTTCCTATCACATCATCCAATCTTCCAATGCCATGCTGGTAGTTCCACCCATCCAGTTCCGGTCAGGTGCAGAGGTGCAGAGACAAAGGATGACCTTGGCTTCCTAGAAAAGAATTTTGTTTTGGCTACATAGCATCTAACTCTGTACAATTCTCCCTCCCATTTTCTCACAATAATAGAAAAGGCATAGTAGAATAATAGAAAATGTGCCAAGCCAAAGATCCAAAAGGAATATGGCTGCAGGCCTGACAGGTGGCCTCTCCTCAGAAGAAAAGCATTTCCTGAAAAGAGAATAATGTGGGGGTTAACATAAGCATAACTATTATTACTGGAGGGGGAGGCTGGGTCAACGGTCTTAGGCTGGACCCAATCACTATTTAACAAACATTTTCACTAGCTTCTTTGCAGATGGTAGTCCTGAGCAAGCAATGAAATGGGCTTGTTGGGAAAATAAGTCAATGACTGTCCAAATTACTTTATTGCTGGGAGCTGGGAGCTTTATTGCTTATTGTCTGTGTTAGGAGTAGACTCCTAGTGTTGGGTAGGCAATATATAATACCATGATGATAAATGGTCTTTGTTGCTTTAAGATGTTTGAATGCAATTAGAAACTGTAATTATCTTGGCAATAAGAGGAAGTCAGAGGAGCTCATTCTCTCTCTCTGCTGATTGCTCTCTACTTCATTGCTCCCTGATTGCTCAACCATGACTGACTGTTTGAAGAAGGATGAAAAAAGAATTGTGAATTGCGACTGTAAGCAATTGTTTGTTTGTCAAGGACTTTGTTTGACTCACTATCTACTATCACTGCTTGTGAAGCAAGTTTTACAACACCAGTAAAGATAATTGTTTTTACTAGCAGTGTCTGAGATACTATTTGTGTGTTTACTAGCAATGTTTCTTTAGCTGCATATTCCGCTGCACAACTTTCTGTCTCCTAACGGAGATATCCCTAACACTGGTTATGGGCCCAGTGTATCCAGAGTATCTATAGTGCAAGCTGCAGCAATAGAGGAGTTGAGTTGCTACACACATTATAGTTTTACACACATCTGTTTAGTTAAATATCCCAGAGAAGATAGCACAAGGCCAAGCTCCAAATTCATCGTTGGTTACCCGGCTGGATGGCACAAACTACATATCCTGGTCTGCAAAATGTAGCCTGCTATTGTGCAGTGAAGGGCTATGGGAAATAGTGCAGAATCCACCAGATATAACTTCCTGGGATGAAAATAATGATGATGATACAAAGAAGATTGCAGAGTTCCAGAGAAGGAATGAATGAGCTTTATGCGTTATTGGTCTTACTCTGGCTCGGATATGAACCAACAACTGGTTCATATCCGAGGTGAACAGTATGCTGCAAAATGCTGGGACAATTTGAAGAAGCTGTATGTTTGAGACTCTGTGGTGCACATATTAATATTACAAGAAAACTATTTAGAACAAAGCTCAGCAAGGGTGGTGACATGTTAGACCATCTGAACTACATGAAGCAGATGTTTCAAGAGCTACATGAGAAAGAATTAATTTTTTCAGAGCAGCACCAAGTCTATATTGTTCTTTCTCAACAGGACCTTACACTGACCAGCATTACTGCAAGACTACTGGAAGAGTTGAGAAGAAGAGAAGACAGACAACAGTTAAGAGAGAAGACACCAGATAATATTGCTAACTCTGTAAATAATGTAAAATGTTGTTATAATTGTGGGAAGAGGGGTAACATTGCTAGGTTTTGTAAAAAGCCAAAAACACAGAAAACTTTACAATATAGGAGAAATGATGCTATGTGACTATGGCTAATAATGCACCATTTAACCATGATTTGTGGATTGTTGACAGTGGAGCGTTGATGTGCATTACTAGGAATAAAAATTTTTTTGTAAAGATGACCACAACTAAACAACATGTTTCTTTAGCGAATGGGTGGAGGCTAAAGGCATCTGGTGAAAGTATTGCTAAATGTCCATGTATTACTGACAAACTGCATATGTTATATGTACCAAAACTTAGGTTTGATTTGATTTCAGTTACAGTTTTGATTAATCATGGCTACAGTGTAACATTTACAGGGGATAATTGTTTTATTGAAAAAGGGAGTAGCAAGGTTAATGCTAAGTAACAAGATGGTTTATGTGTGATGTCTAATTCCCATATTGTTAATTCTGTGTGTTCAAACGTAAAGCCACATGATGAGTGTATTCACTTAATGCATAGGCGAGTGGGACACATCGGTTTCAAAATGTTGCAAGAAATAGTGAAGTTGGCAGATGGTGTGAGGCTAAAGCCTTGTAGCCAGTATTTAAATTTCAATGTTTTTAATGAGCAGAAGAGTAGAGCTACTCCGGCTAATAGGCTAAATGGGTTTAAGACCAGAAAACCATTAGAAATGGTGTTTGCAGACTTAATAGGACCAATGAAACCTAGTTTAGGGGGTGCCTGTTATGTGTTAAGCATTTTAGACCATTATTCGAGATATGGTTTTTGCTATTTGTTAAGGAAAAAAACTGAAACATGCCAACAGTTCACTAACTGGGTTAAATTCGCAGAGAGAAAGACAAATCATAAGATTGTTACTGTAGTGACTGATAATGGAAATGAATTTACAAACTCCAACTTCAGAACTATGTTACAAAAGGCTGGTATACAACATACATTTTCAGCTCCTTTACGCCCACAACACAATGCATTTGTGGAAAGGAGTGGGCAGACACTGCAATCTATGATTAGAACTATGCTAGCTGATGCTGGATTGCCTGACTCATTGTGGGGGGAGGCAATAATGTGTGGGAATCATATTTTGAATAATGTTATTAACAACACAACTGGTGAATATTTACAGGTTACAATTCTAACCACAGGCCCTACAGATTCTGGCAGAAAGGATCAACTAAGCTTATTAGCAGTGCAAATGCAAAATTCATAGAACATATTGGATGGGATATATTAGATTCTAGTAATGAAATAATTATAGAAACCAAACCAAGCACTTCTGAAGATAAAGAGAAATCAGAATTGGATATCAAAGAGGAGGTGTCTACTGAAGAGCAGGTAGTAGAGCAGGAACAGGGTAAAGTAGATTTGTCGGACTGCACATTCTACTGCACAACTTTGTGTCTTTCAAAGGAGATATCCCCAACAGTCTGGGAGCACTACTATAAAGTCCATTGTGATCTCTTCCCATGGTCGGCTAAGGTTGGCCATCCATTGCAGTAATCCAGGGGGCTTGCCTTGGTTGCACAAATGGCACAGCTTTTTACATAGTCTTCCACTTTAGCTTTCATTTTTGGCCACCAAAATTGATATCTGGCGAGGTGGAGCATTTTTAGGAGTCCATAGTGGCTTTCTAATTTCACATCATGGCTTCACCATAGTACTTACAGACTCAGGTTTGCAGGAACGTACAGTTTGGATCCTTTCCAGGCTAAGCCATCTCTCATCTTTGGCAGGCCAAAGATCCAAAAGGAATATGACTGCAGGCCAGGAGAGTTGGGGCCAATAATTTTCAAGGAAAGTGCATTACAAAGTATGAGGGCTGTTATCTAGATCTATGCCCCACATTTCTTATGAGAAGAGGCTGCCACAAAAGAGGTAACCAAACTATTTCTAAATAAAATAATAATAATAATAATAATAATAATAATAATAATAATAATAATAATAATAATAATAATAATAATAATAATAAAATTTCTAAACCGCCCCCTCTCCCCGAAGGCAGAGCACCTGAAGGTAGAACAAGAAGCAATAGATGAGATGGGATTTCTTTCAATAAACAACCATGACAGTCAGAATGATGCTTGGTACTTTTTGGTGAGATGATTTTTTATCATCATGGTGATAATTGCTACAATTGTTAACAGTGTACTGGAACTCAACATTAAAAATGCTATATAAAACTTCAAAATCCTATTAGGGAATATCTTGTCTAAGTCACTATAGTATTAGAGAAATGATGTAAAGTTTCTTTCAATGGCAGAATCCATGATTATCATGGACTCTAATATCTTCTAGATCTAATTGTCTTCCTGGCCTGCCTACCTCTACTGCTGCATTACTGCCTCCACCTCCTGTGGCTGCCTGAAGGTAGGTAAGCCTAGCTACAGCTGCAACTTCACAGGGTGCGGAAGGTAGGGGGCAGCAAGAAGCTACCAAGAGTGCCAGTGGCTTCATGGTCTACGCAAGCCTGGGGACAGTCTGAGGCCTTCCTTGTTGCTACTCCCCAGCCTCATGTAGACAGCGAAGCCCACCAGCAGGGTATAGCAAGAACCATTAAGAGCGTCTGTGAGCTTTGTAATCTGCACGAGCCTTCCTTGCCACCAGCTCCCCGGGATTGCATAGACCGCAAAGCCCCCTGGCACTCAGTGGGTGACTTTGCAGGGCACGCCAGGGTGTGGCAAGAACCACCGAGGGCACTGACAGGCTTCCTGGTCTACATGAGGCTGGGGACTGGCTGAGGCTTTCTTTGTTGTCACTCCCTGGGCTCGTGTAGACTGCGAAGTCCACCAACGCTCGAAGGGTGACTTCGTGGGGCACGCCATATTTAATTTAATTATGAAATTGATTTGAATGACTACAGAGATTTTTTGGAAAATGTACTCAAAGATCCAAAGAACTACAAATTTTTGGACAGTATCAAAAAAGCTAGAGATATTGTCAGGACAATTGCTGTTAGTTCAGCAGAGGCGGAAAGGGGGTTCTTAAAAATGAACCTCATATGTACAGAACAAAGAACCCATCTAACTGACAATGAGCATTATTGGCATGCCTTTATAAAGATGGGACCCAATTCCTTCAGTCAAAAAATGGCTCAGAGCACACCATCACATGGCTGATGATCCACGAGTGAAGAGCAAGAGAAGTGCAACTGAGGAGGCCAGAAAGGAAAGAACAATATGGAAATATCTCCAACCACAAAACCAATAACACAAGTATTTGAGTGTATCTCTTTCATTGTGTTATTCTTAAGCAAGGTGTAAGTGCATGCAATTAAAGTCTTCTTTTCTGTGTCCCTTCTTTGTACAGGTCATTGGAGGAAGGTGGTCAGTTAGTGGTGTTGAAGACCAGCAGGACAGTCATCTTTCCTCTGTAAGTAGCTGCTTTATTGTTTTGTGTGCTTGTATCATCCTAATGTAGTGCATGCAATTAAAGAGTTCCTTTCTGTGCCTCTTCTTTGTGCAGGCCATTCATTGGAGGAAGGTGGTCAGTTGGTGAGGTTGAAGACACACAAAAAGACAGTCATCTTCCTTCTCTATTGTTTTGTGTGCTGGTTTAATCCTAACCTGCATGCAACTGAAAACTTCATTTCGGTGTCTCTTCCTTGTGCAGGCCATTCTTTTTTTAAAAAAAATAATTTTTATTAATTTTAAAACATTACAACAAAAACTACATACACCATACAATACAATGTTTCACCCTGTGCTATACATGGGAAAGGAAGACTTGGTCCTTCGGATATATCTTCACGATCTCCAAAATCCACGTTCTCTGGGTACAGGTGTTGAAGCATCCAAATTTCCAAACGCATACTCCACAAATGGCTCCCAAGTTTTCCAAAAAGTGTCCCTTTTATAAACACCCTTTCTAAATTTAATATCACATGTCATTTTATCATTTAAAGCTAATTTCCACATTTCACAGTACCACTCTTCTATTCTAAAATTCACCTCTAATTTCCAATATCTAGCTATTATTATTCTTCCCATTATAATCATAATTCTAACCAATTCTTTCTCATAATTTGTTAGTTCTGATTCCTTGATTAACAACAATAATATAGTTTCTGTTCTCAATATTATTTTTTTCCTCATCATTTCGGATATCGTTTTCTCCAATTGTTGCCAAAACTTTTTAACTTTTCCACATTTATACCACATATGTTCATAAGTCCCCAGTTCCATGTTACATCTCCAACATTTATTACTAATTTTTTTGTCCATCAACGATAACCTTAATGGAGTCAAATACCATTTCCAGACAACCTTAAAATTATGTTCTTTGATCCTTGTTGATAAAATCCTCATAATTCGACTCTTCCAATTCACATTCCAGTCCATATCTGATATTTTAATATTGAATTCTTCCTCCCAATTCATCTTCATCGTCATTTGTGGTTTCCCATCAAAATTTATAATCTTATATATCTTACTAACGAGTCCCTTTAACCCAATTTCGTCTTTGATAATTTGAGATACTAGGTTTTCAAATTCAGTTTTGTTTCTACTTATCTTACAATTCCCCCTTACCTTCATAGTCCATTTTTCTATCTGTATTTTTTCAAACCAGTTTAGCCCCAATTTTTCAATTATTCCATTTTTCCTTCTTTCATTTCCTAAAGCTTTTAACCAATCTATTATAATTTCTATGTTTTCATCTTCAATTACTTTATCACGGCTTATATTGGTTTTAATCGGCCAATTTCCAATTGTCTTCCCCAAAAAGGTTATATCCGGAATTAGAATTTTAACAAATTTATCCCAAATTTTACTCAGTCCTTTTAACCAATAACTGTTAATTACCTTTTTTGTTTTTGCTTTATCTAAAAACCATGTAGGGCCAAATCTCTTAATATCTTTTAACTCTAAATCTCCCCAATGACTATCTCCGCCTTTGAGTATTTTTACCACAGTTCGAATACCATAGGCCCAATAATAATTAAGTAGATTGGGAATTCCCAATCCGCCTTCCTTTTGGTTTTGATACCACATTTTCTTCAATAATCTAGGTCTTTTCCTACCATTGCAAAATTTATCCAATTTCTTCTGATATCCTTCCATATCTTTCTCTGTCAAATTTAATGGTAACATCTCAAATAAAAAATTAAACTTTGGTAACAACATCATCTTACACATTGCAATTCTACCAAACCAAGACAACTTTATCTTTTTATATTTATCTATCTTCTTCTCCACTTCATTCATCATCACATCATAATTAAGTTTTTTTAATTCCCTAACTTTAAGTGAAAGTGTTATTCCCAGATATTTCAATGTATTTTTAATTCTTATCCCAAATTGTTCCTGCATATTCTCCCACTCCTTACCATTTTTATCCATTAATAATTCAGATTTTGACCAATTTACTTTTAAACCTGTCATTTCCTCAAATTCTTTCAAATGTTTATTTATCTTTTTCAAGTCTTTCTCTATATTTTTCAAAATGATCAAGGTATCATCTGTGTACAAATTTATCTTATATCCTTTATACCCTTCCAATTCTTCATCTTTTTCTATCATTTTAGTCAGTACTTCCATAACCAATAAAAATAATATTGGAGACAAAGGACATCCTTGTCTCGTACCTGCTTCCAATTTAATCTCTTCCGTCATTATTCCATTCACCTTCACTCTTGCACTACTTTTTTGATACAATTTCGAAATAACATGTATGAATCTGTTACCAAAACCTAATACCTCAATAATTGCTTTAATAGTTTCCCATTGTACAGAATCAAAGGCTTTGAAAATATCTAGTGATACTATACCTATTTTATCATCATTATGTTCAGCTACATCTATAATATTTAACACTCTTCTAATAATGTCACTCATATATCTACCTTTCACAAAACCTACTTGGTTATAACTTATATATTTATCTATAAATCCACTTAATCTATTACTTATAATAGCAGTAAATATCTTTGCATCCTGAGTGATTAAAGAGATGGGTCGATAGGACTCAATCCTCTCAAAGTCTTTATCTGGTTTAGGAATTATGGATATTACCGTTCTGTTCCATGACATCGGAACTTCTCCACCATGTAAAATTCCATTAAACAATTTTTGCAATTTTGGTATTATTATTTCCTTAAAGTCTTTATAAAACTCAGCAGGCAATCCATCTTCTCCTGGGGCCTTCCCTAATTTTATCCCTTGTATTATTTCATTAATCTCGTCTTGTGTTATATCTTCTTCCATCAAGTCCTTATATATTTGATCAATTTTCACAACATATTTTTCAAGATAACTTTTCAATTTTTCCAAATCTATTGATTTTTTTGAATATAATTTTTGAAAAAAGGACCTGACCACTTCACATTTCTCTGATTTCTTATAACATCAAAGAGCCAATTTATCTCTTCTCACTTTTATTTTTCGCCATCCTTGCTAGTAACTTAGAATTTTTATTACTATATTCAAAAAATTCCCTGTTTAAATATCTTATATTTTTTTAACCAATTCTATATCCTCTTCTATCAATTTATTTTTTAATAAATTTAGCTCCTTCAAACATTCTTTGTCCTTCGTAAGTAAAAATTGATTCTCCAATACCTTTATCTGCCTTATATCCCGTTCAATTCTACACCTATAATTTCTATATTTCCTGCTTGATAACTTAATGCTTTCTCCTCTAAACACTGCTTTCATCGCATCCCAAACAATTTCAAATTTAACCTCTCCATTATCATTTAATCTCCAACTTTCTTCCCATTTTTTAAGTATCCATATTTTATCCTCCTCATTTTTATATAATTTTTCATCATATCTCCAACCTCTTCCTTTTTTTTCAAAATTAAAATCTATTTCCATCGTAACTTCTGCATGATCAGACTCCTTGAAAATTCCCACATCTATTTTATCTATATTACTCAGCAAATCTTCAGAAACAAAAATATAATCAATTCTTGAATACGTATTATATATCTTAGAGCAAAAAGTGTACACTCTTTCAGTACCTTTCAACTCCCTCCAAACATCTTCCACGCTATTTTGAAACATCCAATCATTTAAAATCTCCCCTTTATTGGTTTCTCTATAGCGGTTGGGATTAGTACTATCTATTTTGTCTCTAATTAAATTAAAATCCCCAGCCACAATCACTTTCCCTACCCTTTCGATTTCCAAAATTTTAGTTATTTTCTCAAGGAAGTCTTTTTGTTTTCCATTCGGTAAATATAAATTAACAAGTGTCACTTTTTGCTCATTGATATTTCCCACAATTATTAAGTATCTTCCATCATCGTCCACAATTACTTTTTCTTTTTCAAAATATACCCTGTCTGATATCAGTGTTGCAACTTCTCTAGCTTTTGAAGTTCCAAAAGATTTTTCATAGATTTGCATACCCTTTATATAAATTCTATTTAAATCTTCAGATTTTTGATGAGTTTCTTGCAGAAATAATATATCTGGCAAATCCCTCTTAATTTTAAGCTCCAATCTCCTCCTTTTAATCTGATTCCCTGTTCCCTTCACATTCCATGTCATTATTTTTATCAAACGCATTTAAACTGTAGCTTTTTTAATCCTAACCCCTCCTCTTCCTTTCCGTGCCCAAATCCCAACACCAAATAAGGAAAACAACAAAAAAAAACCATACAAAACACAACAAATAACAATCAATCTTCATCCCCCACATCCTCAGTCGGTTTCCGCCTCTGCATAGAGAGTGTGGGGGAGGGGACATGCCGATGGTCGGGTCATTTCCTTCGGGCTGTCTGCTTAAATTCAACTCTCGAAAAAAGAAGACAATGTTAACTTTTCCCCGCACTCAGCTTCTTGCGCTTTACCAAGATCCTCCTCCTTCTCTGCACCCCTTCCCTTTATATCCTCACGACTTTTCTTCTGCTCTGACATTGCCGGCGAGATTTCTTTCCGCTTTAACCTTTTAGAATCTTTAGGATCTTGTCCACCAACCGCTCCTTTTTCTTCCGATATTGGAGATTCTTTAGGATCTTGTCCACCAACCGCTCCTTTTTCTTCCGATATTGAAGATTTTGCTTGTGCTCCACCCATCTTAAGCATTTGATTTTTAATTTCTGTTAAATCCTCTTCTTTCTCAATCAGCCCAAGCTTGCATAAATATCTTACTGGCTCTACTTGCGGAGTGATTGTCTGCATTCTCCCCTTATAAAAGAATTTCAACTGCTGCGGTGGCCTCCAATTATACTTAATATCATTGTCTCTCAAAACCTTTGTAATTGGCTTCAAAAAATATCTCCGCGCTCTTTCCTCTCTTGATATATCCGGAAAGACTTGAATAGCTTTCTCCTCGAATTTTGGAACTTCTGCCAACTCCCTTATTTTTGCCATTATTTCCAATTTGTTACTAAGATTTGAGAATCTCACAAGTACATTTCTAATTGAACCACTTCATCTTTTACTAACTCTGAAAATGCTTACCAAATCTGCTGCCGTAAAAACAATTGATACATCAAGATCATTCAGCCATTTTAAAACTCTTTGTTTCAAATTATCCACTCTTTCTTCCGAAACTCCTCGGATAACCACATTATATTTCCTTGCATCTTCTTCCAAAAGACTAATTCTCTTATCTTGTTGCTCATTTTTTTAAAAAATTCCTTCGATCTGGCGATCTATCTGTGCATCATGTACATGAATCTGTTCAATTTCATCTTTAATAAACTTCATCTCTAATGTTTGCTTTGCGAAATTCTCATTCATTTCATTCATTTCTTGTTTTGTTTCTTTAATTTCTAATGTCATATTGTCCATTCTATCTGTCAGTCCGGATAATTTTTCGCCAATTGTATTCAAAGCCACAATAATTTGCTGCATTTCTGAAGGCTGTTGAGTCGCCATTTTCAACTCAATTAGCTTTTTTTTTTTAAACAAAACACTTTTGCCAAGAGGGTCTTTATTGAAGATCAAGGGGCTAAATCCCCAGTGAAGCTGAGACAGCGTTTTATTGCACCCAAAGAAGCCAAATAACAAGTTATATTCTCAGTACAGTTATATAGTTTACCTAGCAAACCTCCTCAATAATAAGGGCGTTGTCCAGAAAGTTACCTTTGTTGCTTTCAGCTTAGGCACCTCGAACAAAAGATCAGAAGCTCAAAAAGTTTTAATCCACATATCATCCAAACGATCTTTCCACTGTTAACAAACTTTGCCTTTGAAGTCCGTGCTTTTGCCTCGCAACAAAGAATGCTGATCGCGGTACTCTCAAAACAGAAAGTTACATTTGTTGCTTTCAGCTTAGACACCCCAAACAAAGGATCAGAAACTCAAAAAGTTTTAATCCACATATCATCCAATTAAAGTCCGTGCCCTTGCCTTGCAACAAAGAATACTGATCGCAGTACTTCTCCAAACAAAAAGCAGCTGTTCCCTCGTAATCCACGACAGCCTCTCCGGTCAACCCTCCGTCTTTCCACACAGTAAACAAAACAAATTTCAAGCAGTCCAGGTTGACCTACCGATCCAAAAGTCAGATTCTTGGCACAACAGCCCTTCCAGTACAACTGTAAGCAGTTTTGACTTCTAACGGTGCATTTTCAACGCTTTAATCCACTTTCTTCTGTGAAATCGCCCTGGGAAATGGAGAAAACGTTCTCACACCAACCCGGCCATAACCACGCCCCCGTGCAGGCCATTCATTAAAGCCAGGTGGCCAGTGGTGTTGAAGACCAGCAGGACAATAATCTTTCCTCTGCAAGCAGCTGTTTTATTGTTTTGTGTTTTTATTTTTTATTTTTTTCAACATAAAAACCAAATAAAACATTCAATAATTTTCAACTTTGTATAGCATGTTGTTTGGTCATAAGTTTTTGTGCATCATTCTTTACAATTACAAATATAATTATTGATTATCCATCCAAATTAGCCAAATGTATCATCATTATTAAACTTAGATATGTATGTATGTATGTATGTATGTATGTATGTATGTATGTATGTATGTATGTATATGTGTGTGTGTATGTGTTACGTTTTTGAGCTGATCAATAAATAAATCAGGGAGACTAGTATAGATCTATTTCGAGCTTTTTAGCTCTCATCAGTTAGCCATACCCTTACTGGGATTTGAACCGAGGCTATATTACTTGCTAGGCAGGAGCCTTAGCCATTAGGCCAACCGGTTCTCTTCCTGTTCAGCTGAGACAGGAGGATAAGTATATACTTGTTCCACAACACCCTGTTAGGCCCCAATTAAGGGAGGAAGCATACTGTTTCCTTTTCTGCCTTTCGGCTAATCACCAGAGACCATCTAGTTTAGTTTAGTTTATTTGATTTATATTCTGCCCTTCCCCGTATTGGGACTCTAGACAGAAAGTCTTGAGTTCCGTTGTGTACTTTTTTTATATGTGTGTTAGGTTTTTGAGCTGATCAATAAATAAATTAGGGAGACTAGTAGAGATCTATTTCGAGCTTTTTAGCTCTCATCAGCAAGCCATACCCTTACTGGGATTTGAACCGGGGCTGTATTACATGTTAGGCAGAGGCCTTAGCCACTTAAGCCACTGGGTTCTCTTCCTGATCAGCTGAGACAGGAGGATAAGTATATGGTTGTGTCACAACACCCTGTTAAGCCCCAATTAAGGGAGGAAGCATACTGCTTTTCTTTTCTGCCTTTCGGCTCATCACCAGAGACCATCTAAGCAGAAAACTATGAGTTTCGTTTTGTACTTTTTTATATGTACGTTAGGTTTTTTGAGCTTAAGTGGCTAAGGCCTCTGCCTAACATGTAATACAGCCGCGGTTCAAATCCCAATAAGGGTACAGCTAGCTGATGAGGGCTAAAAAGCTCGAAATAGATCTATAGTAGTCTCCCTGATTTATTTATTGATCAGCTCAAAAACCTAACACACATATAAAAAAGTACACAACATATATATATATATATATATATATATATATATATATATATATATATATATATATATATATATATATATATATATATATATATATATATATCTTCATTTCATACCATATGTGTTAGATGAGAGCTAATAAGCTCGAAATAGATCTATCTTGGTCTTTCAAAATTTAAATTTATTGATCAGCTCATAAAAACTAACACATATCTAAAAAATATTACACAACGTAACTAAAAAATGGTTCTCTGTCTAGATGGTCTCTGTCAGGGTCCGTTTCTTATAGTACTCAAGAAAGACCACACTTAAACATTGTTTGGAATGAATAAGGTTACTTTTACTGAATACCCAAGATTAACAGACCATAGTGAAGCAGAGAGTAACTAGTTTAGGCGCTAACAATGAGTATTATTGCTTAAGCCCACCCCAATAGCCCTAACCCCCCCTAGCATTGTCCAATGTACTTTCTTCTCCGACATCAGGTGGGCAGGTCATCACCAGCATGGAATGTGAGACCGTTAGACCAAAGATAACACCGGCCGGCAACATCTTCCACCAATCGTCCACCAGCGTTCATAATTGAAACCCCAGCACCCCACCCTCCCCGTTTCCATGGCAGCCAAGCAGCATAAAAAGAAATCAGAAGCGAAGGCTGACATCCGGACCTCCTCCAGCAGCAGGCAGGATCCCCGGAAGCCCCCGAGAAGTAGGCATGTTAGATCTGCAAAAGAGACAAAAAAAAGACAAAACAACATAGAAGAGAGAGGGAAGGGGTTATGGTTTGTGTGGATACTTTGCATAAAACTGGCGTATAAGCTTCGGGGCTTTGAGATGCTCTCTATCCACCCATTCATTGTGAGAAGGAGGAAAGTCTTTCCACATGACCAAGAATTGAGTTTTGTTCCTACGGACTCTGGAGTCCAAAATGTCCCGAACTTCATAGTGTTGGTGACCGTCTACCATCATCGGTACAGGGGAATCAGGATGGGGTTTGCGGAGATGCGAAGTGCGTTCAGGCTTCAACAAGTGAACATGGAACACCGGGTATAAGCGACGGTAGGTTTTAGGGAGATCCAAATGGACGGAAACGGAACTAATTATCTTAGTGATAGTGAATGGCCCAACAAATTTAGGGCCCAATTTCTTGCATTTCTGAGGGCTATCCAAATGTTTAGTAGAAACGAAAACTCTATCGCCAACCTTGTAGGTCGGAGGAGCCGCTCGCTTTTTATCAGCATATAACTTATGTGATTGATGCGCCTCTTCCAAAGTTTTCCTTATGACGGGCCACATCGAAGACAGTTTGGCGGACCAATCAGCCAGGGAGGGAACTGCAGGCGAGTCGTGAGGCAATTCAGGGATGAGTACAAAGTCCTGACCGTAAATGATCTTAAAAGGGGTCATATTCGTACTGGAATGAACAGAGTTATTATAGGCCACTTCGGCGTGTATCAGAAGGTCGGCCCAGTCATCCTGTTGAAAATTTATAAAACAGCGTAGGTATTGTTCCAGAACGGAATTGGCCCTCTCGCAAGCGCCGTTCGTCTGCAGATGGTAGGAGGAGCTTAGGCCCTGGGAGGAGCCTATCAGTCTCAAAAATTCCTTCCAAAAGTGCGATGTAAATTGAGTACCTCTATCCGAGATGATACGTTTAGGGACACCGTGGAAACGGTAAATATGGTTCAGGAACAGCTTAGCCAGCGATTTGGAGGACGGAATTTTGGAACAAGGTACAAAGTGGACTTGCTTGGAGAAAAGATCCGTAATCACCCAAATGACGGTATAGCCCTGGCTGCTCGGAAGGTCAACAATAAAGTCCATCGAAATCTCCTTCCAAGGAGCTTCTGGCTTCGCCACAGATTGTAGGAGGCCCTGGGGCTTCCCAGGAGCCCGTTTCGAAGCAGTACAAACAGGGCAACTGGCGATATATGACTCAACATCCTTCTTGAGGGAAGGCCACCAAAACTGGCGTTTAACTAGATGTATAGTCTTAACAAATCCGAAGTGTCCCGCCAATCGCAAGTCGTGTGCTCGTTGCAATACAAAAGGCCGTATTGTGGCAGGGACATAAATTTTTGAACCAATCCAAGGGAGTTCATCCCTGATAGTGCAATCACCGGAGTGTGCGGAATACCATTCATCAGTAAGTAGTTCAGACTTAATTCGAGCAATCAGTTCAACGGGAGGGTTAGCCTGCATAGTGGATTGACTTCTGGTTGAAACAGGAGAAGCTGGTAAAATAAGTGGAATCATGGGTTGCACAACCGTGAGTTTAGACACATCATATTGGGGTAGCCTGGAGAGTGCATCAGCCATGAAATTTTTTCCTCCAGGAATATATTTGAGACGAAAGTTGAATTGATGAAAGTAATGCGCCCAACGTAGTTGCCTCGGGGATAATTTGCGGGATGAAGTGAGAGCTTCCAAGTTTTTGTGGTCTGTCCAAACCTCAAATGGATGTGGGGCACCCTCAAGAAAATGACGCCAAGTCAAGAGGGCCCAACGGACAGCAAATGCTTCCTTCTCCCAAATAGCCCATCCACGTTCAGTAGTGGATAACTTACGAGAAGTGTAGGCACATGGTTGTAGTTGGCCCTGTTGGTTGCGTTGTAGCAAAACAGCTCCCACAGCGACATTGCTGGCATCAGCCTGAACTACAAACGGAGAGTTGACATCGGGATGCTTGAGGGCAGGCTCGGCGGCAAATAAACGTTTAAGTTTCTCGAAAGCAGCCTGGCACTCCATGGTCCAGTTCAGGGGGGCACTAGGTCGAGGTTTACCCTCACCTTTCGTTTTGAGAAGATTTGTAATGGGCAACGCAATACTAGCGAATGAAGGTATAAATTGACGGTAAAAGTTTGCGAAACCCAAAAAACTTTGTAGCTGTTTACGAGTGCGTGGGGGTGCCCATTCCGTGACCGCTTTTACTTTAGCAGGATCCATTTCAATTCCTTCCGAGGAAATACGATAACCCAAATAGTCAATCTTGTCCTGGTGAAACTCACATTTAGATAATTTAGCGTAGAGCTCGGCGGAGCGGAGCTTTTGAAGAACGGAACGGACAAGCTTAACATGTTCATCACGTGTTTGCGAATACACGACTATGTCATCAAGATAAACGATGACCCCCTTGTACAGGTGTTCGTGGAGAACTTCATTGATTAGTTGCATAAATACAGAAGGAGCTCCCTGAAGACCAAAAGGCAAAACTTTAAACTGGAAACATCCCAGCGGGCAGTTGAAAGCCGTTTTCCATTCGTCACCCTCTTTAATTCTTACCCTATAATAAGCTTCACGTAAATCTAGTTTAGTAAAAATTTTGCCTGTAGCAAGGTGAGCTAGCATGTCCTTCATAAGTGGAAGCGGGTAGACATTGTGTTCACAAATAGTGTTAAGGTAAGAGTAGTCCTGAACTAAGCGCAGAGTACCATCTTTCTTTTCCCTAAACATCACTGGTGCGGCCACGCGTGGCCTAGCAGGTTCAATGAAACCCCGTTTTAGATTCTTATCAATGAATTTGCGTAGCTCTTCCATTTCATGTGGTGTCATAGAGTAAAGTCGAGGTTTAGGTAGTTGCACCCCAGGGAGAAAATCGATAGAGCAATCAGTAGCTCTGTGAGGAGGAAGTGAATCACAAGACCTTTCGCTAAAAGTGTCTTTAAGGTCCCAATATTCGTCAGGAATCTTGTCCTCTCCAGGAATGATTTCGGGTGGAGGAAGAGCTAATGTGGGGCCTGCAGGTTCTCTAACAGGAGTTAGATCAAGGGGAGAATCACGCCCGTGATTTGAAAGTATAAAGGCATGTTCTGGTAGCAGTAAAGGTATACGCACCCACCCCTCTTTCCAGTTAATAAGGGGATTCCATTTACGAAGCCAGTTGATTCCCAAAATGACAGCATTATCAGCTATGGGAGCCACGATAAAATTAATAGTTTCATTATGTGTCTCACCAATAGAAACTTGAAGGGGCTCAGTAACAAAAGTTGCAGGATTTCCCCCCGCTACAGAGCCATCCATTTGGCAAAAAGCGATAGGTACTTTTAAATTCTTTAAGTGAAATCCCATGGCGTAAACAAGATCTTGACTGATCAGACAACGGGAGCAACCGGAATCAATGAGAGCTTGCGTGTTGCAGCTACGGCCACTAGATGGAGCTATAAGCTTTAAATGAATATAAAGAGGCCCGGATCGGCGACTTACCAAATTATCGTCAGAGGAGGCGGAGTCTCCTTCCCAGCTGGGCCTCAGGTTGGTCAGCGGAAAGGTCAAGTGGCTCCACCCCAGTCATCACTGGCCTACTGCGCACGCTTGGAGTTTTAGTTGGCCTTCTAGCCTCAGTAGAAGAATGTGGGCGTGGCGGTTGTTTTGATCTGCAGTTGTTCGCCCAATGCCCCTCCTTCCCACAGCGAAAACAAGAGCCTGGGCGAGCTGGAGTCGATCTGCGCCCGCCCCTCTGCTTGTGGGAATCCTTATCAGGGGATCGGGGCCTGGGGCTTTCAAATAGTTTCTTCTTCTCAAAACGGGCTGGATCTTGTGACTGGGTCTGGTCCAGCTCCACATCCCCGGCTAATTGAATCCAATCATCTAGGGAATCGGGCCGGTATCTGTTCACAGACGTTTGATAAATGTCCTTATTTAGCCCCTCTGTGTAAAGATCCATCAACGCCCTGTCGCTATAGCCCACCATAAAAACAGAAAGTTCTTGAAAAATTTGGGTGTATTCTTGCACAGACATATCTCCCTGGCGCAAATCTCTCATCTTTATTTTTGCCTTTCTTTCAATTCGGGGGTCTTCGAAACGTCTTCTAAGCGCAGTCATAAAGCGTTCAAAGTCCCGTAACAAGGGTGAGTGAGTATTATGCAGAGAAACCAGCCATTTGGCAGCTTTATTCTCCAAGGCCAAAGAGACAATTCTAATTTTAACATCGTCTTCACAATCATCTGCGTAGTGCTTAACAAAATCACTAACGTGAAGTAGAAAAAATGCTTATCTTTCTGGGTCACCGTCAAACTTAATGCCCAAGGGAGGGAGTTTAGCAGGTCGGCGGGGGGGGGCGAATTTCCCTCTGTAATTCTCTGCCGGCTTGAGCAGGAGGGGGAGGGGTAGTTCGTCTGATCTCCTGAGCAGTAGCCATGGCAGTTTCTTTTCTCTGTTCGCCTTCCAAATAATGCCCCCCTGCCGAGTTTATCCAGGGCTTCCCTCTTGTCGCTGGCCTGGCGGAGTAATTCATTAGCCATCTCCTTTAATTCCCTTTCTTCTTTCAAAAGCTCAGATATGGATGGCGTGGGAGAGGAGCGGCGGCGTCTGGTGGTATTGACCCCCGAGCCTATGTCTCCCATCATTCCCACCCCTTCTGACCAGCGATAAGGTTTAGCTGATTCTTCGGCTGCCAGGTTTAAATCTAGGCCGGCTAAAAAATCCATCACTGACCTCGGGTCGTCTTTTGGAACAGGTATATTGGATGCAGTCTCACCCATAGCTTGGGCTGGCAAATCCTCTGAAGCCGGAGGCTCCTCTTTGGCAAGTTCCGACATCAGGTTGTGGTTTTTAATGACTCTCTGCTTAATGTCAGGGTCCGTTTCTTATAGTACTCAAGAAAGACCACACTTAAACATTGTTTGGAATGAATAAGGTTACTTTTACTGAATACCCAAGATTAACAGACCATAGTGAAGCAGAGAGTAACTAGTTTAGGCGCGAACAATGAGTATTATTGCTTAAGCCCACCCCAATAGCCCTAACCCCCCCTAGCATTGTCCAATGTACTTTCTTCTCCGACATCAGGTGGGCAGGTCATCACCAGCATGGAATGTGAGACCGTTAGACCAAAGATAACACCGGCCGGCAACATCTTCCACCAATCGGCCACCAGCGTTCATAATTGAAACCCCAGCGCCCCACCCTCCCCGTTTCCATGGCAGCCAAGCAGCATAAAAAGAAATCAGAAGCGAAGGCTGACAGTCTCTGGTGATGAGCCGACAGGCAGAGAGGGAAACATCATGTCTCCTCCCTTAATTGGGGCCCTTACAGGAAGTTGTGGAAACAATTATCTATACTAAATACTCCTGGATTAGCTGATGAAACAGGGTAGAACCGATTAGGCTGGAGTACTAGGCTTCTGCCTTGGATTCATTACAGCCCCGGTTCGAATCCCAGTGGGGTGTGGCCAACTGATGAGAGCTAATAAGCTCGAAATAGATCTATCTTGGTCTCTCAAAATTTAAATTTATTGATCAGCTCATAAAAACTAACACATATCTAAAAAATATTACACAACGTAACTAAAAAATGGTTCTCTGTCTAGATGGTCTCTGGTGATGAGCCGACAGGCAGAGAGGGGAACATCATGTCTCCTCCCTTAATTGGGGCCCTTACAGGAAGTTGTGGAAACAATTATCTATCTATCTATCTATCTATCTATCTCGTTAATAGCCTAATTAATATACAAAGTATCTTTCTAAAATAGCATAGTCTCAAATACTGCAATATCTAACGTGCATAGCAATTGACTTTTATTCCTTAAACTCTTTTATGTATTATATCTCAAATTTCTTTTGTCTAGCCATTGATAAAACAAATTCCATACTTTATAAAATTGCTCATCCTCTTGTTCTCTAATTTCAAATGTCAGTTTACTCATTTCAGCACAGTCCCAAAATTCATGACTTGAATCTTCAAATTTTCCGGTAATTATTCTTTCTGTCTTGATGATATGTTCTTTGTCAATATTTTTGTTTTATCTTTATTTATTTTCAAACCTGCTACTTTTCCAGAATCCTCAATTCTTTCTACCAGTGTAGGTGCAGTTTCAAATGGTTCCTCAAGAATGAAAACTAAGTCATCTGCAAACGCTTGCAATTATATTTTACTCATATTAATTTTTAAAGTGTAAATGTTTACATGTTTGTTCTTTATCATAAAGAGAATGAGAATAAATAAATTTCCATCCTATTGTAACATATAGAACTGAGTTCCCCAACCTTTCTGGCTTTTTGGACTAGCCAGGGGTGGAAAAGGGATGGTTCCGTGCATGAAGTTCCATTTGATGAGCAGCAGGCATGCAAATGAAGCACACACTTGCCCACTGCTCACTCAAGTGGGGATGTGCACATGCTTGCTTCTTTTGCAGCATCCCAGTCCAGGGGTTTGGGATGCCTGATTTCGAAGTGTAAGGATCCGTCTCTCCTCCTTTCCCAAGAAAGTATAGACTCTCTAAATGTGATATTTCAAAAGGAACCTTTAATTGAGGAAGTGATAGAAAAACAAGTGAAGCAGATTCTAACCCCTCCCCCCTTTATATAGTTAGAAATAGGGCTTTAAAGTTCCTCCCTCTTGTCTAAGTGGGGATTAGCCAATCCACAGGTGTGAAGATGTTTATTGTAATGAGCCGTCTTGAGAAACCAGATATGGAGTCGTTCCCAGGATCTTCTTTCGCTTCCAGCCAACTGACACACTCCACACTCCCTCTTATCTCATTCCCAAAACTGAGAATATTGCAGGGTGCTTAGTTGTCAGGAAAAAGGTTATATAAAAGTACAGTTTAACCACCAGGTAAAAAGTTATAAAGTGCAGCTTAACCGCATGCTCCCCCCTCCCTCCATTTGAATGGCAGTATCACGTTAGGAATCTGACAAGAAGACATACTTAACTTTAACAATTGATAGATTTTGAAATAATGTGTGCAAAGTTGTACTAACCCTAACCCTAACCCTTCACACTATACTAATTATTCCGTACTGGTTCTAAAGCTCAGAACACATAGAATGCAATTTCATACCATTGAAACTAATTTACATTTAGTTATTTATTTTAATAAAGTGTGAATTTCATATTGGGATGTAATTTTCAGTGGACCAAATAGATTGCAGTCAATTTAGATTTTCATTTTACCAGTATCTGATACTACTGATATTAAAATTTGTTGAGAAATTTTGTTATTGCTACAGAATAACACAGAATCTTTATTAGTGCCATTCTATAGACCTCAGTCACCACATAGATCAAAAAATGTACAAATAATAAACTGTAAATAGAAGACAAGGCCAGACAAGGGCAAGACAAGGGCAAGGCAAGGGCAAATTCAGAAGTTATAGGTAACTCTTGCTGCCAATGATTTTTTTGCCCTTCATCATTCTATTTCTATGTATGGGTAAGGAAATATCTCTGAAATTATGACATTTCAGGTCACAGATTGTCTACTTTTAATCATAAACCTGGACATCTAACAAAGCAACGAAATAAATTTAAGTGTAACATTTATGAGTGAAGTAAAGATACTATATATGGTAGAATAGGAGAATGGATGATTGTCCAAGTCAGTTAGAACTAAAGAAGTTTCTTGGATGAGGTGAAACATTTTTGAAGGAAAAAAAGCCAAGAAAATACAGTTGCCTTTTGGAAAAAGCATTGTTGGACAACCATGATCTAAGTATCTCCTTAGACATTTAGACATGTTCTAACTTGTTTGAAATATTGCTGTTTTTTTTAAATACCTTTTTAAAATTGTTGACCTCCTTGGATTCTTAACTATTTCTTAATATCAGTAGTATAATATCAGATACTGATGAAATGAAAATATAAATTGACCATGCAATCTATTTGGTCCACTTTATATGATCCTCACCAGGCCTGAGGAGAGTAGGATGCAGCTGGTACATTGTTCCGGGGCCCATGGAGCTCAAAGGGGGCTCATGAAGGGGGAATTGTAAAAAAATGTTTACAAAACCAAATTTTTAAAAAGAAAAACAATATTGGATATATACTTCAAACTCTATACCAGTCTTGATCCAGCACTTAATAATCCTCTTGGAGGCCCTGATCCTCACATCTGCGTACACATTCAATACCTAGGAGTATAATTTTTTAAAGAATATTTACTGATATTATGGATTGATTGGAGTGGAAGTTACATGCATTATGCTGGAGTTGGGTAAATGGGTAAATGGAGTTGGGTAAATGGGTCAGGTTGTAAAGCAGTTTATTAACTTCTGCTAGCTACACATTTAGGTACTTAAACCCATAAAGAGAAATGACATTAAATGGTAAACATCAGTGAAACTTTTTCATAATTCTGATAACAGCATACTCCACAATAGTACAGAATGACAGGAGGCAGGGGAGAAGAAACAGCCAGTCCCGAATCTCTTACAAGTACTATCCGACCCAAATTCTTCGTTTCCAATCAGTTCCGAAAAGAAAAGTTAGCCTTCCTTTTTTTTTAAAAGCTACTCTTCACATGGTTTAAGCCACGCTGAGTTGGCAAGTTCAGCATCAGCAAATCCAATGTACTTTGCCGCTTGTTGCAATATAACTTCCCTTCCAGAAAGGCTTAGTTCAGGGGCAGCCATTAGCGGCGCCCTCTCTCCAGCCACTCAGACCAATGGATCTGCTTATCAGCACGCGGGAGTTGCCGGTTCCTCATGCGCCTCAGCTCACCACACCTTCGCTGACCCTCTTGCGGTCAGTGCTGATGATTAAAAGCAGTTCGTAGGCAGAGAAAAGCTAATTGTCTCTGGAGTGCTATCTGACACTGACCTGCTACAAAGTGACGTCACCGGAAGTCCCTCCAAAATAAATACTAAGTCATCTACAAATGCTTGTATTTTATATTGTCCTTTTTTAAATCTTCAGCCCTTTTATTTCCTGTTCTTGTCTGATCTGTCTAAGTAAGACTTCCAGGTTTAATATAAATAAGAGAAGGGATAGTGGACATCCTTGTCTTGTACCCTTATGTATGTTAATTTTTTCTTTTATTTCTCCATTTGCTATCACATTCACCATTTGAACTGGAGTATATTGTCTTTACAAAATTTTCTCTGAAGTTCATGTTTTTCAATTGTAATATCATAAACTGCCAATTCATATTATCAAAAGCTTTTTGTGTATCCAAGAAGATCAATGCTAGTTGTTTTTCGGGATGGGCTTCCTACTATTCCAGGACAATTATAATAATCTTCATATTCTTTTTCAATTGTCGTTTGGGTAGAAAACTGTTCTGGTTAAGATGCATGCATTCATTTAAAAATCTTTAGTCTTTCTGAAATTATTGAAGCAAAAATTTATAATCTACATTTAATAATTATATTGGTCTGTAGTTTTTTTATCTGTTGGTGATCTGTATCTTCTTTTGGTATTAGTGCAATATATGCTTCTGTCCAGGATTTGGGGAGTTTGGCCTTTGCTAATGCTTCCTTGTAAACCTCCAGCAAGGATGATCCTAGTGCTTTTTGTATGCTTTTATAAAGTTCTGCAGGAAGCCTGTCTGGTCCAGTAGTTTTATTATTTTTTTGCCTTCCATTATTTCCACTGCCATTATTTTTTCATTTAGCATTTTTCTCGCTGTGTCCTTTATTTTAGTTAAGCCAGCTTTTTTCAAAGTTTAGTAGTGTCTTCTGAATCTGAGACATCTTCTTGACTATACAGTTTCCAGAAGAATTCCTGGGTTATTTTCTTTTTGTCTTCATTCTGATGTTGAAGAATTCCTTTTTTGTCTAGCAATTGGTGTGGCATTTTCTTCTCATTTTCTTTTTAACTTTATTATTATTATTATTTATTTGACATTTTCCAAACATTAAAATCACAATTACACTTTTACAGCTTTCTGTTATTGGTAGTTCTTTTTTCTGATTTGGGTTTTCTATTTTCCATTCTATTATTTTATACATATTCTTTGTTTCATACTTTCTCATTTTTACAATATTTCTGACCATTCTAACACCTTTTTTATGGTTTCTGCATTTGATGGAATGGTTTTTAATTTCCAACTTTGGGCATAGGAAATTCTGGCAGCAGTGATTATATGAAGCATTAAATATTGGATATCCTTACTAATATTTTTTTTTATTCCTGGAAGAACCAGCTCAGGGTTCATGTTAATTTTTTGTTCTATTATTTCTTCTAACCATTTTTGAATTTTGGTCCAGAATTCTTTGGCTTTTGGACACATCCACCACATATGATAGAGATAGAAGGTCCCCTGTTAGTGGTTACATTTCCAACAGTTTGGAGATCTATTTGGGAATATCTTGGCTAATCTCACCGAGGGTAAATGCCACCTATAAAACATTTTGTAAATGTTTTCCTTATAGGATGCTGGCATAGTCAATTTATAATTTTCCCCCATACTTTTTCCCAGTGCTCCAATTCAATATTATACCCAAAGTTTTTAGCCCAAATTATCATTGTTTCCTTCACACTTTCCTCCTCTATTTTGAAATTTAAGAGGCAATTGTATGTTTTTGTAATCATTTTTCTTCTTTTCCTGTTACTATTTTGTCCAATTCTTGTTGTTCATTTTGAAATCCATACTGCTCTAAGTCCTTTTTGTATCTTGTTTGAATTAGGCCACCAGCCTAATTTAATTCCCTGTAATTTTAACTACTGATTTGTTTTAAGTTTTCCTTGCCCATCCGATAATGCCTTATATGCCAATATCTTATTCAAATCTATTACATTGGGATAGATAATTGATTCCATGGTTAATATCCATCTGGGAATTTTTGTGTAGAAGTTTCTTTTGATTTTCATCCATATTTCTAATAAGGCTCCTCTTAACTGATGTCTCTGGAAATATTTACGGGCTTTACTCTTTCCCTCCCAGATAAAAGTGTGCCAGCCCAACTGTAAATTATGACCCTCTATCATCATTATTCTTTTATTTTGAAGTACTATCCATTCTTTGAGCCATGTTACAAATGTTGCCTGATAGTAAAGCTCCCAATCTGGGAGGGCAAATCTCCTTTGATTCTAGAGTCCTGTTGTAATTTTAATTTTATTCTAGCTTTTTTCCCCAGCCGAATAAATTTTAAAATTATTTTTTTAGTTCCATGAAAAAAATTTTCCCTAATTTTACTGGTACGGTTTGGAATAGAAATAAAATTTTTGGTAGGATATTCATTTTTATGGTTGCAATTCTTCCAATCAGCGATAATTGTAATTTAGCCCAATTTTCCAAGTTCTTTCGTATTTGTTGTAATAATTTTGAATAATTGTCTTCTTTTATGGTAGAACATTTAGCCATTAGCCAGATTCCAAGATATTTTACCTTTTCAACTATTTGCATTTCTAATACTCTAATTCCTCATTTTGCCTTTGTGTAAGATTTTTTAGTAATTATCTTTGTTTTAGTTTTATTTATTTTTAAGCCTGCAACTTTACCGAATTCCTCTACTTCCTAAATTAATATTTTCCCTGTTTCAAGGGGATTTTCTATTATAAAAAACATATCATCTGTGAATGCCTGTGTTTTATATTCTTCCTTTTTAATTTTTAACCCTTTTATTTCCTCTTTTTCTCTAATCCGTGTTAGTAAAACCTCCAATGAGAGGATAAGTAGGAGAGGATATAATGGGCATCCTTGTCTGACCCCTTTATTTATAGTGACTTTCTCTGTTAGATCTCCATTTACTATTATTTTAGCTGTCTGGTTTAAATATATTGCCTTAATGATTCTAATCTTTTTTTCCAAATTTCATAATAGCTAATTGTGTAATAAGAAAATGTTAATTTAAATTATCAAAAGCTTTTTGCGGATCTACCAATACTAACAATTAGCATTAGTTTCTCTGGATATGCTTCATAGTATTCCAATACATTATAATTCTTGTATTATTTCTTAATTGTCTTTTGGGTAGGACTCCTTTTTGATCCGAACAAATAATTTTATGTAATATTTTTAAATCTTTCTGCAATAATGATCATTAAAATTTATAGTCAACATTTAGCAGCGAGATTGGTCTATAGTTTTGGATCAATTGATTGTCTGTTTCTTCTTTTGGTTATGTAGACCATAACCTACTACTAGTAGACCATAACCTTCTACTAGTAGACCATAACCTACTAATAGATAAAGTAGAAGAATGTGGGTTAGACAGCATCACCACCAGATGGATTCTTAACTGGCTGACCAACCGCACACAATGTGTAGTCCTCAATGGAACTGCATCTACATGAGGGAAGTATGCAGTGGAGTACCCCAAGGCTCTGTTTTAGGCCCAGTACTCTTCAACATCTTCATCAATAATTTGGATGAGGGAATAAATGGGGAACTTATCAAATTTGCAGCTGACACCAAACTGGCAGGAATAGCCAACACTCCAGAAGATAGGCTTAAGATACAGAAGGATCTTGACAAACTTGAACATTGGGCACTATCTAATAAAATGAATTTCAATGGTGGGGCATTCTAGAATATTACCATATTTTTCTTTGATATGGACCTCCTGTAGGCAGACAATATCCATATTCTGTCTTTTGAGCCTTGTTAATGTTTGTTTTTTCTTGGCTGGTGAGTTGATACCATTGATGTTCAAGGATATTATCTTTATTTTGTCTTCCATCTTATTTGTATGCTGGTTTTGATCCTTTCCTTGTTCTTGTCTCTGTTTGTGTTCTTGTCCTGGCTTCTTCTCTCTCCTGTCATTCTGTTTCCCTTCGGTCCCTTATACACTGCTCCATAAGTTTTTCCTCTGATGTCTATTCTTCCCAACTCTTATTTTCTGCTTCCCCTCTATTATCTTATTCGTCTTCTCCTATTATATAGTGATCATATGCTAAGATAGAGGATGGTTGGTATGTGTTGCCTGACAATAGAGTGCTGGTTCCAGCGTCTGCAGCTTATACCTTGGTTCAACTATCACATGAGACTTCTCATATGGGGAGAACTGCTTTGGAAAATGTGTTAGTCTCTCTCTAATGGGTTGGCAGGAATAGTGGCTGGGGTGGTGGCTAGATGTGTTACATGTGCAAATCCTAGGCAAGGATGTTTGTTGTCCCCAGAAATGATACCCATGTCTTATTAGCCTATGGATTATTTGATGGTGAATTTTACTAACATGCCCAGGTGTGGTTTATATAAAGCCATGTTGGTCATGATTGATAAATATACTGGATGGCCAGGGGCATTTCCAACTAAGACAAAGTAGGCTAGAGAAGTAGCGCGCCTATGATTAAAGGAGATAATCCCTCAATTTGGCACACTAAGCCATATCTCTTCTGATAATGGGCCTGAATTTGTACATCATGTGAATCAGGCCTATAGCGCAAGCAGTGGGAATCAAATGGAGGTTTCACAGTGCCTTCCATCCTGAATCTGGTGCGTCGGTGGAAAGAATGAACAGAACCTTAAAGGAAAAGATAACCAAAATCTGCAATATCATCCACGATGTCAGATGGGCATGATCCACGATGTCAGATGGGCAACATGTCCAGAGTGGTCATCAGAATGGAATGTGATACCGTTGGACCTAGCGATATCACCACCTAGCTCCATCTTCCTCCAGCACACATAATGAACACAACCCCCCATCCTCCCCGTTTCCATGGCAGTCAAGCATGCAGTAAAGCGAAGGCTGACATCCGGCCCTCCTCAGGAAGAAAAGGAGTTTAGTCCTGGAAAACAGACAAAAAAAAACAGGAACAGACAATAACATACACATAAAGTGAAACGATAGAGGTTAAGGCTTACTAGGATATTTAGCATAAAACTCAGTAACTTTGGGGCCTTAACATGGTGTTTAGCTACCCATTCGTTATGGGAGGGAGGAAAGTCCTTCCAAACTACAAGGTACTGTACTTTATTTCTATGCACTCTGGAGTCCAAAATGTCCCGAACTTTGTAATGTTGTTCTCCGTCAACTACCACGGGGGTGGGAGAGCCAGAGTGCGGTTTGCGAAGGTGTGACAAGCGTTCTGGTTTCAGCAAGTGGACATGGAAAATTGGGTAAAGGCGTCGATAGGTTTTTGGAAGGTCTAGTTTAACAGAAACAGAACTGATAATTTTAGTGATCGTAAAAGGGCCCACAAATTTCGGACATAGCTTCTTGCATTTCTGAGGGCTGTCCAAATACCTAGTAGAGACGTACACCCGATCACCAACTTTGTATTGTGGAGGTACTGCTCGTTTCTTATCGGCGTAAAGCTTATGTGACTGGTGAGCATCATCCAATGTTTTTCGTATAATGAGCCAAACCGCAGACAGTTTACTACTCCAATCCGAGAGCGAAAGAATTGTGGGAGGGTCATGAGGAAGCTCGGGGATTGGTACAAAATCCTGACCATAAATTATTCTGAACGGGGTCATGCTGGTACTACTATGAACTGAATTGTTGTATGCCACCTCAGCATGAATTAGAAGGTCAGCCCAGTCATCCTGCTGGAAATTTATAAAACAACGTAAATACTGTTCTAGTACCGAATTTGACCTTTCACAAGATCCATTAGTCTGCGGGTGGTGGGAGGAGCTTAAGCCTTGGGCGGAGCCAATCAGTCTTAAAAATTCCTTCCAAAATTGCGAAATAAATTGAACACCTCTATCCGAGATGATACGCTTCGGGACACCATGCAAGCGATAAATATGAGTCAGAAATAGCTTTGCCAAAGCCTTAGCTGATGGGATTTTTGCGCATGGTACAAAGTGAACTTGTTTGGAGAATAAATCTGTGACGGTAAAACCTTGGCTACTTGGAAGATCAACAATAAAGTCCATAGATATCTCCTTCCAAGGAGCCTCCAGTCGTGCTACGGATTGGAGGAGACCATGAGGTTTGCCAGGAGAATGTTTTGAAGCGGCACAGACTGGGCAACTGGCAATATAGGACTCAATCGGGATCGGATCCTGCCCCACACATCCTCACGGCCGATTCGCTCCCACAGAGAGGGGCTTCTCCGGGTGCCGTCCACTAGACTTTGTCAGCGGGCGACGCCCAGGGGAAGGGCGCTCTCTGTGGCGGGCCCGGCCCTCTGGAACGACCTTCCCCCTGATATTAGAACGACCACCGACCTCCGCTCCTTCCGTGTAAAATTGAAGACCCATCTCTTTCGACTGGCCGGCCTTGAATAGTTCTCTCTGTCTTTTAACTACAATTATTTTAATGGGTTTTTAATTTATATTTTTAGCACGGGTAATTTTATTTAATTCTATTTTAAGTAATGTTTGTATTATTGTATATTGTTTTTAATTATGCCTGTGCACCGCCCCGGGTCCCTGTGGGGAGAGGGTGCGGTTAATAAATCTCAATTTATTATTTATTATTATTATTCAATGTCCTTCTTGAGTGAAGGCCACCAAAACTGGCGTTTAACTAAGTGCATAGTCTTTACAAACCCAAAATGCCCAGCCAGCCTTGAATTATGGGCTCTTTGCAATACAAAGGGTCGAAGTGTTGCAGGGACATAAATCTTAGAGCCAATCCACAGCAAATCATCTCTCAAAGTACAATCCCCAGAGTGTGCGGAAAACCATTCATCAGTGAGGAGTTCCGTCTTTATTTTAGACACCAATTCCGGTTGTGGTTCAGCTTGTAGAACTGAATGGCTTCTAGTTACGACCGGGGTCGCCATGCTATACAGTGGAATCACAGGTTGAATGACTGAGAGTCTAGAGCTGTTATACTGAGGTAGTCGGGATAGGGTGTCAGCCATAAAGTTTTTCCCGCCAGGAATGTATTTGAGAGTAAAGTTGAAACGATTGAAATATTGAGACCAGCGCGCCTGTTTCGGGGAAACTTTACGAGGCGTCTTCAACTATTATAAATTTTTGTGATCAGTCCATACCTCAAATGGGTGAGAGGCACCCTCTAGAAAATGATGCCAAGTCATTAGTGCCCATCAAACGGCAAATGCCTCTTTCTCCCAAATAGCCCACCTTCTTTCAGTGTTGGACAATTTACGAGAAGTGTAAGCGCAGGGTTGTAGCTGACCGTCTAGGTTGTATTTTAATAAGACCGCTCCAACAGCCACGTCACTAGCATCTGCCTGAATCACAAAAGGCGCATTAACATCTGGGTGCTTTAGCACTGGCTCCGCCGCAAACAGACGTTTCAGTTTCTCAAACGCGGCTTGGCACTCCATAGTCCAGTTCAAGGGTGAACCCGGTCGTGGTTTGGCAAAGCAATACTATCAAAAGAAGGGATAAATTGGCGGTAAAAGTTGGCAAAACCCAAAAAACTTTGTAATTGTTTACGGGTATGTGGGGGGGGGGCATTCCGTCACAGCTTTAACTTTTCCAGGATCCATCTCAATTCCTTCTGCAGAGATGCGATACCCAAGATAATCTATTTTCTCTTGGTGAAATTCACACTTAGAAAGTTTAGCGTAAAGTTCAGCGGCTCTCAGTTTGCGTAAAACAGAGCGGACCAGCTTTACGTGTTCTTCACGTGTTTTTGTGTAGATAAGGATATCATCAAGATATACGATAACGCCCTTGTACAGGTGTTCATGTAATACTTTGTTTATCAGTTGCATGAAAACTGATGGCGCCCCCTGGAGGCGAAATGGTAACACCTTAAATTGAAAGCACCCTAAAGGGCAGTTAAATGCAGTCTTCCACTCGTCTCCCTCCTTAATTCGTATTCTGTAATAGGCTTCTAGTTTAGTGAAACTTTTGCCCGTAGCCAAATGCGCTAACATGTCCTTTATGAGTGGAAGGGGGTAGACGTTTTCCGCGCAAATAGCATTCAGAAACCTGTAGTCCACGACCAGACAAAGAGTTCCAGCTTTCTTCTCTCTAAACATTACAGGGGCTGCTACTCGTGGTCTAGCAGGTTCAATGAAACCCCTCTCCACGTTTTTGTCAACAAATTTGCGAAGTTCAACCATTTCGCCTGGTGTCATAGAATAAATACGAGGTTTGGGAAGTTGCACCCCAGGCAGGAAATCAATGGAACAGTCTGTAGTACGGTGGGGGGGCAGTGTGTCAGAGGATTGTTCGCTAAAAACGTCCTTAAGGTCCCAATATTGCTTGGGAATTTTCTCCTCCCCTGGTATTACTTCCAGTACGGGGACCACCTGGGCCTTGTTTATGGGTTCCTGGATGGGTACAGATTCCATAAGATTCTCCATGGTGGGGGGTTGTGGTGTGGGCTGGGGCTCTGGAATAGGAGTCATAGGTAAAGGAATGCGAACCCAACCTTCTTTCCAGTCAATCATTGGGTTCCACTTCCGTAGCCAATTCAGGCCCAAGATGATTGGGTTTTCTGCAATGGGGGCTACAATAAAGTTAAGGAATTCCTGATGGTGGTCGCCAATAGATACCTGAATTGGTTCTGTTACAAACAGTGCCGGAGTACCACCTGCTACGGTACCATCCATTTGGCAGAAAGCTATAGGAACTTTTAAATTTTTAAGATGAAAGCCCATTTGCTGTACTAAATCTTGGCTGATAAGGCATCATGAACAACCAGAATCTAAAAGGGTAGTACTTTACAGCTGCGGCCACTAGAGGGAGCCAAAATATGTAAAGGTATAGTAAGGGGCCCAGAGCGGGGACTCACCCAGTTCTCGTCAGTCGAGTCTGTATCTTTTTCCCAGTCATCTGGCTCCTCCCTCTGCTGCTGATGGCCAGTAGTTAGATCCAGAGGTTCAGCTCCGCGCATCGCTTGCTTCATACGCATGCTCGGGTTTTTCGCGGGCTTTCTTACTTCGATTGATGACTGCGGGCGGGGTTTCTCTTTCATTTTGCAGTTATTCGCCCAATGCCCCTCCCTTCCGCAGCGGAAGCAAGCACTAGAGCGAGGCTTACCAGGCTTCCCTCCTTTACTTTCTCTTTGGTAATCACACCCAAAAGTTGGAGGGGGGGAAAAATAATTTTCTCTTTCCTTTTCAATCTCTAACAGGCTCTTTCTTCTAGTCAGGTCAATCTCTACATCAGCGGCAAGTTCAAACCAATCCTCGAGCGTGTCAGGAGTGCGTCTGTTGATACAGCTTTGATATATAGTGGGGTTCAAGCCTTCAGTATAATTATCGATAAGAGCCTCAACGCTCCAACCCCTCATATAAATGGCCAGCTCACGAAAGCGCTGAGTATAGTCCTGCACTGGTCTGTTTCCCTGGCGTAAATTTTTCATCTCAAGCCGTGCCTTCCTATGAAGGAGAGGGTCTTCGAACCGTCTTCTTAGAGCGGTCATAAATCTGTCAAAGTTTCCCATTAAAGGGGAATTATCATCATGCAATGATACTATCCAATCGGCCGCCCTTCCCTCAAGGGTTAGAGAAACAATTCTTATTTTAGACTCATCATTTGGTAAATCGCAAACAAATTGTTTTACGAAATTGCTGATTTGCAGCAAGAAAAATCCCAGCTCATTAGAGTTACCTCCAAACTTAATCCCCAGGGGGGGAAGCCTTGACACTCTATGTGGTGCGGGGCTTGGTTCTCTCTGTTGATCTGCTCCAGGGGCACTTCCCCTAGGTGTTTCAGCGCGTGGCGGGGGGCCCTCTCTCTCCTTTTCCAGGGGAGGGTCTTTTAATCTTGTTCTTTCTCTCCCCAATCCGAAGGGCTGGGACCCCTCCCTCACTTTCGTTCTCTGGCATTCTTTTTGTCATCCGCTTGATGGATTAGTGCTCTTGCCATCTCTCTTAAACGGTTCTCTTCCTCTATCTGTTCCCAAAGGGGGGGAGTGGGCTTGTCAGCGTCTGGTGGTTGTAACCCTGGGGGCAATTCCTTCAGAGGCGGCTCCCTTCATCCCGACTCCCTCGGACCAGCGATGGCGAATTAGTTTTTCCTCGGGTTTAGGCTCCAAGCTAATATCAGCCAATGATTCCATTACTGACCTTGTTTCTTCTTTCAGGGCAGTTGGGTCGAGCACTGTCGCCCCCAGAGTTTCTTCTTTCCCGGGATCCGACATTTGGCTTCGGTTTTATTGTTTTATTACACTCACTATTGAAGTTGTTAGCTCAGAGCTGAGTGTGAAGAGTGACTCCTTGCTTTTTGTCAGGCTTGCTTCTTCCATTATCCAAGAAAGACCATACTTAAGCACATTTCAAATGATTAAGGTTACTTTTACTGAATAAGAAAGGATAGCAGCAAAAGTTAAGCAAGGAGTGACTACTTTAGGCATGAAGCGTACATATCAAGGCATAAGCCACCCCCAATAACCCATGACCCCCACAGTAGTGTCCAATGCAATATCATCCACGATGTCAGATGGGCAACACGTCCAGAGTGGTCATCAGAATGGAATATGATACCGTTGGACCTAGCGATATCACCACCTAGCTCCATCTTCCTCCAGCACACATAATGAACACAACCCCCCACCCTCCCCGTTTCCATGGCAGCCAAGCATGCAGTAAAGCAAAGGCTGACAGTGGGTTTATTGGCCTCAGAAGGTAGGTAGCTTTTGGGCTAATTTCTCCCTTGAAAACATCACTGAGGCTCCCCCAGGGGTGCATTGGATTTGTGGTGTAACTGCTTACAGCGTCCTTCCCTCCGGTTGGACAGGAGCATGCACTTTGGGAGTAATAAACCCCTTTTTCTTTCTGCTGCTCCTTGAACAACCTCAGGTGTTAGAAGCAGACCATTGGGAAGGGAGACAACTAAAAGCTGCTTTTAAAATTGGAGATTGGAAAGATGAGGACTGACCCCCAGAGTGGATTATTCATTACTATGACCCTGTTACACGGGTCCAGGATGGAAGTTATGGGTACCGTACTCCTATTTACATGTTAAACAGGATTATATGATTGCAAGCTGCAGTTGAGTTAATAGCCAATGAAACAGCCCAATTGTTGAGAGTTATAGCTAAACAAAACAAAAATTTCCTAGACGCTATATACCAAAATCGTTTGGCTCTGGATTATCTCCTGGCTACAGAAGGAGGTGTTTGTGCTAAGTTCAATTTCACTAACTGCGGTCTCGAATTTGACAATATAGGAGAAATCATTGAAAATAGTGCTAGGAAAATAGAACAAATTGCTCATGTGCCAATCCAAAAGTGGACTGGTTTTGACTTTGGACAACTATTTGGTACTTGGTTTCCAAAACTCCCAGACTTACAAGCAGTGGTAGCATTAATCGGCCTCATAGCAGCTGGATGTGTCATATTACCATGCATCCTACCCATTTTTTTTATTATTGAAAAAGTTTTGTACAGACAAATTCCCCCCCCCTTTTCCCCGCCCTACATATCATGTACTTCAGATACAAATTCTGTAATCCCCTCCTTCCACCCAACATAGTATAAATTCCTCATAAAATAACATTACCCCATATTTTTAAACTAATTCATACAAATATATTTCCCTCCCCACCCTAATCCTCCCCCACCTCCCATTCCAGCCCACCCCCCAGACTTCCACTATACGCCAGTCTAATAATTCCAAACAACCCATATGTTATTCGTTCTCTTCATATTATTCTCCTTGCTTATTACCATGTCAGTCTGTTCATTCTTACCTAAAAGCTACATAATATTTTTAAGCCTTATTGCAAGTCCACCATATATGAAAGAATAATAATAATAATAATAATAATAATAATAATGATAATGATAATGATAATGATAATGATAATGATAATGATAATGATAATGATAATGATAATGATAATGATAATGATAATGATAATGATAATAAATTTAATTTATAGACCGCTCCCTCTCCCTGGGGGGACTCGGAGCGGTGCACAGGGAAGTTGAAAATACAATAAATATACATAAATACTTAAAAGGCAAATTAAACAATTATCCCTGCGCTAAAATTCCCAATTTAAATTTACTAAAATCCCATGATAAAAGAGACTACCCTAGGCCGGCCAAGCAGAAAAGGTGTGTTTTTAATTTTAGACGGAAGGAGCGGAGGTCCGTGGTTGTTCTAATGTCGGGGGGAAGGTCGTTCCAGAGGGCTGGGCCCGCCACAGAGAAAGCCCTTCCCCTGGGCGTCGCCCGTTGACAAAGTCTAGTGGACGGCACCCAGAGAAGTCCCTCTCTGTGGGAGCGAATCGGCCGTGAGGATGTATGGGGCAGGATCCGATCCCGCAGATGTAGCATCTAAACATCCACACCTCCAACATTTTCATTAAACATTAAGATACATTCATAATAATTTCTTAGGATCTAAATACCATCTATAAAACATTTTATAAAAGTTCTCCCTTAAGTTCTGTAACTGTATAAGATTGCAAGCTATGCTTTACATTAAACAGCTGGATTAGCAAAAAGGTCTTGCTGACCCAGACAGATGAATCCTGTTCCTCTCCCACGACATCCTGCCCTAACTTCCCTAATCAATCTTTGTACTAACGACAAATGGCCTCAGAATGCATATATCTTGATGACCCTTGCAAACTGTCTCAACTAGTATGTTTTTGATCCCCCCTTACCCCATATATGGACAAATGTAGAATAACAGGAATGTATATGTAACCGAGGGTATAAAAGAGGGTCTTTGTTAGTCTGACGGGGTTCAGACATTTTGTATGAGCTATGCAGCTTTTGCTGGACCTTGTGCACAAAATAAAATTTTCCTACCTTAAAGAGCTTGTCTGTGTCCTGGTTATCCTACTTCAATCCAAATATCACTCTGTATTTGAGCAGTTGGCCCAATAGGAAATGATAGTTTCTTCTCTATTACCTTATCCATTTTGGTATCTGCTTTAATGTTATGATTTCTTTTTCCTTATGAACCAAAGACTCTTGTTTTGCTGTTGACTTTAACTCTTGTCTTTTTTCTTTTAAATCCTTCCTCTTGGAAGTTTATGTCTGCGTGCATAGTTTCTGTAGAGCTAATACACATTGTCCAAGTCATTTTCCACCTGCTGCTTGCTTTTTGCAGAAGTTCAGCCAGAAGTTCAGCCATTAACTTTGAAAGATCTTCCTCCTTAGTTTCCACTATATTTTGGAATCTAAGATAAAACATTGATCTCTCCACCTCTAAATTTATAATAGCCGCTTCCATTTCTTTGTTTTCCACCATCATTTTACTTTCTGTTTTATCTAGTTTCTTTTCCATTTGTTCCGTTCTAGTTTCAACTATTTTTATTTTTTGCTCATTTTGTATTATCTTTTCCTGCATTGTACCAATTTTATCATCTAGTTTGCGTATTTCTCCTTTCACCTCCCCCATATCATTCTTAAGTTCTTCAAGACTTTTTGTCATTACCTCCTGCATCTTCATTATTTTCTCCTGAATTGATGTTAGGGTTGATTGCACATTCTGTAGATTTACAGTGGAGCCTGATTTCTCACCTCCTAGCATGAACGTGGTCTTGATGGGGATGCTATCATCGTGGTTGTCCCCCCCCCCCATTTTCGTAACTGTGGTGGTTGTACTTGTCATTTCAATGTTTTTTAAAAAGTTTTTCCACAGTACCATATATCCCCATTTTTCCCTTTTAACTACCTATCTATCTTTTTTGTCTCTACCTCATTTCCTCACAATTCTTCTACCTACTTCACTAACTATTATTGGTGGCTGCAATATAGAACACCCTGTATTATAATACAATCAATATGTAAAACCAATAAAACTTTTTCAATATATAATACAATCAATATCATATTTATACAATTGATCAATACAATTAATCTATATAAATAAAAATGTAAAATAGTTTGTACGAATCCACTAATCTCAAAAACTACTGGACCGATTTACACCAAACTTTCAAACAATGTAGCCAAGGACTTCCAATAATAGAATAGCTACTCATTTTGTGCCTAGCAAACATGTATCGTGTGTTAGGTAAACACAAATAAAAGGTACTAACTGAAAAATGTTTTTACTCCCTGTAACTCCGCCCACCAACAGTCATTAACTACGGAGGCCTCTTAGGGCCAAAAAGGCACTGGAGTCAAACTATTCTCCAAAGCACCTGAGGGCAGAACAAGAAGCAATGGGTGGAAACTAATCAAGGAGAGAAGCAACTTAGAACTGAGGAGAAATTTCCTGACAGTTAGAACAATTAACCAGTGGAAGAGAAATTGCCTCCAGGAGTTGTGAATGCCCCAACACTGCAGGTCTTCAAGAAGATGTTGGATAGCCATTTGTCTGAAATGGTATAGGGCTCCCTGCCTAGGCAGGGAGTTGGACTAGATGACCTCCGAGGTCCCTTCCAACTCTGCTATTGTATTATTGTATTACAGTAGGTAGGTAGATAGGGGAATAGAGAGAGAGGGATGCCACAAAGAAGAGGGAGTCAAACTATTCTCCAAAGCACCTGAGGGCAGAACAAGAAGCAATGGGTGGAAACTAATCAAGGAGAGAAGCAACTTAGAACTGAGGAGAAATTTCCTGACAGTTAGAACAATTAACCAGTGGAACAGTTTGCCTCCAGAAGTTGTGAATGCCCCAACGCTGCAAGTCTTCAAGAAGATGTTGGATAGCCATTTGTCTGAAATGGTATAGGGCTTCCTGCCTAGGCAGGGAGTTGGACTAGATGACCTCCAAGGTCCCTTCCAACTCTGCTATTGTATTATTGTATTATAGTAGGTAGGTAGATAGGGGAATATATAGATAGGGAGAAATACAGTAGGTAGGTAGGTAGATAGGTAGGTATGTAGATAGAGGGATAGATAGGGAGAAATACGGTAGGTAGGTTGGTAGGTAGGGGGATAGATAGATAGGGAACAGCACAGTAGGTATGTAGGTAGGTAGGTAGATAGGGGGATAGATAGAGAGGCAGAAATACAGTAGGTTAGTAGGTAGGTAGGTAGGTGTATAGATAGATAGCGAGAAATACAGTAGGTAGGTAGGTAGAGGAATAGAGAGAGAGGGAGAAATACAGTAGGTAGGTAGGTAGAGGGATAGAGAGGGGGAAATACAGTAGGTAGGTAGGTAGAGGGATAGATAGAGAGGGAGAAATACAGTAGGTAAGTAGGTTGGGGGTTATATGGTGGTTGTGTGTATGTGTGCAGGTGTAGATCTACACACAGATTGGTTGGCCATTTAACCAGACTGGGCCACAGCAACGCGTGGCCGGGTATAGCTAGTCTATATAAATAAAAATGTAAAATAGTTTGTACGAATCCACTAATCTCAAAAACTACTGGACCGATTTACACCAAACTTTCACACAATGTAGCCAAGGACTTCCGATAATAATACAATACAATACAATAGCAGAGTTGGAAGGGACCTTGTAGGTCTTCTAGTCCAACCCCCTGCATGGGCAGGAACCTTATACCATTTCAGACAAATGGCTGTCTAACATCTTTTTAAAGACTTCCAGGGTTGGGGCATTCACAACTGCTGGAGGCAAGCTGTTCCAGAGGTTAATTGTTCTTACTGTTAGGAAATTTCTCCTTAGTTCTAAGTTGCTTCTCTCCTTGGTTAGTTTCCACCCATTGCTCCTTGTCCTGCCCCCAGGTGCCTTGGAGAAAAGTTTGACTCCCTCTTCTTTGTGGCACCCTCTGAGATATCGGAACACTGCTATCGTGTCTCCCCTGGTCCTTCTCTTCATCAAACTAGACATACCCAGCTCCTGCAGCCGTTCTTCATATGTCTTAGTCTCCAGTCCTCTAATCATCTTGGTTGCTCTTCTTTGCACTCTTTCCAGAGTCTCCACGTCTTTTCTACATCGTGGCGACCAAAACTGTATGCAGTATTCCAAGTGTGGCCTTACCAAGGCACTATACAGTGGCATTAACACTTCACGCGATCTAGATTCTATCCCTCTGTTGATGCAGCCTAGAACTGTGTTGGCTTTTTTGGCAGCTGCTGCACACTGCTGGCTCATATTTAAATGGTTGTCCACTAGGATTCCGAGATCCCTCTCACAGTTGCTACTATTGAGCAAGGTACCACCTATACTGTACTTGTGCATTTGGTTTTTCTTGCCTATATGTAGGACCTTACTTTTTTCACAATTGAATTTCATTTTATTAGACAGTGCCCAATGTTCAAGTTTGTCTAGATCCTTCTGTATCTTAAGCCTATCTTCTGGAGTGTTGGCTATTCCTGCCAGCTTGGTGTCGTCTGCGAATTTGATGAGTTCCCCATTTATCCCCTCATCCAAATCGTTGATGAAGATGTTAAAGAGTACTGGGCCTAAAACAGAGCCTTGGGGGACTCCACTGCATACTTCCTTCCATGTAGATGCAGTTCCATTGAGGACTACACGTTGAGTGCGGTTGGTCAGCCAGTTACGAATCCATTTGGTGGTGCTGCTGTCTAACCCACAATTTTCTACTTTATCTAATAGTAGGTTATGGTCTACTTTATCAAATGCCTTACTGAAGTCCAGGTAAATTATATCAACAGCATTCCTCTGGTCCACTGATTTTGTTACTTTGTCAAAGAATGCAATTAGATTCGTCTGGCATGATCTGTTTTTGACAAACCCATGTTGGCTTTTGGCTATTACTTTGTTTGCTTCTAGGTGTTCACTTATTTGTTGTTTAATTATCTTTTCCAGAATCTTTCCTGGTATTGAGGTCAGGCTGATGGGTCTATAGTTTCCTGGATCTGTTTTTTTTCCTTTTTTGAAGATGGGAACCACATCTGCTCTTTTCCAGTCTTCTGGCAGTTCCCCGGTGCTCCAGGATCTCTGAAAGATATAGTTCAGTGGTTCTGAGATCTCGTCTGCCAGTTCCTTCAGAATCCTGGGGTGTAATCCATCCGGTCCTGGTGATTTGAACTCGTCCAGGGCAGACAGGTGCTCACTTACCATTTTCTTCCCTATTTCAACTTGTGTTCCTAATCTGATATTTGTGGTGCTGTTTTTGATTGATTGGACTGTTTTATCCCTTTGTGTAAAGACAGATGCAAAAAAAGAGTTAAATAGTTCTGCTTTCTCCCTGTTGCTTATCATCTTCTTGCCATTTTCTCCCAGCAGTGGACCAATTGTTTCCTTAACTTTTTTCTTATTTTTAACATGTTGGAAGAAGCTTTTTTTGTTATTTTTTACTTTTTTGGCAAGCCTTTCTTCATTGTGAGCCTTAGCTTTCCTCACTTCATCTTTACAGGCTCGGGCTATTTGCTGATATTTTGGCTTGGTTATGTCCCCCTTTTTCCACTTTTTATATTTATCCTTTTTGTCTTTCAATTTGTCAGAGAGTTCTTTATGCAGCCATGCTGGCTTCTTTTGGGAACTGTTATTTTTCTTCTTCATTGGTATTGCGCTGGACTGGGCTTTTATAATCTCATTTTTCAAAATTTCCCAAGCTTCTTGAGTTGTTTTCCCCTTGAATAGAATAGCTACTCTTTTTGTGCCTAGCACACTTGTGTCGTGTGCAAGTTACACACAAATAAAAGGTACACACTGAAATGTGTTTTCACTTCCCTGTAGCCACGCCCATTAAACTGCTTTTCAACTGTCATATGGCGGCCTCTTAGGGACAAAAAGGCACAGAGGATAGCAAACTCCCAGGTGGCCCATAGAGAGAGGGGGGGAGAAATACTGCTCAAGACTGTTCTCGGAGGTAAAAACATGGAGGCAGGCAGCTGCTTTAAACTGTTTAATACGAACTGAACCAAACTGTAACAAAGAACCACCCATCTGATAGCAAATACAGTTTAATAAAAGAAGAACTAGGGGAGACATGATAGCAGTCTTCCAATATCTCAGGGGTTGCCCCAAAGAAGAGGGAGTCAAACTATTCTCCAAAGCACCTGATGGCAGAACAAGAAGCAATGGGTGGAAACTAATCCAGGAGAGAAGCAACTTAGAACTGAGGGGAAATTTCCTGGCAGTGAGAACTATTAACCAGCGGAACAGCTTGCCACCAGAAGTTATGGATGCCCCAACACTGGATGTGTTTTTAAGAAGAGACTGGAAAACCATTTGTCTGACACGGTATAGGGTCTCCTGCTTGAGCAGCAGGGTTGGACTAGATGACCTCCAAGGTCCCTTCCACCTCTCCAAAGCACCTGATGGCAGAACAAGAAGCAGTGGGTGGAAACTAATCAAGGAGAAAAGCAACCTAGAACTGAGGGGACATTTCCTGGCAGTGAGAACTATTAACCAGCGGAACAGCTTGCCACCAGAAGTTATGGATGCCCCAACACTGGATGTGTTTTTAAGAAGAGACTGGAAAACCATTTGTCTGACATGGTATAAGGTCTCTTGCTTGAGCAGCGGGGTTGGACTAGATGACCTCCAAGGTCCCTTCCAACTCTGCTATTGTATTATTGTATTACAGTAGGTAGGTAGGGGAATAGAGAGACAGGGAGAAATACAGTTTAATAAAAGAGGGACGGGGAGGCAGGATAGCAGCCTTCCAATATCTCAGAGGTTGCCACAAATAAGAGGGAGCCAAGCTATTCTCCAAAGCACCTGAGGGCAGAACAAGAAGCAATGGGTGGAAACTAATCAAGGAGAGAAGCAACTTAGAACTGAGGAGAAATTTCCTGACAGTTAGAACAATTAATCAGTGGAACAGAAATTGCCTCCAGAAGTTGTGAATGTCTCAACGCTGCAAGTCTTCAAGAAGATGTTGGATAGCCATTTGTCTGAAATGGTATAGGGTAGTGATGGCTAACCTTTTTTGGCTCCACTGATCCTATCTTGTCCCAAGTCATGGACTGGGTGCGCAGGGGATGTCCACAAGGGCCAGTGCCACCCGAGTTCCAGCCCTACCACCTGCGACAACATGAGTTGTCTGTGCATAATTTGTGCCTCCTGTGGGGGAGCCAGGTGGTAGCCCCTCCTAAGCTAAGGGCACCAATTTTAAACTGCCTGCATGATGCCCACCCTGGCATTGTGTGTATTAAAGCCCTAGGATGGAGCTATGTGTGGCGGCCCATGATGGACTAGGAAATAATAATAATAATCTTTATTGTCATTGTAATAAGATTTGGCTCGGTAGCCAAATGTCAGCAATGACACCAATCCAGGCCAGCACCCCCCTCAGTTCCTATTAGGGAATGGGAGACAATCCTGGTCATGAGTCAATCTGGACTTCGCTGGACTGTTCCTGGGGCAAACCTTCCTGGTGTTAGTCGATGCCTATTTGAAGTGGATGGAGTTGGCCCTCATGCCATCCACCACTTCAGAGGCAGTAATAAGAATACTGGGCAGGTTGTTTGCTCCCCATGTTGTAGTGTCCGACAACCTTTATGTTGGCATCCTTCCAGACGTTTCTTGACAAGCATTTCATATGCCATGCCCCAACAGCCCCATTCCGTCCAATCAGCCAAAGAGGCAATAGGCTGCCTGGCCCCCAGAAATTCACATGATAAGCTGTCCTAGTACCTTTTGGTGCAACACACAACTCCATGTCCAGTTACTAAGCAAAGCCCTGCAGAAAGACTTATGGGTTGACAGCTCTGGACAATCCTGGACCAACTGCACCCCAGCTATGCAGCCAAACAAGCCCCTGACAAATGCAGCACCACCTGAACCTTAAATGTCGGTAATCTGGTCTATGCCCAAAACTATGAGGCCGACCTGAGGTGGCTGCCTGGCCACATAGTTCAACAAACTGGACCCTACTCTTATAGGATTGAACTCAATGATGGACAAATGTTCCGGCGACACATTAACCTACTCAGAAGAAGAGTCACCAATGCGACCAATCAGCATCCAGAGCAGGCCCAATCCTACCCTGGAGAAATAATACTCCCAATGGGCCATTCAGCTGGAGCCAATCCAGGCACACACCCCCACCACCAAATCGTTCTTGATGCCTGACCTACCAAGAGAGTTTGGCCTTTCAGCGATGTTTGAGCATCCAACAGACCCATCAGTGCAGTTGCGGGGAGTTCCAGAAGCTCTGCATCAGTTCCTCCTTCTTTGGCCACTGCCCCAGAACTGAGACGATCAGGGCGGAACCAAAGCTAGCCAGTGTACCTGGCCAACTATGCATGTGCCATCTGAGAGGAGATGGGTGTTGTTGGAGCTATGAAGACATTGCTGGCTGCTGCTTGCCCCTGATTGGCTAAGATGCAAGCAGCCAGTTGGTGGAATAATGCTGCCTCTGTATTTATTTATTTTATTTTATTCGATTTGTTAACCGCACCAATCTCCGTCGAGACGGACTCTGGGCGGTGCACAGGACATTAAAATATACAATAAATAACAATATACAAAAGTTAAAAAGAAATTAAATAGAAAACCTGTGCTAAAATCGCATTAAAAAACCTATCTAACTTGGCTGAGGCTCTGTTGTTCTGAAATTCAAGTTCTACGCCAGTCCAGCTTGCTGGAAAAGAAGTGTCTTAAGTGAGCGGCGGAAGAGGGGAAGGTCGGTGATGGTGCGGAGTTCGGGGGGGAGGTCGTTCCAGAGGGCGGGCCCCGCCACAGAGAAGGCCCTGTTCCTGGGCGTCACCAGCCGGCATTGACTGGCAGTTGGCGCCCTGAGAAGGCCTCCTCTGTGGGAGCGAATCGGTCGGTGGGAGGTATGTGGCAGGAGGCGGTCCCGCAAGTAACTAGGTCCCGAGCCATGGAGCGATTTAAAGATGGTAACAAGCACCTTGAAGCGCACCCGGAAGGCCACCGGTAGCCAGTGCAGCTCGCGCAGGAGAGGTGTTACATGGGAACTTCGAGATGTTCCCAAAATCCCCCGCGCGGCCGCATTCTGGACTAACTGGAGCCTCCAGATGCACCTCAAGGGGAGCCCCATGTAGAGAGCGTTGCAATAGTCAAGGCGAGATGTCATGAGTGCTTGAGTGACTGTGCGGAGGGCGCCCCGGTCCAGAAAGGGACGCAACTGGCGTACCAGGCGAACCTGTTAAAAGGCCCTCCTGGTCACGGCCGCCACATGGTCATCCATGGACAGCCGCGAATCCAGGAGGACACCCAAGTTGTGAGCCCTTTCCACAGGGGCCATTGACTCGCCCCCGATAACCAGCGATGGAATTAGCTGGCTATGCCGGGGCGCCGGAAACCACAGCCACTCGGTCTTGGACGGGTTGAGCCAGAGTTTGTTAGTTCCCATCCAGAGCCGTACGGCCTCCACACACGGGGACATCACTTCGACAGCATCATTGGGGTGGTTGGGGGTAGATATGTACAGCTGAGTATCGTCAGCGTACAGGTGGTACTCTACCCCGCAACCATGGATGATCTCACCCAGCGGCTTCATGTAGAAGGGGCGAGAGGACCGACCCCTGAGGCACCCCATATGCTAGGGGCCTCGACGTCGACCTCTGCGCTCCTGTTAGTACAAATTGCGACCGACCGGAGAGGTAGGAGGAGAACCACTGTAAAACAGTGCCCCCACTCCCAGCCTCTCCAGTCGGTGCAATAGGATACCATGGTCGATGAGAGGTCTAACAGGACCAAGATAGAGGAATAACCCCTATCTCTGGCCCTCCAGAGATCATCCACCAACTGTCTCCGTGCTGTGCCCGGGGCGGAAGCCGGACTGGCGCGAGTCTAGATACGCAGTTTCCTCCAGGTGCCGAGGGAACTGTTGTGCCACCACACTCTCAACAACCTTCGCAAGAAAGTGAAGGTTGGAGACCGGACGATAATTACTTAACAATGCTAGGTCCAGGGAAGGCTTCTTGAGGAGGGGTCTCATCACTGCCTCTTTTAAGGAGGCAGGCAAGGAATCCTCACTCAAAGAAGCGTTCACTATTTCCTGGAGCCAGCCTCGTGTCACCTCCCAGGAGGCCAGTACCAACCAGGAGGGACATGGGTCCAATAAACATGTGGTGGCATTCAGCCGCCTCGGCAACCTGTCCATGTCCTTGGAAGTAACAAAGTCGAACTCAGCCCACAAAACGGTCTCAAGACCCGACTCGGACAATCCGCCGAGATCTATTGGAGTGGAGGCCAAGTCGTCCCGGATCCGAGCAACTTTATCCTGCAGATAAATTCCAAATTCCTCTGCTCTGCCCTGCAAAGGAGCTTCCCGCGGCCCTTGATGAAGAAGGGAGTGGGTCACTCCAAACAGGGCGGCAGGGCGGTTATCTGCGGACGCGATAAGGGTGGCGAGATGTGAACGTTTCGCCCTCCTTAAATAGGACCTTGCCTGTGTTCGGTCGGATTCAGAGCGAGTGGATCTCCACCTGCTCTCCAGGCGTCTCTTGCGGCGTTTCATCACCCTCAGCTCCTCTGTGAACCAAGGAGCGAGGGTGGATCGGCGCCACGTGAGAGGCCGGTCCAAGGCCCCCGTGGCAGCACTATTCCATGCTGCCACTAGACCCTCAGTCGAGTCGCGGGCTAGGGTTACAGGTATGGGCCCAAGCTCTGTCTGGAAACTATCAGGGTCCATCAGGCACCTGGGGCAGAACCATCTCAATGTCTCTGGTTCCGCCTCCCCGCGGTGGGGTGTAGCGGTTGGGAAGTCGAGCCGAAGGAGAGAGTGATCTGACCATGACAGGGGTTCGATGGCTAATTCCCCTACTCCTAGATCACTTAACCACTGGCCAGAGGCAAAAATCAGGTCTAGTGTGTTTCCCCCTGTATGTGTGGGGCCCTGAATTACCTGGGTCAGGTCCATGGCCGTCATGGAGGCCATGAACTCCCGAGCCACCCCGGATGACTCGCCTGCCGATGGCAAGTTGAAATCCCCCATGACTAAAAGTCTAGGGGACTCAACTGCCACCTCGGCGATCACCTCGAGGAGCTCAGGCAGGGCCGCTGATGCGTAGCGGGGAGCCAGGTACACGACCAGCAGGCCCAACTGCCTCCCAAGACCCCATTTCACATACAGGGATTCACACCCGACTACCTGAGGCACAGTGGCCTCCCTCGGCTTCAGACTTTCCTTAATAATAACCGCCACCCCCCCCCACCCCTGCCCTGGGCCCTAGGCCGATGAAGTGCCAGGTAACCTGGGGGGCACATCTCAATGAGGGGAACACCTCCCTCAGGCCCCTGCCAGGTTTCCGTAATACCCACCAGGTCCGAGTCCCCCTCTGCAACTAGATCATAAATGAGGGGGGCTTTGTTCACCACGGACCTGGCGTTGCACAACAGCAGCCTAGGGCCTGGGCTCTGTAATCCCCAACCTCCTAGGTTGTGGGAAGAGCCCTGGGGATCAGGGCGGGCGACCACTTGCAAGCAGCAGATACGCCCCCCCGACACTTGATATGACCCCCGGCTCCCGCCATACCTGCCCCTCCCTAGGACTGTCATGATGGAATGGCCCTCTGTAGGATCAACCCTTATCCCCCCCCCCAATATTGGGCCCTCCACCCTCGCTCTCGCCGCTGACGGCTGGACTAGCAGAGCCAACATAGCCAAGCCCACCCACCACCCTGGGACCCCTTAAAACCCGATTTAAAAAACTAACTAAAAATTGGTCTGTGCATCTGATAGCTCCTATATAAAGAACGGTCAGATGGCAAATGTTGTTGTTGCCAGTTTGAGAGTTGCCTTGCACTTTGCCTTGTTAACTTGTTAGAATAAAGGTTGTTTTGTTACTGTGCAATCCTGCCTTGCCTCAGTTCCTGCCTGCCTAGTTCTCCATACAGAACACGGCCCCTTAGGCATGCACATAGGAGGTGGAAAACATGTGAGGGTTGAAGTCCTGGGTGAAAGAAAGCACTCAGAATGCAGACCCCCCCCGACATACTCACTGGCTCCTGTGTGCACACCCAGGGGCTGCCAAGGCAGCACCAAAGATCTAAGGCTGGCCATGGTCTGGCATGGATGGATGCCACCAGGTTGCAGGTCAGAGCCTGGTCGGCCTGGGCCAGGCTGAGGCACCATGGGCTGGTCCTTCACTGTTTTCAGGACAGTCCTGCAGGCCAGATCCAACCACCTCATGGATTGGATCCAGCCTGTGAGCCTTGACACCCCTGCCCTAATGGTGAGTTTGACACCCCTGCCATAATGGTTTTCAATTTGCCAATGAACTGAGGGGAGGGGAGGGGGAATTAGAATGCTGAGAACATGTGCATGGATTATGAGAGCATGAAGGTTACTACTGCAGGTGCTTGAGAAAGACATGGACTGTTCCCATAATAGAATGTTTCATAATTGGACAATGTGATCATCCAGGGGTGGGAAGAAGGAGAAGCTATTATTTAGCTAGGCAAGCATTTGCACAAGAAAAATAGCTGGTTTTTATTCTTCAGTACCAAAATGGTGTGTCCAATAAAGTTTTAATTAGGGGAATTTAAAGCTCCCAAGAATGTTTCCTTATTTTGTGTTCACTAGTTGAACTGTTGACAGAATCACCGTAGAACATGTCACTGCAAAAAAAAATTCTATCAAGAGAAGAGAGAAAACACTGCTTTAAAACTACAACTGTTGAATATAACTTTTCACTGCCTCCACTGTGGATTGAGGATGAAATGAATTTCATAAATACATTTCATTTAAAAAACATCATGTATCATGTTTGTGCTGTGATGATATATGAATTGAGCTGATAGTGGTACAACACTGGAAGGAAACTACAGTATATATGGATGCCAGCAATGTCCCCCTGACAACAGGACCTATATTATTACCCAAACAATCAAATGACCATGGCATCCTTGTGTTTATTTTCCAGGGTAACAGATGTTATCATCTAACTTTATTTTAGGTTGGACAAACTGCCCAATCTCCACATAAGAGATAAATGGACACAAATCGGAATTGGCAGTGTTCCCTGACCAGTGGGAAAATATTTCAGTTCTCCAAATCACTGAGTATCTTTTTCTGAAAAAAAGAATTACATTGCAAAGCCTCTGAACTAGAATTCAGAAATCCCATTGAAAAAATTAATTCATTGCATCATAACAAGTTTTAACAAGTTTTCTTCATGGATTAAATGGAAAATAACATTTTTCTTATTGTATTATCTGTGTCTGTGTAGGTCATGCAAGCAATTATGCCTCTCATCTCTTTTTTTCATACTTCCCATATTCACTCTTCTTCCTCCTGCTAACAATGGTCATGGTTATATTATAAGTGCTTTTTTCTCAGGTTATATTCTATGTATCTTCATGAAAGGGATTGTGATAAACAAAATCCTAAGCAATAATACATTTGTATCTCTTCTAGGTGCCAAAAACCTTTTTTTTATTTTTTCCAGTTATTTATTGTTTTAATTACAAATGAGTATTGCCTGAAAACCCCTCTGTAAAGTTAAAAATAGCATGGATAGCAGTTTCTCTCTCTGAAATCTATCTACAGGAAAGGGTTAGCTTGTGGCTTTCCACAGATTAAAAGTTGCCCCCTATTATGAAGGACTATTTAGCAATATATCAATAGCTATCTATTTCCTGTCCTTTGTTTCAAGAAGCCACTTTGGATTGTGTTGTGTCAATGTTGTATATAAACTAGAGATAGATTAAATGTCTTTCCCACTTGCTGAGATAAGAAAAAAGCACAAGCTTTGAACTGCCTAGCAGTGCTGGAAAGATATTAAGATGGTATCACATGGGAAAACAGGATGAACAAAGAAATATGGGTAAAGCCAAGGTGAAGGGCATCTTCAAGATGATATAAAAGCTACAATTACAATAGATAGCCTATATGGCTTGAAGGTAGAGATAGAAGATGAACTGTACTTAGAACAAAATTAACACCAATTGCTGGCAGAGCAAGGGTATAAGCAACAATGATGAAGGAGCTGTGTCAGAAGTACTCAAGGAAAATGGGAGGGAGGCAAGCTCTTCATAGCCTATTTTATGTTACCAGGAAAGCAGGTTTCCAAAAGTGGAATAAGAAAAAGGAATGGGAAATCTTGGAAAAATATATTAGAAAAAGAAATCTTGAGACATCTACAGTAGGATCTGATTTCCTAAAGTAAGAGACATGATTTTTAGACCTAATATTAGAAGCTGAAAGATACTTTCTTTGGTGCTATTGTGTGATTCTTTTAATTGAAATTGAAATTTATTAACCGCACCCTCTCCCCACAGGGACCCGGGGCGGTGCACAGGCAAAGCTAAAAACAATATACAATAAATACAGCATACATACATTAAAATAGAATTAAATAATATTTACCCGTGCTAAAAATATAAAATTAATGTTGCCTGTTACAATGAAACACCAAAGCATCTTGAATAAATTCCTGCTCTCAAATTAGTGGTGATGGGGTGGTAAAGGCAATTACAAATATTTTTAAAAATTACTATCAGGAAAGGGTTATCAGCTATCATATTCCAAGCAACCTGTTTATCATCTAAAAATACAAAATCAGACCACTAATGATGTTACCTAGTTTGGATAATAAAATGTCTGCAAGAAAACCATCATGTTCTGAGAGCACCATGGATCCTCTACTTCCATACTTATGTCATGGTGCCTGCCCTCTAGAACAACATTAACCCTGAAATTTGTAAACCTTATTTAAAGAAGCCCTTCAAACCTAGCTTTTTCCCCAAACAACTTGTGCAATGTTTTGGTTTTTTTTTCCCCCTGGAGATTCTTTTTTCAATAATGTGCAGCAAATTTCAAGGCAAAACGCAGCTGCTAGAATCAGTGCACCTGCAACTTATGCTCTCAGAGAAGCCTGCATTACCACCACCAGCAGCAGCAGCAGCAGCAGCAGCAGGCGTCACTGCCACCCCCGGTGTCCAGTGTTCTCCTCGGGAGGTTCACGGCCATTTGCATGTCTCTCTTGAGCTTCTCTCGGGAGGTGAAATGGGAGGTGGCCCGCTGGCAAAGTCTCAGTGAAAGGCCAGTGAAGGGCGCAGTGATGGGAGAGGCTGGCTATCTGTCCCTGAAGCCAGCTCTCAAGGAAGGAGGCAGAGATGAGGCCCAGGGCTCGCTTCCCTGCCTCCTTCCTCTGAGAGTTCTGGGTGGCAGGTTGCTGCCCATTGCAGGTGCCCAGGGCAGCCTCAACCTCCACCTCTCCACTGCCTCCAGGTCTGTGCAACATTCCTGCCAAGCCCACCAACCTGGGGACACTCCCAGTTCTGCTGGGTTTCTCCTCCAGCAAAGAAAGTGGGTGGGAAGAACAAGCATGGTGCAGACAGGCAGGATGAGAGAGAGAGCAGCGACCGGGTGGGCAGGGGGGAGCGAGTGGGGGAGGGGGCAGGCCAGAGGTGGGACTGTTCCAGTATGGGGCCTTCAGAGGAATGGGTACACAAATGCACACTGGTACGCACGTACTGAACCGGACCCCCTGAAACCCACCTCTGGGGCAGAGGGTTGCAGGAGGCCATCCCAGCCGAAAATGGAACTTGGGGGCATGTTTTCACTTGCAGAGTGCTTGGGCCTCCACAGCCACCCCCAACACAAGTGATGTCAAGCTGGCCATACCCACTCTAGCCCCACACCACCCCAAGGTCAAACACAACCCTCATGTGGCCCTCAATGAAATTGAGTTTGACATCCCTGATATAGATGTTTCATTGATACACTTCAGATATTGTCCTTCTAACAAGTCTTAGTCCCAGACCATTAAATTCATATGAAATGAGAATTGCAAAAAACAGGTCTTTAAAGGATAGGTATATGAAATCTTTTCATATCAATGTTTGCCTCTTGTCTTTTTGTGGATTGAAGTTTTTGCATTTTAAAATGTACATATTGGTACTATTTATTGGTATTATTTAAAGTGCAGCAACAGAACATATCTATATATACTTCATTTATCTATATCAGACTATCATTTTTGATATTCTTAATACAATACAATAGCAGAGTTGGAAGGGACCTTGGAGGTCTTCTAGTCCAACCCCTGCCTAGGCAGGAAACCCTATACCATTTCAGACAAATGGCTATCCAACATTTGTTAAAGACTTCCAGGGTTGGGGCATTCACAACTTCTGGAGGCAAGCTGTTCCACTGGTTAATTGTTCTAACTGTCAATAAATTTCTCCTCAGTTCTAAGTTGCTTCTCTCCTTGATTAGTTTCCACCCATTGCTTCTTGTCCTACCCTCAAGTGCTTTGGAGAATAGTTTGACTCCCTCTTCTTTGTGGCAGCCTCTGAGATATTGGAAGACTGCTATCATGTCTTCCCTAGTCCTTCTTTTCATTAAACTAGACATACCCAGTTCCTGCAACCGTTCCTCGTTTTTCTCTCAGGTAGTCCAATGCATATCCACAAGAACAAGGCAAGATCAAGACACAAAGGTTAGATTCACAAACATGGCAGATCAAAATGTGTGTCAACCCTGGAGCCATTTTCCTTGGCATCTTCAGAGCTGCCACAGTAGTGGTGGGAATGAGAGGGAGGATGTGGAGAGAGCAAAGGGCTTGTAACCAAAATAAAATTCTTCCCTCTGAGAACCAAGGATGTTCCCATTAGGTGCAAGAAGGTGGGCTGTGAGGCTAGATGAACTTTTGACAATGACCCAATTGGCCCATGTGATTGACAACATGGGAAGGGGGAGGAAAAATGTACTTTTAACTAAGGGGAAACTTGAGGGGGCTTTACAACCAGGTTTTCCCAGATGTGCCAATATGTTATGCCTAATAAATCTGTACTTTGAGGAATATTCTTGCCTTGGAGTTTTGATTTTACATTAGCCTGATTCTACCCTTAAAAAGATAAAGCAGCTCTCTGTGCTTGCTGCCACTGTCTAGGTTGTTAGATCAGTACGAAAAGAGCAGGCAAGAGGCGCAAATGGCTTTCAACACTTTTTATCTCTAAGCCTAGGCAATATTCTTTGCCAGCTGGGCTGCCAGAGCTCACCCTTTAAGAAGCTCCAGCAGACCAGCCAGCCAATGACAGCAGTTTAAACTTTCCACAGTTTGGCAAAACAATCCGCGGGACATGTAAATTTGGGCTACATACATCCATACATAACACCCCTCCCCTCCTAGAATGAACAGTATCCAATTCCCGGCCTATGAAGGTGACGTAGTCTTTCAGGTAAGCGGGGCGTGCTGGGTTTCTACTGGACCTGCACAGCTCACTTGCTCCTGAGATCTCAGCTGGTGCGATCGACCCTGTTGTCTCTCTGGCTCCCTGGGATGGAACCTCCTGGAACTCCTTGTGCTATGAGTCGAGTTCAGGCCTGGTTCCCTCGGTTCCCATGGCCCTGTCTCTCCACTGGACACCTTCGACCCCAGATAAGTGACTGCATACTATTACCGGTCTGGAACACAGTTTGCCTTGGTGTCTTTGTGGCTGTGCTGGTTCTTGCTCATATGCCTCTAAGCTGGCGGTTGTGCGTGCTCCTCGGGGCAGAGACCCAGATTGTTTGCGGTTTTGCCTCGAGTCTGCTGGTGCAGCCCAGCCGTCTTGGTTCCTTAATTCTGAGTCCCCCAGGTGGTGTCTGAGCTGATCGATGTGTCTTCTCCACACTCTCCCATCCTCCAGTTCCACTCTACAATTTGGGCCCGGTGACAACCACTACCTGGTCTCCTAGCCAGATTGGGTACCCAGTATAATTATTGCAAAGACCCAGTCATTGATGCTGAATACTCAGGTAGGCCGGGCAGAGTCCAGAGGTGTTTTGGGGAGGTAATCTGGATGGAACCTGTCGAGCCTCCTTGAGATCCTTCTCAGTCTCCTGCCCATTAGCAGCTCAGCAGGGCTCTTGTTGGTGGTCGCACTGGGGATAATGTGTTAGGCTAGTAAGAACTGGCCTACCTTCTCCAGCCAATTCCCAGGCCCCATCCGGGTGAGGGTCTTTTTGGTTAATCTCACCATCCATTTGACCTGTCCACTGCTTGCCAGGTTGAATGGTGCGATGAGGGCATACCGAATGCCTCCATGGTCTTGGCAGTCAGCTGGGGACCATTGTCAGAGACCAGGACATCTGGCAGCCTGTGAGTTGTGAAGAGTGCTCAGATGGTGGCCTCCGCCATGGTGGTGGGCATGATGACAACTTCCAGCCATTTGGAATAGGCATCCATGACAATCAGAAACGTTTGCCCCTCCACCGGCCCAGTGAAGTCAATGTGTATTCATGACCATGGACCCTTGGTGGTCTCCCACTCCTGGGCTGGTGTCCTTGGTGGAGCTGGCTGCGTTTTCTGGCAAGGTCTGCAGGTAGCCACCCATTCAGTAATGTCCTTGTCCATGTTGGGCCACCAGATGTAGCTCCGGGTCAGTGCTTTCATGCACACTATTTCCAGATGTCCCACATGTAGGGCTTCCAATGCTTACCTCCATAGCTTTTGGGGCATGATGACTCTTTCCCATCATAGAAAGCATCCCTTAATAGTTGAAGTTCAAATTGCTTACTTTGGAAGTTTTTGAACTCTTCCCCCAGCTTCTCCTGTGGCCACCCCCTCAACACCCAGTAGTTAAGCCCCCATTGAAGATGTCTGCGAATTCCACCAGCAGTAGGTCCAGGTTGGTGGTGATGATCCGGTGCAGCCCTGTGATGTCCAGTCCCAGGGGCTGGAACCATTCTACTCCCAGCAGTTACTTGTGACAACCATGAGGGGTAGGTGGCCCTTGAAGTTGTGGAATGCCACCTTGACTTCCATTCTCCTCCTACCTCTCTGGCCGATCACAATTTGTGTTGGCAGGAGAGCAGAGGTCGACCCCGAGACCCCTCACATGTGGGGTGCCTCAGGGGTCGGTCCTCTCGCCTCTCTTGTTTAATGCATACATGAAGCCGCTGGGTGAGATCATCCGTGGTTTCGGGGTAGAGTACCATCTCTACGCTGATGATACTCAGCTGTATATATCTACCCCAAACCACCCCAACGATGCCGTAGCGGTGATGTGCCAGTGCCTGGAAGCCGTGCGGATCTGGATGGGAAGTAACGGACTCAGGCTCAACCCGACCAAGACCGAGTGGCTGTGGTTTCCGGCTGCCCGATTCAACCAGCTTTCTCCAACGCTGGCCATAGGGGGCGAACATCTTGCCCCTGTGGATGGGGCGCGCAATTTGGGAGTCCTCCTGGATACCCGGCTGTCTATGGAAGAGCAAGTGACAGCCGTGGCCAGGAGGGCGTTTTTCCAGGTTCGCCTGGTTCGCCAATTGCGCCCCCTATTGGATCGGGACGCCCTCCGCACAGTCACTCATGCCCTCGTGACATCCCGACTGGACTACTGTAACTCTCTCTACATGGGGCTCCCCTTGAGGTGCACCCGGAGGCTTCAGTTAGTTCAGAATGCAGCCACGCGAGCAATTATGGGAACCACTAGGTTTACCCATGTAACACCGCTCTTGCGCGAGCTGCACTGGCTGCCTGTCGTCTTCCGGGTGCGCTTCAAGGTGTTAGTTATCATCTTTAAAGCGCTCCATGGCTCGGGACCTAGCTACCTGCGGGATCGGATCCTGCCTCACACATCCTCACGGCCGATTCGCTCCCACAGAGAGGGACTTCTCCGGGTGCCGTCCACTAGACTTTGTCAGCGGGCGACGCCCAGGGGAAGGGCTCTCTCTGTGGCGGGCCCGGCCCTCTGGAACGACCTTCCCCCCGATATTAGAACGACCACGGACCTCCGCTCCTTCCGCCTGAAATTGAAGACTCATCTTTTCCGCCTGGCCGGCCTAGGGTAGTCTCTCTCTCTATGGGTTTTTTAATTGTTTATTTATATTTAGTGGGGATTTTTAGTTAATGGGATTTTAGCACAGGAATTAGTTTAATATGTTTTAAATTGTATGTATTTTGTATATTTATTGTTTTTATTCTCCCTGTGCACCGCCCCGAGTCCCTGTGGGGAGAGGGAGCGGTTAATAAATTCAACTTTATTATTATTATTATTATTATTATTCTGTCCAGTACCTGGATCTGGTTTCGTTGGTTTTTGTTAGTAGTCATTTAAACAGATGTTTGGTGGGTTCAGGTGCTTCCTGCTGGTGGCGGAGTTCAATTTCTTGATCATTTGCCAGGACACAATGGTGAAGTATGACCCTGTGTCTAGCTCCATTTTGCAAGTTCCCCCTTCAATGGTCACAGTGGTGTATTTCTCACTCTCATAGGCATCTTAGTGCCCTATGGTGGTATTGTTAATTTCTCTGGAGGCTTGGAAGTGGTCCTCCTGGCAGGCCTGGGTGATGTGACCCTTCCTCTGGCACCAGAGGCAGATAGCCTCTCGGAAACGGCAAGACACTCTTATATGAAACCCCATGCAGCCTGGACAATGGGGCTGCCTACCGTCCAAGTCTCTGGGGTTCGGGCACCTGTCCAGGTAAATGCGGTGGATGGCTTCAGCAGCGTCTCACTCCTCATTGTATTCTACAACTTCTATGGACCAGTTGAGCTCTCTGTATTGTGGTGCACTCTTCTGGTCTTCCTGATGTTCAAGTTGTCCAATGATTCCACAGACCTTGTTTCCTCGACCACATCCTTAAACAAGACCCCTCTCCTGAGGAGTTGGGAACTTCAGGGAGGTATTCAGTGAAAGGTCTTCTGATAATCTCCCACCCCATTGCCCTACAGACCGCAGTATAAAAATCCTCCCTGGAGTGAAACTCCGTAAGCCACAGATTTATTCAATGACCCCACACGAACTGGAAGAATTACAAAACTTCATTGATAAAAACTTAAAATGGGGGTTCATCCAACCAGCTAGGCTAGGTAGCTGCCCCTGTGTTATTTCAGGAAAAGAAAGATGGCTTTCTTCGCTTATGTGTCAACTATAAAAACTTGAATGCCATTTGCATTTGCAAAAAAAAATACACTCATGAAAGACGTGTTAGCTCATCTGGCTTACTGGAAAATCTTCACTAAGCTGGACTTAAGGGAAGCTTACTATAATTCATATAAAAGCAGGGGATGAATGGAAGATTGCCTTCAATTGCCTTCTGGGGTGTTTCCAGTTTAGAGTACTCCAGTTCAGACTGCAGGCAGTATTTATGCATTTGATAAACAAAATCCTGGCCAAACACAACTTTAAAAGGGGTCATTCCAGTACTGCTATGTACTTAATTATTGTACCCCGCTTCTGTATGTGGCAAGAGGTCAGCCCAATTATCTTGTTGATAATTGACATAGCACCTAAGGTACTGCTCTAGAACTGAGTTAGCCCTTTCACAAGCCCCATTAGTCTGCAGATGGTGGGTGGAGCTTAGTCCCCGCTGGAGCCTATTAACTTCAGGAATTCTTTCCAAAAGAGAGAGGTGAATTGGACTCCCCTGTCTGAAATAATGCATTCAGGAACTCCATGTAACTTAAACACATGTAAAATAAACAATTTAGCCAATGACTTTGCTGATGGGATTTTGGAACAAGGTACAAAGTGGACCTGTTTGGAGAACATAAGAACATAAGAACATAAGAATAGCCTTGCTGGAACAGGCCACAGCCCATCCAGTCCAGCATTCTGTCTCACACAGTGGCTCACCATTTGCTTCAGGGTATTCCCAAGCAGATGTCTTCACCTGCTTATGATTCCCTGCAAATGGCATTGAGAAATATCCTGCCTATCTCTCCAACCCAGAGGGTGTCCTTAGACATCCATAATGATAGCCATTGGTACCCTTGTTCTCCATGAACTCATCTGATCCTTTCTTAAAGGTGTCGAGGCTGACAGCTGTCACCACTTCTTCTGGCAGGGAGTTCTATAGACCAGTGATCTATCTATCTATCTGCGCATGTGCTAAGATGGAGTCGGTTCCTTGAGCGCAGCTCAGGTCCGGGGCTGCGTTGGATCGTGGAGGATGCTGCTAGCCCCCATTGTCCATCTGTGGGGGGCTAGCCTTAGCAAGCTGGACGCTCCGCCGCCAAAATGGGACAAGTCCGGTCCCATTCGGTGAAGCGAGCGATTTGAGCGGCGCAGAAGACACCAGAAGACGCAGGCGACGCGGGCGACACGGAAGCCCTGTGGAGAGGCCGGAACGCAGGTGGCTGGAATACCATGGGCCGCAGAGATCAAGGGAAGCCCAGAGAGGCCCCGAGTGGCTGTGAGGGACGAGCGAGGTGGGACTGGAGGCGGAGGCGAGAGTGTGGCCGTGTGGAGATCGAGGCCGAAGCCAGGCAGAAGCCAGGCCGCACAATGAGGAGGCCAGGCCTGGGCGTGTTGGAGAATTGGGCAGCGCGAGGTATCAACAGACAGCGCTGCAGCCGCCTAGTCCGGGCCGTACCAGGTTTGAGCGGCCGAAGAGGCAACAGGGGGGGGGGCATCCAGGATGAGCAGGGCGATTAAGACGATGGCAGCAGAGGCTTGGCCAGACCGGGCCAGTTGGGGCTGAGACTCATACCAGCTGGCCGTGCGGCGGACTCAATTATGCTGCAGGGCCTTTACTCGGCCCATGGCCCGAAGAAGAAGAGGCCGAAGAAGAGGAAGAGGTTTGCGCCGTCGGAGGGCGAGATCCGTGCAAGATTATCTTCTAATAATACCATCTATGTGCACGGTCCTATGCTATCCTCCCCCCCGGACAGAGAGAGACTGGCATACCCCAGATTACCAAACGGGCCAGGCCGGGTGGAGAGGAAGAGGTCTAGGCCCGACGGCAAACCATCTTGCTGGGACGATTTATTACTAGTGCTGAAAATATTTATTTATTGCTGCTACCCCACCGTACCCCCCCTCACTTACCCTCTCTCCCTCCTTTCCTCCTCCTTTCCTTCCCGCCTTTTCTTCTTTCTCCTTTCTTTCCCCTCCTTTCCTCTCCCTCGCCCCCCTTTTCCTCCCTTTTCTTCTCTTTTTTCTTGTGCCCACCCTCTTCCCCCCTCCTTCCTCTTGTTTTCCCTTTCCCCTTTCCCCTTTCCCTTCCCTTTTTCCCTCCCTTTTCCTCCTCTTTCCCTCCCTCTTCCCCCTTTCCCCCCCCTGAGAGATCCCCTGCCACTTGAAATTATAACCTTATAATGTATGTCTTGCTATTGAGATCATGGGCAACACTCTTTATGGCCCAGCATATCCCATTTTATCTACCCATGTACTCAAGGTCTGATTTCCTCTCCCTGCGAGACTCCCCCCTCTTGCAGGTTTGCCCTTTAAATCTGACAAGGGCCCACCTCGAGGATGGATATATTAATCAAGAGAGGTGTGCACATCGCAAGTTAAGGGGTTTTTTAGCTAAATTTTTAATCAGGATTTTAGGGGGCCCCAGGGTGGTGGGAGGGCGGTTTTTAGAGGGTCTTAGGAAGGAGGGCGGGATCAGGCAATGTAAGGCTAGGAATATGGTCAAGCCGGTTGATGGAACAAATAGAGCAATGGACAGGTCTGATAAGGGGGGGGGACTCGGGTCGACCTAGCAGAGGGTTCTGCAATCAGTACGGTTGTAGGGAGGGGTAGGGGCGACAGGAGACAGGCAACTTCCGGCCCGGGCATAGCACCGAGATGGCATTGGTCGCGTTGGTAGATGATCTCTGGAGGGCTAGAGATGGGGGCTGTTCCTCCATCCTGGTCCTATTAGACCTCTCAGCGGCTTTCGATACCATTGACCATGGTATCCTATTGCATCGGCTGGGGGGGTTAGGGGTGGGAGGCACCGTTTTGCGGTGGTTCTCCTCCTACCTCTACGGTCGATCGCAATTTGTGTTGGCAGGAGAGCAGAGGTCGACCTCGAGACCCCTCACATGTGGGGTGCCTCAGGGGTCGGTCCTCTCGCCTCTCCTGTTCAACACATATATGAAGCCGCTGGGTGAGATCATCCGGGGTAGAGTACCACTTCTACGCTGATGATACGCAGTTGTACATATCTACCCCAAACCACCCCAACGATGCCGTAGCAGTGATGTGCCAGTGCCTGGAAGCCGTGTGGGGCTGGATGGGAAGTAACAGACTCAGACTCAACCCGTCCAAGACCGAGTGGCTGTGGTTTCCGGCCGCCCGATTCAACCAGTTGATTCCATCACTGGCCATAGGGGGCGAACATCTTACCCCTGTGGATGGGGCGCGCAACTTGGGTGTCCTCCTGGATACCCAGCTGTCCATGGAAGACCAAGTGACAGCCGTGGCCAGGAGGGCATTTTACCAGGTTCGCCTGGTACGCCAGTTGCGCCCCCTATTGGATCGGGATGCCCTTTGCACAGTCACTCATGCCCTCGCGACATCCCGACTGCACTATTGTAACTCTCTCTACATGGGGCTCCCCCTGAGGTGCACCCGAAGACTGCAGCTGGTCCAGAATGCAGCCGCGCGAAGCAATAATGGGGACTGCTAGGTACACCCATATAACACCTCTCTTGCGTGAGCTGCACTGGCTGCCTGTCGTCTTTTGGGTGCGCTTCAAGGTGCTAGTTGTCATCTTTAAAGCGCTCCATGGCACGGGACCTAGCTATCTGCGGGATCGGATCCTGCCCCATACATCCTCACGGCCGATTCGCTCCCACAGAGAGGGACTTCTCCGGGTGCCGTCCACTAGACTTTGTCAGCGGGCGACGCCCAGGGGAAGGGCCTTCTCTGTGGCGGGCCCAGCCCTCTGGAACGACCTTCCCCCCGACATTAGAACAACTACGGACCTCCGCTCCTTCCGTCAAAAACTTAAAACACACTTTTTCTGCTTGGCCGGCCTAGGTTAGTCTCTACCTTTAGGGCATTAGGGAACGTTAGTTTTAATGTGGGGATGTGCAGGGACAACTAAATTTAATTCGTTTTTATGCATTGTATTTATTTTTGTATGTATATTTCATAGTATTTTTAACTCTTCCCGAGTCCCCTTGGGGAGAAGATGCGGTATATAAAAAATAAATTACAAAAAAAAAAACTTACCATCAGGTTGGGGAGCGCAGCCACTGGTTACAGGCAGTTGTGCGCCCCAACCCCCTGAGCACCCCTCAAGAGCTAGGTGGTCAGGGTTCACAGAGCCGGGGCCCTAGGTTGATGTTATGTAACGCCAGGTCCGTGGTCAACAAAGCCCCCCTCATTAATGACCTTGTGTCAGAGGGGGAGCCGGACCTGGTGGGGATTACGGAGACCTGGTTGGGCCGCGAGGGGGGGTTACCTCTCGTGGAAATGTGCCCACCAGGTTACCGTGCATTTCATCAACCGTGGGCCCTAGGCAGGGGTGGGGGGGTGGCGGTTATTGTTAGGGAAAGTCTTGAGCCGAGAGAGACCACTGTGTCACAGACCACCAGCTGTGAGTCCCTCTACGTGAAATGGGGCCTAGGGAGGCAGTTGGGCTTGCTGATTGTGTACCTGGCTCCCCGCTACGTATCAGCAGCCCTGCCCGAGCTCCTCGAGCTGGTTGCCGAGGTGGCGGTTGAGACCCCCAGACTTGTAGTCTTGGGGGACTTTAACTTGCCATCGGTAGGCGAATCAACTGAGGTTGCCCGGGAGTTCATGGCCTCCATGACGGCCATGGACCTGACCCAGGTAATTCAGGGCCCCACACATAAGAGAGGACACATGCTGGATTTAATTTTTGTCTCGGGCCAGTGGATGATTGATCTGGGAGTAGGGGAGTTAGCCATCATACCCCTGTCATTGTCAGATCACTCACTTCTCCAGCTCGACTTTTCAACCGCCATACCCCACCGCGGGGAGGTGGAACCAGATATTCCTAAGTGGTTCCGCCCCAGGCTCCTGATGGATCCCAAAAGGTTCCAGATGGAGCTTGGGCCATTACCTGTGGCCCTGACCCGTGCCCCGACGGAGGACCTTGTGGCCGCATGGAGCACTGCGGCCGCCGGGGCCTTGGATCGGGTCACGCCCTTGCGGCCTCTCATCCGGCGACGAGCCACCCAGGCTCCTTGGTTCACCGAGGAGCTGAGGGAGATGAAACGCCGCAAGAGACACCTAGAGAGTAGATGGAGGTCCACTCGGTCCGAATCTGACCGAACACAGGCAAGAGCCCAGTTAAGGACTTAACTTGTGGCGATAAGGGTGGCCAAATGTCATTATTGTGCCACTCTTATCGCATCCACAGATAACCGCCCTGCCGCCCTGTTCAGGGTGATCCACTCCCTCCTTCAACAGAGGCAGCGGGAAGCCCCTCTGCAGGGTAGAGCAGAGGAATTTGGAGAGTATCTGCAGAAGAAAATCACTCAGATCCGGAGCAAACTGGCCTCCACCGACTGTGGTCTGGAGGGATTATTGGATGCAGGTCTTGAGACATCTTTCTGGGAGGAGTTTGACTCTGTTACTTCCGATGATATGGACAGGTTACGTGGGCGACTGCGAGCTACCACATGTTTATTGGACCCGTGTCCCTCCTGGCTTGTACTGGCATCCTGGGAGGTTACACGAGGCTGACTCCAGGAAGTTGTGAATGCTTCTTTGAGTGAAGGGTTCTTGCCGACTGTCTTGAAAGTGGCGGTGGTGAGGCCCCTGCTCAAGAAGCCTTCCCTGGACCCAGCATTGTTGATAAATTACCATCCGGTCTCCAGCCTTCACTTTTTGGCGAACATTGTAGAGAGTGTGGTGGCACAACAGTTTCCCCGTCACCTGGAGGAAATTGATTATCTGGACCCGCGCCAGTCCGGCTTCCGGCCCGGTCACAGCACGGAGACGGCATTGGTCACGTTGGTAGATGATCTCTGGAGGGCCAGAGATGGGGACTGTTCCTCCATCCTGGTCCTATTAGACCTCTCGGCGGCTTTCGATACCATCGACCATAGTATCCTATTGCATCGACTGGAGGGGTTGGGAGTGAGGGGCACTGTTTTACGGTGGTTCTCTTCCTACCTCTCCGGTCGATTGTAATTTGTGTTGGCAGGAGGGCAGAGGTCGACCTCGAGACCACTCACTTGTGTGGTGCCTCAGGGGTCGGTCCTCTCGCCGCTCTTGTTCAACACATATATGAAGCCGCTGGGTGAGATCATCCGTGGTTTGGGGGTAGAGTACCATCTGTATGCTGATGATACTCAGCTGTACATATCTACCCCAAACCACCCCAACGATGCCGTTGAGGTGATGTCCCGGTGTCTGGAAGCTGTGCGGATCTGGATGGGAAGGAACAGACTCAGACTCAACCCGTCCAAGACCGAGTGGCTGTGGTTTCCGGCGTCCCGGTACAACCAGTTGATGCCATCACTGCCATAGGGGGCGAACACCTAGCCCCCGTGGATAGGGCTCGCAACTTAGGAGTCCTCCTGGATACCAGGCTGTCGTTAGAAGACCATTTGACGGCCGTGGCCAGGGGGACGTTCTACCAGGTTCGCCTGGTTCATCAGTTGCAGCCCTTATTGGACCGAGACGCCCTTCGCACAGTCACTCATGCGCTCGTGACATCCCGTCTAGACTACTGCAATGTTCTCTACATGGGGCTCCCCTGGAGGTGCACCCGAGGATTGCAGTTAGTCCAGAATTCAGCCGCGCAAGCAATTATGGAAGCCCTTAGGTGCTCCCATGTAACACCGCTCTTGCGTGAGCTGCACTGGCTGCCTGTGGCCTTTCGGGTGCGCTTCAAAGTGCTGATTATCGACTTCCGGTTCCGCCTTCCAGTGGCAACAGACGAGTCTTGGACTCGTTCGTCGCTTTGTTCTTTTTTCTGCCCCCCAATGGGGGCGAGGCACCCCCTTTTTTGGGGGCCTTCCGTAGGGCTGGCTCACCTGGGTCTGTTTCTCCCAGCGGCGGTGGGAAAACGGCCCTTGTCTTCAGCCTAGGTGAGAGGAGACATGCTGCGGGGGGTTTTCCCTTCGCCAATGGAGGACGGCAACGAACAACGAATTTAAAAAGAGCTGAGCGTGCGGGTCGGAAGGCTCCCTGGGGCTTTGGCAGCGAGGTGAAGAGTGAGTGATTTTTAACATTATTTGTGCTGGCAGCCTGAACTGAAAGAACGTAGAGGGGGGTGTTTGTTTGTTAAAACCCCCCCCTCGGATTTAAAGCGGCGTTTAGAAATGGCTCCTCGTTGCGAGGAAGCGGATATTTTGTTTCCGAACTGCTTTGAACTAAGTGAAAGTGATTTGCGGCTTGTTTCTTTACAATGTATCTAAGTCCGGCTGGCTTGAAACAATTTTTCTTTTGTTACTTTCTCCTGCTGGCTCTCAGACTGGGCGGTGGAGGATGGCTCCCTTTGTTCCTGAATGATTATTTTTATTTTTGGAAAATTACAAACATCTCTTTGTGATTTGGATTCTCTCACTCACTTTTGGCATCAAAATCAGAGTTGGCAGGATTGGAACAAAGAATGTCATCTATGGAATCAGTGTTACAAGCTCTGGTGCAGGAAATTAAAGCTTTGAGAGAAGACAATAGTAGCTTCAAGAAGGATCTTCTGGAAACACGGAAGCAAGTGCTGGAGAACACACAGAAGACTGAGGAGCTGGAAGGGGGGCTGGTTGGGGCAAAGGGAGAACTTAAAAATGTCAACACTGAAATTGCAGATTTGTCTGGTCATATGTCTAGGATGGATTTTGAAAGGATGTCATATTTTTTAAGATTTCAGAATATTTCTGAAGAATCTGGTGAATGTCTTCCTGAACTCATGAGTACAATTTTAGCAGACTATTTACATAAACCTAAAGATGAGATCAGGGGGGACATTGACCTAGTCTACAGAATAAATTCGACATATGCCAGGATAAATGAAGTACCCAGAGAGATACATATTAAATTTGTCAGAAGGTCAACCAGAGAGGGAATTTTGAAGGTGCAGAGAGGGGGGCCGTTAATTTACCAACAAAAGGAAGTCGCCATCTTGAAGCAGATCCCAAAAAAGATTAGAGAGATGAGAAGGAGGTATTCCTTCTTATCTAAAAAATTGTTTGACCACGGGATCTGGTTTAGGTGGGCGATGCCGGAAGTAAGGATTAAAACAGTTGTTGAGGCGGAAGCCTTTCTTAAAAAACATTCCTCTGTCCTGGGGGATGATTCAGGGGGGGCAGGGGGGGCCACGGCCCCGCCCGCTGGGGGCCAGGGAGGAGAAAAAGAAGATACAATTGCCAAGAGACAGATCGAAAAAATAACTTTGCTCTTTTTTTTATTATTAATATTGTATAACCTTTATATCTGGATGTTTGCACACGACTGCTAGCATAGAATTGAGAATTTAGGAAACATGTACTTATTTTCACCTTGTAGTATTTTTGGAAAAATGTTTTTTCAATATTTTATTATGAAGCCCTGGAAGGGCCAATGATCCCGACGTGAAAGTTCGTAAAATGTTTCTGTATTCCCTACCCCTTTGGAAAATTGTAAAAACCAATAAAACTTTTTCAATATAAAAAAAAAGATGCTGATTATCATCTTTAAAGTGCTCCATGGCACGGGACCTAGTTATCTACAGGATCGCATCCTACCCCACACATCCCTGCAGCCGATTCACTCCCACAGAGAGGGACTTCTCTGGGTGCCGTCCACTAGGCAATGCCAGCGGGCAACACCCAGGGGAAGGGCCTTCTCTGTGGTGGGCCCAACCCTCTGGAACGACCTACCCCCCGAACTTAGAATGACCACGGACCTCCGTTCTTTCCGTCTGAAACTTAAGACCTACTTTTTCCAACAGGCTAGCCTGGCCTAACTCTACCTAGCCTTTAGCCTGACATCAAATTGTTTTAATCGGTTTTTAAGGGGAATCGTCTTAATTTATTGCAAATTTTTAGCACAGGGTTATAATTTAATTTGATTTTAAATTTTGTATATTGTCTTGTTTTTTATATGCTTTTTTAATTTCCTGTGCACGGCCCCGAGTCCCTTTTTGGGAAAGGGAGTGGTATATAAATTAAATAAATCCTATAATCCTAATCCTCTGGGTGAAAAAGCACTTTCTCTTATTTGTTTTGAGGTCTAGCTTCCAAACGTTTCATGGAGTGCCCCCTAGTTCTAGTGTTGTGATATAGGGAAAACAGTTTTTCCTTTTCTACTTTGTCCCCACCGTGCATGATTTTATAGACTTCAATCAGGTCACCACTCAGGCGCCGTCGTTCTAGAGTGAAGAGGCACAGCTGTTGCAGCCTCAGATGGTAAGGAAGGTTTTCCAGCCTCCTAATTATTCTGGTTGCCCTCCTCTGCACATTTTCCATTTCCATAATATCCTTCTGAAGGTATTGTGACCAGAACAGTATGCAATACTCCAGATGGGGCCTCACCATAGATTTATAAAGAGGCAAAGTGACACTTGCTGACTTATTTTCTATACCCTTCCTAATGATCCCTAGCAATGAGTTTGCTTTTTTCACTGCTGTGGCACACTGGGTTAACACCTTCATTGAGCTGTCCACCAGGACACCAAGGTCCCTTTCCTGGTTAGTTGCAAGGAGTTCAGACCCCATCAGTTTATAGATGTAGTTGGGGTTTTTTGCCCCAACGTGCATCACTCTGCACTTACTAAGGTTTAAGCTCATTTGCCACTGAGTTGCCCACTCCCCCAGTGTCAAGAGATCCCTCTGGAGCTCCTCACACTCTCTCTCAGTTTTTACTACCCTGTATAATTTAGTGTCGTCGGCGAATTTGGCTACCTTGCTGTTTACTCCTACTTCTAGATCATTTATGAAAAGGTTGAAGAGCAGGGGTCCCAGTACTGAACCTTGGGGGACCCCACTCTTCTTGGTAAAATAATTTTTTATTGGTTTTACAATTTTATAGTAGGAAAAGGGTAAATAGGGTGTTTCTTAACAATATTTTAGAGCTTCCATATCGGTGCTGATGACCGCCTCCGAGGCTTCTTACAATATCGATTCCATTAAAGAATAAAAAAAAAATAGGAAGGGGTACATACATTTCAAATCGCAAATTTCATAATCTAAAAATTCATACATTAAGTTACTTTGTTTCTATAAACATCCTTAACATGGATTACTATATATATATATATATAAATAATAGAATCATTTTTGTGATCTAAGTCTCTTTGCTATTGTTTCTTTTTCATCTTCGTCTAGGATTGAGGAGTGCTTTTTAAGAAAGCCCTGGGTCTCATCTACCGTTTTCATTCTAACTCTTCCTCCCTCCCAGAACACCAACATTCCTTCCGGCATCAACCATTTAAACCAAACCCCCTGTCATGACTGTTTCTATCATAAATCAATAAAGAACACACTTGACTTCATTTAGAAGGTTCAAGGCTACTTTTACTGATAATGATGAGGCTTCAGCCAAAGTCAAGCAAGGAATGAAACATTTAGGCGTGCAACATACGTAACAAAGCATAACCCAACCTTCCCCCTTTGACCCCAGCATATTGTCCAATGCAAAGCCGGCCACGACATCAGGTGCAGTTCCTTCCCAGGGTCATCATCAGAATGGAATGCGGTCCGTTAGCTGATGTGATAACAACTGTAGCTGTCTCTCTCCCCCCCTGCCCCCTTAGTAGCTTAACAACCCCAGCCCTCCCCCCGTTTCAACATGTCAGGCTATGCAGGCAAAAGCAGAGCAAAAGCAGAGGCTGACATCCGGCCCTCCTCCAGAAATTGCGACGTTAGTCCTAGAAAAAACAGAAACACAGAAAAACACCAAGAGGGACAGAGACAAACAGAAAATACACACACAAAAACATAACAGTGGTTAAGGCTTGTTAGGATATTTAGCATAAAATTTCTTAAGCAGTTTAGGGGCTCGAACGTGGCATTTATTCACCCACTCAGTATGGGAGGGAGGGAAATCCCTTCACGACACAAGGTATTGAACTTTATTTCTCCACACCCTAGAATCTAAAACGTCTTTTACTTCATAATGGGGTTTACCGGAAATGAATAACGGTGGCGGGGGTCTAGATTGTAGTGGCCGAAGATAAGATGTGTGTTCAGGCTTCAACAGATTGACATGGAAAATCGGGTAAAGGTGACGATAAGTTTTTGGTAAATCCAGTTTGACTGACACGGAGCTGATGATCTTAACAATGGGGAAAGGTCCAATATATTTCCGGCCCAGTTTCCTACATTTTTGGGGGCTCTCCAAGAATCTAGTAGAGAGGTAAACACAGTCACCAACTTTATAATCTGGAGGGGCAGTTCGTTTCTTGTCAGCATACAATTTATGAGATTGGTGAGCATCATCCAGTGTTTGTCGTGCCACCGGCCAAAATGACGACATCTTAGTACTCCAATCCAAGAGAGAGGGAACGGTAGGAGACTCGTGAGGCAACTCAGGAATAGGCACAAAGTCTTGACCATTGATCAATTTGAAGGGAGTCATACCGGTGCTGCTATGAACGGAATTGTTATAAGCCACCTCAGCATGGGTTAAGAGGTCGGCCCAATCGTCCTGTTGGTAATTAATGAAACATCGCAAATATTGTTCCAAAACGGAATGAGCCCTCTCACAAGCTCCGTTCGTCTGTGGGTGGTGGGAGGAGGTTAATCCTTAGGAGGAACCAATCATCTTCAAGAATTCCTTCCAAAACCGAGAAGTGAACTGAACTCCTCTATCAGAAATAATACGTCGAGGAACTCCGTGTAGGCGATAAATGTGATTCGGGAAAAGTTTTGCTAGCGCCTTGGCCGATGGGATTCCAGAACACGGGACAAAATGAACCTGTTTTGAAAACAGATCAGTAATACAATACAATACAATAGCAGAGTTGGAAGGGACCTTGTAGGTCTTCTAGTCCAACCCCCTGCGTGGGCAGGAACCTTATACCATTTCAGACAAATGGCTGTCTAACATCTAATCACCCATATGACAGTGTAACTATGACTAGGGAGGTCCACAGTGAAGTCCATAGATATCTCCTTCCAAGGAGACTCCGGGCCCGCTACAGACTGGAGGAGACCTTGAGGTTTGCCCGGGGGGGGCGTTTACAAGCAGCACAAACTGGGCAACTAGCAATGTAAGATTCCACATCTTTTTTCATACAAGGCCACCAGAACTGACGCTTAAGTAAGTGTAGGGTCTTCACGAAACCAAAATGACCGGCGAGTCGAGTATCGTGCGCCCTCTGGAGTACTAAGGTACGGAGTTTAGCTGGGACATAAAGTTTAGAACCCATCCAGGGCACGTCATCCCGCAAAGTACAGTCTCCACAATGTGCAGCAAACCAGTCGTCAGTCTGAAGTTCCTCTTTAATTTTAGAGATTAATTCGGGAGGGGTCTCAGTGTGCAGAGTAGAATGGCTGCGAGTGGTTACTGGAGCAGCTAAGTCACATCCCGGGATGACAGGCTGGATTACTGTAAGTTTAGAGGAATTGTATTGAGGGATTCCTTGTCCTCCAGGAATATATTTCATGGAAAAATTAAAACGACTGAAATATTGAGACTACTGGACAGTTCGGAGAGATTCCAAATTCTTATGATCAGTCCATACCTCGAACGGGTGGGGCGCTCCTTCTAAGAAATGTCGCCAAGTCATGAGGGCCCACCGCACTGCAAAAGCCTCTTTTCCCCAAATAGCCCATCTTCTTTCTGTATCTGAGAGTTTACGAGATGTATAAGCACAAGGTTGTAATTCCCTGTTGGGGTTGTATTGGAGAAGAACTGCGCCAACAGCCACATCGCTGGCTTCAGCTTGTACGACAAAAGGGGCATTTATGTCTGGGTGTTTCAAAATTGGTTCTGCTGCAAATAAGCTAAGTTTTTCGAAGGCTGCTTGGCATTCCATAGACCAGTGCAGGGGTTTATTAGGTTGTGGTTTATCATCACCTTTTGTTTTAAGTAAGTTCGTAATCGGTAGAGCAATACTGGCAAAAGAGGTGATAAATTGGCGGTAAAAGTTTGCAAACCCCAAGAAACTTTGCAATTGTTTACGAGTGCGAGGCGGGGCCCACTCAGTTACAGCCTTCACTTTAGCAGGGTCCATCTCAATACCCCCTGATGAAATGCGGTATCCGAGATAATCGATCTTGCTTTGATGAAATTCACACTTTGAGAGTTTAGCATATAGTTCTGCCGCCCTTAGTTTGTGCAAAACTGAACGAACAAACTTTACATGTTCTTCATGTGTTTCCGTGTAAATAAGGATATCATCTAGATATACGATAATGCCTTTGTACAGGTGCTGATGTAAGACTTTGTTTATCAGTTGCATGAAAACCGCTGGTGCACCTTGTAGACCAAATGGAAACAACCTAACGGGCAATTAAAAGCTGTTTTCCATTCATCACCTTGTTTAATTCTAATCCTATAATAAGCTTCTCTGAGATCCAGTTTTGTAAAAAAAATTCCTCTCGCCAGATGGGCCAGCATGTCCTTCATGAGGGGGAGGGGGTAGACATTTTCAGCGGAGATAGTTTTTATGTAATTTTTTAGATAAGAAGGAATATTTCCTTCTTATATCTCGGATTTTTTTCGGGATTTGCTTTAATATGGCTATCTCGTTCTGCTGATATATCAGGGGCCCTCCCCTTTGCGCTCTCAGAACCTCATCTCTTGTTGACCTTATTTTTGGCTGTGAGATTGGACTTGGTCTGGTAGATTATTTATTTATTATTTAAAGATGTAGGAGCAGATTGTGATTTGCCTGATGGAGGCTTTCTTGCTGCCATGGTTAAAAGTGTTAAATCTTTTTGAGAACAAAGGAAAAAAGTTGGCGCTGGTGGGCTGACAGTCCATGAAGTCAGAGACAAAGGAACAAAGAAAAAGTCTTATCAAAGTTCAATTTGCATTTGTGAAGATCAAGGGAAGAAATCAATTGTATTTTCCTAAAAACAGGACCAAAACAGAAGGTTTCGCAATAGATGAAGCATTGAAAGTCACTAGGGTAGGCTCTTTTACGTAGATTTTAAAATAGTGTTGTTTAACTTATTAAGCCAGAGGAATGCTTGTAAACAGGAAACTTTCACTTCTGGAAACAAAGAAGGGCTATCGTCTGCCCTGCCGGCAGTGGTGAAAGAAAGTAACTTTGTTGCAAATCCATTTTAAATGTAACAAGTCTCAGATACGTTTATACAGTAATTCCTTGTTTAGTAAAACATTCCTTTAAGACTAGTCAAGCGGATGTTGTTTCACTCTCTCCTGATCCCGGGGGTGATTTTACGATGCCGCTTTTATTTCCGAGGGGGGAATTTCGCCCTCTAAATGTTTCTGTTCAAGAAGTTAAAAAAGGTTTAAAAAAAATAAACTCACATTCCAATTGCTTTTAGTTCAAAGCCTCAGCTCAGCGATCCAGCTCTGGTAATTCAGCTCGTTTAGGAAATCCTCCATTGTTCCGATACCTTCAGCGAAAAGGGAATACACCCCCCGCACTCCATCTTTCAACTCCTGGGGCGAAACGGATCATCCCCCACCCGACCGCCGTCAAGGTGGGGGCCTCTCCACAGCCACCCCTACGGAGGGGGGGCAACCGTGCCCCCCCTTCTCCTGAAGGAGCCCGTCAAAAGATCACAGCAGCGGACGAGCTGTAAAAGCCGTCCGCCCGCGTCTGGAACCGGAAACGCAATCCCTGGGGGACCCCACTCTTTACCTCCCTCCACTTTAATGCTACTTTGTTTCCTGTCCCTTAGCCAGTTGCTAATCCAGGACAAGGCCTGTCCCTTTATTCCATGACTGGCAAGTTTATTTAAGAGCCTTTTGTCAAAGGCCTTCTGAAAGTCCAGATAAACAATGTCAACTGGATCTCCCTTGTCCATGTGCTGATTGACACTCTCAAAAAATTCCAGCAGATTCCATCTCTACATGGGGCTCCCCTTGAGGTGCACCCGGAGGCTCCAGTTAGTGCAGAATGCGGCCGCGCGGGGGATCTTGGGAGTTTCAAGATGCTCCCATGTAACACCTCTCCTGCGCGAGCTGCACTGGCTCCCTGTAGCCTTTGGGGTGCGTTTCAAGGTTTTAGTGACCATCTTTAAAGCGCTCCATGGCATAGGACCTGGTTACTTGCAGGACCGCCTCCTACCACACATCTCTATTCGACCTGTCCGCTCCCACAGGGAGGGCCTCCTTAGGGTGCCGTCCACCGGACAATGCTGGCTGGTGACTCCCAGGGGAAGAGCCTTCTCTGTGGCAGGCCCTGCCCTCTGGAACGACCTGCCCCCCGACCTCCATACAATCACAGACCTTCGCCACTTCCGTCGGGCATTAAAAATATACTTCTTTCATGTGGCCAGCCTGGCATAGCTGATATAGCTATTTTATCATTTTAGTTGGGTTTTAGTTATGTTCTTAGCACGGGCCCAATTCTATTTAATTCTAGTTTTAAATAAATAAATAAATAAATAAATAAATAAATAAATAAATAAATAAATAAATAAATAAATAAATAAATAAATAAATAAATAAATAAATAAATAAATAAATAAATAAATAAATAAATAAATAAATAAATAAATAAATAAATAAATAAATAAATAAATAAATAAATAAGTGAGGCATGATTTGCCCTTGCAAAAGCCATGTTGGCTCTCCTTCAGCAGCGCCTTCTCTTCTACGTGCTTATTAATTTTGTCTTTTAAGATGGTTTCCATCACTTTACCTGGGACACTTGCCAAGCTGACCAGTCGGTAATTTCCTGGATCACCTCTGGATCCTTTTTTGAATATAGGTGTTATATTCGCTACCTTCCAGTCATCCGGCACAAGGCCTGATTTGAGGGAAAGATTATATATTTTGGCAAGGACATCAGCAATTTCATCTTTAAGTTCCTTGAGAACTCGTGGATGGATGCCATCTGGTCCTGGTGATTTGTTAGTGTTTAGTTTAACAAGACATGCAAGGACCTCCTACCTGGTTATTTCTATCTGGGTTAATTCCTCAGTTTCCCTCCCTTAGTATTCTTTTATTTTTTTTAATTTATCCAATCCCTAATCCATGCCAATGCAGCTGCTTTGTAATAAAGCTCCCTCTCAGGGAGTCCCATACCACCTCTGCTTCTGTCATCCTGTAAAGCTTTCAGCCTTATCCTGGCTTTCTTCCCTTGCCATATACATTTTAATATAATCTTATTCAATTCGGTAAAAAAATGTTTTCTAATTTTATGGGGATTGCTTGAAACAAATATAATATTCTCAGTAATACATTCATTTTTACCGCTGCTATTTTCCCTAATAATGATAATGATAATTTCCCCCATAATTCTAGATCTTTTTATTTGTTGCACTAATTTTGTATAATTATTTTCTTTTATAGTTGAGCACTTTGCAGTTAGCCATATTCCAATATATTTAACTTTCTTTGTCACTTGCAGTCCTATTATTCTTTTTAATTCTTTATTTTGTTCTTCCTTCAAATTTTTAGTTATCATTTTAGTCTTTTCTCTATTAATTTTTAACCCTGCTACATCTCCATATATTTCGAATTTTCACATTATGTTATTTCCTGTTTCTAGTGGGTCTTCTATAATGAATACTAAATCATCTGCAAAGGCCTGAATTTTATATTCATCTTTTTAAATTTTAGTTCCTGTGTACACAACACTTTAATTGTTTCAATTTTACTCTGGGATACTTACCAGGGGGGAAGAACTTTATGGCAAGTGTCCTATCCAGGCTGCCCCAATATAACAGTGCCAGACCGGTAGTGGTCCATCTGGTCATTCCCTCCAAGCAATTAGTGGCTCCCGTAGTAACCAGAGAACAAGGAAGGGTTGACCTGGAAGTGCCCACAGAGCTAACTAAACGTCTGAAGGAAGTGCTAGCAACTGATGACTGGTGGGTGGGTGCTAAATTATATGTGCCCGCTAGTCTTAAAAGTGTTGTCCTACAACAAGCCCATGATTCAAAAGCGCCTGGACATTTTGGTTTCATGAAAACCTTACACTTGGTCAAAAGACAGTTTTGGTGGCCAGCTTTGAAAAAAGACATAGTGTCCTATGTTACTAGTTGTCCTGCTTATGCTATGGCAAAGAGACCCCCAGGAAAGCCACATGGACTGCTCCAGAATGTGGCTAGACCTGGTGCCCCATGGAAGGAAATATCCATGGACTTCATTGTTGAACAACCAGAGAGTAGTGGGAATACCATCATATCGGTGGTCACAGATTTGTTATTCAAACAGGTTCATTTTGTGCCCTGTTCCAAGATTCCTTCAGTGAAAACACTAGCTAAACTGTTCATCCTACATGTGTATAGGTTACATGGTGTCCCTGAATGCATTATTTCAGACAGGGGGGTCCAATTCACCTCTCACTTTTGTAGGGAGTTCCTGTAAATATTAGGCTCCGCCCAGGTCTAAGCTCCACCCACCATCTGCAGACAAATGGGGCTTGTGAATGTTTTTTTTAAAAAATTATTAAGTCATTAAAAACAAAAGAGTACAAAATGAAGAGTTAAGTCATTAAAAACAAAAGAGTACAAAATGAAGAGATTTACCCAAAACCCTTAGGAGAATCCACCCAGTGTTTCATGTTAGTTTACTGAAACCAGAACACACCTCCTTGCTTTGGCCAGCCCACACCCCTCCTCCTGTCCCCCTCCTTATTGAGGGAGAACAGCATTTCGAACTCAAAAAGAGCCTTGATTCCAGAAAACATATGAGGAAAATACAGTATCTGGTTGCTTGGAAACATTTTCCTCCCTCCCACTCTGAGTAGGTGAATAAGTCAGATGTTAAGGCCCCAAAACTTTTGCAGAGGTTTCATTCTAAATACCCTGATAAACCTTGATTAGATTTTACTAATGCTTTTGCTGTTTCTGTTTTTCTATGTTTTTGTTTCCCTCCTAAGCTCTTCTGCAGGAGGGCCATATGTCAGCCTCTATCAGCTGCTATAATAACAGGGAGGGGGGGTTTGGTATTTGGGAGGGGAATTGTGCTGGAGAAGATATCTCATGATGAGGTGGGAGTTTTGTTCTCACCATCTTCTGTGCATGCTGAATGGTCATGTTTAGGTCTGGTCAAGGTCAACCGTCTCTGCATACCAGACAGATGAGGCCACCTGAAAATGCATCCCACATGACAGCCTTGGGGGCTGGAGATTGGACATTTAACTTGGGGTTGTTGGGGAGAGGGTTTTGGGTAAACTTTTGATATGTACAATTAGCTTCAGATCTTTCTTTACGTTCGCTGCTTTCACTTCACTTCATATTCAGTAAAAGTACCTTTTCTCTAAAACAATGGAGTTGGGGTTCCTTGAATTTTGAAGGAGGGATGTCTGACACAAGGCCATGTAGAACTTTCTCAGGGCTGGTGCTTTTACTTTTTCAACAAATTAAAATTATTCCTTCTCCAACATCAGCCTTCGATAACGTCAAGTGACACTTCCTCATTAGGAAATAAGTGATGTTAAGTTGACAGTGTTAATAAGTATGGAAATAATACTGTATTATTATAATACAAGAATGTATTATTCTGTTGCAAATATTTTGGGATCTGGGCACAGTTGCATGTCTAGAAATATAAAGGGCACTAAAATATTCTTCAGAATTGTAGAATACTGAAGATGAGTCAAGTGGATGAGAAATAAACTCTTTAAGGCTCTGCAGATAATTCTTTAGAGTAGGAAAGGTTTATTATGTTGCTTTCAATAATGACAAACAATAGCAGCTCTGCTTTTACAATTCTCACTTTGCACAAGTGAAAATCTGTTTTCATTCAAAGTGTGGCAATTCAGAATGATCATAACAATACATGGCCACATAAGTCTTCATTTATATGTAATCTTTGTAATTCTAAATTTCAAGGCCAGAACATTTTTCCCTACTCAAAGGCTCTAAGACTCTGATTTATTTTTTTCCAACCTAGCAACTTGTATACAACTCATAGTTAGTACAATATTCAGTATCTAAGGAAAAGGCTCCAAAATGTATTACATGTTTTTATAATTGTTAAAATGAGTGAACAAAATGTATTTTAGATAAAAATAATATATATTAAAAGTTATTGAAAAGCCAATATTTTCAAAAAGTTTCCTATTTAGTACAGTAATTCAGTTGGTATATTCAGGAAAACATCTCAGATACTTCTCCCTTTTCTATTACTTAGTTTCAAAACTAATTTCCAGAGGAAAATTAAATATTATCCATACCTAGGCAATTCATCAAAATCAAATATCAGGATTTTTCAGTCACACAAGTTTACATGATCATTTGAGGTTTGCTTATTCAGCACAAAGACTTATCTACTCACCAAAATCTCACCAGATGTCTTCAAAAAGAACATAGGCCATGTGGAAGTCTTTCAATGATTTCATGATTTCAAAAAGAAAACCTTCTTCTACTATGATTCCATTGAAGCAGGATGCAAAGTGAGAATTGGACATTAAACATGCAACCTAGTGGGTCAAGCTAGACAGCCTCTTAGGGCACCTTTTACTTCTATATTAAAAGGCGCCATAGGTCATTGTAGTTTACAAAAGAACAGGAAATGAGTGCCTAACTACAGAGTTCAATAGTTCTCACAAAACCACAAGGTTCAGCTAAAGTTCACTTAGAGACACGTAGTCACCAAGACAAAAGAAGAAGTAAAGATCCCAACTACCTATAAGGCTTGTTCCTCAAGGTAACCAATAAGAAATAGGTTAAGCATTTCCATGTTGAAACTGCTCTTTGAAACATATATAAGAACCTGCTTTTTCTATAGGTCTTTGTCCGGGTGTTAGCAAAACTTTGGATCTTTAAAAATAGGCCAGCATTTGCTGGGAGGTTAAAAAAAATATCAGAAAAGAGAAGACACAGGACACCCCAGAAAAAATAGTTATAAGGTGTGTAGTTCTGGGTGGACAGAATATAACTCTCTTAGAAAAACCCTGAGATATAGTCAGTTACCAGGATGAGTAACAAGCCTCCAGAAGAAAGAAGAGAGAGAGAGAGAGAGAGAGAGAGAGAGAGAGAGAGAGAGAGAGAGAGAGAGAGAGAGAGAGAGAGAGAGAGAGAGAGAGAGAGAGAGAGAGAGAGAGAGAGAGAGAAAAGAACAGTCTCAACAATAACATTTAGTTTCTGTGCTGTTTTAGCTTGCATGTTTGTCTTTGTTGATGTGTTTAAGTGTTTAAAAAGAGAAAGGCCGGCTTGGCCTAAGTTATTTACCTAGCCTACAGTCTGTACAATAAATTGTTTTAATTGGATTTTAAATGGGATTATGTTTTAACCTTTTAAATTTTAGCACAGGGATAATTTATTTAATCTGGTTTTAATTATTTATATTGTGATACTGTGTGTTTTAACTTCCTGTGCACCGCCCTGGGTCCCTTCGGGGAGAGGGTGCGGTTATATAAATTCGACAAATAAAAATAAAATATAGAAAGAGAGAGTGTCTCTGACATCAGTGCCCTCCACCTGTGTAGCCTTGACATGAAGTGGTTGATACTGAAGGGGTAGGAGACCCAGGGAGACAAAAGGTAGAATCAGATATTGGTTAGAAAGATATTGGTTACAGCTTCATTTCCGGATTCCAGAGGCAACGGATGCGTTTGCCAACGTGTCTGCTGTTTGCCTTCTCTGGTGAGCCCGCTCGGGGGCTTTCAGGATCCTGAAGGGATTCTCTTCACCGTAGGGACGGCTGTGGGGGTTATCCCACCTAGACGGCAGTCAGTGGGGAGCCTTTCCCGCCTCGACCCAGGAGCTGGAGAGCTGATAGCAGGGGGAACGTACTCCTCTTGCCAACGGATTTCGGAATAGCTGAAAATTTATATTTGGATGGAAATGTCAGGGACGGAGGACTCCACCGGGTCTCTAGCATTTGAAAAGTGACTGTGAGTTGTTTAATCCATTCAATCCTTTCTACAAAGAAGAATAGAGAGGGGAGTTTTGTTTGCAGAAACCCCCCCTTGTAAAAGCGGTGTTTTGAAATGTTCTCCGTAAAGGAGAAGGGAAAAGATTTATTGGCATCCGAATGAAGACTATTTTAAAGCGGAAACTTTGTTATTTAGATGGTTATAGAGGCAAAATTGCATTGAGCTCCTTGCAACAAACAGAACTTTTCTTTGCACCTTCTTCTCAACAATGAAGCGGAAAATGGCTTCCTTTTGTTCTTAATTTGAACTATCCCCTGGAGCAGTGAAAGCAACTCTGCACTGATTTTAACAACTCAATGCTCAATTTACTTTACATCCCCGCCTCAAGAAGCCTTCGGTGACTCTCCCAAAGTGGATGCTTCCTTTTTAAATTAGAGGATTAACTTTCTTCTCTGGTCATTAACACAGGATTTGAATTTTCAATCGAACTTTTCTCTGGCTCTTTGGACTTCTCTGACTGCTCACTTTTCTGGCGCCATTTTTATTGCACAATTAAAATTAGAACAATGGCACACAGGAAACCTCCCGCTGGAAAATCACTTTCTGCCCCATCGTCTGCTCGATCCAGCCCTGTCCAACAACAAGGCAAGATCACCTAACTGTTGCAGAAGGAAGCAACTGGAGAGAGCTCTCAAGAATCAACCATTAAGGAGATGTTACGGGACATATCGACAGAAATACGTGAAATTAGAAAGGACTTGGCAGATTTAAAGTTAGAAATGCGAGAGACAAGAGCAAATACATTAGAAAATAAACAAAAAATTGAAGTGTTAGAAAAAGGAGCAGAGGAGACGAAAGAGGAGTTAGGAGAAATACGAAAGGAAACGGGAGAAATTAATATGCAGATGTCAAAGATTGAGTTTGAGAGAATGTCTTTTTTCCTCAGATTTCAGAATGTTCCTGAACAGGAAGGAGAAGTTCTTAGGGATTTAATGAGTACAATTTTAGCGGATTTTGCAAAGAAAAATAAAGAATTTTTCTGGGGGGATATAGACATGATTTATAGAATCAATTCTACATATGCTAGAATAAATGATGTACCAAGAGAAGTTCACATTAAATTTTTAAGAAGGTCTACGAGGGATGAGATACTGAGGGCCCAAAGGGGCGGGCCATTAAAATTTCAAGACAAAGAAATCACCATATTGAAGCAGATTCCAAAAAAAAATTCGTGAATTAAGAAGGAAATACTCCTTCTTATCTAAAAAATTATTCAAAAAGGGAATCTGGTTTAAGTGGTTGATGCCTGAGGGGTTGCTGGTATACTGGGAAGGGGTTAGAATCAAAACAGTAGGAGAGGCAGAGACTTTTTTTAAAAAGCACACACCCCTCCTAGAAGAAAAAGAGGAAACAGGGGGAGCAGTGGCTCCACTCATTGAAGAGAAGGAGAAGGGAGAAACCATAGCTAAGAGGCTCAGATCGCAAAAATAATTATGTTTGAAATTTTCTATAACCAAGACGGATGTTAAAAAAAAAAAGTATGATTGAATGTGTGAAATGTAATATGATATGCTTACTTCTCACCACTATATATCTTTAAAAAATGTATTTGTATGAAGCCTCGGAGGCGAACTCCGACCCTGACATGGAAATCCTAAAATGTAATCATTAGACCTTATCATTTTCCCTTTTTCCCATAAAATTGTTAAATCAATAAAAATTGTTTATGAAGGCTTCCGGTTCCGGCTCCAGCGGCGACGGGCGAGCCTAGCGCTCGCTCGCCGCTTTGTTGCCTTTTCTGCCCCCCCACGGGGGCGAGACATCCGGTTACCGGAGGTCTCCCGTAGGGTCGGCTCGGAGGAGACGTTCTTCCTCACGGCGGTGGGGAGAGCGCTCCCCTCCGCGACCTAGGTGAGGAGGAACATGCTGCGGGGGGTTCTCCCTTCGCCAACGGCTGTCGGCGCCATTTACTTCAATGCAGAGGGCTGAGCGGAGAGGTTGGAAGGTCTGCCGAGGCTTCAGCTGCGAGGGAGAGTGAGTTTAAAAAAGACTTTTTTTTTCCTTGCTGCCAGCCAGGCTGAACAGACTGGGAGGGGGGTGTTTGTTTCAAAAAAAAACCCTCGGACTTAAGCGGCACTTTAAAATGGCTTCTCTGGAAGAGAAAGCGGAAATCTTAAATCCGGACTGTCTCTAACAAGGGAAAGTGGTATGCGGCTACTTGCAACATTGTTTCTAGGTCTGGCTGGATAAAAAAAATTATTTTTCTACTCTCTCCTCTGGGCGGTGGAAGGTGGCTTTTCTTTGTCCCTGCCTGATTATTTCAACTATGAAAAATTCCCAGCGTCTCTTTACAATTGGGACTCTCTCTGGATATTGATGAAGAATTTTTCTCTTGCTGGATTTGTGATTTCCTTTCTGGAGTACCTTCGCTATTATAACTATTGAGTTGGAAAATTGTCTCTCTCTTGGTTCCTGAATTTTACAATGTTTCAACCTTGATCAGAACTTTTGGCTCCCGGTTAGTCTCACCAACCCCACCCTGAAAACGCCATTTTGGTGGCATTGACTTTAACAGTTAATCATGGCTCAAGAAACAGCACTGGCAAGTTTAGAACAACGGATGGCTTCTCTTGAAACTGTTATACAAACTTTGGTAAAAGAAATTCAGGCCCAGAGGGCAGAAAACATCAATTTCAAGAAGGAGCTATTGGAGACACGGAAGCAAGTGCTGGAAAACACACAGAAGACTGAAGAATTGGAAGGGGGGTTGGTGGGGGTTAAGGGAGAGATTAAAAATGTTATTAAAGAGGTTGGGGAAACAAATGGGCATGTGTCTAGGATAGATATGGAAAGAATGACATATTTTTTGAGATTTCAGAACGTTCTTGAGGAATCTGGTGAATGCCTCCCTGATCTTATGAGCACAATTTTAGCAGACTATTTACAAAAACCTAAAGATGAGATCAGGGGGGACATTGACCTAGCCTACAGAATTAACTCAGCATATGCCAGGATAAATGAAGTGCCTAGAGAGATACATGTGAAATTTGTTAGAAGGTCAACCAGAGAGGAAATCCTGAAAGTGCAGAGAGGTAGTCCATTAATCTACCAACAAAAAGAGGTTGCTATCTTGAAGCAGATCCCTAGAAAGATTTGAGAAGCAAGGAGGAAATTTTCCTTCTTGTCTAAAATTTTATTTGATCATGGGATTTGGTTCAAGTGGGTGACACCCGAAGGGATGCTGGTGTTCTGGGAAGGAGGAAGAGTGAGGATTAAAACAGTTGCTGAGGCGGAACATTTGTTAGCTTCAAAACATTATGCCATTAGCATACTGGTGGTATTGATTTTAAAATGTCTTATGTTTTGTCTGGGGTATGTCTAGTTTAATAGAAAAAAGGACTAGGGGAGACATGATAGCAGTGTTCCAATATCTCAGGGGTTGCCACAAAGAAGAGGGAGTCAAACTGTTCTCCAAGGCACCTGAGAGTAGAACAAGAAGCAATGGATGGAACCTAATCAAGGAAAGAGGCAACTTAGAACTGAGGAGAAATTTCCTGACTGTTAGAACAATTAATCAGTGGAACAGCTTGTCTCCAGGAGCTGCGAATGTCCCAACACTGCAAGTCTTTAAGATGTTGGATAGCCACTTGTCTGAAACAGCATAGGGTTTCCTGCCTAGGCAGAGGGTTGGACTAGAAGACCTCCAAGGTCCCTTCCAACTCTGCTATTGTATTGTATTGTATTATCTTTACAAGAAGTAAAACTTCATAATTAGACCTCTAAAAATCTATAAATGTATGTGGCATGGAGTGCAGATGCTGAAAAATAGATTATAGCATTGGTTAGCACATTGAAATAGCTGAGAGAGAAATGCCCCTTTAAAGATTTAGTAATCATTTTAAGCATTTTGTTGTTGATTGCAGCAGCCAAAATAGAACAGTACTACCATAACCTTTCATTAGTGGACTGGTTAAAAAGGAAAGGAAAGGAAAGGATCAGCAGAGGCTGCCTTCACAATAGGCAAGAGGCAGGTTGAGAACCACAACATGCATTCCCACATCCAGGAATTAAGTTCACATACTGAGATGACTAGTACAAAGAAGGCACACCCTGGAGGATATGCCTGAAGATTAGCTACTGCAACAAACAAGCTAACGGTCTTGCATTCCACTGTGATGATGCTCCTGAGCAGGAAGTGCACCTGATGTTGTGACCGGCTCTGCATTGGACAATATACTGGGGTCAAGGGGCTAAGGGCTGAGTTATGCTTTGCTACGTATGTTATGAGCCTAAATGTTTCATTCCTTGCTTGACTTTCGCTGCAGTCTTATCATATTCAGTAAAAGTAACCTTAAACTTTCCAAATGAGCTTAAGCGTGGTCTTTCCTGATTTATGATGGAAGCAGGTCTGACAAAAAGCAAGGAAACAAATTACACTCATCTCTGAGCTAAAAACTTCAGCAGTGAGTGAGAAAAAACAAAAAACCCTAAACATCAAAGAATGTCGGACGCTGGGAAAGAAGAACTACTGGGAGCAACTGCACTCGATACAGCCTCCGCTCCTAGTCCGGACATCCAGAAACCAGATGTCAAAGATCCCAGGTCAATCATTGAACTCTTAACGGATATTAGCCTGGGTGGTGAAACTGAAGATAAATCAGTTCGTCACCGATGGTCCGAGGGAGTGGGCAGAAAAGGAATGTTTGAAGAAACCCCTTGGGGAGTAAATACTAGGCGCAGACAGACCCCCTCCCCTCCCTTCTGGGAAGTGCCAGAGGATGAATTTCTTCTAAGACAGCAAGCGCAGAAACTAATTGCAGAAGCTGATGAGCTGAAACGCAGCAGAGAAAACAAGGGAAAAGGGGCTCTCGACCCTTGGGATTGGTTATTATCAAGGAGGGAGGAGGAAAAACCCCAAATTGGAGGGAACCCTATCCAGAAAGATGAGCATACACAGCGTCCAGCGACAGCAAGGCCAGTTTCCCTCCCCCCCCATGCCGAAGGAGGGAGGTGAGTCCTAGAAGGGAAGCAAGCCCCCTGGCCCGCAGAATGGCTACTGTCCCTCCATTGGGAGTGAAATTTGGAGGTGATGCTAAGGAATTAGGATTTTTCCTACTGCATGTCAGCAACTTTGTGAGGTAAGCTGCCATTGATTTGCCAGATGACGAAGCGAAAATTAGAGTTGTTTGTCTGGCCCTGGAGGGCAGGGCTTCAGATTGGATTGTAGCTCTGCACAATGAAAACTCCCCTCTGATGAGAAATTTCGACAGATTTATGTTCGCCCTGAGAAGGCGTTTTGAGGACCCCCACATAGAACGTAAAGCCCGCCTAGAAATGAAGACATTACGTCAGGGAAATCAGCCACTTCAAGAATATTCTCAACACTTTTCTGAATTATCTGTTTACATGAGAGGTTGGAGTGAGGAAGCTCTTATCGACAGTTTCACTGAGTGCTTGCACCCTGATCTATATCAGAGCTATATCAACAGACGGAATCCACATACCCTCGAGGGTTGGTACGATATATCTGCAGACGTTGAGATTGATTTAATCAGAAAAGCCAATATTCATTCAGTGCAAAGAGAAGTTAAAGCATCGCCATTTGCTACACCATGTTGTGATAACCCAAGGGAAGGGAGGGGAGGACCCTCCAACAAACAACGCAGTACTGCTTGCTTCAAATGTGGAAAGGAGGGGCATTGGGCTAATGCTTGCAGAATGGGATCAAAGCCCCGCCCCAAGCCACCCTCTGAGATAAATAAAGGCACCAGAAAAACTGATCTACGTACCAGGCCAGCGATGTCAGGGATGGAGCCACTGGACCTTACTACCAACTATTACGAACCAGGGCAGGATCCGAATGACTGGGAGAAGGAGGAAACGGACAAGCATTGGGTGAGTTCCCGGTCGGGCCCCATGACTATTCCCCTTAAGCTAAAAACGCCCTCTAGTGGACATTTCTTAGAATTACTAGCCCTTTTGGATTCTGGATGTTCATGATGCTTTATAAGCCAAGATCTAGTACAACAACTAGGAATTCGCCTTAAGACTTTAAAAGTTCCGATCGCATTTTGTCAAATGGATGGATCGGTCGCGGGGGAGGTCCAGCACAATTTGTTACAGAACCAATTGAGTTGGTGATTGGCGATCACCATAGGGAAACCATTCATTTCATTGTTGCTCCCATTGCAGACAACCCAATTATTTTGGGATTAACGTGGTTGTGGAAATGGAACCCTGTCATAGATTGGAAAGAGGGTTGGATATGTATCCCCCTAAGTACGCCCCCCACCCCTAGGTGTGGACCCTGCTCCGGTGCCCCCCAATCCCAATGAAAGTGTGTCGACTGACCAAGTGGCAACCGTTTTGGAACAGATACCAGGGGAAGAAAGATCCCTAAAGAATATTTGGATTTGAAAGACGTTTTTAGCAAAAAATCTTCTGACAAGCTTCCACCCCACTGCTCCACAGACTGCACCATTGATTTCCTCCCAGGGGTGCAACTACCTAAACCATGCATTTATTCCATGACACCCGGGGAAATGGTGGAATTGCGCAAGTTCATTGACAAAAATTTGGCAAGGGGTTTTATTGAACCTGCTAGACCTCGAGTTGCGTCTCCTGTTATGTTCAGAAAGAAGAAGGCCAACTCCGCCTAGTGGTGGATTACAGGAACTTGAACACGATCTATGCTGAAAATGTCTACCCCCTCCCCCTCATGAAAGACATGCTCGCCCATCTGGCGAGAGGTAAGATTTTTACAAAACTGGATCTCAGAGAATCTTATTATAGGATTAGGATTAAAGAAGGGGATGAGTGGAAAACTGCTTTTAATTGCCCATTAGGTTGTTTTCAATTTAAAGTTCTGCCGTTTGGCCTACAAGGGGCACCAGCAGTTTTCATGCAACTGATAAATAAGGTCTTACATCAGCACCTGTACAAAGGCGTTATCGTATATCTTGATGATGTCCTTATTTACACGGAAACACATGAAGAACATGTGAAGCTTGTCCGTTCTGTTTTGCACAAACTGAGGGCGGCGGAACTATATGCTAAACTTTCAAAGTGTGACTTTCATCAATGCAAGATCGACTATCTTGTATATTGGATTTCGTCAGGGGGTATTGAGATGGATCCTGCTAAAGTAAAAGCAGTGACTGAATGGGCCCCACCTCGCACCCACAAAGTTTCTTGGGTTTTGCAAACTTTTACCGCCAATTTATCCCCTCTTTTGCAAGTATTGCTCTACCAATTACAAACTTACTAAAAACAAAGGGTGAGGAAAAACCACGACCTAGTAAACCCCTAAACTAGTCTATGGAATGCCAAGCTGCCTTCGAAAAACTTTAACGCTTGTTTCCAGCGGAACCTATTTTAAAACATCCTGACATGGATGTGCCTTTTGTCGTACAGGCAGACGTCAGTGATGTGGCGGTTGGAGCTGTTCTACTACAATACAACTCCAATGGGGAGTTTAAACCTTGCGCTTATACTGAAAGAATAAGCTCTCCGATACTGAAAGAAGATGGGCTATTTGGGAAAAGGAAGCTTTTGCAGTTTGTTGGGCCCTTATGACTTGGTGACATTTCTTGGAGGGAGCTTCTCACCCGTTCGAAGTATGGACTGATCACAAGAACTTGGAATCTCTATGGACACCTCGCAAACTTTCTCCTAAACAAGTCTGTTGGTCTCAATATTTCAGTCAATTTAATTTTCCCATGAAATATATTCCTGGGGGATGAAACTTTATGGCGGATGCCTTATCACGCCTTCCTCAATACAACAGCTCTAAACTTACTGATGTCCAGCCTGTTATTCCAGTGTGGAACTTAGCTGCTCCAGTTACCACTCGCAGCCATTCAACTCTGCAAACCGAAACCCCACCCGAATTGATCTCTAGAATTAAGGAAGAACTTCAGGCTGATGATTGGTTTGCTGCACATTGTGGTGACTGTACATTGCGGGATGACTTACCTTGGGTGGGTTCTAAACTTTACGTCCCTGCTAAGCTCCGTACTTTTGTGCTCCAGAGGGCACACGATTCTCGTTTGGCTGGTGCTTTTGGGTTCGTAAAGACCCTACACTTACTTAAGCATCAATTCTGGTGGGCTTGTATGAAGAAAGATGTTGAGTCTTACATTGCTAGTTGCCCAGTTTGTGCTGCATGTAAACGCCCCCCTGGCAAACCTCAAGGTCTCCTCCAATCTGTAGCACGGCCAGAGTCTCCTTGGAAGGAGATATCTATGGACTTCATTGTGGATCTTCCAAATAGCCGTGGTTTCACTGTCATATGGGTAGTTACTGATCTATTTTCGAAACAAGTTCATTTTGCTCAGGAATCCCATCGGCTAAGGCCTTAGCAAAATTGTTCCTGAATCACATTTATCGACTACACGGAGTTCCTCAACGTATTATTTCTGATAGAGGAGTTCAGTTCACTTCTCGGTTTTGGAAGGAGTTCTTGAAGATGATTGGCTCCTCCCAAGGTTTAAGCTCCTCCCACCACCCTCAGATGAACGGAGCTTGTGAGAGGGCTAATTCGGTTTTGGAGCAATATCTGCGGTGTTTCATTAATTACCAACAAGATGATTGGGCCGATCTGTTATTCCATGCTGAGGTGACATATAACAATTCCGTTCATAGCAGCACCGGTATGACTCCCTTCAAAGTGATTTATGGCCAAGATTTTGTGCCTATTTCCCGAGTTGCCTCACGAGTCTCCTACCGTTCTCTCACTCTTAAATTGGAGTAGTAAGATGGCGTCGTTTTTGCCGGTGGCACAGAAAACGCTGGACGATTCTCACCAATCTCATAAATTGTATGCTGATAGAAAACGAGTTGCCCTTCCAGATTATAAAGTTGGTGACCGTGTTTACCTTTCTACCAGATTTTTGGCGAGCCATCAAAAATGTAAAAAACTGGGCCCAAAATATGTTGGACCTTTCCCCATTGTTAAGATCATCAGTTCCGTGTCAGTCAAATTAGATTTGCCAAAAACTTATCGTCGGCTTTACCCGATTTTCCATGTCCATCTATTGAAACCTGAACACACATCTTATCTTCGTCGACAGCAATCTGATCCCCCACCGCCATTATTAGTAGCTGGTGAACCCCATTACGAAGTACGGGACATTTTAGACTCTAGAGTCTGGAGAAATAAAGTGCAATACCTAGTGTCTTGGAAAGATTTCCCTCCATCTCATTCCTTGCTTGACTTTCGCTGCAGTCTTATCATATTCAGTAAAAGTAACCTTAAACTTTCCAAATGAGCTTAAGCGTGGTCTTTCCTGATTTATGATGGAAGCAGGTCTGACACAAGCTGTGTGCCTGTGAATTTCATCCTAGTGTAACACCATGAGAGAGAGAAATTTCATTTCTTTGGGTCCCACCATTGTTTAATTGATGAGACCTGGAAGATACCAATGTTTTTAGACATTATGGTTGAATAGGAACTATAGGAGATAGGTGGTCCCTCAAATAACCAAGCCCTATGCCTGGAAAAGAGCAACATTACCAGCAACTTGAATTTTACTGGAACTCTACCAATAAACAGTGCAGTTTATAAAGCATAGGTAATTCATGGGCATGCTATGAACTGCCCATAAATATGCAATCCACAAAGGGGTGTGAAAAAGAACCCTTTGTTTGGACACAGGAACAAAAACAGACATTTGAAATTGTAAAGTAAGCATTGTTTCAACTTACCAATTTTGAGAAATCTTGTGGCCTGAAAAGGCAATACAGCTATGGAAGTCCGGACTCAAGAAAAGGGGAAGTGACAACAACCCACAGCTTAGCAAAAGCCTCCCCCCACATTGCCTTAAAATCCTTGATACAATCGCTCTTCTGATCAAGGAAGCTGATAAATTGACTTTTAGGCAGCCAATAACTATATTAACTAGTCATGCAATTTGTGGAGTATTAGAAACAAAGAACATTAGTGCTCAAGTAGAAGAGTTTTGGGCTTTAATACGAGCACTAGAAAGGGCACAGAATGAAAGTATAAATATTTGAACTGATTCTAAATATGCAATGCTCACATTACATGTCCATGCTGAAAGTGGACTCTTAATAGCCCTTTTAAGGAAGAACAACTAGTGTGCTTGCTCAGGGGAATTAAAGATTCCATATGAGGGAATCTGCACAATCTCTCCAACCTGGATGGTCAGATCCAGCAGAAAAGGGAAGTTGTCAGCAACCCGAGATGATCAGAGCTACCCTGACATGACAACTTATGCAGCATTGGAAATGCGAAGGGGACTGAGCCCCAGATATTCTAACTTCAGGCAACTAGATTTGAAGTGACTAGAATCCTACTTAAGGACAAAGTATGTCTTGAAACACACCTTGAATGGGTTGCATTGCATTGCATTGCATTGCATTGCATTGCATTGCATTGCATTGCATTGCATTGCATTGCATTGCATTGCATTGCATTGCATTGCATTGCATTGCATTGCATTGCATTGCATTGCATTGCATTGCATTGCATTGCATTGCATTGCATTGCATTGCCACTGGCACTTTGGTCTGTGTGATGCACTACACGAAAGGGAATTAGGTTATCTCCTTTTGAAATGATGCTTGGGAGGCCACAAGTTATAAGTGCTAACTTGAAAAATCATATATCGCACCTAGTCAAATAGAGGCCTCATGGGTAAAGCAAATGGTGAGAGAATTAAACAAGCAAATACAAGAAATAAAAACAATTATGTGTTCCTCAGTCCACCATTTCTGAGCACCTCTAGTCATAATATTCAGGTGGCAGACAGAGTATGGGTAAAACACTGGAAAGGAGACAATTTGAAACCTAGGTGGAAGGGCCCATATACTGTGGTCATATGGTCTCCACTTGCAATAAGAGTGCTGGAATCCAAGTCTTGGATTCACTGAACTCAAGTTAATGTTAATGTTTATTAAATTTGTATACCGCCCTTCTCCCTTGCAGGACTCAGGGCGGTGAACAGGCATCAATAAAACAGTACAAAACATCAATATATAAAATACTTTAAAATGGCATTAAATTGGGGGCCTGTTCTAAAATCCAAATAAAACTAAATAAAATCAATTAAAATCAATTAAAAAACTACACTAGGCCGGCCGCACAGAATAGATGCGTTTTCAAGGCCCGACGGAAGAGGCGTAGGTCAGTGGTCGTATGTAGGTCGGGGGGCAGGTCATTCCAGAGGGCAGGGGTGCCACAAAGAAGGCTGTCCCCCTGGGGGTCACCAGCCGACATTGTTTGGCCGATGGCACTCTGAGGAGGCCCTCTCTGTGGGAGTGAACTGGTTGGTGGGAGGTATTTGGTAGCAGGAGGCGGTCTTGCAAGTAACCAGGTCCCGTGCCATGGAGTGCTTTAAAGATGGTTACTAGCACCTTGAAGTGCACCCGGAAAGCCACACGCAGTCAGTGCAGCTCGCGCAGGAGAGGTGTCATGTGGGAGCATCTCGAGGCTCCCAGAATCCCCCGTGCAGCCACATTCTGCACTAACTGGAGCCTCCGGGTGCACCTCAAGGACAGCCCCATGTAGAGAGCATTACAATAGTCCAGGCGGGAGATGACGAGGGCTTGAGTGACCGTGCATAGTTAACCTAGCTGCTGATGAGTATTGGGGGGGCAGACCAGGTTGAGACCCGACATCTAGTGCTTGAAGAAGCTCCCCCTATAACTGTCCTACCGGCAATGGGCAGGCTACATATGGGGCAGAAGAGGCCCTACTGAAATCACCCCTGGAAGCTGATTTCTTGATGTACGGCTGAAGATTCGGAGGAGGAAGACAACATTCCATTTATTAGTTGTAAGATGTACTAGAAAGTTTGAGCACCTGTCAGGGAATGGCAAGCAAGTATTCATAGTCATAACTGCACTATCTCTTGCTTTAGTGAATGTGCTTACCCTTATTTTAATTTGTTGTATTACATATTCATCCCTCAGGAATCGTCCCCTCCCTAGAAAGACAGGTGCTGTACCTAAAATCATTGATTGTGACAGAGAGCATTGCGAAACCCCTGGAGACATGTTTGAGGAACCCGGGAGTGGGCTCTCTGCTGTGCTGTGTTTGTCCTAGGACTGTGGACATTATATGTTACAAACAAGAGGTGGTTTTGTGGAACGCCTAAGACTGATATTGCCCTTCCTCAAATCAAATACTGTATAACCCCTGCCTTCTCCCTAACGTGGTGATTCTGTAGGTTAAGAGAATTGTGTTTGGAGAAGTTCTGCTAAAGGACGATTATGAGTTTGTTGTGGCTTTGGCTGCCAATGCAAAAGGCCTGCTAAGTGATAATGTGATAATGTCCTGAATATTAGTTCCCAATGTTGTGAGAATGCCCGAGTGACACCCCCCCTTGCCCTTGAAGGAGGATCTGGGGATGTTGAGAACTCCAAGGAACAGGGCAGGATCAGGTCACAGGGTGTGGACGCTTTGGATAGGTCAGCTCCCACCAAAGATGCATCGTCTATGCATGGGAACGGAACCGTAGGCCAAACCCAAGACCTAAGGTCAAGCATTTGACCATCCCAGTAACAATTGAGAAAAGGACATATGTTAAGAACACTGGAATTGGGTCAAAGCCTAATTAATCAGTCTGACCCTGCCCTAGGTCAAAAATATTGATTGTGTTTGTCTGCTGGCCCTTCATCTTACAACTCTGTTCCAGTTGAGCCAGATCTTTGGGGAAAGACCAAGGTCACAATAGTCCTTGAAAAGGGTGGTAGATGGAGAACCAAAGCAGCAGAAGCCAAGTTGCAAGGTGACTTTTATAATGCCTTCAAAAGGCTGGGGGTGAGCTGCCTCCCCATTGCTGGCCCTAGAGCTGTTGGTGTAGAAATCCTAGGATCACCCTCCTTGTGCACCAAATGTTATCAGGAACCTGTCATTTCTGTAGGGTTATTGACAGAAGGACAATGTCTATGAGAAGTTTAATTTAGTCCTAGCAAGACACTTATGAATGTAAAACTAACGAGTAGTCTATTTTCCCCTGGAATTACAAGCTCCCATTATCTCTTTGAAGGTCGAGGACCCTGCACTAGAAGTTGTATTGCAGCCGCTCACTGGCATGTCAGTGGCAGGAACTTTGGGGGTCTGGACTAATGAGAAGAACCAATGAACCCATGCCTTTTCCATGAACATAGTTGTGTGTCTAGGAGAAAATGGGGTCTTTTTCTAACGTGGGGGAAACACCTCTTCTCCAAGATGGATGTCAGTGGGGAACAAACTCTCCCCATTCCTCTCATAGGACATGATCAGAAAAGAGTGCCACTAGTAATCCACTGTTAGTAATCCTGGGAATAGTAACAGCAGGTGGGGCAGGTGTAGGTGGGTCAGTACTCTCTACAGTACAGTTTAAGCAATTATCTGAGGAATTTCAAGAAAGCCTGAATCAAACTGCTGGGACCTTGATTGAACTCCAAAGACCAGATAGATTCCTTGGCAGCAGTGGTTTTGCAAAACTTGTGTGCCATAGATCTCCTGACAGCTGAGAAAGGTGGTTTGTGTCTATTCCTGGGAGAAGACTGTTGCTTTTACATGAATAAGTCAAGTTGCCAGAGATTTGCAGAACTGGGCATCCAAAATTGGACAGAGGTTACAAGAAATGGACATGTGGTTTTCTTGGTTACTTGGTACCAGTTGGATCAAACAGAAGTTATTTCTGCTGATATGTGGACTTGCAAGCCTAGTCTTTATCCCTTTTGAAATCCTCCTGCTCAGGCAGCTTGTTATGAGATCAGTAAAGGAGATAAGGGTTGAGAAGGAGTTGGTCTTGATGGAAAGCCTCATTGACCATAAGATTGTCTCTGACCCCTTTGAAGAAGATGAAAATTCAGATATAGGAACGTATGTACAACTTACACTCTGGGGACTAGAGAAAGAGCCTTAACAGATTTAAGTTTGATATAAGCTGTATTTGTCTTTTTCTGCTTACTGAGATGTATCATTATCATAACCTGATTGTATTATGTGTTTGCATTACCTAATATGTACTCCTGAGATATTAACCTTGCCATATGCAATGCCAAATGTCATAATAAGACACAATAAGAGGCAAGATTCAATTGTAGCTAAAAATAGAGTCTTGAAAGGGGGACTGAGGCAGGATGCAAAGTGAGAATTGGACATTAAGCATGCAACCCAGTGGGTGAGGCTAGACAGCCTCTTAGGGCCCCTTTTACTTCTATATTAAAAGGCAACATAAGCCATTGTAGCTTACAAAAGAACGGGAAATGAGTGCCTAACTGCAGAGTTCAATAGTTCTCACAAAACCACAAGGTTCAGCTAAAGTTCGCTTAGAGACACGTATGGCTCAAGACAAAAGGAGAAGTTAAGCATTTCCATGTTAAAAACTGCTCTTTGAAAGATATATAAGAACCTGCTTTTCTATAGGTCTTTGTCTCGGTGTTAGCACAACTTATTTCTACCTTTGGCCAAAATAAAAGCTTATCTTGATCTTGGTGTCCATCTCCTGATTTCCTGCAACACCATCACAAGTGGCATTAAATATTTGAAATCTGGGGCTTCCTGTTCCTGTTCCTGGCGGCAACGGACGAACCTTGGGGTTCGTCCGCCGTTTTGTTCTTTTTTCTGCCCCAAACGGGGCGGAGTGCCCCTTTTTGGGGGGGGACCCTCCGTAGGACTGGCTTGCCTGGACTGGTTCAGCCTGGTGGCGGCCGTGGAACAACCCTTGTCTTCAGTCTAGGTGGAAGAAGACATGCTGCGGGGGGCTTGGTTCCCTTCGCCAACGGAGGACAGTAACAAATAATGGATTTGAAGAGAGCGGAGTGCTCGAGTCGAATGGCTTTGCCGGGGCTTTGGCTGCGAGGTGGAGAGTAAGTGACTTTAAACTTATTTTTGCTGGCGGCTTGGACTGAGAGAAACGTGGAGGGGGGTGTTTGCTAACCCCCCCCCCCTCGGATTTATAACAGCAGCGTTTAGAAATGGCTCCTCGATCCGAGGACAAGTGAAAGTGATTCGCGGCTTGTTTCTATACAATGTATCTAAGTCCGGCTTTATTGAAACAATTTTCTTTGTCACTTTCTCCTGCTGGCTCTCAGACTGTGCGGTGGAAGATGGCTGCCCTTTGTTCCTAAATGATTATTTTTTCATGGAAAATTACCAACATCTCTTTGTGACCTGGACTGTTTCTCTCTACCAACGGATGAATTTTTGGATTAATTGACTCCTTCCCTGGAGTGCCTTCTTTGTTTTAATATTTGACTGTGAAAATTGCTTCTCTCTCTGGACTCTATAATTTGTTACAACTTTGATTTGAACTTTCTTCTCCGGACTTGCTCCAGCGGCCACACCCAAAAAACACCATCTTAGTGGCACTGACTTTAACAGCTCACCATGGCTTCAAAAAAACAACCAGAAAATCCAGGATTGGAAGAAAGGATGACAGCTATGAAAGCAGTGTTACACTCCTTGGTGCTGGAAATTAAAGAATTAAGAAAGGACCATTGCAGCTCTAAACTTGAGCTTTTAGAAACACAGAAAAAATTGATGGAGAATACACAGAAGACCGAGGAGTTGGAAGTGGGGTTGGCTGGGGCAAAGGGAGAACTGAAAAATGTTAACAGTGAAATTGGAGATTTGTCTGGTCATATGTCTAGGATGGATTTTGAAAGGATGTCATATTTTTTAAGATTTCAGAATATTTTGGAGGAAACTGGTGAATGCCTTCCTGATCTCATGAGCACAATTTTAGCAGACTGTTTACAAACACCCAAAGATGAGATCAGGGGGGACATTGACCTAGTTTACAGAATAAATTCAACATATGCCAGGATAAATGAAGTACCCAGAGAGATACATATTAAATTTGTCAGAAGGTCGACTAGGGAGGGAAACTTGAAGGCGTAGAGAGTGGGTCCGTTAATTTATCAACAAAAGGAAGTCGCTATCTTGAAGCAGATCCCAAAAAAAATTAGGGAGGTGAGGAGGAAGTACTCCTTCTTATCTAAAAAAATGTTTAATCACGGGATTTGGTTTAAGTGGGCGATGCCAGAAGGGATGTTGGTGTTCTGGGAAGGAGGAAGAGTAAGGATTAAAACAGTTGTTGAGGCGGAAGCCTTTCTTAAAAAACATTCCTCTATCCTGGGGGAAGATCCAGGAGGGACGGAGGGGGCCACAGCCCCGCCCGCTGGGGGCCAGGAAGTAGAACAAGAAGACACAATTGCCAAGAGACTTAGATCTAAAAAATGACTTTGCTTTTTATTAATACAGTATAACCTTTATCTGGATGTTTGTACACGATTGCCAGCATAGAATTTAGAATTTATGATGTATGCATTTGTTTTCACCTTGTAGTATTATTGAAAAATATATTACCAGTGTCTTTTTTTTTTTATATTGAAAAAGTTTTATTGGTTTTACATTTTTTCTATAGGGTAGGGTAAGGGATACAAAGAAATTTTGAGAGCATTCACGTCAGAGTCGTCGGCCCGTCCGAGACCTCAAAATACAGAGTATAAAATAACAAAAAAAAACATTTTTCATAACACTACAAGGTAAAAGCAAGTACATATACCTAAATTCTCAATTCCATGCTGTCAGACATTTACAAAAATCGAGATAAAATATTATGCAAAATTGTTCAGAAAAATCAAGGCAAAGTTATTTTTTCGATCTAAGTCTCTTGGCTATTGTATCTTCTTTTTCTCCTCCCTGGCCCCCAGCGGGTGGGGCCGCGGCCCCCTCCGTCCCCCCTGGATCTTCCCCCAGGGCAGAGGAATGTTTTTTAAGAAAGGCTTCCGCCTCAACAACTGTTTTAATCCTCACTCTTCCTCCTTCCCAGAACACCAGCATCCCTTCGGGTGTCACCCACTTGAACCAAATCCCGTGATCAAATAAAATTTTTGACAAGAAGGAAAATTCCCTCCTTGCTTCTCGAATCTTTCTAGGGATCTGCTTCAAGATAGCAACCTCTTTTTGTTGGTAGATTAATGGACTACCTCTCTGCACTTTCAGGATTTCCTCTCTGGTTGACCTTCTAACAAATTTCACATGTATCTCTCTAGGCACTTCATTTATCCTGGCATATGCTGAGTTAATTCTGTAGGCTAGGTCAATGTCCCCCCTGATCTCATCTTTAGGTTTTTGTAAATAGTCTGCTAAAATTGTGCTCATAAGATCAGGGAGGCATTCACCAGATTCCTCAAGAATGTTCTGAAATCTCAAAAAATATGTCATTCTTTCCATATCTATCCTAGACACATGCCCATTTGTTTCCCCAACCTCTTTAATAACATTTTTAATCTCTCCCTTAACCCCCACCAACCCCCCTTCCAATTCTTCAGTCTTCTGTGTGTTTTCCAGCACTTGCTTCCGTGTATCCAATAGCTCCTTCTTGAAATTTATTTATTTATTTATTTATTTTTCATATTTATAACCCGCTCCCATCTCACAACAAGGGACTCGGGGCGGCGAACATAGAATTAAATCAATAAATACAAAATACAATACATAGATATTAGATGCCTGTGTTGTAACCGTTTTTAAAACCCTCGTTTATAATTGGCGGTGCTGGGGTTACGCAAGGCCGGCTAGTTGGAAGAAGTGAGTCTTAAGACATTTGCGGAAGAGGCGGAGGTCAGTAATGGTGCGGATTTCAGGGGGCAGGTTGTTCCAAAGGGCCGGCCCTGCCACAGAGAAGGCCCTCCCCCTGGGCGCCGACAGTCGACATTGCCCGACCGACGGCACCCTGAGGAGGCCCTCTCTGTGGGAGCGTGTCGGTCCCAGGGATGTATGGGGCAGGAGACGGTCTTGCAGATAGCTAGGTCCCGAGCCATGGAGCGTTTTGAAGATGGTCGTTAGGACCTTGAAGCGCACCCGAAAGACCACAGGAAGCCAGTGGAGCTCGCGTAGGACAGGTGTTATATGGGAGTGTTTAGGCGCTCCCGTAATTATCCGTGCGGCCGCGTTCTGGACTAACTGTAGTCTTCGGGTGCACTTCAAGGGAAGCCCCATGTAGAGAGCATTGCAATAGTCAAGTCGAGATGTGACGAGTGCTTGAGTGACTGTGCGTAAGGCTCCCCGATCCAGTAAGGGACGCAATTGGCGCATCAGGCGTACCTGATGGAATGCCCCCCTGGCCACGGCCGCCACCTGGTCTTCCATAGTCAGCCGGGAGTCCAGGAGGACACCTAGATTGCGTGCCTTCTCAACAGGGGCTGGTGTTTCGCCCCCAATGACCAGAGTTGGAATAATCTGGCTGAAACGGGGTGCCGGAAGCCACAGCCACTCAGTCTTGGACGGGTTGAGCCTGAGTTTGTTACTACCCATCCAGATCCGTACAGCCTCCAAGCACCGGGACATAACCTCGACGGCATCATTGGGGTGGTCCGGGGTGGATATGTACAGCTGGGTATCATCAGCGTACAGATGATATCCCACCCCGAAACCACGGATGATCTCACCCAGCGGCTTCATATATATGTTGAACAGCAGGGGCGAGAGGACCGACCCCTGAGGGACCCCACATAAGAGGGATCTAGAAGTCGACCTCTTCCCCCCCGTCAACACATATTGTGACCGACCAGAGAGGTAGGACGAGAACCACCGTAAAACGGTGCCTCTCAGCCCCAACCCCCCCAGTCGGCGTAATAGGATACCATGGTCGATGGTATCAAAAGCCGCTGAAAGGTCTAATAGGACCAGGATAGAGGAAAATCCTCTATCTCGTGCCCTCCAGAGATCATCGACCAATGCGACCAATGCCGTCTCGGTACTGTGCCCGGGTCGGAAGCCGGACTGGCGCGAATCTAGATAGTCAACTTCATCCAAATGTCATGGAAATTGATGTTTTCTGCCCTCTGGGCCTGAATTTCTTTTACCAAAGTTTGTATAACAGTTTCAAGAGAAGCCATCCATTGTTCTAAACTTGCCAGTGCTGTTTCTTGAGCCATGATTAACTGTTAAAGTCAATGCCACCAAAATGGCGTTTTCAGGGTGGGGTTGGTGAGACTAACCGGGAGCCAAAAGTTCTGATCAAGGTTGAAACGTTGTAAAATTCGGGAACCAAGAGAGAGACAATTTTCCAACTCAATAGTTATAATAGCGAAGGTACTCCAGAAAGGAAATCACAAATCCAGCAAGAGAAAAATTCTTCATCAATATCCAGAGAGAGTCCCAATTGTAAAGAGACGCTGGGAATTTTTCATAGTTGAAATAATCAGGCAGGGACAAAGAAAAGCCACCTTCCACCGCCCAGAGGAGAGAGTAGAAAAATAAATTTTTTTTATCCAGCCAGACCTAGAAACAATGTTGCAAGTAGCCGCATACCACTTTCCCTTGTTAGAGACAGTCCGGATTTAAGATTTCCGCTTTCTCTTCCAGAGAAGCCATTTTAAAGTGCCGCTTAAGTCTGAGGGGGGGGGGTTTGAAAACAAACACCCCCCTCCCAGTCCGTTCAGCCTGGCTGGCAGCAAGGAAAAAAAGTCTTTTTTTAAACTCACTCTCCCTCGCAGCTGAAGCCTCGGCAGACCTTCCGATCTCTCCGCTCAGCCCTCTGCATTGAAGTAAATGGCGCCGACAGCCGTTGGCGAAGGGAGAACCCCCCGCAGCATGTTCCTCCTCACCTAGGTCGCGGAGGGGAGCGCTCTCCCCACCGCCGTGAGGAGGAACGTCCCCTCCGAGCCGACCCTACGGGAGACCTCCGGTAACCGGAGTGTCTCGCCCCCGTGGGGGGGCAGAAAAGGCAACAAAGCGGCGAGCGAGCGCTAGGCTCGCCCGTCGCCGCTGGAGCCGGAACTGGAAGTCCTACCAGTGTCTTATTAAGAAGCCCCGGAGGGACCAACGACCTCGACGTGAAAGTTCTCAAACTTTTTTTTTATTTCACCTTACCCCTACCCTACCTTAAAAAATTTGTAAAAACCAATAAAACTTTTTCAATATAAAAAATATATATATATATATATTTGAAATCTGCAAGTCAGAAGCTACTTCAGAAGACTAATTTGTAATGATTTGCTATTGTTGGACTTGGAATTTTAAAAGGGGAATTTTTTGTCATAGTCTTTTGCGTTGACTATGAGTGACATTTAAATGATGGATTATAGCAAATAGTTAACATAAACATACTAACATAAAATAAATACCACCAAGAATATCTGTTCCTTTATTAATTTTCCCTGTCTTTTCTTAAAACTGCCTAAATTGGTGGCTAACACTTTATTTCATGGCAATAGATTTAACTATGCACTATACATAAACACCTTTTTAATCAGAACTTGCATCCTTACATTTATTTTTAGTGAATGGTGCAGAGTTTTTGTAACAAGCACTACCAAAAAACTTTCTATATCTATTATTTCCATTCTGTGTACAATTTTATATATTTTATCATTTTATCATGACATGATAAATGAAACCTAAACAAAAAATCCTTCCATCTCTGCTTGCCTGCCAATATTTTAACAGGCAAACTGACATGTTTCTAAATATTCAAAGCTATTACTCCACTTTAATGAATCACTATTAGCCAGTTAGAACATAAGAGAACAATCTCACACAACCCAATGCCACATTACTTTATTTATACAGGGGTTTAGAAACTTCAGATGTATAAATATTAACATGTAGTATTTAATTAAATCTAAATAGAAATACAGTAAAATTTTGTTTAGTTAACTCTACCCTTCCATTGCCACTCAAAATTTAAGCTCAGCCATCTATTGAGAAAAGTTGCACATTGTTAGAATATTTCAGGTTATAATGGATAGAATCAATTACAACAATTTCAGAGTATATGCAACACTTAAGTCAAGAGACTACTTTAAAAAACATATAGCAAGGTTTGTTAAAAATGAAATTTCACGTACAGAATGGTGAATATGCAAGTAGATCAATGTTTTCACACATACAGTAGTAGATGATGAGCTTCTTCTATTATTCATTCTGGTAAATTGCTTGTTATGCAAATGACATTTGTCCTGTTTCGTCTCATCATTATAAAGAGGAAGATAAAATGGCCGCTAAGAAAATAAATAAGCAAAAATTTCCAATGAAAATAAATCAATACCAAGTTTTTCCAAGTTAGATCATTCTACAGTGTAATGGATTTCTCCTAATAAATGTAACCAGTTTTTATCAAAGAACTTCTTAGTACTGTTCTATTCTAGTACCACTAATTGACTATTATATAGGTAGACCTCATGATACCAAAGCTGCCTGTACCATGCTAATTCCAAGTAAATGTGTGCAGAGTTCTTAGTACATTTCATCTAGATCAGGGGTGTCAAACTAACGGCCCTCAGACCAGATTTGTCACACGCTGGTCATGCCCACTCCTGGTTTAGCAAAGTGGGGAAAAGTTGCTTCTATTAACTCAACAAAAATCCTTCTATTCAATTTTTTTTTGCATGAAAACAATAGGTTTTGTTGCTATGCCAGTTTGAAACTACAGTACTTTAAAAAAAGGTGGAGGGCCCCTGGTTTAAGGTATATTCCATTAAAATATCCTTTAGACTTAGGGAGATAAGGTTTTTTTTACTTGTCTTGACTTATTAAGAAAAAGGGGGAAATGTAAAAAATATAGAAGAAAAAAGCAAAGTAACAATTGTATTCAAACACAGAAACAAAGAACTACTTATATATGTATATATGAGTTAAAGTTGTACAAAGCAAAGATATCCATATTCATTGTAATCAATCATTCAGAATATGTATCTGTAAGTAATTTGTTTCATGTCTCTAACTTCAGATTTTCAGTTCATTGATTAACCAACTTTATCTTTTCAATGTTGACAGACTAATCTTAATAATAAGCTTATAATCTGTTTTCAGTGTTCAGCCATCAGTTTCCATGTAATAGGTATATAGTTCAAAAGAATATAGACAGTTGAGAATAGTAAATTTTTCTTGATCAACAATTAAAACAAAGATTTCAATAAAGTTTTGATTGGAAAGTTCAATTTTATATAGTGAAATCCAATTTTAATATATGTGTATGCTGAAGCCACTGGCTACTCTCAGAAAATCATCCAAACCCTAGTTTGGAGAGTTTTAGGCTTGCTCATTCCCATGTGTCATCATGGTCTTTATTTTATATATGGTTTTAGATACTTTAACGAAGTGTTTTCCATCTTTTTTTTTTTGTTTGAAAAAGTTTTATTGGTTTTAACAATTTATAAAGGAAAGGGGTAGGTAAGGTATTAAATAATATTTTAGAGCTTCCACATCGGGTTTGATGACCGCCTCCGAGTCTTCATACATATTCCATTAGGAAGTAATAAAAGGAAGGGGTACATACATTTAAAATCACAAATTTTCATATTATTTTATACATTCAATTACTTTGTTCTATTAAAATCCGTACAGGAATTACCATCATAAAAAAAAGGATAACAAATTATTTTTGTGATCTGAGCCTCTTTGCTATAGTCTCTTCCTCCTCCACCCCACCAGCAGGCGGACCCGTGGCCCCTCCCGTTCCCATCTCATCGTCATCCAGGATTGAGGAGTGTTTTTTGAGAAAATTCTGCGCCTCTTCTACTGTTTTGATTCTAACTCTTCCTCCCTCCCAGAATACCAGCATCCCTTCAGGCTTAAGCCACTTGAACCACACCCCCGTTTTGTGTAATTTTTTTGTTAAGAAGGAATGATTCCTTCTTATATCTCGTATTTTCTTTGGGATCTGCTTCAATATGGCCACCTCGTTTTGCTGATATATCAGAAGGCCCCCTCTTTGCGCTCTCAGTATCTTGTCCCTCGTTGACCTTCTTATAAATTTAATATGTATCTCTCTGGGTACCTCATTTATTCTGGCAAATGCTGAATTAATTCAATAAATCAAATCAATGTCCCCCCAAATAAATTCCTTATCTTTCTTAATGTAATCCCCTAGCATAGTAGCCATCAACTCTTTTAAATTCTCATTAGGTGATTCTGGAACATTCTGAAATCTTTAAAAAAAAGACATACGGGAGTTCCTTCCGGTTAGCCGGAGGCGACGGTCGGGTCTTTGACTCATCCGCCACTTGGTTGCTCCAGCAGCGCCTTCGGGGGCAGGGGGCTCTTGTAAAACGGACGGCTTGCGGTGAGTCACCCCACCTCAACGGCGGTCGGGGGTGGCTCCCGCTTTGTCCCAGGCGCTGGAGAATGAGTCGCGGGGGGGGAGTTCCTCTTTCGTCCCCTTCGCCGATGGAGAGCCGGAACAGCTGCTGCAATTAGAGACGGGCAGAAAAGCCGGGGCTGAAGGCAACACCGAGGCTCATGGCTACAGTGTGGATTGTGAGTGATTTCAACTTAATGCTTTCAACTTTCATTTTTAAAGAAGAAGGAGGAGGGAGTTTGTAAAACCCCTCCTCGGAAAGGAAAAAAAAGCGGCATTTTGGAATGTTCCCCAGGCTTGGGGAGGTGTAGAAATTAACATCCGATTTCTAAACTACAAATGGAAGTCTTTCATTCTAAGATTTTTAATGATACTTTGTATCTCTGTCTTGCAACATTTGATACGGAGTTTCACTAGATCTCCACGGCTTCCAGAGGGGTGGGAAAGATGGTGTTCCTTTGTTCTCAGCAAGAAATACTTCTTTTTGAAATTTGCTGACACTCCCTTGTCTTTGGGACTGAACTCTTTAACAGTGGACTGATGTAACGGATTATTAGGACCTTTCCCAGATGTGCCTTCTTTTCTTTTTCTTATTTGATTGCATTTAAAAATTGTTCTCTCTCTGGACTGTAAGCAAATTGAACTTTGAATTTGGATATTGACTTTTACTCTCTCTTCACCTCACGGACTACCTCTCCAACAGACGCCATATTAGTGACAAGAACTTAATACTTTCAAAAAAGCAGCCACATCAACCTAAGATTACTTCAATGTTATCCAAAGAAATAGAGGTGGAAGCTACACAGTTATCAGCAATAGAGGAAACTCTTCAAAACATCATGAAAGAAATAAAAGAAATCCGGAAAAACAATGTTAGCTCAAAATTGCAACTTTTGGAGACACAGAAAGCACTAATGGAAAACAAACAAAGAATTGATGGACTGGAGGCGGGGATGACTGAGATGAAGGGAAAGATAAAAAATTCTCAAAGGGAAATTGTGGATTTAGCTGGTCATATGTCTATGATGGATTTTGAAAGGATGTCTTACTTTTTAAGGTTTCAGAATGTTCCTGAAGTTGCCTCTGAAGATTTAAAAGATTTAATGTGTACGATGTTAGCAGATTACACTAAAAAGAGCAAAGAAGATATTTGGGGGGACATCGATCTGATTTATAGAATGAACTCAGTATATGCCAGAATAAATGAAGTACCAGAGAGATACATATTAAATTTGTAAGAAGGTCAACTAGGGACGGAATCCTGAGAGCACAAAGAGATGGTCCCTTGATATATCAACAGAATGAGATTGCCATCTTGAAACAGATCCCGAAAAAGAGAAGAAATATTCCTTCTTATCAAAAAGATTATATAAAAAGGGGGTATGGTTCAAGTGGTTGATGCCCGAGGGAATGTTAGTGTTCTGGGAGGGGGGGGGAGAGTAAGAATTAAAACAATTGTAGAGGCGGAAGTCTTTCTTAAAAAACGTTCCCCAATCCTGGAGGATGAAAATGGGGGAGCGGAGGGGGCCACGGCACCGCCCACTGGAGGTCAAGGAGAGGAAGATACAATTGCTAAAAGACTTAGATCTCACAAATGACTTTTTTCTATATAGTATAACCTTTGGATGTTTATAGAAATAATGATTGATTGCATGAATATAAAATACAATACAATAGCAGAGTTGGAAGGGACCTTGTAGGTCTTCTAGTTCAACCCCCTGCATGGGCAGGAGCCTTATACCATTTCAGACAAATGGCTATCTAACATCTTTTTAAAGACTTCCAGGGTTGGGGCATTCACAACTTCTGGAGGCAAGCTGTTCCAGAGGTTAATTGTTCTAACTGTTAGGAAATTTCTCCTTAGTTCTAAGTTGCTTCTCTCCTTGATTAGCTTCCACCCATTGCTTCTTGTCCTGCCCCCAGGTGCCTTGGAGAATAGTTTGGCTCCCTCTTCTTTGTGGCACCCTCTGAGATATCGGAACACTGCTATCATGTCTCCCCTGGTCCTTCTCTTCATCAAACTAGACATATCCAGGTCCTGCAACCGTTCTTCATATGTTTTAGTCTCCAGTTCCCTAATCATCTTGGTTGCTCTTCTCTGCACTCTTTCCAGAGTCTCCATGTCTTTTCTACATCGTGGCGACCAAAACTGTATGCAGTATTCCAAGTGTGGCCTTACCAAGGCACTATACAGTGGCATTAACACTTCATGTGATCTAGATTCTATCCCTCTGTTTATGCAGCCTAGAACTGTGTTGACTTTTTTGGCAGCTGCTGCACACTGCTGGATCATATTTAAATGGTTGTCCACTAAGATTCCTAGATCCCTCTCACAGTTGCTACTATTGAGCAAGATACCACCTATACTGTACTTGTGCATTTTGTTTTTCTTGCCTAAATGTAGAACCTTACTTTTTTCACAATTGAATTTCATTTTATTAGATAGTGCCCAATGTTCAAGTTTGTCTAGATCCTTCTGTATCTTAAGCCTATCTTCTGGAGTGTTGGCTATTCCTGCCAGCTTGGTGTCGTCTGCAAATTTGATGAGTTCCCCATTTATCCCCTCATCCAAATCGTTGATGAAGATGTTAAAGAGTACTGGGCCTAAAACAGAGCCTTGGGGGACTCCACTGCATACTTCCTTCCATGTAGATACAGTTCCATTGAGGACTACACGTTGAGTGCGGTTGGTCAGCCAGTTGCAAATCCATTTAGTGGTGGTGCTGTCTAACCCACAATTTTCTACTTTATCTAATAGTAGGTTATGGTCTACTTTATCAAATGCCTTACTGAAGTCCAAGTAAATTATATCGACAGCATTCCTCTGGTCCACTGATTTTGTCACTTTGTCAAAGAATGCAATTAGATTAGTCTGGCATGATCTGTTTTTGACAAACCCACATTGGCTTTTGGCTATTACTTTGTTTGCTTCTAGGTGTTTACTTATTTGTTGTTTAATTATCTTTTCCAGAATCTTTCCTGGTATTGAGGTCAGGCTGATGGGTCTATAGTTTCCTGGATCTGTTTTTTTTTCCTTTTTGGAAGATGGGAACCACATCAGCTCTTTTCCAGTCTTCTGGCAGTTCCCCGGTGCTCCAGGATCAGGGGTGGGTTCCTGAGGGCTCGCAGGGGTTCGCGCGAGCCCTTTCGTCAAATTTCCGGATCCCAAGCGAGCCCTTTGGATCGTGGACCCGGAAGTATCTAAGGAACACGTGGCTCGCTCATGTATCCCTAGCAGGGAAAGTTTCAAGACCCAGGCGCTTTAGTTTTGAAGCTGCCGGGCCTGCTTTCCCTGTTGGCGCGGGGGGCGGGGGGGGTTCGCACAGCCTAGCGCGCTCTTCCGCCCCGCCCCTAGCCGGAAGGCTTCAAAGGCCGAGCCCTTCAGCGAGCGTTCGGCCTTTGAAGCCTGCTGGCTAGGGGCGGCGGCGGAAGAGCGCGCTAGGCTGCGCGAACCCCCCCCCCGCCCCCCACCAGTCGCAGCAAAACTTTCCCTGTTGGTGCGACTGGCGGGGGCGGGGGGCGGGGGGGGTTCGCGCAGCCTAGCGCGCTCTTGTTCCGCTGCCCCTAGCCAGCAGGCTTCAAAGGCCAAGCCCTTCAGCCAGCGCTCGGCCTTTAAAACCTCCCGGCTAGGGGCAGAGGAACAAGAGCACGCTAAGCTGCGCAAACCCCCACCCCACCCCCCGCCACTCGCGGCAAAACTTTCCCTGTTCCCACACACACACACACCGCTTCTCAGCTGCAGGCGGCCGGCCGGTGGGGAGGGCAGGCTAAGGTGAGTGAGCACAGCGGCCCCGGGATGAAGAGGCTCCGCGGGGGACGGACGGGTGGGCACGACGACAGACAGACAGAGAGAGGCACAGACACAGAGAGAGACAGGGAGCGGAGGGGGGAATCAGAGAGTGACAGACACAGAGACAGAGAGGGAGGGAGGGAGAGAAAGAGAGAGACGCAGAAAGTGATTAAGTGCGTGAATGCGAGACAGACACACACACACACAAACAAACACAGAGTGATAGATGGGCGGATGAAGGGGAGAGAGACAGAGAGAGAAAGAGAGAAAGAGAAAGAAAGAAAAAAAGTGAGAGAGAAGAAAGAGAGAGAGAAAGACAGAGAAAGAGAGACAGAAAGGAAAGAGAGAAAAAAAGAGAGAAAGAAAAAGAGAAAGCGAGAAAGAAAGAAAGAGAAAGAAAAAGAGGGAAAGAAAGAGAGAAAGAGAAAGAAAGAGAGAAAGAAAGAAAGAAAGAAAGAGAAAGAAAGAGAGAAAGAGAAAGAGGGAAAGAGAGAGAGAAAGAAAGAGAGAGAGAAAGAGGGAAAGAGAGAGAGAAGGAAAGAAAGAAAGAGAAAGAAAGAAAGAACGTATGACCACAATTGATCCCAAAAGTTTAGTTGTTAACCAAGACCATTGTTAAGTGAGTTTCACATTTTCCAAGTTGGCCACTCCCACCCGGTCACATGGCTGGCAAGCCACTCCCACCCAGTCACATGGCCAGCAAGCCACTCCCACAAAGCAGGCCACACCCACAGAACCTGTTCCAAAAATTTTGAAACCCACCCATGTCCAGGATCTCTGAAAGATATAGTTCAGTGGTTCTGAGATCTCGTCTGCCAGTTCCTTCAGAACCCTGGGGTGTAATCCATCCGGTCCTGGTGATTTGAACTCGTCCAGGGCCGACAGATGCTCACTTACCATTTTCTTCCCTATTTCAACTTGTGTTCCTAATCTGATTTTTGTGGTGCTGTTTTTGATTGGTTGGACTGTTTTATCCCTTTGTGTAAAGACAGATGCAAAAAAAGAGTTAAATAGTTCTGCTTTCTCCCTGTTGCTTATCATCTTCTTGCCATTTTCTCCCAGCAGTGGACCAATTGTTTCCTTAACTTTTTTCTTGTTTTTAACATGTTGGAAGAAGCTTTTTTTGTTATTTTTTACTTTTTTGGCAAGCCTTTCTTCATTGCGAGCCTTAGCTTTCCTCACTTCATCTTTACAGGCTCGGGCTATTTGCTGATATTTTGCCTTAGTTATTTCCCCCTTTTTCCACTTTTTATATTTATCCTTTTTGTCTTTCAATTTGTCAGAGAGTTCTTTATGCAGCCATGCTGGTTTCTTTTGGGAACTGTTATTTTTCTTCTTCATTGGTATTGCACTGGACTGGGCTTTTATAATCTCATTTTTCAAAATTTCCCAAGCTTCTTGAGTTGTTTTCTCCTTAAGGATTCTCATCCATGGAATCCTTCCCAAGCTCTCTCTGAGTTTATTAAATTAGCTCTCTTAAAGTCTAAGGCTCTAGTTTGACTTTGTTCAACTACTTTTGTTTGCATAATGTTGAATTCCAGTATTTCATGATCGCTTGCCCCCAAAGTTCCTATAGCTTCTACACCTTCTATCATTTCCTCTCTGTTAGTGAGAATTAAGTCCAATATTGCTGATCCTCTTGTTCCCTTCTCTACCTTTTGGGAAACAAAGTTGTTTGCTAGGTTTGTTAGGAACCTGTTGGATCTTCCACTTGGTGCAGAGTTTGTTTCCCAATTGATGTCAGGGTAGTTAAAATCTCCCATTACTATTGTAGTGTGCTTCCTACATACCTTAGTTAGCTGGTTAGCAAAAAGTTCATCCACTTCCTCTGCTTGGTTGGGTGGCCTGTAGTATAGACCTATGACAATATCATTCCCCCCCCAACCTTTATATTGACCCAAATACATTCAAGATAGTTCTCATCATTGTTGTGCTCTATTTCTGTAGAGATGTAGTTATTTCTTATATATAGTGCAACTCCACCTCCTCTTTTATTTGGTCTATTTCTTTTAAATAATTTAAATCCTTCTAGCTGTATGTTCCATTTGTGGGTTTCATCCCACCAAGTTTCTGTAATGGCAACAATATCATATCTGCCCTCGTTTACTTGAATTTCTAATTCACCCTGTTTATTCCTCATACTCTGTGCATTGGTGTATAGACATTTGAGTCCATTTTGATTGACCCTGTATTTACTGTCTACGAAACCTGTGTTGTGCCTGACTATGGTTCTCTTTGCCCCTATTTCTTTGCCACTTGTATGGTTCATGTACATGGTATGGCACTCACTGTTAATTGTTTGGTTTTGCTTGACAGCAGTGTTGATAATATTACCCGCACAAATATCTATGTTACATGCACTGATAACCCTATGAATTTTAGTTTGCTGGGGACAGAAATGTTCTTTATCTATTGATTCTCTGTCCCCACTATTCAGTTTAAATGTTTAGCCAGGAAATCTGTGAATTTAATGCCAAGTAACTCAGTCCCTTTCTTGGATGGATGCAAACCATCTCTTTTGTACAGTTTATCATTGGACCAGCTGCAGGCATCATGACTAATAAGACCAAAGCCTTCCTTTTTACACCACTCCTTTAGCCACACATTAAACTCTGCTATGCGCTGGCCCTTTCCTTTTTGTTCCTTGTATACTGGTATAACCTCTGAGAAGATAAGCCTACAACCTGTACTACTAAGTTCGTACCCCAAACTCTGGAAATCATTCTGCACAGAAGCTACATCTTTTTGGGACAGATCATTTGTGCCAAGATGTATAATAGCATCAACTTCACAGTCCTTACTTGCATTCTTGACTATCTTAAGAATACGCCTTTTGTCTCTGCTGGCTGTAGCACTGGGCAAACATCTGACATCTTTCAAAACCTCCATATCCTTACCTAAGTTTACATCCCTTACGATTGAGTCACCAATCAGGAGGTGACTTCTCTTTTTGGGTACCTTGCTCTTGTTGTGTGACTGATGCATGATCCTTGATTCACACTTTTGCATTTCTGAAGAAAGTTCTTCACTTTGGACCACAATCCCCTGCTTATTTGAGCCGTCATTATTACCTTGACCTGTCACTTTAGTGTCCCCATTAAGATCAGCAAGGGCGCTATATCTGTTATGCTGGGACACAGCAAAAGTTTTGTGTTTGTGGGTCACAGCTCTCACCCTGCCAGATCCCACAGTTGTCCAGGCTGCTCTTCTTCTGTGGGATCTTTGCGGTAGAGGAGGCTGGTAGTGTGGCATCTCCACAGGGTGGAATGGCCGAATTGGACACTTAATTTCTACCTGGAGAGCACAGATTACAGATTCAAGATATGTGATGTGTCTATGTAATCTATTAATTTGTCTGCAAGGGGGACAGTATCCAAATTTGAAAAGAGTACTGCGGAAGACAGGTGCAAAACAATTATTACATTGAACTAAGCCAGTCATTTTGAAATAAAATACAATCACAGTCTTAAGCGCACAAATCTAGAATGTATTATTTCTATTTTTGCTTTATAGATACATTAGACCTCTGTGTTTCTTGGCCTCCCCTCTCTCTCGGCCAGAGCTCCTCCCTCTAGCCACAAGAAGTTCAAAATGGGGAAATAATGTAGCTTACTTTGGAGTTCTATCTTTCTCTTCTCCCCCCTCCACACGGCCAGAAGCTCCTCCCTATAGCCACAAGAAGTTCAAAATGGGGAAATAAAGTTCTATCTTTCTCTTCTCCCCCCTCCACACAGCCAGAAGCTCCTCCCTCTAGCCACAAGAGGTTCAAAATGGGGAAATAAAGTTCTATCTTTCTCTTCTCCCACCTCCACATGGCCAGAAGCTCCTCCCTCTAGCCCCAAGAAGTTCAAAATGGGGAAATAAAGTTCTATCTTTCTCTTCTCCCACCTCCACACGGCCAGAAGCTCCTCCCTCTAGCCACAAGAAGTTCAAAATGGGGAAATAAAGTTCTATCTTTCTCTTCTCCCACCTCCACACGGCCAGAAGCTCCTCCCTCTAGCCACAAGAAGTTCAAAATGGGGAAATAAAGTTCCATCTTTCTCTTCTCCTACCTCCACATGGCCAGAAGCTCCTCCCTCTAGCCACAAGAAGTTCAAAATGGAGAAATAAAATGATATATTTGTATCTCTTTCCACTTTGTAGGGAAATGAAAAATGTATTGTATTATCTTATTTTTTTTTGTAAGAAACCTCGGAGGGGGCCGACACCTCCGATATAGATGTCCTCAAAATATCTCTGTCATACCTTATACCTTTTTCCTATTTTTTAAATTTTTTTGTAAAAACCAATAAAACTTTAAAAAAAAAAGACATACGTTCAAAATCAATTTTAGACATTTGACCAGTAATATCTGTAATTTCTTTCTTAATGTCTTTTATCCCCTCCTTCATCTCAACCGCCCCCCCTTCCAGCCCCGCATTTTTTTGTTTATTATTTGTTATTTCTCTTTGCGCCTCCAATAATTCCAATCTTGTACTTAATTTGTCTTTCCGGATTTGTTGCATTTCATTCATTATTTTTTGAAACATCTCCTCTATGTTTAATGGCTGAGGATTTGATGGCATAGGATCCTCTACTTCTGTTTCCCTCTGTAACAAGGCTGAAATCTTTGGTTGTGAGGATGGACTGGGTTTTGTAGATGCTGGAGCAGAGCTTGATTTCCCAGATGGAGGTTTCCTCGATGCCATGATTAAAATTTTAAATGTTGGTGCATAGAGAAGAAAGGAAGAAAAAAAATGGCGCTGTTGGGTGGGCAGTCCGTGAAGTCCGAGACAAAAGCAGCTGTAATTCAAATTAAGTTTGCAACGTCCAGAGAGAAAAAATTTTTAAAAGGAAAAAACTTTCCAAACAAAAGCAGAAGGTTTCACAAGGGGAGGGAGCACTGAAAGCCACCAAAGCAGGTCCTTTTTTTAAATATTTTAAAATTAGTCTAATTTTTGTTAAAATGGAGGAATGCTTATTTCAAAGAAAGGAAAAGTTCCATCCTGGGAACAAAGAGAACGCCATCTTTCTGCCTTGCCGGCAGGGTGAAGAAAACAAAACAATCAATTTAAAATGTAGCAAGGCTCAGGATACATTGTCTAACAGCAATCCCTTATTTGGCAGTAAATTTCCTTTTTCAATAAATCCAACGGATGCCACTTTCATTCTCTCCGCATTGCGGGACTCTTTCTCCAATGCCGCTTTAGTTCCAGGGGGTTGTTTCCAACTCCCCCCTACTTCTCTTTTCATAAAGTTGAATGCAAAAAAAAGTCCAAATAAGGCACATACCATTTTTCTTTTTTTTTATATTGAAAAAGTTTTATTGGTTTTTACAATTTTCCAAAAGGATAGGGTAAGGGATACAGAAACATTTTAAGAACTTTCGCGTCGGGATCATTGGCCCTTCCATGTTTTAATAATAAAACATTAAAAAAACATTTTTCAAAAATACTACAAGGTGAAAATAAGTACATGTTTCCTAAATTCTCAATTCTATGCTGGCAGTCGTGTGCAAACATCCAGATATAAAGGTTATACAATGTTAATAAAAAAGCAAAGTTATTTTTTCGATCTAAGTCTCTTGGCAATTGTATCTTCTTTTACTTCTTCCTGGCCCCCAGCGGGTGGGGCCATGGCCCCCCCTGCCCCCCCTGAATCATCCTACAGGACAGAGGAATGTTTTTTAAGAAAGGCTTCCGCCTCAACAACTGTTTTAATCCTTACTCTTCCTTCATCCCAGAACACCAACATCCCTTCCGGCATCGCCCACTTAAACCAAATCCCGTGGTCAAACAATTTTTTAGATAAGAAGGAATACCTCCTTCTCATCTCTCTAATCTTTTTTGGGATCTGCTTCAAGATGGCGACTTCCTTTTGTTGGTAAATTAACGGGCCCCCTCTCTGCGCCTTCAAAATTCCCTCTCTAGTAGACCTTCTAACAAATTTAATATGTATCTCTCTGGGTACTTCATTTATCCTGGCATATGTCGAATTTATTCTGTAGACTAGGTCAATGTCCCCCCTGATCTCATCTTTAGGTTTATGTAAATAGTCTGCTAAAATTGTACTGATGAGTTCAGGAAGACATTCACCAGATTCTTCAGAAATGTTCTGAAATCTTAAAAAATATGACATCCTTTCAAAATCCATCCTAGACATATGCCCAGTCAGTTCTCCAACCTCACTACTAACATTTTTAAGCTTTCCTTTTGCCCCAACCAGCCCCCCTTCCAGCTCATCAGTCTTCTGTGTGTTCTCCAGCACTTGCTTCCGTGTTTCCAAAAGATCCTTCTTGAAGCTGCTATTATCTTCTCTCAAAGCTTTAATTTCCTGCACCAAAGCTTGTAACACTGATTCCATTGATGTCATTCTTTGTTCCAATCCTGCCAACTCTGATTTTGATGCCATGGTAAGCTGTTAAAGTCAGTGCCACTAAGATGGCGTTTTTTGGGTGGGGCCGTTGAGGCAGGTCAGGAGAAAACAGTTCAAATCAGGGTTCTAAAAAGTTCAAGACCCAGAAGAGAAACACTTTTCACAGTCAATAATTATAGCAGAGAAGGCACTCCAGGGAAGGAATCAATTAATCCAGAAATTTCTTCATTAGTAGAGAAAGGGAGTCCAAATCACAAAGAGATGTTGGTAATTTTCCATAAGTAAAAATAATCATTCAGGAACAAAGGGCAGCCATCCTCCACCGCCCAGTCTGAGGGCCAGCAGGAGAAAGTAACAAAATAAAAATTGTTTCAAGCCAGCCGGACTTAGATACATTGTAAAAAAACAAGCCGCAAAACACTTTCACTTGCTTCAAAGCAATCCGGATGCGAAATGTCCGCTTCCTCGCAACGAGGAGCCATTTCTAAGCGCCGCTTTAAATCCGAGGGGGGGTTTAACAAACAAACACCCCCCTCTACGTTCTTTCAGTCCAGGCTGCCAGCACAAATAAGTTTAAAATCACTCACTCTTCACCTCGCTGCCAAAGCCCCGGGAAGCCTTCCGACCCGAACACTCAGCTCTTTTCAAATTCGTCGTTCGTTACCGTCCTCCATTGGCGAAGGGAAACCCCCCCGCAGCATGTCTCCTCTCGCCTAGGCCGTTTTCCCGCCGCCGCTGGGATAAACAGACCCAGGCAAGCCAGCCCTATGGAAGGCCCCCAAAAAGGGGGTGCCTCGCCCCCGTTGGGGGGCAGAAAAAAGAACAAAACGGCGGACGAGACAGTTAATAGCTGTCAGAAGGAGCGAAGGTCCGTGGTTGTTCTGATTTCGGGGGGAAGGTCGTTCCAGAGGGTCGGGCCCACCACAGAGAAGGCCCTTCCCCTGGGCGTCGCCCGCTGGCACAGCCTAGTGGACGGAACCCGGAGAAGTCCCTCTCTGTGGGAGCGAATCGGCCGCAGGGATTTTTGAGGCAGAATGCGATCCCGCAAATAGCTAGGTCCCATGCCATGGAGCGCTTTAAAGATGGTAACTAACACCTTGAAGCACACCCGAAAGACGACAGGCAGCCAGTGCAGCTCGCACAGGAGCGGTGTTACATGGGAGAATATAGAGGCTCCCATAACTACCCGCGTGGCTGCATTCTGGACTAGCTGAAGCCTTCGGGTGCACCTCAAGGGGAGCCCCATGTAGAGAGCATTGCAGTAGTCCAGTCGGGATGTCACGAGGGCATGAGTGACTGTGCAAAGGGCACCCCGATCCAATAGGGGACGCAACTGGCGGACCAGGCGGACCTGGTAAAACGCCCTCCTGGCCACGACTATCACTTGATCTTAAGGTGATCATCCCCTATGGCCAGTGATGGAGTCAACTGGTTGTACTGGGATGCCGGAAACCACAGCCACTCGGTCTTGGAGGGGTTGAGTCTGAGTCTGTTACTTCCCATCCAGGCCCGCACGGCTTCCAGGCACTGGCACATCACCGCTACGGCATCGTTGGGGTGGTTTGGGGTAGATAAATACAGCTGTGTATCATCAGCGTAGAGATGGTACTCTACCCCAAAACCATGGATGATCTCACCCAGCGCTTCATATATGTGTTGAACAGGAGTGGCGAGAGGACCAACCCCTGAGGCACCCCACAAGTGAGGGGCCTAGAGGTCGACCTCTGCCCTCCTGTCAACACAAATTGCGATCGACCGGAGAGGTAGGAGGAGAACCACCGCAACACGGTGCCTCTCACCCCCAACCCCTCCAGCCGATGCAATAGGATACCCTGGTCGATGGTATCAAAAGCCGCTGAGAGGTCTAATAGGACTAGGATGGAGGAACAACCCCCATCTCTGGCCCTCCAGAGATCATCTACCAACACAACCAATGCCGTCTCGGTGCTGTGCCCGGGCTGGAAGCCGGACTGGCGCGGGTCTAGATAATCAACTTCCTCCAGATGACGGTGAAACTGTTGGGCCACCACACTCTCTACAACCTTCCCCAAAAAGCGAAGATTGGAGACCGGACGGTAATTCACCAATAATGCCGGGTCCAGAGAGGGCTTCTTGAGGAGGGGTCTCACCATCGCCTCTTTAAGGGAGGCCGGCAAGAACCCCTCACTCAGGGAAGCGTTGACCACCTCCTGGAGCCAGCCTCGTGTAACCTCCCAGGATGCCAGTACAAGCCAGGAGGGACACGGGTCCAATAAACATGTGGTAACTCGCAGTCGCCCACGTAACCTGTCCATATCATCGGAAGTAACAGAGTCAAACTCTTCCCACAAAACTGTCTCAAGATCTGCCTCGGGGCATCCCACTGGGCCACTTTCGATGGAGGCTAACTCGCTCCAAATCTGAGCGATTTTTTCCTGCAGATAAATCCCTCTGGAACGACCTTCCCCCCGACATTAGAACAACTACGGACCTCCGCTCCTTCCGTCAGAAATTAAAAACTCACTTTTTCTGCTTGGCCGGCCTAGGTTAGTCTCTACCTCAGGGGTTAGGGAATGTTAATTTTAAAAATGGGGATTTTAGTGCAGGGACAGTTGATTTAATCTGTTTTTATTGTATTTATTTATGTATATATTTTATGTTGTTTTAATTTTCCCTGTGCACCGCTCCGAGTCCCCCTGGGGAGAGGACGCGGTATAGAAAAATAAATCTATCTATCTATCTATCTATCTATTAAGGGCCTTTGGTGCAGGACCTTGTCAAAGGCCTTCTGAAAGTCCAGATAAACAATGTCAACTGGATCTCCCTTGTCCACGTGCTTGTTGACACACTCAAAAAATTCCAGCAGATTAGTGAGGCATGATTTGCCCTTGCAAAAGCCATGTTGGCTCTCCTTCAGCAGCGCCTTCTCGTCTACGTGCCTATTAATTTTATCTTTTAAGATGGTTTCCATCACTTTACCTGGGACACTTGTCAAGCTGACCGGTTCGGTAATTTCCTGGATCACCTCTGGATCCTTTTTTGAAGATAGGTGTTATATTCGCTACCTTCCAGTCATCCGGCACAAGGCCTGATTTGAGGGAAAGATTATATATTTTGGCAAGGACATCAGCAATTTCATCTTTAAATTCCTTGAGAACTCGTGGATGGATGCCATCTGGTCCTGGTGATTTGTTAGTGTTTAGTTTAACAAGACATGCAAGAACCTCCTTCCTGGTTATTTCTATCTGGGTTAATTCCTCAGTTTCCCTCCCTACAAAGATAGGCTCTGTTTTGGGCATGTGATCTCTATCTTCTTCAGTGAATACTGAAGCAAATAATTCATTGAGTCTCTCTGCAATTTCTGTTTCCTCTTTAATAATCCCTTGCCTTCCATTGTCATCTAATGGTCCAATGGCCTTCCCAGTTGGGTTCTTACTTCTAATGTACTTAAAGAAGTCCTTGTTATTTCCTTCAGTGTTGTTAGCTAAATGCTCCTCAAAGTCTTGCTTTGCTTTCCTGATTGTTGCCTTGCATTTGTTCTGCCAGAATTTATGTTTCTGCCTGTTGTCCTCGTTTGGAGAAGCCTTCCATCTTCTAAATGAGCTTTTCTTGCTTTTGATCACTTCCCAAACAGCTCCTGTAAGCCACATCGGAGTCCTCTTGAACCTGGCGGTGCCCTTTTTCCTTTTAGGTATACATTCCAATTGGGCCTCTGTTATTGTTTTTGTGAGCAGCCTCCATGGCTCATGGAGTGTTTGGACTTTCTCAATTCTCCCTTTCAGCTTCTTTTTTACTAGTTTCCTTATCTTCAGGAAATTTCCTTTATCAAAATTTAAGATCTCTGTGTTAGATTTTATCGGTAATTTGCAGTCTATGATTAGGTTAAATCACTAAAAGTGTTGTGGTCACTGTTCCCTATTGGATCAGTCACATTAACATTTTGCACAAGATCCTGTATATTGCTCAGAACCAAGTCAAGGATTCTTGTACCTCTATTTGGGTCTTCAACCATCTATTCCAGGGAACAATCATTTAGCATATCTAGGAACTTTATCTCTTTGTCATGTGCTGAACAACAGTTCACCCAGTCTATGTGAGGGTAATTGAAATCCCCCATTATAACCAGGATCCCATTTTTGATGCCTCCTTTACAACATTCTCCAACCGCCAGTCTCTCTCAGGGGCTTGGGTTGGAGGCCGATAACATAGGCCTACTTTTAGACCATTCTTTTGGCCTGATAGTCTTACCCACAGAGTTTCTAGACTCTAAATCACCTCGATATGCCAATTCGTATGACTTTATCTCTTCTTTGACATACAAGGCTACACCACCTCCCGTTTGCCCCTTCCTGTCCTTTCTGTACAGTTTGTAGCCTGGGATGACTGTATCCCATTTTTTATCATCCGTCCACCAAGTTTCAGTGATACCAATAATATCAATATTTTTGTCTACTGCTAAGTATTCCAGCTCCCCTATTTTGTTCTGGAAGCTTCTGGCATTTGCATACAGGCATTTATATATACTTTTCTGATGCAGTCTTTTGAATCCAGTTGCATCCTTAGACTGCTTCTTGCATCCTTCTGCTAGAGTGCTGGTGACTGGCTCCTTGCTCTGCTCAGTAATTATTGCATCCTCCTCACTACTCAAGTAAACACTTTCCCAAACTGGATGCTGCCCAGCTCCTGTCGGCTTTCCCCCAGTTATCAGTTTAAAAGTTGTTCTGCAGCCTTTTTGATGTTGAGTGCCAGCAATCTCGTCCCATCATGGTTCAAGTGCAATCCATCCCTCCTGAACAGGTTTGGCTTGTCCCAAAATGTTCTCCAGTTCCTGACAAATCTGAAGCCCTCCTCCCGACACCATCGCCTCATCCACGCATTGAGGCTTCTGAGCTCTGCCTGCCTAGTAAGTCCTGCATGAGGAACAGGCAACACTTCTGAAAATGCTACTTCAATCTTCTTCCTAGCAACCTGAATTTGGCTTCCAGGACTGATTGCTTTGCCTTCCCAACATCATTGGTACCAACGTGTACCACGACAACTGGCTCCTTCCCAGTTCTCTCTAACAAACTATCTAGATTTCTCGTGATGTCTGCCACCTTTGCACCGGGTAGGCAAGTCACTACACAGTTGTCATGCGCATCACAAATCCATCTCTCTGTGTTTCTAATAATTGAATCACCTAGTCGGCAAATCTTCCTTCTTCCAGTATTGCACCACCAAAAGTCTAGCTGCAGTTATTAAGTTTAATATCAATTTAGACTCTATAACCATACAATCTGTTATTATACCTAACAAAAACATCTGTGGGGTGAACGTAATCCTCTTTTTCAAAATATTCTGCATAATCCACTCCACCATATATGATAATAGGTAGCATCTTCACCTTCACATCTCCAACATTTCAGTTGGAGGTTCGGGTACATACATGATATTTTTTTAGGATCTAAATGCCATCTATAAAATATTTTATAAAAATTTTCTCTTAAATTTTGTGCTTGTGTAAATTTCACGTTTCTGACCCATATTTTTTCCCACGTTTCCATCATTACTGGTTCTTGAAAATTTTGTGCCCATTTTATCATACAATCCTTAACTAATTCTGTTTCTGAATCTATTTCTATTAAGGCATTATATAGTCTTTTTATATTGACTGACTCTGGTCTCTAATTTGTTTTACCAAATTTTCTTCATTTTGCATGATGCCAATTCTTTGATCTTCTTTCCTGTCCATACTGAAACCACGTATAAATTATCTTTTGTTCTTTCAATACATTTAATGGCTTCAGCTGCAATTTACCCTTTTCCATATTAAGAAGCTCTTTATAAGTAATCACCTCGTGTTTTTGTTCTATACTTATAATCTCTATTGCATGTCTAGGTATTGCCCATATGGGTATCTTATAATTCAGCTTATATTGATACTTTTTCCAAACTCTCAAGAGCGCATACCTAAGTACGTGACTTTAAAAGTCTTGTCCACTTTTTTCCCATATAGTAAATATGCATGCCAGCCATATAACAATTCATATCCTTCAATATTCAATATTCTTTCATCTGTTGAGTTAAACCAATTACTGATTACTGATAAAACAACTGCTTCATAATATAATCTTAGATTAGGCATTTTGAGACCTCCTCTTTCACGTGTATCCTGTATTATTTTTTGTTTTATTCTCGGTCTTTTTCCTACCCATCAGGGGTGGGTTTCAAATTTTTTAGAACCTACTCTGTAGGTGTGGCCTATTTTGTGGGCGTGGCTTGGCAGTCAGTGACAGGTGGGAGTGGCCACCTTTTAAAACGTGGTGAAACTCATTTAACAACGCTCTTGCTTAGCAACCAAAATTTTGGACTCAATTGTGATGATAAATTCTTTCTTTCTTTCTTTCTTTCTTCTTTCCTTTCTTCCTTCCTTTTTTCCTTCCTTTCCTTCCCGTTGGGTCACTGGCAGCGGTAGGCCAGATTTACTTCCAGGTACGCCGGTAGAACCCCCTCTCACCGGTTCTCTAAATTTCACCAACCGGTTCTCGCGAGTAGGTGCGAACCTGCAGAAACCCACCCCTGCTACCCATATAAATTTATTAAACCCCTTCTGCCATTCTTTCAAATTTACATCACCAGAGACCATCTAGACAGAAAGCCATAAGTTCCGTTGTGTAATTTTTTTTATATGTGTGTTACGTTTTTGAGCTGATCAATAAATTTGATCAGTTGTAAAATAAATGTATTGATCAGCTCAAAAACGTAACACACATATAAAAAAAATTACACAATGGAACTCATGGCTTTCTGTCTAGATCAGTGGTTCCCAAAGTGGGTGGTACCGCCCCCCAGGGGGCGGTGGCACGCCTTGGGGAGGTGCAAGGAGGCAAAGTGGCTGCAGGGGGGCGCTAAGAGGCAATGGGGGGGGCGCTGAGGGTGAGGAAGAAACTTGCCGAGCGGAAGATGGACTGTTAAAGCCTATCGGCATGGGCAGAAGGACGACATCGCCCAAACAAACCTGGAAATAGCTGCGGGTTTCCCTTTAAGCAATGTTACCACCCTCCCCTCCAATCACTGCCTTCCTCCCAGGAGAGGTGCGTGCGCTGCTTCAATCTCCTGTTCCTGACTGGCTTGGCTTGTGAAAAGGATTTTTTTAAAAAGGTTGGTGGATGGGGACATTGTGGTAGCTTCCCTTTAGCTCAGTGGTGGGCAAACCGCGGGACTCCTTGGGCCTTGCTTGCCGGGTGTCCCAGCTTGCTTTTCCGAATGCGCCTCCAGCTCCTCCGCTTCTGCCAAGGGCGCCGACGAACACTTTCCCAACAATCATTAACACGTCCCCTTCCTTCAGCCAAGAAAGCAGTGAGCGAGCGAGGCGGGCGGGCGCTACAGCGGTGCCCAGCAACATTCCTTGCCCGCCTGCCCCAGCCACTCGTCTGCTTGGATGAGCCAGGGGGCGGGCGGGCAGGGAATGTTGCTGGGCGCTGCTGCAGTGCCCATCCACCTCCTTCAGCTCTTCCGCTTCTGCCAAAGGCACTGACGAACACTTTCCCAACAATCATTAACACGTCCCCTTTCTTCAGCCAAGGAGGCAGTGAGCGAGCGAGGCGGAGCTGGAGGCGTGTTCGGAAAAACAACCTGGGACACCCGCGCACGCTCTTGAGGCCCCTTTTGCAAGCAAGCGCAGTGGGCCGACATTTCAGAATTGCTCCTTGGGCCGAACAAATCAGTGGTGGCACGGGGAGCTGGAGAAAGCGTGTGGGAAGGAACTAGCGGCCGGTGAGCCTGATAGGCAGAAGCCACACATAGGACAGGGACAAAATATCCCCAGAATGTAAAAGAGAAAATATTTACAGAATGTACAGGCCATAGATTTACAGTAAGTTGCACAGTCCTGGCTTTGCACAGGCAAGAATCCAAATGCTCAGAAATCCAATTAAATTTGAGTTTCTTTTCTTTCCTTGCTTGGAGATGGCTTTACTGACTCCTGGATTGCCTTTGGCAGCTCTTTCATAGCTTTTGTCTCTATAATAATAATAATAATAATAATAATAATAATAATAATAATAATAATAATAATAATAATAATAATAATAATAATAATAATAATAATAATAATAATAATAATAATAATAATAATAATAATAATAATAATAATAATAATAATAATAATAATAATAATAATAAATTTTAATTTATAACCTGCTCTCTCTCCCCGAAGGGACTCGAGGCGGGGCACAGGGAATTTAAAATACATATAAACACACAAACATAGTACAATATAAAAATAAAATTAAACTAACCCTGCGCTAAAATCCCATATTAAAGCTAAAAATTAATCATTAAAAACCCTAAAAACAGTTGATTATCCTAGGCCGGCCAAGCAGAAAAAGTGTGTTTTTAATTTTTGACGGAAGGAGTGGAGGTCCGTAGTTGTTCTAATATCGGGGGGAAGGTCGTTCCAGAGGGTCGGGCCTGCCACAGAGAAGGCCCTTCCCCTGGGCATCGCCCGCTGGCACAGCCTAGTGGACGGCACCCGGAGAAGTCCCTCTCTGTGGGAGCGAATCGGCCGCAGGGATGTATGGGGCAGGATGTGATCCCGCAGATAGCTAGGTCCCGTGCCATGGAGCGCTTTAAAGATGATAACCAACACCTTGAAGCGCACCCGAATGACGACAGGCAGCCAATGCAGCTCACGCAGGAGCGGTGTTACATGGGAAAACCTAGAAGTTCCCATAACTGCCCGCGCGGCTGCATTCTGGACAAGCTGAAGCCTTCGGGTGCATCTCAAGGGGAGCCCCATGTAGAGAGCATTGCAGTAGTCCAGTCGGGATATCACGAGGGCATGAGTGACTGTGCAGAGGGCACCCCGATCCAATAGGGGACGCAACTGGTGGACCAGGCGAACCTGGTAAAACGCCCTCCTGGCCACGGCTGTCACTTGATCTTCCATGGACAGCCGTGCATCAAGGAGGACGCCCAAGTTGTGTGCCCCATCCACAGGGGTTAGATGTTCACCCCCTATGGCCAGTGATGGAGTCAACTGGTTGTACCGGGATGCCGGAAACCACAGCCACTCGGTCTTGGAGGGGTTGAGTCTGAGTCTGTTCCTTCCCATCCAGGCCCGCACGGCTTCCAGGCTCTGGCACATCACCTCTACGGCATCGTTGGGGTGGTTTGGGGTAGATTCATACAGCTGCGTATCATCAGCGTAGAAGTGGTACTCTACCCCAAAACCACAGATAATCTCACCCAGCCGCTTCATATATGTGTTGAACAGGAGAGGCGAGAGGACTGACCCCCTGAGGCACCCCACAAGTGAGGGGTCTCGAGGTTGACCTCTGCTCTCCTGCCAACACAAATTGCGATCGACCGGGGAGGTAGGAGGAGAACCACCGTAACACGGTGCCCCTCACCCCCAACCCCTCCAGTCAATGCAATAGGATACCATGGTCGATGGTATCAAAAGCTGCTGAGAGGTCTAATAGGACCAGGATGGAGGAACAACCCCCATCTCTGGCCCTCCAGAGATCATCCACCAACGCGACCAATGCCGTCTCGGTGCTGTGCCCGGGCCGGAAGCCAGACTGGCGCGGGTCCAGATAATCAATTTCCTCCAGATGACGGGGAAACTGTTGTGCCACCACACTCTCTACAACCTTCCCCAAAAAGTGAAGGTTGGAGACCGGACGGTAATTTACCAACAATGCTGGGTCCAGAGAGGGCTTCTTGAGGAGGGGCCTCACCACTGCCTCTTTCAAGATGGTGGGCAGGAACCCCTCACTCAAAGAAGCGTTGATCACCTCCTGGAGCCAGCCTCGTGTAACCTCCCAGGATGCCAGTACAAGCCAGGAGGGACACGGGTCCAATAAACATGTGGTAGCTCGCAGTCACCTACGTAACCTGTCCATATCTTTGGAAGTAACAGAGTCAAACTCTTCCCACAAAACTGTCTCAAGACATCCCACTGGGCCACTTTCTTATTTTTTTTTATTTTTTTCCATTTTTTTTATTGTTTTGAAAAAGTTTGATTGGGTTTTACAAATTTTTATAAAAATAGGATAAGGGTAAATAAGGAATTACAAAGACATTTTGAGAACCTCTATGTCGGAAGTGTCGGCCCCCTCTGAGGCTTCATAAAAAAAAATTATAGATAATACAATAAATTTTCATTTGTACTACAAAGTGGAAAGAAATACAAATATATCATTTTAAAATCCATGCTAACAATCATGTATAAACATCCAGATAAAAGTTGTACTATACAAAAATAAAGTCCCTTGTGAGATCTAAGTCTTTTGGCAATTGTGTCTTCCTCTCCCGGAACTCCAGTGGGCAGGGCCACGGCACCCTCTGCTCTCCCATTTTCATCCTCCAGGATTGAGGAGTGTTTTTTAAGAAAGGCTTCCGCCTCTGCAATTGTTTTAATTCTTACCTTTCCTCCCTCCCAGAACACCAACATTCCCTCAGGCATCACCCACTTGAACCAGACCCCCTTTTTGAATAATCTTTTGGACAAGAAGGAATACTTCCTTCTTATCTCTCTAATCTTTTTCGGGACCTGTTTCAAGATGGCAATCTCATGCTGTTGATAAATTAAAGGACCATCTCTCTGTGCTCTCAGGATCCGTTCCCTTGTTGACCTTCTTACAAATTTAATATATCTCTCTGGGTACTTCATTTATCCTGGCATATGCTGAATTAATTCTATAAATCAGATCAATGTCCCCCCGAATATCTTCTTTACTCTTTTTTGTATAATCTGCTAAAATTGTACACATTAAATCTTCCAGATCCTCAGTGCTTGATTCAGGAATGTTCTGAAATCTTAAAAAGTAAGACATCCTTTCAAAATCCATCCTAGACATATGACCAGTTAAATCCCCTATTTCATTATGAGAATTTTTAAGCTCTTCCCTTGTCTCAGCCAACCCCACCTCCAGTCCATCAATTCTTTCTTTGTTTTCCATTAATGCTTTATGTGTCTCCAAAAGTTCTAATTTTGAACTGACATTGTCCTTCCAAATTTCTTTAATTTCTTTCATGATGTTCTGAAGAGTTTCATCTATTGCTGATAATTTAGCATCCACATCTGCTTCTTTGGGTAACATTGAAGTAATCTTAGGTTGATGTAGCTGCTTTTTTGAAGCCATGATGAAATATTTAAGTCTTTGTCACTAAAATGGCATCTGCTGGAGAGGAGTCTGCGAGTCAAGGAGGGAGCAGTATCCAATGTCCACATTCAAAGTTTCATTTAGTTATAATCCAGAGAGAAACCAAGTTCTTAAAGACAATCAGATAAGAAAAAAAAAGAAGGCACTTCAGGGAAAGGTCCAATTAATCAATTACATTCATCCATTAATAAAAAGAGAAAAACAGTCCCGAACACAAGGGGATGTCAGCAATTTTCCAAGAAAAGTATGTCTCCTGAGAACAAAGGAACGCCATCTTCCCCCGCCCTTCTGGAAGCTGCCGAGAGTTAACAAGTGAAAGTTATTTCATTGTTGCCAGACTTCGATACAAAGTATCCAAAGAACGTGAAGGAAAGACTTTCACTTTCCTTCACGTTCACTTATGGTTTAAGAAAATCGGATGTTGATTTCTCCGCTTTCCCAAGCCTGGGGAGCATTTCTAAACGCCGCTTTTCTTTCCATTCCAAGGGGGAGTATTACAAACTCCCCCCTCCTTCTTCTTTCAAGCTTAAAGTTGCAAGCATTAAAATAAAGTCACTCACGATCCACTTTGCAGCCAGGAGCCTTGGTGTTGCCTTCAACCCCGGCGTTTCCGTTCTTCTTTAAACCAGATAGCTGTTCCGGCTCTCCATCGGCAAAGGGGATGCCCCCCCCCCGGTGACTCATTCCTCTGTGCCTAGGTCGAAGCGGGGGCCACCCCCCCAACCGCCGTCGGGGTGGGGGGATTCCCCGCAAGCCGCCCGTACAGCAGGAGTCCTTTAAAAGAACTCCCTGCCCCTGGGGGGGGCGCAGAGGCAACCAAGCGGCGGACGAGCACCAAGACTCGACTGTCGCCTCCGGCCAACCGGAAGAAACATCCCACTGGGCCACTTTCGATGGAGGCTAACTCGCTCCGAATCTGAGCGATGCCGGCCACTTGTCTGTTTCCCAGGGACTGAAGAGGCTCGGTGGGGGGGAGAGATACAGAGAGAGAGAGAGACATGGAGGGAGTGAATCAGAGAGAGACTGACAGACACCCAGAGTACAGAGAGAGAGGGAGGGAGGGAGAGAGAGAGAGAGAGAAGCACAGAGAGAGAATGACAGAGGGAGGGATTGAATCGGAGACAGACAGAGGGAGGGAGAGACAGACAGACAGTGACAGAAAGAAAAAGAGAGAAAGAGAAAGAAAGGAAGAAAAAAGGTGGGGGAGAGAGAGAGAGAGAGAGAGAGAGAGAGAAAGAAAGAAAGAAAGAAAGAAAGAAAGAAAGAAAGAAAGAAAGAAAGGAAGAAAGAAAGAAAGAAAGAAAGAAAGAAGGAAAGAACTTATGACCACAATTGAGCCCAAAATTTCTGTTGTTAAGTGAAAAGTTGTTAAGTGAATTTTGCCCTATTTTATCTTTTTTGCCACTTGTTAAATGAATCACTGCACTTGTTACTAACGTTGTTAAGTGAATCTGGCTTCTCCATTGACTTTGCCTTGTCAGAAGGTTGCAAAAGATGACCTCGAGACACTGCAACCATTGTAAATACAGTATGAGTCAATTGCCAAGCATCAAAATTTTGATCTTATGACCATGGGGATTCTACAATGGTCATAACTGTCAAAAATGGTCATAAGTCACTTTTTCAATTCCTTTTCAATGATGCAGATTTTGATCATTTGCTGCTTCATACAGATGTTCATTGGCTATCAAAAGCCAACTGTGTGAGATGCTTTTACGATCTTTTTGACACTGTTCTGGAGTTTTTTGAAGACAAAAATGCTTTGCTCAGTGGCGAACTCAGAGATCAGGCATGATATTGCTTATTTATCACTATTTGCAAAGTTCAGTGAAGTGAATTTGCAGAAATGAGGTTTAAGAATTTACTGAACAGTGAAGTAGTTACTAAATTTTACTGAGTTTACTAAGTTACTAGTCACTAAGGTTCTTTTTTTTTTTAACAATTTTTATTTTTATTTTTAAACAAACACAAACAAATATAACAAAAAACAAAAAACATAAACTCCATCTTCCATTACAAATTGTAGAAAATGTGTCGGTTGGTTACAAACTGTGCATCTCTTCCATAGTCATATTCATATCAAATCACATATTTTAGTTCAAATATATTTATATATATTACAATTATTATACCTCAACCTTCATTTGACTATCTTGTTTCCAGCCATTGATAAAAATTATTCCAAATTTCATAGAATTGTTCACTGTCTTGCTCTCTAATTTCAAATGTTAATTTACTCATCTCTGCACAGTCCATAATTTTATAAATAATTTCTTGCTGTGATGGTAATTTGTCATTTCTCCAATTTTTTGCAAAGACGATTCTAGCAGCTGTCAAAATATTCACAATTAGGTATTTCAAATTTTGACTTTGAAAACCTGGTATCACTGGATCATGTTCAACAATTAACTAAAAAGGTTTTTTAATTGGATTTTGAATAAATGTGCAATTAATCGTTACAGTTTTGAATTTTACTGTTACTATCTTTCTTCCACCACTGGTCTAGATGGTCTCTGGTGATGAACCGAAAGGCAGAAAAGGAAACAGTATGTCGCCTCCCTTAATAGGGGCCTTAACACGGTGTTGTGGAACAATGATAGGTAGGTAGGTAGGTAGGTAGGTAGGTAGGTAGGTAGGTAGGTAGGTAGGTTTTGGTTTATTTGGGTCTTTTCCCGTGTAAAATTAAAAGTGTTTTGGCAATGTTTTGATGAGATCACATCATCAGGCTGGTGCCTTCAGGTTTTTTTTGGTTTTTTCACTAATACCCATATATAATTGTTTCCACAACACAATGTTAGGGCCCCAATTAAGGGAGGAAGCATACTGTTTCCTTTTCTGCCTTTCGGCTCATCACCAGACACCACCTAGACAGAAAGCCATGAATTCCGTTGTGTAATTTTTTTTAATGTGTGTGTTATGTTTTTGAGCTGATCAATAAATAAGTCAGGGAGAGCGGTTGGAGGGCCACCCGTTCCAAGGACACTGGTAAGATCCTATTTAAGGGCCTACTTAGTGGCGATAGGAGCAGCGAAACGCAATTATTTTTCTGCTCTTGTCATATCTGCAGATAACCGACCAGCCGCCCTGTTCAGGGTGACCCGCTCCCTTCTTCATTTGAAGGCGTGGGATACTCCCTTGCAGGATCGAGCGGAGGATTTTGGGCGTTATCTGCAAGATAAAATCGATCAGATTAGGGACGGGTTGGCCTCCGACTGGACGAGTTCTGACAGGCTGACGGAGGCAGGTCTTGAGAATGTCATCTGGGAGGAGTTCGATCCTGTGACTCCTGAGAACATGGACAGGTTGCTGGGATGACTGAACACCACCACATGTTTATTGGACCCGTGTCCCTCCTGGTTGGTACTGGCCTCCCAGGAGGTTACACGAGGCTGGCTCCAGAGAATTACTAATGCTTCCTTGAGTGAGGGGTTCTTGCCAGCCACCTTGAAAGAGGCGGTGGTGAGGCCCCTCCTCAAGAAGCCCTCCATGGATCTGGCTGTTTTGGCTAACTACAGTCCTGTCTCCAACCTTCGTTTCATCACGAAGGTTGTTGAGAGTGTGGTGGCCTGACAGTTCCGTCAGCACCTGGATGAAGCTGTCTATCTGGACACACCCCAGTCTGGCTTTCAGCCTGGGTACAGCACAGAGACGGCATTGGTCATGTTGGTAGATGATCTCTGGAGGGCCCGGGATAGGGGTTGCTCATCTATCCTGATCCTGTTAGATCTCTCAGTGGCTTTCAATACCATCGACCATGGTATCATGCTGGACCGGTTGAGGGGTTTGGGAGTGGGGGGCACCATTTTACAGTGGTTCTCCTCCTACCTCTTTGACCGGTCACAGTTTGTGTTGGCAGTGGGGCAGAGGTCGACGTCGAGGGGCCTCACTTGTGTGGTCCCACAGGGGTCAGTCCTCTCACCCCTCCTGTTCAATATTTATATGAAGCCGCTGGGTGAGATCATCCATGGTTTTGGGGTAGAGTTCCATCAGTACGCTGATGACACTCAGCTGTACATCTCTACCCCAGACCACCCCAACGATGCTGTGGAAGTGATGTCCTGGTGCCTGGCAGCCTTGCGAGTCTGGATGGGGAAGAACAGGCTTTGACTCAACCCATCCAAGACCGAGTGGCTGTGGCTTCTGGATTCACGGTATAGTCAGTTGATACCATCTCTGACTATCAGGGGCGAGGCACGGTATAGTCAGTTGATACCATCTCTGACTATCAGAGAGGGCTCGCAACTTTGCCTGATACGCCAGTTGCGCCCCTTTCTCGATTGTGACACCTTACGCACGGTCACCCAAGCCCTCACCTCCCGTCTGGACTATTGCAACACTCTCTACATGGGGCTTCCCTTGAGGTGCACCCGGAGACTCCAGTTAGTTCAGAATGCGGTAGCGCGGGGGATTCTGGGAGCTTCTAGATGCTCCCACGTGACACCTCTCCTGCGTGAGCTGCACTGGCTGCCTGTGGCTTTCCAGGTGCGCTTCAAGGTACTAGTAACCACCTTTAAAGCGCTCCATGGCAAGGGACCTGGTTACCTGCAAGACCACCTCCTGCTACCAAATACCTCCCACCGTCCAGTTCGCTCCCACAGAGAGGGCCTCCTCAGGGTACTGTCGGCTAAACAATGTAGGCTGGAGACCCCCAGGGGGAGAGCCTTCTCTGTGGCAGCTCCCACCCTCTGGAATGATCTACCCCCTGGACTAAGGACAATCTCGGACCTACATCTCTTCCGTCGGGCCCTGAAGACGCACTTATTTTGCACTGCCGGGCTATCATAATTTTAAAGGGATTTTTAATAGTTTGGGATTTTTAAATATTGGCCAATTATTTAATATTTCTTTTTAATACTGTTTTTAAACTCTGTATCATCATTTATATTCTGGCTGTACAACGCCCTGAGTCCCGAAAGGGAGAAGGGTGGTATAGAAATCAAATAAAAGTAAAGTAAAAGTAAATTAAAGCCAGCTCGGTTCTCTTCTTGTCAGCTGAGACAGGAGGATAGTTATATATAATTGTTTCCACAACACCCTGTTAGGGCCCCAATTAAGGGAGGAAGCATACTGCTTTTCCTTTTCTGCCTTTCGGCTCATCACCAGAGACCACCTAGACAGAAAGCCATAAATTCCGTTGTGTAAGTTTTTTTATGTGTGTGTTATGTTTTTGAGCTGATCAATAAATAAGTCAGGGAGACTAGGAAAGATCTATTTCGAGCTTTTTAGCTCTCATCAGCTAGCCATACCATTACTGGGATTCGAACCGAGGCCTGTATTACATGCCAGGTGAGAGCCTTGCCATTAAGCCAGCTCAGTTCTCTTCTTGTCAGCTGAGACAGGAGGATATTATTATTATTATTATTATTATTATTATTATTATTATTATTATTATTATTATTATTATTATTATTATTATTATTACTATTATTTTTTAGATTTTTATACCACCCTTCTCCCTTTCGGGACTTAGGGCGATGTACAGGCAACGATAAAAATCAGTAGTATAAAACATAAAATACGTTAAAAATATATTAAATGATTAGCCTGTCCTAAAACCCTACTAAAGCCCCTACTAAAAACAATTAAAACTACGCCAGGCCGGCCACACAAAATAAATAGGTCTTCAAGGCCCGAAGGAAAAGGCACAGGTCCATGGTCGTCTGTAGGTCAGGGGGTAGATCATTCCAGAGGGCAGGAGCTGCCACAGAGAAGGCTCTCCCCCTAGGGGTTGCCATCCGACATTGTTTAGCCGACGGCACCCTGAGGAGGCCCTCTCTGTGGGAGCGAACTGGTTGGTGGGAGGTGTTTGGTAGCAGGAGGAGGTCTTGCAGGTAACCAGGTCCCTTGCCATGGAGCACTTTGAAGGTGGTTACTAATACCTTGAAGCGCACCTGGAAAGCCACAGGCAGCCAGTGCAGCTCGCGCAGGAGAGGTGTCACGTGGGAGCACCTTAAGGCTCCCAGAATCCCCCACGAAGCCACATTCTACACTAACTGGAGCCTCCGGGTGGACCTCAAGGGCAGCCCCATGTAGAGAGCATTGCAGTAGTCCAGACGGGAGATGACGAGGGCTTGAGTGACCATGCATAAAGCATCACGATCCAGAAAGGGGCGCAACTGTCGTATCAGGCGAACCTGATAAAAAGCCCCCCTGGCCACGGCTGTCATATGGTCTTCTAGAGACAGCTGAGAGTCCAGGAGGACACCCAAGTTGTGAGCCCTCTCTGTAGGGGCCAAGGACTCGCCCCTAATGGCCAGAGATGGAACCAACTGGCTATATCGTGACGCCGGAAGCCACAGCCACTCAGTCTTGGACGGATTGAGTCGGAGTCTGTTTCTCCCCATCCAGACTCACACGGCCACCAGACACCGGGACATCACTTCCATGGCATCGTGGGGGTGGTCCAGGGTAGAGATGTACAGCTGAGTATCGTCAGCGTACTGGTGGAACTCTACCCCGAAACCACAGATGATCTCACCCAACGGCTTCATATAAATGTTGAACAGGAGAGGTGAGAGGACCGACCCCTGTGGTACCCCACAAGTGATACACCTCGACGTCGACCTCTGCCCCCCTACCAACACAAATTGCAACCGGTCGAAGAGGTAGGAGGAGAACCACCGTAAAACGGTGCCCCCAACCCCCAGCCCCTCCAGCCGGCGCAGCATGATACCATGGTCGATGGTATCAAAAGCCGCTGAGACAGGACCAGGATAGAGGAACAACCCCTATCCTGAGCCCTCCAGAGATCATCCACCAACGCGACCAATGCCGTCCCTGTGCTGTACCCAGGCCGGAAGCCGGACTGGCGTGAGTCCAGATAGACAGTTTCCTCCAGGTGCCTCAGCCTCAGCACCTGGAGTGTACTGCCACGCCACCACACTCTCAACTACCTTCGCAAGAAATCGGAGGTTGGAGACAGGACGGTAGTTGGCCAACACAGACGGGTCCAGGGAGGGCTTCTTGAGGAGGGGCCTCACCACCGCCTCTTTCAAGGCGGCCGGCAGAAACCCCTCACTCAAAGAAGCATTGACAATTCACTGGAGCCAGCCTTGTGTAACCTCCTAGGAGGCCAGTACCAACCAGGAGAGACATGGGTCCAATAAACATGTGGTGGCGTTCAGCCGCCAAAGCATCCTGTCCATGTCCTCAGGAGTCATAGGATCGAACTCTTCCCAGATAGCAGACTCAAGACCTGCCTCCATCAGCTCGTCTGAACTAGTCCAATCGGAGGCCAACCCGTCCTGGATCTGATCGATTTTATCATGCAGATAACACCCAAATTCCTCTGCACAACCCTGCAACGGGGCATCCTGCGCCCTCTGGTGAAGAAGGGAGCACGTCACCCTAAACAGGGCAACAGGGCGGTTATCTGCAGATGCGATAAGAGTGGAGAAATAATTACGCTTCGCCGCTCCTATCGCCACTAGGTAGGTCTTCAAGTGCGACCTTACCAGTTTCCGATCAGACTCGGAGCGGGTGGCCCTCCAACCGCTCTCTAGGCATCTCTTCTGACACTTCATTACCCTCAGCTCCTTGGAAAACCAGGGAGCCAAGGTGGTTAGGCGCCGGGTGAGAGGCCGCAAAGGCACGACCTGGTCCAGGGCCCCCATAGCTGAACTGTTCCAAGCGGCCACTAGGTCCTCAGTCAAGTCACGGATCAGGGTCTCAGGTATTGGCCCAAGCTCCATCTGGAACCTCTCAGGGTCCATCAGGTGCCTGGGTCGGAACCATCTCACCGCTTCCAGTTCCACCTCCCCGCTGTGGGTTGCAGCGGTTGGAAAGCACAGCTGAAGGAGACAGTGATCTGACCATGACTGGGGTTCAACAGCTATTTCACCTACACCCAGATCACTCAACCACTGGCCGGAGACAGAAACTAAGTCCAGCGTGTCCTCCAGTGTGGGTGGGGTCATGAACTAATTGGGTCAGGTCCATGGCAGTCATGGAGGCCATGAACTCCCGTGCCACCTCAGATGCCTCGCCTATCGATGGCAGGTTGAAATCCCCCATGACTAGCAGCCTGGGGGTATCAACCGCCATCTCGGCTATCACATTGAGAAGCTTGGGTAGGGCTGCTGATACGTAGCGGGGAGCCAGGTACACAATCAGCAAGCCCAACTGCCTCCCATGACCACACTTCACACATAGAGACTCACAGCAAGCTGTCTGCGGCACAGTGGTCTCCCTCGGGTCCAGACCCTCCTTAATGACAACCGCCACCTCCCCACCCTGACTCTGGGCTCGTGGCTGATGAAATGCATGGTAACCCGATGGGCACATTTCAACGAGGGGCACCCCTCCCTCTTGACTCAGCCAGGTCTCCGTAATACCCGTAATACTATAATAATATAGTTATATATAATTGTTTCCACAACACCCTGTTAGGGCCCCAATTAAGGGAGGAAGCTTTTCCTTTTCTGCCTTTCGGCTCATCACCAGGGACCATCTAGACAGAAAGTCATGAATTCCGATGTGTAATTATTATTTTTTTATATGTGTGTTACGTTTTTGAACTGATCAATAAATACACAACGGAATTCATGGCTTTCTGTCAAGATGGTCTCTGGTGATGAGCTGAAAGGCAAGAAAGGAAAAGCAGTATGCTTCCTCCCTTAATTGGGTCCCTAACAGGGTGTTGTGGAAACGAATATATATATATGTGTGTGTGTGAGAGAGAGAGAGAGAGAGAGACAACACCCTGGTAAGCCCCAATTAAGGGAGGAAGCATACTGCTTTCCTTTTCTTCCTTTCAGCTCATTCAGTTTTAGTGACTAAAACATCGGTCTAAAAAGGAATACAGCCCCGGTTCAAATCCCAGTAAGGGCATGGCTAGCTGATGAGAGCTAAAAAGCTCAAAATAGATCTATCCTAATCTCCCTTATTTATTTATTTATTTATCAGCTCAAAACCTAACACACATGTAAAAAAAACCACAACGAAACTAATAGCTTTCTGTCTAGATGGTCTCTGATGATGAGCCGAAAGGCATAAAAGGAAAGCAGTATGCTTCCTCCCTTAATTGGGGATTACCAAGGTGTTGTGACACAAGCATATACTTATTTCCCCTGTCTCAGCTGATCAGGAGGAGAATCAGGTGGCTTAGTGGCTAAAACATCTGCCTAACATGGAATACAGCCCCGGTTCAAATCTCAGTAATGGTATGGCTATCTGATGAGAGCTAAAAAGCTTGAAATAGATCTATACTAGTCTCCCTTATTTATTTATTTATCAGCTCAAACCCAACATGTATGTATGTATGTATGTATGTATGTTGTTTTTGGCTTAATTAATTTTATATTTGTTTTGCAACCACTGGTACCAAATGTTCCAAATTTCATAATATTCTGACTCCTCTTTGTCTTTTAACTTTAGTGTTAATTTTTCCATCTTTGCACAATCCCAAAAATTTTGTATCACTAATTCGTCCGAGGGGACGAATTTTGTTTCCAGCATTGGGCAAACACTATTCTAGCTGTGGTTAGCAGATGTGTTAATATGTACTTGATTTTGTTTCTATATTTCCCTTTGATTATTCCCAGCAGAAAGATTACAGGTTTGTATTTTATTTGTTCTACTATAATTTCTTGCACCCATTTCCAAATTTTTGTCCAATATGTTTGTGTTTCCGGACAGGTCCACCATATGTGATAAAAAGTCGCTTGTACTTTTTTACACTTTCAGCATGTCAGATTCATGTTTGGGTGCATTTTAGCCAATCTTGTTGATGGTAAATGCCAACGATAGAACATTTTGTACATCTTTTCTTTAAGTGTTACTAACTGTGTTAACTTATAATTTGTGTTCCAAATTCTTTCCCAATCCACTATATCTATATTGTAACCAAAATTTTTGGCCCATGCTATCATACAACCTTTAACTTTTTCTTCTTCTAATGTTACTTCTAATAAATATTTGTAAATTTTCATTATGAATTTATTTTCAAGGCCGATCAAAATTTTATCTATTTGTTGTAATTTTGTGTATATTCCATATTCTTTTACATCTTTTTTATATCTCGATTGTAGTTGGAGATATGGCCACCAATCTACAGTATATTTATATTTTGCTCCTTTATTTCCTGATTTCTTTTCAAATTTCCTTGGATGTCTAAAATTTCACTATATCTAACTATTTTCGATAGATCTAGCATATTGGGATGTGTCATGGTTTCCATAGTGGAAAGCCATGTCAGTCTTTTCATATAATGTTTTTCTCTAATTTTATTCCATACCTGTATCAGTGCATCTCTAATATAGTGCCTGTGAAAGTATTTTTTTTACCCTCTTCCCATAGGAAAAAATGCCATCCTGTTTGCAAATCATGGCCCACTAATGTTAGTATTCTTTTATTTTTTAAATGTATCCAATCCCTAATCCATGTCAATGCAGCTGCTTTGTAATAAAGCTCCCATTTAGGGAGTCCCATACCACCTCTGCTTCTGTCATCCTGTAAAGCTTTCAACCTTATCTTGGCTTTCTTCCCTTGCCATATAAATTTTAATATAATCTTATTCAATTCAGTAAAAAAAAAATCCTAATTTTATGGGGATTAATATTCTCGGTAATACATTCATTTTTATCGCTGCTATTTTCCCTAATAATGGCAATTGTAGTTTCCCCCATAATTCTAGATCTTTTTTTATTTGTTGCACTAATTTTGTATAATTATTTTCTTTTATAGTTGAGCACTTTGCAGTTAGCCACATTCCAATATATTTAACTTTCTTTGTCACTTGCAGTCCTATTATTCTTTCTAATTCTTTATTTTGTTCTTCCTTCAAATTTTTAGTTATCATTTTAGTCTTTTCTCTATTAATTTTTAACCCTGCTACATCTCCATATATTTCTAATTTTCACATTATGTTATTTCCTGTTTCTAGTGGGTCTTCTATAATGAATACTAAATCATTTGCAAAGGCCTGAATTTTAATTTTAGTTCCTCTTATCTCCGAATTTTGTCTAATTCTTATTAAGAGACTTTCAAACATCAGGATGAAGAGCAGAGGTGATAGAGGACAACCCTGCCTTACTCCTTTCATTATTTTAAAGGTCTCTATACTTTCCCCATTTAATAATATATTTGCCCTTTGGATGGAGTATATCATTTCTATTAATCTTTCAAATCGGTCCCCTAATTTCATATTCTTGATATGTTGGATCATGAATTCCCAATTTAAATTGTCTGATGCCTTCTGTGCATCCAGAAAGACAAGTGCCACTTGTTTCTCTGGATGCACCTCATAGTACTCTAAGATATTTGCTATTATTATTCCCTCACCCTGCGGGAGTCCCCTCTCTCACAGGTTTGGCCCTCAGATCTAACAAGGGCCCACCTCGAGGATGGGTTGATCAACCCAGAGAGGTGGGGAAAGCGTAAGCTTAGGGGATTTTTAGCTAGTTTTTTAATTTGGATTTTTGGGGGCTCCATGGTAGGGGGTGGGGTTCTAAGGGGTCCTAGGGTGGCGAGTGGATTCATTTATTCCGGCTTAACTGGATAGATTGCTAGACCGGCTGATGGCAGCGATATAGAGGGTAGAGGGTCCGACACAGAGCGGGGGGTGGGGGTCGATTCCATAGAGGGCTTTCCATCAGGACGGTCCTGGGGAGGGGTAGGTATGATGGGAGTCGGGGGCCGTGTTCTTGGGAGGCGTACCCGCTCTTTATAAGCAGTCGCCTGCCCTGACCCCCTAAGCTCCTCCCGCAACCTAGGAAGTTGGGAATCACAGAGCCTGGGCCCCAGACTGATGCTGTGCAATGCCAGGTCCATGGTGAACAAAGCCCCCCTCATTTACGATCTAGTTTCGGAGGGGGAGCCGGACCTGATGGGTATCACGGAAACCTGGCTGGGGCACGAGGGAGGTGTACCCCTCGTAGAAATGTGCCCACCAGGTTACCTGGCACTGCATCGGCCAAGGGCCCAGGGTAGGGGTGGGGGGGTGGCGGTTATTATTAAGGAAGGTCTTAAGCCAAAGGAGATCACTGTGCCTCAGGTAGTTGGGTGTGAATCCCTGTTTGTGAAATGGGGCCATGGGAGGCACTTGGGCCTGCTGGTTGTGTACCTGGCTCCCCGCTACATATCAGCAGCCCTACCCAAGCTCCTTGAGGTGGTCACCAAGGTGGCAGTTGACACCCCCAGACTTTTAGTCATGGGGGATTTCAACCTGCCATCGGTAGGCGAGACATCCGAGGTGGCTCGGTAGTTCATGGCCTCCATGACGGCCATGGACTTGACCCAAGTAATTCAGGGCCCCACGCACACTGGACCTAATTTTTGCCTCTGGCCAGTGGTTGAGTGATCTAGGAGTAGGGGAATTAGTCATCGAACCCCTGTCATGGTCAGATCACTCTCTCCTTCGGCTTGACTTCCCAACCGCTACACCCTATCGCGGGTAGGCTGAGCCAGAGATACCAAGATGGTTCCGCCCCAGGTGCCTGATGGACCCAGAGAGGTTCCAGATGGAGCTTGGGCCTATACCTGTTACCCTAACTCACGACTCGACTGAGGACCTAGTGGTCACATGGAATAATGCGGCCATGGGGGCCTTGGACTGGGTCGTGCCCTTGCGGCCTCTCACGCGGCGCCGATCCACCCTGGCCCCTTGGTTCTCTGAGGAGCTAAGGGTGATGAAGCGCCGCAAGAGATGCCTGGAGAGCAGGTGGAGATCCACTCGCTCTGAATCCGACCGAACATGGGCTACGTCCCATTTAAGGACCTACCTAGTGGCGATAAGAGTTTATTTAACCATATCCATTATCACTAAATTTAACTAAATTTAACTAATTTTTGATTGTACACTTTCATATATCACCTGTATCTTTCCAGTAATAATGCAATCTTGTCTTTTGCCATTCGTGGAATTAATCTTCTGATTATCTCCTCGGTCAAATTTGTGTGGACTTCTCTTCACAGCTCATTGCTTGTTGCATCTCTTGTATAATCTTGATACCCTCTATCTGTTTCTTTAATCAGCTTATCTTTGGTTATCAATGGTGTTTCTGATAAGATTTCTCTCCTTAAATCTATCAATTCTTCTCTTTTTTCTTCTTCTGTGCCTTGCCATCTGGGGTAGAGTTCCTGGCCATCTAGCTCCCCTTTCCATAACCACTTTTGCCATTTCCAACCACAATCCATTCACCATAGATATCAACAGATTTCCTATCTTTGTGTTCATTTTTCTCTTCTGTTTTTAGGACTCTAACCTCCACTTTTTCCAATTGATAAACATCTCCAAATTCTCCATCATTTTTTGCTGTTATATGCTCTATGTTTTCCAATTTCTTCTCAATTCTCTCTGATACTTGTAGTAATTTTTGGATTGCAAACATTATATTTTGCAATGTTAAGGTTTCTTTTTGATGTTGATGTTGTGCCATTCTTCCAACTGGTAGACATTGCCACTCTGGCTTTCAAAGCTTTTTATTAGATTAACCACAAATTCATTTATAATCTTTCACAATAAGACCTTGTTTTCACTTTTCTCTAGTTGACAATAATGTTCAAAAGAACGCTTGCATAAACAATCTGTGCTCTTCTTCTTTTTTTTATTGAAAAAGTTTTTCACCAACAAATTTCCCCCTTCTTTCCCCCCCTTGCCCCAACATAAAGAAACATAAATCAAATACAAATATTATATCCTTTTGCCCCCCTCCCCCAACATAAACTACATGAATCAGGACCAAATATTATACCCCCCCTCTTTCAACCTAGAATATATAAATCAAGTACCAATATAATTCCCTCCCATACCCTCCCTAACCCTCCCCAACCTCCCCTTCCTCCCCCCAACCCTGTGACTTCCGCTATATGCAACCTTGTAATTCCAAACACAATATATGTTATTCATTCCCTTCATATTCTACCCCCTGCTGACTACCTTATTCATCTAATCTCCATCAGCTAAAAGCTACGCAATATTTTCTAGTCTGGTATTCGTTTTGTATATAATCAATCCACTTTTTCCATTCCTGTGTATAGGTCTCTTGCATCTGGTCCTTTAAAAAAGCTGAAATTTTCGCCATTTCAGCAAATCCAGCCATCTTCTGCATCCATTGGTCAATAGTAGGCAAAACATCTTTCTTCCAGTGCTGAGCAACCAGCAGTCTAGCTGCTGTCACCATATACAGAATCAATTTTGTTTCCCCCAATGTAAAATTCCTAACTATACCCAATAAAAACAGTTGTGGAGTAAATTGTATTTTTTTCTTCAAAACATTTTGCATAACCCACCAAATTTTTATCCAGAAAGCATTAACTTTCTTGCAAGTCCACCATATATGATAATATGTAGCATCTAAACACTCACATCTCCAACATTTTGGTTGAACATTAGGGTACATGCATGATAATTTCTTAGGATCTAAATGCCATCTGTAAAACATTTTATAAAAATTCTCCCGCAAATTCTGTGACTGTGTAAATTTAACATTCTGAATCCATATTTTTTCCCACATATCCATCATAACTGGTTCAGAAAAATTCTGGGCCCATTTAATCATACAATCTTTAACCAATTCAGTTTCTGAATCCCTTTCTAGCAAGACATTATAAACTCTCTTAATATGCATTGGGCCTGTCTCTTTTATCTGTCTGACCAGTTCTACTTCATGCTCCATTAAACCAGTTTTTTGATCTTCTTTCCATCTCATCTGTAATTGATTATACTGTAGCCAAGTTAAATTAATCCCTTCTGCCAACAGTGTGTCCAAAGTCTTCAACTGCCATCTGCCCCTTTCAGCAAAGAGCACATCTTTATATAAAAAACCCCCGAGTGACTTAATATTTGTATTCCACATGGTATCAGCAAGATTCAGCCAAAGCGGAATCTTATAATCCCAATTAGATCGGTGCTTCTTCCAGATTCTCATCAAGGCACTTCTAAGTATGTGACTATTAAACACTTTATCCACTTTATGTTCATAGAATAAGTATGCATGCCATCCCAAATCGAGATCGTGGCTTTCTATATTCAACAGTTCAGTTTTTGTTTTTCCAAACCAATCAGTTATTTGTGTCAATGCAACTGCTTCATAATACAATCGAAGGTTTGGGAGTTTAAGCCCACCTCTTTCACGAGTATCTTGCATAATTTTCATTTTCACTCTCATTTTTTTCTCATTCCAAACGAATTTATTCAACGTTTTTTGCCATTCTAACAGTTGCTTGTCAGATTTAAGCACTGGTATCATTTGAAACACAAAGATAAATCTAGGTAAAACATTCATTTTAATTGCTGATATTCTTCCAAGCAAAGATAACTGTAATTTTTTCCAGGTTTGCAGATCTTTTTGTATCTTTTGCCACAGCACCTCATAGTTATTTTGGAATAGTTTTATATTTGAGTCTGTGATTTGTACTCCTAAATATTTAACCTTTGACACTATTTCAAAACCTGCCACCCTTTCAAGTTTCTTTTTTTTTAATCTCTGTCAGGTTTTTAACAATCATTTTAGTCTTTTTCTGATTCAGTCTGAATCCGGATACCAAGCCATATTCCTCTATGATGTCTTTCATCTGGATTGTTGATTTCATCGGTCGTGTTAGGGTAACAACCAGATCATCTGCAAATGCCCTAGTTCTGTATTCCTCTTGCCTTATAGCTATTCCATTCAAGAAATTCGAGTCCCGTATTGTATTCAACAAGACTTCTAAGGTTAAGATAAATAACAATGGGGATAATGGACAACCCTGTCTTGTACCTTTATGTATATTAAAATTCTTTGACAAGCTTCCATTAATAATAATTTGTGCAGATTGTTCTTGATATATTGCTCCAATCACCTGTATAAACCGAGCCCCCAAATCCATTTTTTCCAAAGTTTTTATTATAAAATTGCAATTCACTCGATCAAAGGCCTTTTCCGCATCCAAAAAAACCAGCACTGCAGGGATCTGTTTATTCTTATCTAAATAGTCCAGTAAATCTATAATTTGCCTGACATTCTCCTTCATATATTTTCCTTCGATAAATCCTGCTTGGTCGTGATGAATTACCTCTTGGATAACTTTTGCAAAAATTTTATAATCCGTATTTAGAAGAGATATTGGTCTATAATTTTCTGGTTTCTTAGAGCCTGCTTCTTCTTTCAGTATCAGTGATACAAAAGCTGCTTTCCATAAGGAAGGTATTTTGCCACTTTGCTGTATATTACAAAATAAATCTTTAAGATGTTCAATCATTTCTGCTTGTAAAGTTTTATAATAAACTGCAGTTAAACCATCGGTCCCTGGAGCTTTAGCTGGTTTCAATTGCTTTATAGCAAAGCTAATCTACTCGATGGTTATGAATTGATCCAGGTTTGCCTTTTGGACCAAGGAGACTTTTGTAACCCTTTTTCCTTCTAAATATTTATCTATAAGATTATTTTGTATGTTGTCCTTAGCATATAACTTAGTATAATAATCCAAAAAAAGCCTTTTTAATTAATTCTTGTTGATGAACTTCCTTCTCACCATGCTGAATACTATCAATAGTTCTTGTACTCAATTGTTTTCTCAATGTATAAGCCAACCATCTGCCCGGCTTGTTGGCATTAGCGAAAGTATTATGTTTTGCAAATTGTAAGTTGGTTGCTGTTTGTTCCGCTATAAGCATTTGAAATTGATCCTTCAAAAGATTTATAATTGCTTGTAACTTCCTATCTGTTGGATTTTTTATCAATAACTGTTCTTTCTTCTTTATCTCTTTTTCCAACTCTATTCTCTTTTTCTGTCTATTTTGTTTGTGTTTAAAATTTATTTGTATCAGGACTCCTCGCATATATGCTTTACCTGCGTCCCAAACTATTTCAATAGGGGTACCTTTATTTAGATTCAATTTTAAAAATTCCTTTATATGCTTTTTAAGTTCGCTTACATTTTTTTCGTATCTAAATAAATTTTCATTTAGCCTCCAGGATCTTCTTTCTCTCTTTCCCATCTCAATTTCCATCCATACCGGGCTATGATCAGTTAATGTCCTGGGAAATATCTTTGTTTTCTTTATTTTAGGAAGTAAGTCAACTGTTGTCAAAAAGAAATCTATCCTAGAAAAAGATTTATGCCTATCTGAATAAAAAGTAAAATCCAGCTCATTTGGATTGTGCACTCTCCAAATATCTTTCATTTCCAAATCCTCTTGCATTTCAAAAAAAAGCTTGTGGTAACTTACCACCTAATTTGGCCAAACTCTTTTTATCCTTTCTTGGTTGAATTACTCCATTCCAGTCTCCCATAATTAAAATACTTGAAAAATCCCATTCTAGGATTTTCGAGTGGAGCATCCTATAAAAACTTTCTTGTTGCTGGTTTGGGGCATATATTCCTACCACCAAAGTGGGCCCATTCTCTGTATAAAGTTCAATTGCTATGTATCTTCCACAGTCATCCGCTTCTATAATTTTAGCTGATAGCCTTTTATATAGGCTATCAGCCTATATATCACCACCCCATTCTTCTTCTCCGAATTTGAAGCCACAAATTGCATTCCCAATCTTGAATTTATCAAATGTTTCTGATCTTGCACCTTAATATGGGTTTCTTGCAAACAAATAACATCATTATTAAATTGTTTCAGATAATGAAATACTTTCTTCCTCTTTTGTGGAGAGTTCAGGCCGTTCATATTCCAAGACAGAAATGTAAGCATCATTTGGACTGGTCTGAAGTGTTGAAAGCAATTGCTGAAGGTTCCGTTCTGGAGAATTAGTCTTCGGCTTTGCTCGTCCCATGTCTTCAGCTTGCTCCTTTCCCTTGACCTTCTTTGCTCGTTGTGGGTAAGATCTTCCCTGTTGCTGTGCTTCCTGAATTTGCTTAGAGACGGATCTAGTTATACGTTGCTCCTCCAGTTTGCTTGTACGCAATTCAAAATCCAGCGCCTCTTCTGTAACAGTCTTTAATGTTTCATCCAAAAAAGAGACTGGCAATGGCTCAAAAGGATCAACCACAATACCACCTACAGCTCCCTGGGCCGCCCTTTCTTTTTGCGTCTGTCTTATTTGTTCCTCAGTCTCCTGGTCAAACTGCCTCTGTGCTTCAGCCTCCTTGTCTACTGGTGAAGATGTACGTGGAGATGTAGAACCCACTTTCAGAACATTATAATAGAACTCTTCTGCTTTTGCTATAGTATTTAAACGGTATCTCACTCCTTGAATCCTCAGTATTATACCAGTTGGCGCATCCCACCAATATTGAATTTGCCGCTTTTGCAGTTCTGCCACCAGAAATCCAAAATCTTTTCTATCCTTTAACATTTTGGGTGGCAACTCCTTATAGACGCCAATTTCAGTTCCATCAATTTGAACAGCAGAAAGAAATGACTTTTGCAAGATATCATTTCTTATTCTCCTATCAGTAAAGTATATCACCACATCTCTAGGTAGTTGCCTTTGTACTGCCACATGAGAATTGACTCTGTAAACCTTGTCAATTTTATAAAGAATCTCATCAGAATCTTCAAATTTCAATAACACTGCCAGAGCATCAGCACAAACTTTTCTAAGGTCTTCCCTACTATTCTCTCTTATTTCTCTGAGCCTAATAGCAAATTCCATAGATCTGAATTGCATCATCGTAATCTCATTATCCAACTTTTGAATTTTTCCATCGGCTTCTGTAAATTTTAAATCAGATTCCTTAAATTTAACCTCCACGTTTGAAGCAAGTTTTTCCACTTTTTTATCCACTTTCAAAATTACATCAGAGAGACCTTTCACCACTGTTTAAATATCTTTATTAACTAGTTCAAACTTTTCTTGAATAATTCCTTTAACTTCTTGTTCAGCTCTCTTGATCTCTCTGCCTATAAAATCCTTTAAATCCTGGAAGCCTTCTGCCTTTGTATGAGATTGCAGGGGTGTGGCTCCTTGTTTTGTTGACATCTTATCCTGGGCAGAGTCTGCCAACTTTTCTCAAAAGATTCTCCAGATCTAATTTTTTTCCCTTTGAATCTCCAGCAGACTTTATTACTTTATAACGTATTAGAATACACAAACTGAATTGCTTCCATTTTCATCTACTTTAACCGCTGAGAGCAAGCGCCATTTTTTTTCCTTTTCTCACTTCAAAGTCATTCTAACTTCAGTGACTACTTCGATAGTCCACAGGGAATAAATAAATACTTGCGGTTTGGTGTTAGATGATGTTAGATGGTGTTAAATGGTAAAAGTGTTGGCCGCGTATGTCTAGTTCTGCTAAAAGCAGAAATTCCCAATCACCCGGAGCTACGGCAGCTTGTAAAGGGAGTCACGCCCTGTTAACTTCCCAGAGGCATAAACACCTTCTGGGGTAACACAGGGGGACTCTACCGACAGCTACCCGCTCAGCTCACAAGAACTTCAAAGACTTGGAGTTTTACGAGATGTTTCTCATGTCCAAAACGCCTCTTTACAGGCGGCTGGGTTGGCGGTCTTCAAAGAGACCGTCAGCGGCAGAGCGCGGCCTGTGCTCTTCTTCTTATAAACAAGCTGCAAGGCCTTAAAGTAAAAAGTCAAAATGATCAAAGAAAGACATGAAAGTACGTTTCCAATGCTCAAACCTTCCTTTCCCTCCGATGTTACAGCCCTCTTTGTACTCCTTTTGTATGTTTTGTATGTTCCAAGTTTAAAAGAAGTAAAATTCTTGAATGAAATAAAGTAGAAAAAAGGGGGAAAAGAACTCATGTAGAAATGGAAAAAAAAGGATTTTAATCCATAGGTTACAAAAAAAAGAAGAAGAAGACTAATCTGTTTGCTTTAAAAGGCTTGCGCAAATTCCATCCATAAAATAGCATTTAAAAAGTAAGATAACACACTGTCCAATGCAATCCAAAGCTTAATTTTACCACTTATTTCTTCTGTTCTCAAATTTAATTTAGCTTTAAGTTTTTGGGGGTAGGGGCAGTCTCTTTTAAAACAGTAAAAATTCCTTACCAGCTGTACACATTTTCTCTTTCCGTTTCTTTCCATTCCGGAGCCATCCCAACTATATCAGCCTGGGCTGAGCTTTTGTTGCCAGCTAGAATAACTTTTCTTGGATTAATCAGGGACTTTGCAGGGTCCCTGAGATCAGCAGGATGCATTCTTCCAAATCACCATCTCTGCGGGACGGTTTAGGTCCATGTGGACCATTCAGTGGCAAAAGTATAGATTGCGATCTCAGTACTTCGAAATCACAGGTCGTGTTGTCGCAACGTTGGCTCCTCCTCCTCCATTTCTTGCAGTTCTGACTGCATTTCATTCACTTTCTCCTGTGAAATTTTTTTTATTGGTTTTTACAATATGCATGAGAAAAAGAGTTATCGGATATGTAATGACATTTTAGTGGCTTCCATGTCGGGGGTGGTGGTCCCCCCCAAAAACTCCATACAAATACAATTTTTTTTACAAAAAAGCAAAGGGCAAGTATACATATATTTACCTTGCATAATTCATACATTCAATCTTGATTTTGAAAAAGTTTTATTGGATTTTACAAATTTTTATAAAAATAGGATAAGGGATTGTAAGGAATTACAAAGACATATTGAGAACCTCTATGTCGGAGGTGTTGGCCCCCTCCGAGGCTTCATAAAAAGAAATAGAAAATACAATAAATTTTTCATTTTTCTACAAAGTAGAAAGAGATACAAATATTTCAATTTTAAAATCTATGCAATCAATCATTTATAAACATCCAAATAAGATTTGTACTATACAGAAAAAAGTCACTTGTAAAATCTAAGTCTTTTGGCAATTGTATCATCCTCTCCCTGACCTCCAGTGGGTGGAGCTGTAGCCCCCTCCATTCCCCCATTTTCATCCTCCAGGATTGGGGGAGTGTTTTTTCTTAAAAAGGCGTCCGCCTCTGCAATTGTTTTAATTTTTACTCTTCCCCCCTCCCAGAACACCAACATTCCCTCAGGCATCACCCACCTGAAACACACCCCCTTTTTAAATAATCTTTTAGATAAGAAGGAATGATTCCTCCCTATCTCTATAATCTTTTTCGGGATCTGTTTCAAGATGGCAATCTCATTCTGTTGGTAAATTAAGGGACTGTCTCTCTGTGCTCTCAGGATGCCCTCCCTTGTTGGCCTTCTTACAAATTTAATGCGTATCTCTCTGGGTACTTCATTTGTCCTGGCATATGCTGAGTTATTTCTATAAGACACCCTTTCAAAATCCATCCTAAACGTATAACCATCCAAATCCACTATTTCATAGTGAAAATTTTTTAGCTCTTCCCTTGTCACAGCCAACCCCCCCACCCCAGTCCATCAATTCTTTGTTTATTTTCCCTTAGTGCTTTCTGTGTCTCCAAAAGTTCTGATTTTGAACTGACATTATCTTTCCGGATTTCCTTAATTTCTTTCATAATGTTTTGAAGAATTTCCTCTATTGTTGATAACTGTGTAGCTTCCATCTCTGTTTCTTTAGGTAACATTGAAATAATCTTAGGTTGATGTAGCTGCATTTTTAAAGTCCTAATGAAAGTTTTAAGTCTTCGTCACTAATATGTTGGAGAGGCAGTCCGCGAGGCAAGGAGAGAACAAAAGCCAATGTCCAGATTCAAAGTTCAGTTTAGTTATAATCCAGAGAGAAAACAAATTCTTAAAGACAATCAGATAAAAAAGAACAAAGAAGGCACAGCAGGGAAAAGTCCAATTAATCAATTACATTCATCCGTTAATAAAGAGAGAAGAACAGTCCCAAACATAAGGGAATGTCAGCAATTTTCCAAGAAAAGTATGTCTCCTCTTCCCCCGCTCCTCATGAAGCCGCTGAGAGTTAGTGAAAATCATATCAATTGTAGCCAGACTTCGATACAAAGTATCCAGAGATCGTAAAGGAAAGACTTTCACTAGGTTTTAAAAAATCGGATGTTGATTCCTCCACCTCCCCAAGCCTGGGGAGCATTTCTAAATGCCGCTTTTTTTTCCTTTTCCGAGGGGGGATTTTACAAACTCCCCCCTCCGTCTTCTTTCAAACTGAAAGTTGAGAGCATTAAAGCAAAATCACTCACGATCCACTTTGCAGCCAGGAGCCTCGGTGTTGCCTTCAACCCCGGCATTTCAGTCCTTCTTTAAACGCGATAGCTGTTCCGGCTCTCCATCGGCAAAGGGGACGACCCACCCCACGACTCATTCCTCTGGACCTAGGTCGAAGCGGGGGCCACTCCCCCAACCGCCGTCAGGATGGGGGGATTACCCGCAAGCCGCCTGTACAGCGGGGGCTCTTTACAAGAGCCCCCTGCCCCCGAGGGGGCCACAGAGGCAACCAAGCGGCGGACGAGCACAAAGACTCGACCGTCACCTCCGGCCAACCGGAAGGAAGTCCATACATTCAATCTTGTTTTCCCTTACCATCTCTTTTCAAAAATAACAGTAATAAACTCAAACAAAATCATTTTTGAGACCTGAGTCTTTTTGTTATTGATTCTTCTTCTTCCTTCCCGCTAACGTTCCCTCTTCTTCATCTCCTAGGAGTGAAGAGTGCTTTTGGAGAAAGGCCTCTGCCTCTCCTATTGTTTTAACTCTAATTCTACCTCCCTCCCAGAAGATCAACATTCCTTGAGGTAGTAACCATTTTATTATTATTTTATTATTTATTGAATTTCTAGACCGCCACCTCTCCCTGAAGGGACTCAGGGCGGTGTACAGGTAAAAATTAAAACCATGACAATCAGCAATACATATAACTAAAATCGAATTAAATAAACCCCTGTACAAATTTATAAAAATTAAAAACTTAACCTTAAAACCAAATCACAAAATTTAAAAATACAAAACTGAGGCGGGAAAGATGGAATTAGGCCAGGCCGGCCAGATGAAACAGGTGGGTTTTGAGTTTCTGACGGAAGGAGCGGAGGTCCGTGGTCGTTCTAATGTCAGGGGGAAAGTCATTCCAGAGGGTCGGGCCCGCCACAGAGAAGGCCTTTCCCCTGGGCGTCGCCCGCTGGCACAGCCTAGTGGACGGCACCCGGAGAAGTCCCTCTCTGTGTGAGCGAATCGGCCGAACCGGATCTGGATGGGAAGGAACAGACTCAAGCTCAACCCGTCCAAGACTGAGTGGCTGTGGCTACCGGCTCCCCGGTTCAACCAGTTGACTCCATCACTGGCCATAGGGGGCGAACATCTAGCCCCCATGGAGTGGGCACACAACTTAGGCGTCCTCCTGGATTCTCGGCTGTCAATAGAAGATCATGTGACAGCCGTAGCCAGGGGGGCATTCTACCAGGTCCGCCTGGTGCGCCAGTTGCATCCCCTATTGGACCGGGGTGCCCTGCGCACCGTCACTCATGCGCTTGTGACGTCTCGTATGGACTACTGCAATGCTCTCTACATGGGGCTCCCCTTGAGATGCACTCGGAGGCTACAGCTGGTCCAGAACGCGGCCGCGTGGGCAGTTATGGGAGTTACTATATACTCCCATGTAACACCACTCCTGCGCGAGCTGCACTGGCTGCCTGTGGCCTTTCGGGTGCATTTCAAGGTGTTGATTATCATCTTTAAAGCGCTCCATGGCACAGGACCTAGTTATTTGCGGGATCATATCCTGCCCCATACATCCCTTCGGCCGATTCGCTCACACAGAGAGGGACTTCTCCGGGTGCCGTCCACTAGACAATGCCAGCGGGCGACGCCCAGGGGAAGGGCCTTCTCTGTGATGGGCCCAACCCTCTGGAACAGCCTACCCTCGGATATTAGAATGACCACGGACCTCCGCACCTTCCGCCAAAAAGTAAAAACTTATTTATTCCATCAGGCCGGTTTGGCCTAATCGATGTTTCTTGCTCCAGTCTGTTTTTTGCAAATTATCTATTTGGTTTTAATGGGTTATAATTTTAATGTTTTTAAATTCTTGTACAGGGTAATTTAATTCGTTTTTAACTTTGTATGTCTTGTATGTTTTTAGATGGTTTTTTAATTTTCCTGTACACTGCCCTGAGTCCCTTCGGGGAGAGGGGGCGGTTTATAAATGTAATAAATTATTATTATTATTATTATTATTATTATTATTATTATTATTATTATTATCATTATCATTATCATTATCATTATCATTATCATTATCATTATCATTATCATTATCATTATCATTATCATTATCATTATCATTATCATTATCATTATTATTATCCAAACTACTTTTTTGTATAATTTTTTGGACAAGAAGGAATATTTCCTTCTTATCTCTCTAATTTTTTTTTTGAATTTGCTTCAAAATGGTAATTTCTTTTTCTTGATATTTCAATGGGCCTCCCCGCTGTGCCCTCAATATCTCATCCCTTGTGGACCTTCTTAGAAATTTAATATGAACCTCTCTTGGTACATCATTTATTCTAGCATATGCTGAGTTAATTCTATATAAACCAGTCCATATCCCACCAGAGGTGTTGTTTACTTCTCTTAATATAATCTGCTAAAAAAAATTATTTATTTATTTATTTATATTTATATCCCGCCCTTCTCCACAGAGGACTCAGGGCGGCGCACAGGAAATTTAAAAAATATACAAAAATAGAAAAATAAATACATAATTTAAAATATATATTAAATTATCCCGATCCTATGCTAAAAACCAAATTGTTAAAATATCCAATTTAAAACTTTCTAAAAGTCCCCGTGGGAGGTTAGGCTAGGCCGGCTTGATGGAAAAGGTATGTCTTTAAACATTGGCGGAAGAGGCGGAGGTCGGTGATGGTGCGTAATTCAGAGGGTAGGTCGTTCCAAAGGGCAGGGCCTGCCACAGAGAAGGCTCTTCCCCTGGGTGTCGCCAGTCGGCATTGTCCGGCCGACGGCACCCTGAGAAGGCCCTCTCTGTGGGAGCGTATCGGTCTAAGGGATGTATGGGGCAGGAGATGGTCTCGCATATAACTAGGCCCCGAGCCATGGAGCGCTTTAAAGATGGTAGTCAGAACCTTGAAGCGCACCCGAAAGGCCACAGGAAGCCAATGCAGCTCATGCAGGATCGGTGTTATATGGGAGCATCTGGTGGCTCCCGTAATTACCCGCGTGGCTGCGTTTTGGACTAGCTGTAGCTTTCAAGTGCACCTCAAGGGAAGCCCCATGTAGAGAGCATTACAGTAGTCGAGACGGGACATCACGAGAGCTTGAGTGACTGTGCGAAGGGCAGCCCGGTCCAGTAAGGGGCGCAATTGGCGCATCAGGCATACCTGATGAAACGCCCCCCTGGCCACGGCCGCCACATGGTCCTCCAAGGACAGCCGGGAATCCAGGAGGCCACCCATTGGGGGCCAGTATCTCGCACCCCAATGGCCAGAGTTGGAGTAATCTGGCTGAACCGGGGTGCCGGAAACCACAGCCACTCAGTCTTGGCAGGGTTGAGCTTGAGTTTGTTACCACCCATCCAGATCCATACGGCCTCCAAACACCGGGACAGCACTTTGGCAGCATCGTTGGCGTGGTCTGGGGTGGATATGTACAGCTGGGTGTCATCAGCGTACAGATGGTACTCCACCCCAAAACCATGGATGATCTCACCCAGCGGCTTCATATATGTGTTAAACAGGAGGAGCGAGAGGACCAACCCCTGAGGAACCCCACATAAGAGGGGTCTCGAGGTCGACCTCTGCCCTCCCATCAACACATATTGCGACCGACCAGAGAGGTAGGACGAGAACCACCGCAAAATGGTGCCTTGTATCTCTGGTACGTTCTGGAACCTGAGAAAAAAAGACATTCTTTCAAACTCCATCTTAGACATATAACCTCCCATTTCTGTACTTTCTTTCTGAATTTCCTTTATCTCTTCCTTCATCTCAGCTGTTCCTCCCTCTAATGCCTCGATTTTTTGTTTATTATCCATTGTACTTCTTTGTGCTTCCAACAGTTCTATTTTTAGGCTTATCAGATCTTTTCACATTTCCTGTACATTTTTCATTATATCCTGGAGCATCTCGTTTGTTGACAGCTCCTGAGCACTCTCAACAGTTGCTTCTTTTTGCAACATTGCTGTGATCTTTGGCTGTTGCAGACTTGGGCTGGAGCGGGTTGAAGATGGAACGGAAAAGGACTTTCCAGTGGGTGGTTTTTTAGAAGCCATTGTCGTGATTGTAAGTTCTTGTAAAAGAAATGGCGTCGGAAGAGCAGGCAGCCGATGAAGTCCAAGATATCGGAAACAGCTTGAGTAAAAGTTCAGTCCGAGTGTTATAAAGAACCAAGAGAAATAACTATATTATCAAAGTCCAAGTGGCCACGTATTGGGAGAAATACTAAAGGTTTCTTGAGGAGAAGTTAAAGTGAAAATGTGGTGCCTTACGATCTTAAGCACTGAAGGAATAGTTCGTAGACAAAGAGAAAGTTTTCCGGCAGAGAACAAAGAGGAGCCATTTTCCCCGCCTCCTCACAGGAAGCAAAGTAAAAGTTTCATTTCTTGTTGCAAAAAGGCTCTGATATTATGTTGCAACCATGATCTTGTAGATACATTTTTTTTAACTGCAGTTATTTCAGATGATAGTTTAATCCTCTTTTTCTCCCCATTCCTGGGTAGAGTTTGTTCGATCGCCGCCTTGTTGCGAGGGGGGGTTAAAACAAATAAACTCCCCCCCTCTATTCTCCATTTAAAATTGATTGAATGTAAAACTCACAGTACTCCATCCCCGGCACTCCAGCCAGCTTTCAAAACCTTCCGTTGATTCCAGAGACCATCGGCGAAAGGGCAAAGCCCCCCCTTTCTGCTTCCCAGCTCCTGGGGCAAGGCTGGAAAGATGCCCCACCAGCCGTCGCCTGGTTGGGGGTCTCCAGTGAGCCGCCCATATGGCAGGGGGTTCCTCCAAAGCCCTCTGTGCCCCCCCGGGGGGCCACCAGGACAGCAAGCGGCGGACGTGTATCAAACACGTCTGTCACCCACGAAAACCGGAAGTGATCTCCTCATTCACTTTCTCTTGTTGACTTACAGTGGCCAAGGTCTTCTGTCCAGAGGGACCTGAGGCTGCTGATGAATTTGTTGATGATGGTGCTGATGCTGTTTTCCTCATCTTGGATCTTTTTAAATCTTTTTAATATTCATAATCCACCACAAAAGGAAAAATAAAGAAAAATTCTCTAAAAAAGAAAGAGAATAAACAAAAAACCCAAAGCCAAAAACCAAAAGAAAAAACCACAAATCATAATCCAAAAATCCAAAGTTTCAATGTCTTGACACCACCACTTCTATTTTTTGTTTGTTGTTTTCTTCAGGTTTTTCCAACCCATATCCTTTAATATCCAGACAAAAAGAATAATAATATAACAATAAATTATAATCCACTTTGGCCCACCAAACCAAATTGTTTTTTTTATTTCCTTGGGAAAAAAGAAAAAAAATTCAGAGTTCACAGAGCCAGAGAAAGAAATAATAATAATAAAGAAAAATAAAGTCTTTTGGTGTTTATATTCCCTTAGAGTTTGAAGACCTAACCTATTTAATAATAAATTTAAAGCTTACGCTCTCTGTCTCAATTTTCAATTTCCAGTCACAGCAACTTGTACCACCAAGATTATTTTCAGTGACCACTTTTCTTTATTTATACAATTTATCAAGGCTTGTTTCTGCAGCTGCAATTGTGGCTCCTCATCTCCACTTCCAACGTCTGCCAGTAGATGGCACTCTGGCTCTGCTACTATCTCCTAGCCTTCACTTTCTGACAGAATATTCAATTCAGTCTTTGATTTTTAAACAAAAATAAGGTAAAATAAAGAAAAGGAACAGAAGGCAATTCAGTTTATCCAAGCATTTTGAAAGTTCAATACTTTTCTACAGTCCAATAATACATTTGGAGTATGCAGTCCAGCTTTTAGTATAAGGTATTTTCACTTTCTAAAAGTTCTTCCAATCTCACTTCCTGTTTTAAGAATGGCTCATAAAGGCTCTGCACAGGGGTGGGTGGGAAAAGAAAGCAAATCCACCCCCTTCTTGGAGTCCCACTATCACTAGCTACAAGGGACTCTTAACACTGTTTCCAATAAAAAAAATGTAGGTTAAAAATTTCTCACCCAGATCGATCACACTGACAATCTCTCTGTTTAATGCTTCCCTTCTGTGGCTGCCCTAGCTTCGGTCCAGCATGTGTTTTCTTTCATTTCCATTCTGTCAGGTTTGAGAGCCTTATCTGGGATGATCAAGGAGTTTATGGGCTCCCTGGGATCCACAGAATGCACTCTCTTCTTCCTCACTCCTCTGAGGCAGTTTTGGTCTAAATAGACCATCCCGGCAGTAGAATTCAATGCTGTCCCTCAGGAGCTGCTAAGGGATGCATTGTATTGCCATGGTGCTAGCAACACTCCAGAACATAGAGTTTCATCCCCTTCCATGCAAGGTCATATCTTTTTGTCAGGATGTGTTGGTTGTCTCAGAACCAAGGGTCTGTTAGCAGTTCGGTTTTGACTCTCATGGTTATGTCGCTTACTGGTTGGTCTTGCTGGTCATTGCATTGTCATTTGGTGGTCACTTGGGCAGCTATTTGAGTAGGGGGATCTACTCCACCTTTTCCCATTTACATTTATACTGGGGCATGCGGGAGAGGATGTCCGGTTGAAAATTCCTCCTTCCTGGATTGTGTTTTAGTACAAAGTTGAAACAGTGAAATATTGAGCCCGGCAGACTTGTTTGAGGAATAGTTTCCATGGGGAAACTATCCAAGGTCCTCCAGATTTTTGTGGTCAGTTCAGACTTCTGGACTGGTTTCTGGCCCCCTTCCAGCAGTTGTCACCAGGTTAGCAGTGCCCATCTCACCGTGAAAGCCTCCTTTTCCCACACGTCCCATTGTCTCTGTGTCTGTGAGTTTGCGGGAGGTGTAGGCACAGGGCTGTAGGTTTCCTTGGCTGTTTCTTTGGAGTAGCACTGCTCCCCCTGCCACATCACTGGCGTCTGCTTGGATAATGAAGGGTTGTGCGGGTTCAGGATGTTTCAGCACCGGTTCCTTTGCAAGATTTGTTTTAGTGTTTCGAATGCCTCTTGGCATGTTAGGTCCCAGTGTAGAGGTTGTCCCAGGTGAGGTTTTGTTTCTGAGCTCCCTGTCTTTAGGAGGGCCATCATGGGTTTGGCAATCTTTGGTGTTTTTTTTATAAAATATATCTTTATTAATATTTGCTATATAAAACCACACAGTCAACAAATATAGGGTAAGGGTAACTGGAAAGACATACATAAACATACCAGGGAAATGTCTAGTCCCCAAGATTGAGAATTGAGTTTATCCCTGTCTAACTTATCAGTTATTATTTATAATTATACAAAGATTTTTTCTCTCTCAAATTTACTATCCTCTTGTCACATTGGTTTCTTAGATAGTCTATTTAGTTGGTTTCCTTGGTATCCATTACTCTCCTGTTGTACCATGCATACCATTTATTTCAACATTTGAAAAAGGTTGAGTCTTGTCTATCTTTTAAGATATATGTTAATTTGTCCGATTCTGCACAGTTGAAAATTTTGGCTATAATTAGGTGCTCTGGTGGTAGGTTAGGGTCTTTACAATGTTGAGCAATAGCCATCCTGGTCGCTGTTATTATGTGCAAGAAGAGGTACCAATCTTGATTTTGGATTTCACTTGGTTTGATGCCTAGCAAATACAGGTCAGGTTTGAGAGGAAAATTCATGCCTGTTATTTCCAAAAGCCGAATTTGTATTTTTTTCCAGAGTTGGGTGATTGTTGGACAAGTCCACCATTGGTGAAAAACGTACCCCTGGCTGTCTTACATTTCCAACATCTATATGACAAGTTTGGGAACATATTTGCAATTCGAGCAGGTGCTATATACCACCTGTATAACATTTTATATAAATTTTCCTTAAATGAGGAGGCCAGGGTCATTTTCATGGTTTTACCCGAAATTGTTTGCCATTCCTCTAATTTAATATTCCTCCCTATATTCCTCCCCCAGGCAATCATGGCATCTTTGATTATCTATTCTCTGACATGTCTCTGCAGCAGCAAATTGTAGGCTTTAGAGATAAATTTATTTGGTGTACCCCAAAGAATTTTATCAATATCTTGATTTGTCGTGTATATTCCAAATTTTTATTTTTCTTTATTAAATTTAGATTTTGCCTGGGCATATGACCACCAGTCCACCTTCCAACCCCTTGATTGTAAATCAGCCTGTGTCCTAATGTTACCCGTTTCATCCATCAGGTCCCCATATGTTAAATTTCTCCTTGGGTTATGGACAGTCGGGTATGTTACTGCTTCAATTGGGGCTAACCACCTTGGAATTTGAGTATACAGCTATTGTTTGATTTTCCCCCATGTCTTATAGAGAGTTCCCCTAATGTAGTGAGTGACAAAATTTTTAGGTTGACTATTTTTTGGGGGGCCATAGGAATGAGTGCCAACCTTGAGATAGGTCATAGCCTTCAATTGTCAAAATCCGTCTTCTTGCTAAAGTGACCCAATTCCTGACCCAGACTAGGGTTGAGGCATAGTAATAGAGCTCCCAGTTTAAGAGTGCCAGTTTAAGAGTTTGGCAATCTTTGTGAAGGAGGGGATGAATTGCCTGTAGAAGTTTGTGAACCCTAGGAAGCTTTGTAGCTGCCTGCAGGTGTAGGGAGTTGCTAGGATGGCTTGACTTTGGCTGGGTCCATCTCTATTCCCTCATTTGACACTTGGTAACCCAGGTATTCTAGCTGTGCATGGTGGAATTCACATTTTGATAGCTTGACATACAGATTGGCTGCCAGAAATTTTTTCAGTACCTGGCGGACCAGGGGTACGTGGTTGTTCATGGTTTCCATGTGGATGAGCATGTTGTTCAGGTAGTTGAGGATCCCCTTGTAGAGGTGCTCATGCAGCACCTCATTTATTAACTGCATGAATACTGCTGGGGCTCCCTGCAGTCTGAAAGGCATCACTTTGAATTGGAAGCTCCAACAGCTTGAACACTGTTTTCCACTCATCTCCCTCCCTGATGCATACTCAGCAGTATGCTTCTCTGAGGTCTAGTTTGGTGAAGATTCAATAGGGAAGATCTGTCTTTTATAGCCAAACACGTATTCTTGAAACAACCTGCTCTTGCACATGTATGCAGAATGGCTGAGAAGGGGGCTTCTTTACAAACATACACTCACTTGTGTGTGTGTGTGGGATGTTTTTAGGGTTCTTAGAGCAGATATTTCACATCTGTTTTCTCTCTCTCTCATTCTCTCTCTGTTACGTTCTGAGCATGCGCAGCAAGTTAGTTTTGGTGGGACTTGCGCTAGCAGCTGATTGGCGGAGCCATCTGACAGCTCGCTATAAAACCGAGCTGTTAGACGGCAACTGCAGGCTGTTACCTGTCAGAAGCCGCTAGTTACTTGTTGACAGTTGCGTTTGGAATAACTTGGTATTCTTGCCTCACTTATTCAAGCGCCCACATCCTGTTCTGAGTATAGAACACTGGCGACGAGGATGGGATCGCCGAATTGAGGCCAGAATCGCCGGTAATTGCTGAAGTCATTCTATAAAAAGAGCTGGTCATTAACTGCGACAAGACATCGTGAGTGTGGCTGACAGGAATGGCTTCTGCCAAGTTTCCTCCGTATGTTCCAGGCTCAGAGTCCTGGGACTCATATGTCATCAGATTTGATTGTTTCCTGGTGGCCCAAAACCTGACTGAGGTAACCGATGAACGAAAATGCGCACCATTCCTCTCCATGTGCGGGTCGGAAGTGTTTGAGACAGCCACAGCCCTTGCAGCTCCAGTAGCCATAAAAGCGATGCCTTGGGAACAGTTAATGGCCAGACTAAAGAACCATTATGCGCCTTCTTCTCCCAAGATTGCTCGTCGGCACGCTTTTCACCGACGGCGCCAGGCTGAAGGCAAATCAGTGACCAAGTATGTGGCAGCCCTTAGGAAAGCGGCATTATATTGCGAATTCAAAGATCTCGATGAAGCCCTGTTAGACCAGTTAGTGTGCGGGGTAAGAGATCTCAAGCTACAGCTTGTTGGCAAAGGCAGATATCACCGTCGATTCCGCTTTGGCCGAAGCAAGAGCTGCTGAGCTGGCAAACCAATTCCTGGCTGCGTCCCAGTCAGCAAAAGGAGCTGAGGGATTCTCCTTCCACCAGGGAGAGGCCAGCACAGGGTCCGACTCAGATACTGGGCATGAAGTAAACCGCCTTAAGGAGGTGAGGGAAAAAAAGAGCTGGCAGATCAGTCTGCATGGGTTGCGGTGGCGCCCATCTTAGAGCTGATTGTAGATTTAAGCAGGCGTTCTGCCAGCGTTGTGGCCGCCGTGGGCACATTGCCAAGGTCTGCTGGGCGCCTCAGCCTACCAGCGTTCCAGCAGCCAAACCTGCATTTCGTCGAAGGGTTGCCCACAAAGAGAAGATGAGTTTCCTGATTCTGACCCTTCCGACGTACAGTCAGTATGTTCCTGTCACTCGTTGAGGAAGACGATTACTCTCACTGTCCTGATTGAGGGTGCGCCGTGCGAGATGGAAGTGGACACGGGCTCTGCCACCTCGATCGTGTCCTGGAGCACCATCAAACATTTACAGCCCCAGTAATCCAAACGGCATCTCTCAAACTGCAATATCACTTTGAGAGATTACCAAGGGAACATTATTCCCGTCATTGGCACTAGAACGGTGACAATCCAGTTTAAAACTTTTAAGGGATGGCTACCGTTAGTCATAGCTGAGGGCGTGTTGCCTAGCCTCCTGGGGCTGGATTGGTTTGACGCTCTCGGGTTACAGCTAAACGGGGTAAACTGTCTCCACTCTCCGGGGCTAAAGACCCTAATCAACGAATTTCCTGCTGTTTTCAACGGAGAGCTGGGCACCTACAAAGGCACAACTGTCTCCTTCAATATTGATCCCTTGGTGCAACCCATCCGAATGAAGCCACGCAGAGTTCCCCTCACTCTCAAACCAAAGGTAGATGCAGAACTCGACCGCCTCATCACCCAAGGGGTCCTGGAGACCCCAATCGTGGTGCCCGTGAAACTGGATGGCAGCGTAAGTATTTGCGCAGACTACAAATGCTCTTTGAACCATGCACTGCCCTCCAATGCCTATCCAGTGCCAGTCGTGCACCATCTACTGCACACCTTGGGAAATGGATCCATCTTTGCCAAACTAGACTTAGCCCAGGCCTACCAGCAGTTGCTGGTAGATGATGAAGCCGCAGAAGCGCAGACAATCATCACATATAGAGGCGCTTTTAAGTGTTGGTGCCTGCAGTTTGGGGTAAGCATTGCCCCTGGCTTGTTTCAGAGCCTAATGGAACGTCTTCTTCACGGCCTAGAGGGCGTCGTGCCTTATTTTGACGACGTTATAATTTCGGCCAAGGATCACCCTGAACTGATGTCTCGGTTGTGGGCTGTGCTAAGCCGTTTTAGGGATGCTGGTCTCAAAGTAAAGAGGGAGAAATGTCAGGTTGCTGTTCCACAGGTCGAGTTCTTAGGTTACCTAGTGGATGCTGCTGGACTACATCCTACTAAAAACAAGACCAAAGCCATTTTAGACGCACCAGCCCCTAAATCCAAGCCTGAACTTCAAGCCTTCCCTGGACTACTCAACTTTTACACCTTGTTTCTGCCTCACAAGGCCTCCATCGCCTATTGGACAAATCAGCTGCCTGGGTGTAGGGTAAGCGTGAAAGTACGGCTTTTCAGGCTGTCAAACAACTGCTAGTCTCCAATTCGGTCCTCTCCCAGTATAACGAGCAGTTGCCTCTTGTCCTAGCCTGCGATGCCTCTCCGTATGGTGTCGGTGCAATGCTCAGCCACCAACTTCCCAATGGCTCCGAAGTGCCCATTGCATATTTTTCCAAAACCCTTTCAGCCGCCGAAAGAAATTATGGACAAATTGACAAAGAGGCATTGGCCATCGTCACAGGGGTGAAGCGTTTTCACCATTATCTGTAGGGGCGTGACTTTCTCATCGTCACGGATCACAAGCCCCTGCTCGGGTTGCTGGCTGGCAACAAACAAACTCCACAAGTCCTCTCACCCAGGATGACCAGGTGGACTGTCTTCCTCACCGCTTATCACTACTCCTTAATCCATCGCCCAGGGAAGCAAATTGCCCATGCTGATGCCCTCAGCCGTTGCCCCCTGCTGGAGACGCTTGAAGATCCTGCTCCCACCTCTGCTGTCTTCCTGATTTCTGACTTGGACCTTCCCCTGACGGCTAATGACATTGCCCGGCAATCAGCCAAGGACAAGGTAATCTGCAAGGTTTTAGATTGGGTGAAAGGGGTTGGCCGCAGGGGTCTCTAGCACAAGAGTTCCTGCCTTTCCACCACCGTCAGGCAGAACTCTCTACCCAAAATGGGTGTCTGCTGTGGGGACACAGAGTAGTAATTCCACCCCCCTTCATTCGGCTGTGCTAAGGAAACTACACTCGGGGCACCCTGGCATTGTACGCATGAAAGCCTTGGGTCATAGCTATTTGTGGTGGCCCAAAGTTGACCAGGACATAACGGACTGGGTCGCGGGTTGCCCCCAGTGTCAGAGCTCCCGCCCTATGCCACCCAAATCCCCGGCCCGGGAATGGGACCGTCCAACCGCTCTGTGGGCTCGCATCCACATAGACTTCGCTGGCCCATTTCAGGGCCACATGTTTCTAGTGGTAGTAGATGCATTCTCCAAGTGATTGGAAGTCATTAGAATGTCATCCACTACCTCTGACGCTGTAGTGCAAGTGCTCAGGAGGTTGTTCACCACTCATGGCCCGATCTTTTAGTCTCAGATAATGGTCCCCAGTTCACGTTCGCCACCTTCGAAAGGTTTTTAGTGTCCCTGGGCATTCAACATGCTTTAATAGCGCCCTACCACGCGGCCAGCAATGGCCTGGCCAAACGGATGGTACGCACTACCAAGGAAGCCTTGGCTAAAATGAGGCCAGCCAACTGGCAGGAGCGCATAGACACGTTTTTGCTCACCAACCATGCAACTCCTTGCCCATTGACTAACAAGAGCCTCGCAGAATTGCTCATGGGGCGACGGATTAGAACGTGCCTGGATAGGTTACACCCCATGTATTCCCCGGAGGTTCCCCTAGACTCCTCCGGGGCATCACGGATGTTTAGCCCGGGTCAGCTAGTCTACGTAAGGAACTATGAGGGCCATCCCCTATGGTTGCCGGGCTCTGTCATTGACCAAACTGGGCCCTGCTCTTACAGGGTGAAGCTGGAGGACGGGCGTACCTGGCGGTGGCACCGCAATCAGCTTCACACCAGGAAAGAGCAGGCCGGCTCCGGCTCAACAGGCCGGCCGAGAACGGACGGGGCAGGAGCAGACGACAACGACGCTGACAGACTCCCCGGTTCCCCAAACAGAAACTTACTTGGGGAGTTGGGCCAACTCCAGGAGCAGCATCCTGTTCCAGCTGTCAATCGTCAGGGCCAGAATCCCCAACTCCAACAGCAGCAGCAGCAGCAGCATCCTGTTGCAGCTGTCAATCTTCGGGGACGGAGTCCCACAGCTGATCCGCGACCCGCTCCGGCGTTTCATTCCCGGGGCAGGGCACCGGCAGAGTTATTATCACCAAAACAAGAAGTCCAGCCAGAGCTGCGGCGGTCCAGAAGGATTAGGCGCCGGCTGGCTTATTTACAAGACTACGCTTGCGCGAACGTGGTGGGGAGGGGTGTTACATTCTGAGCATGCGCAGTTCAAGTTAGTTTTGGTGGGACTTGCGCTAGCAGCTGATTGGTGGAGCCATCTGACAGCTTGCTATAAAAGCAAGTTGTCAGATGGCAGCTGCAGGCTGTTACCTGTCAGAAGCCGCTATTTTTATTTATTTATTATTTTATTTTATCAAATTTATACCCCACCCTTCTCCTTGTTAGGACCTAGGGCGGCGCACAGGCATCATTAAAAACCATTACAAAACAATACAAACTCTTAAAAGCATATTAAATTAACCTAAAACCCGTGCTAAAACCCTTTAAAACCCTAAAAATTTAAAATTTATAAATATAGTCAGAAATGGGGGCTACGCTAGGCCGGCTTGTTGGAATAGATACGTCTTCAAGCGTTGGCGGAAGAGGCGGAGGTCCGAGATGGTACGAAGGTCGTTGGGTAGGTCGTTCCAGAAGGCCGGGCCCACCACAGAGAAGGTCCTCTCTGTGGGAGCGGATCGGACGAAGGGATGTATGGGGCAGAAGGCGGTCTCGTATATAGCTAGGCCCCGAGCCATGGAGCGATTTGAAGATGGTCGTCAACACCTTGAAGCGCACTCGAAAGGCCACAGGCAGCCAGTGCAGCTCGCACAGGAGAGGTGTTATGTGGGCATGCCTTGGGGCGCCCATAATCACCCGCGCGGCTGTGTTCTGGACTAGCTGTAGTTTTCGAGTGCACCTCAAGGGTAGCCCCATGTAGGGAGCGTTACAGTAATCCAGCCGAGAAGTCACAAGCGCTTGAGTGACTGTGCGAAGGTCCCCCCAGTCCAGTAAGGGGCGCAACTGGCGTATCAGGTGAACCTGATAGAACGCCCTCCTGGCCACGGCCGCCACATGGTCCTCCATGGACAGCCGGGAATCCAGGAGGACACCCAAGTTGCGCGTCCTCTCCACGGGGGCTAGTTGTTCGCCCCCAATGGCCAGTGTTGGACTTATCTGGCTGAACTGGGGAGCCGGGAACCACAGCCACTCAGTCTTGGACGGGTTGAGCTTGAGTTTGTTACTACCCATCCAGATCCGTACGGCCTCCAAACACCAGGACAGCACCTCGACGGCATCGTTGGGGTGGTTTGGGGTGGATATGTACAACTGAGTGCCCTCCAGAGATCATCGCGACCAATGCCGTCTCAGTGCTGTGTCTGGGTCGGAAGCCGGACTGGCGTGGGTCTAGATAATCAACTTCCTCCACGTGTCGAGGGAACTGTTGGGCCACCACGCTCTCAACAACCTTCACTAAAAAGTGAAGGTTGGAGACGGGACGATAGTTCTCTAATAAAGCCGGGTCCAGGGATGACTTCTTGAGGAGGGGCCTCACCACCGCCTCTTTCAAGATGGTAGGCATGTACCGCTCACTCAAAGATGAATTCACAATGCCCTGGAGCCAGCCTCGCGTCACCTCCCAGGATGCCAGTACAAGCCAAGAGGGGCACGGGTCCAATAAACATGTGGTGGCTCTAAGGTTCCTCCGCAACCTGTCCATATCCTCGGTAGTAACAAAATCAAACTCCTCCCATGGTGTTATCTCAAGACCAGCACCGGACAAATCGACTGGATCACTTTCAGTGGAGGGCAACTCATTCCGAATCTGAGTGATTTTGTCCTGCAGAAACTCTCCAAATTCCTCTGCTCGACCCTGCAAAGGGGCTTCCCGCGGCCTCAGATGAAGGAGGGAGCGGGTCACCCCTAACAGGGCGGCAGGGCGGTTTTCCGTTTTCCGTTTGGCCACCCTTAACGCCACTAAGTAAGTCCTAATGTGGTCTCTCACTAGTGTTCGGTCAGTTTCAGATTGAGAAGATCTCCACCTACTCTCTAGGCATCTCTTACGGCATTTCATCTCCCGAAGCTCCTCGGTAAACCAAGGGGCCTGGGTGACTCGACGCCGCATGAGAGGCCGCAAGGGCGCGATCCGGTCCAAGGCCCCCATGGCCGCACTATACCATGCGGCCACTAGGTCCGCAGTCGAGTCGCGGGGCAGGGACACATGTATTGGCCCAAGCTCCTTCTGGAACCTTTCAGGGTCCATCAGGCGCCTGGGGCGGAACCAACTTGATGTTTCCGGTTCCGCCTCCCCGCGGTGGGGTGTGACGGTTGGAAAGTCCATCCGAAGGAGAGAGTGATCTGTCCATGACAAGGGTGAGATGACTAAATCCCCTGTTCCGAGATCACTTCTCCACTGTCCAGAGACAAAAATCAGATCCAGCGTGTGTCCCCCCTCGTGAGTGGGGTCCTGAACTACTTGGGTCAGGTCCATGGCCGTCATGGAAGCTGCCTCGGATGTTTCGCCTGCCGACGGCAGGTTAAAGTCCCCCATGACTATTAGTCTTGGGGTCCCCACCGCCATCGCGGCGATCACCTCTAGTAGCTCGGGCAGGGCTGCTGTTACATAGCGGGGAGCCAGGTATACAATCAGCAAGCCCAACTGCCTCCCTAGGCCACACTTCACGAAGAGGGACTCACAGCCGGTCGTCTGAGGCACAGTGGTCTCCTTCGGCTCCAGACTTTCCTTAACAATAACCGCCACTCCCCCACCCCTGCCTAGGGCCCTAGGCTGATGAAATGCCCGGTAGCCTGGTGGGCACATTTCCACGAGAGGTAAACCCCCCTCGGGGCCCAACCAGGTTTCCGTGATTCCCACCAGATCCGGGTCCCCCTCTGACACAAGGTCATTTATGAGGGGGGCTTTGTTCACCACGGACCTGGCATTGCAGAACATCAGTCTAGGGCCCCGGCTCTGTAATCCCTGACCGCCTAGCCCACGAGCTAGTTACTTGTTGACCGTTGTGTTTGGAATAAACTTGGTTAGCCTTTATTCCTGTCTGGACCTCACTTATTCGAGCACCCACATCCTGTTCTGAGTATAGAACACTCTCTCTAGATGTCAGATTCCTACCACACAGCACCAGTTCAGGGCGGGGGGGGGGGAGAAAGAAAGAGAGACAGAGAGAGACTTGAGTAGGTGTGGCTGGGGGGGGTGTCATGTGACTGGGTAGGAGTGGCATTGAGTTGACCATGCCCATCCAGGCTTTGTGACTTCCAGTGTTTTGTTTTCTGTGGAAAATGGGTCCAAGCAGCTTTTTGAATATTTAAGGTTGCAGATCCCTGCCCTATGCTGTGAAGTGCTTTATTGGTAACAAATGCCATCTTGAATTACACCCAGAAGCAAACCAGCAACCACTGAAGCTTGCAAAGCAAAGGCATTACACAGTCTTAACAAGGTATGCCTGTCACTGCCTATGTCATTAAATTCTAGACCAGTTGAATCTTCTGGGTGGTCTTCATGTCAGCTTTATGTAGAGCACATTGCAGTAATCAAGCCATGGAATGAGCAAGGTGTGAATGATTGTCTGAAGCAGGGGTGTCAAACTCATATCATCATGGCGGCATCACATGACATATCAGGACTCTTTTCCCAATCTGGCCCACGGGCCGCAAATTTGGCAACCCTGGTCTAAATGGTTTTCTGGTCAAAGAAGGGGTAGACAAGATGAAACTATGCAAAGGCAATCCTAGTCCAGCTACTACCTTCATCTACTATTGAATTATTTGTTCACTTAAGGTACAAACTATTCCCAGCAGTCTTTTGTATTACAATTGCATTTTTTATTCACCCTTTCTAATAATCCAAATTTCACACCATGTTGTAACTGATGGCCTTGACACTATGTTCCTTTGTTATCAGTGTGGTTTCTCTGAACTTTAATTGTCTGTTTAAATCTGTCTTCATATTTTTTCTAAACAACCTGCATTTATTTCATGGGTATAATTACCATCCCAATTATTTTTGAAAATAGAAAGATAAAGTCTGGAATCCAGTGGACTAGCAAAATGAGCTCAGTACCTGTGGAGACCTGGCAGGTTGGGTGGAAAATAGAGTAGGCAGAGGGCATGATGTGCAAATGACCACTGTGATGCTGCAACATACGTAACTCCAAGATTGAGTTGTAAGTACTTTTGGAGGGAGGGGTGTTGTAACGAACAATCATTAAAGGAAAAAAAATAATATAAAAGTAAATAGTAGAAAGGAGAATGGACTTTTTGTTATCTGTAACAACACTAAAAAGTAATCAATAAACATTCATTCTGTAGTTTACATTGTACCTCATTGGTCATTCTTAATCATGAGAAAAAGTGTATCCTTCAGTCTATTCAAATTGTCATAACAATGGCTGCTCTGGGAACACAGAATGAAATTAACTTCTAGGTTATCATCGTCAAGGACCATTAAATCCTGAATTGTGAGGGGCATTGTGAACAAGCCATATTTTAGCTTCCCCTGAGCTCAAAGCAGGCAGATTCTGCTCTGTCCCTCCAAACTCTGACCTTCAGTAAAATTTATGTGGAAATGAAAAGAGCAGAAGAAGGCTGTAGCCCTGCCAAATGCTGATGATGTTACTCATTTTAATTATTGGAATTTGGAAATTAAATAGCCTAGGGCTTGTTTGGCAGTTTGTTTCAGGCAAAAAATGATTTAAGCTGGTCCAGAATCCAAGTATCTTTTTATAGCAGGTGTTCAACAAGGCTCTCATTTTTCCTTTTATAGGATGTCCTTGTAAACATAATAACAATTAGGAAACTAGGTCTTCACATCAAAATCTCCTGTTCTGTCTGACATTCCTCCTTGGGCTACTACATTACTTATAATTTCATCAACAAGCTTCTCTAGTCAACCTGTTTTTAAAAGCTTTCAATAATAACTCTGGTTGACTTTTTAAAAACCTGAACATCAATGGGACTGCACCAATAATACTGACTTATGAACTGACTGCATTTTTTTTCTCACTATCAAATCTACTTTGCCACTAGGTTTCCTCAAAATATTTAATAATGAAAACAAATGCTTAAGTCATTCCACACAGATATACACTTGAGATTAAATTAATTTCCTAGGTCATAATAGGGAAGGGCTATCTATTTTTATGTCACTAAAATTTTTGACTTAAATATAAATCTTTAGTTCTGTGTTATATTTTAATCCACATCCTTTTTCATAATCCTAGAATTACTGAAATTATTTCAAATGAAGTCAACTGCATATAAATGGACTGTTTGTTGACTGTTTTTAATTCTGTTTGGTTAAAAAAACACATTGTTGATTAATTATAATATTGTAACATTGTGCCATGGCCCCATCAGAGGCCAGGTCCAAGGAGGAGAAGATTATCGAGCTGGGGCCAACAGTGGAAGATGGCACAGCCTCTCTGGCTCCAGAGGAGCAACCAGAATAGTAGGATGAGGCAACCCCAGGTCTCTCGGGACTGGGAAGGGTTGTCAGAGGAAGAGAGGGAGCAGAATAACTGAGCAAAGTGGGAGGAGATGGAAAGGTCAGACAGCGGCACAGAAGAGTGCTGGAGCTCTGGAGAAGAGCAACTTTCTCCCCTGCCAGAGACCAAAGTACAGAGAATGGAGACAAGGCAGGATCAGCACAGTGCAACCTGGTGACTCAAGAGGAGTGCCCCCACCCCTCATTGATTTGATTTTTGATTTTATTCATATTTGTATCCCGCCCTTCTCCACGGAGGACCCAGGGCAGCGCACAGGAAATTTAAAAATATACAAAATACAAAATAAATACATAATTTAAAATATATATTAAATTATCCCGATCCTATGCTAAAAATTGAATTATTAAAATACCCAATTTAAAACTTTCTAAGAGTCCCCGTGGGAGGTTAGGCTAGGCCGGCTTGTTGGAAAAAGTATGGGCGGAGGTCGGTGATGGTGCGTAATTCAGGGGGCAGGTCGTTCCAAAGGGCAGGGCCCGCCACAGAGAAGGCTCTTCCCCTGGGTGTCGCCAGTCGGCATTGTCCGGCCAACGGCACCCTGAGAAGGCCCTCTCTGTGGGAGCGTATTGGTCTAAGGGATGTATGGGGCAGGAGATGGTCTCGCATATAACTAGGCCCCAAGCCATGGAGCGCTTTAAAGATGGTCGTCAGAACCTTGAAGTGCACCCGAAAGGCCACAGGAAGCCAATGCAGCTCGCGCAGGATCGGTGTTATATGGGAGCATCTGGTGGCTCCCGTAATTACCCGCGCGGCTGCGTTTTGGACTAGCTGTAGCTTTCAAGTGCACCTCAAGGGAAGCCCCATGTAGAGAGCATTACAGTAGTCGAGACGGGACGTCACGAGAGCTTGAGTGACTGTGCGAAGGGCAGCCCGGTCCAGTAAGGGGCGCAATTGGCGCATCAGGCGTACCTGATGAAACGCCCCCCTTGCCACAGCTGCCACATGGTCCTCCAAGGACAGCCGGGAATCCAGGAGGACACCCAAATTGTGCGCCCTCTCCACGGGGGCCAGTGTTTCGCCCCCAATGGCCAGAGTTGGAGTAATCTGGCTGAACCGGAGTGCCGGAAACCACAGCCACTCAGTCTTGGCAGGGTTGAGCTTGAGTTTGTTGCCACCCATCCGGATCCGTACGGCCTCAAAACACTGGGACAGCACTTCGGCAGCATTGTTGGGGTGGTTTTTTTTATTTTTTTATTCATATTTGTATCCCGCCCTTCTCCACGCAGGACCCAGGGCGGCGCACAGGAAATTTAAAAATATACAAAATACAAAATAAATACATAATTTAAAATATATATTAAATTATCCCGATCCTATGCTAAAAATCGAATTATTAAAATACCCAATTCAAAACTTTCTAAGAGTCCCCGTGGGAGGTTAGGCTAGCCTAGTTATATGCGAGACCGCCTCCTGCCCCATACATCCCTCAGACCAATCCGCTCCCACAGAGAGGGCCTCCTCAGGGTACCGTCGGCCGGACAATGCCGACTGGCGACGCCCAGGGGAACAGCCTTCTCTGTGGCGGGGCCAGCCCTTTGGAATGACCTACCCCCTGAATTACGTACCATCACCGACCTCCGCCTCTTCCGCCAATGTCTTAAGACATATCTGTTTCAACAAGCCGGCCTAGCCTAACCTCCCTTGGGGACTTAAGATAGTTTTAAATTGGGTTTTAAAATTTGGTTTTAGCGGAGGATGGGGTTATTTAATAGTTTTTTAAAATTATATTTATTGTATTTTTGTATGTTTTTTAAATTTCCTGTGCGCCGCCCTGGGTCCTCTGTGGAGAAGGGCGGGGTATAAATTTAAATAAATAAATAAAAATAAATAAAATAGGCCGGCTTGTTGGAAAAAGTATGTCCTTAGACATTTGCGGAAGAGGCGGAAGTCAGTGATGGTGCGGTGATAGTGGTCTGGGGTGGATACGTACAGCTGAGTGTCGTCAGCGTACAGATGGTACTCCACCCCAAAACCACGGATGATCTCACCCAGCGGGCTTCATATATGTGTTAAACGAGAGGGGCGAGAGGACCGACCCCTGAGGAATCCCACATAAGAGGGGTCTCGAGGTCGACCTCTGCCCTCCCGTCAACACATATTGCGACCGACCAGAGAGGTAGGACAAGAACCACCGCAAAACGGTGCCTCCCAGCCCCAACCCCCCCAGTCGGTGAAATAGGATACCATGGTCGATCAAATTCAAATTCAAATTAAGATTTATTAACCGCACCCTCTCCCCACAGGGACCCGGGGCGGTGCACAGGCATAATTAAAAACAATATACAAAATACAAACATTACTTAAAATAAAATTAAATAAATCTACCTATGCTAAAAATATATAATTAAAACCCATTAAAATTTGTAATTAAAAGACAGAGAGAACTATTCAAGGCCGGCCAGTCGAAAGAGATGGGTCTTCAATTTTACCCGGAAGGAGCGGAGGTCGGTGGTCGTTCTAATATCAGGGGGAAGGTCGTTCCAGAGGGCCGGGCCCGCCACAGAGAGCGCCCTTCCCCTGGGCGTCGCCCGCTGACAAAGTCTAGTGGACGGCACCCGGAGAAGCCCCTCTCTGTGGGAGCGAATCGGTCGTGAGGATGTGTGGGGCAGGATCCGATCTCGCAGATAGCTAGGTCCCGAGCCATGGAGCGCTTTGAAGATGATAACTAACACCTTGAAGCGCACCCGGAAGACGACAGGTAGCCAGTGCAGCTCGCGCAGGAGCGGTGTTACATGGGCAAACCTGGAGGTGCCCATAATTGCTCGCGCGGCCGCATTCTGAACTAACTGAAGCCTCCGGGTGCACCTCAAGGGGAGCCCCATGTAGAGAGAGTTGCAATAGTCCAGTCGGGATGTCACGAGGGCATGGGTGACTGTGCGAAGGGCGTCCCGATCCAATAGGGGGCGCAATTGGCGAACCAGGCGAACCTGGTAAAACGCCCTCCTGGCCACGCCTGTCACTTGCTCTTCCATAGACAGCCGGGTATCCAGGAGGACACCCAAATTGCGCGCCCCATCCACAGGGGCAAGATATTCGCCCCCTATGGCCAGCGTTGGAGAAAGCTGGTTGAATCGGGCAGCCGGAAACCACAGCCACTCGGTCTTGGTCGGGTTGAGCCTAAGTCCGTTACTTCCCATCCAGATCCGCACGGCTTCCAGGCACTGGCACATCACCGCTACGGCATCGTTGGGGTGGTCTGGGGTAGATATGTACAGCTGGGTGTCATCAGCGTACAGATGGTACTCTACCCCAAAACCACGGATGATCTCACCCAGCGGCTTCATGTATGCATTAAACAGGAGAGGCGAGAGGACCGACCCCTGAGGCACCCCGCATGTGAGGGGTCTCGGGGTCGACCTCTGCTCTCCTGCCCGCACAAATTGCGATCGGCCAGAGAGGTAGGAGGAGAACCACCGCAAAACGGTGCCTCCCACCCCCAACCCCCCCAGCCGATGCAATAGGATACCATGGTCGATGGTATCGAAAGCCGCCGAGAGGTCTAATAGGACCAGGATGGAGGAACATCCCCCATCTCTGGCCCTCCAGAGATCATCTACCAACGCGACCAATGCCGTCTCGGTGCTATGCCCGGGCCGAAAGCCGGACTGGCGCGGATCTAGATAGTCAACTTCCTCCAGGTGACGGGGAAACTGTTGTGCCACCACACTCTCAACAACCTTCGCCAAGAAGGGAAGGTTGGAGACTGGACGGTAGTTGTTCAAAAGAGCTGGGTCCAAAGAGGGCTTCTTGAGGAGGGGCCTCACCATAGCCTCTTTTAGGGAGGCAGGCAAGGAACCCTCACTCAAGGATGCGTTGATAACCTCTTGGAGCCAGCCTCGTGTCACCTCCCAGGATGCCAGTACAAGCCAGGAGGGGCACGGGTCCAATGAACATGTGGTGGCTCGCAGTCGCCCACGTAGCCTGTCCATATCCTCGGAAGTAACGGGGTCAAACTCCTCCCAAACAAGATCTCTCTCGTGGCATCCCACTGGGCCATGAATGGGGGCTAGCTCACTCTGTATCTGGGCGGTTTTCTCCTGCAGAAAAATCACAAATTCCTCTGCTCTACCCTGTAGCGGGGCTTCCCGCTCCCTCTGATGAAGGAGAGAACGGGTCACCCTAAACAGGGCGGCAGGGCGGTTTTCTGCGGATGCTATGAGGGTAGCACAATGGTGACATTTGGCCACCCTCAGCGCCACAATGTAAGTCCGTAAATGGGCTCTTACCTGTGTCCGGTCAGATTCAGAGCGGCTAGCCCTCCACCTTCTCTCTAGGCATCTCTTGCGGCGTTTCATCACCCGCAGCCCCTCAGTAAACCAAGGAGCCAGGGTGGTTCGCCGCCGCGAGAGAGGCCGCAAGGGCGCGACCCGATCTAAGGCTCCCACGGCCGCATTATTCCATGCGGCCGTGAGGTCCTCCTTCGGGGCGCGGGTCAGGGATACAGGAAATGGCCCAAGCGCTGTCTGGAACCCGTCCGGGTCCATCAAGCACCTGGGGCGGTACCAGATTGGTAACTCTGGTTCCGCCTCCCCGCGGAGGGGAGCAGCGGTCGGAAAGTCGAGTCGGAGAAGTGAGTGGTCTGACCATGACAAGGGTGTGATGACTATATCCCCTGTACCCAGATCACTCTTCCATTGGCCCGAGACAAAGATGAGGTCCGGCGTATGTCCACCCTCATGGGTGGGGCCTTGAATTACTTGGGTCAGGTCCATGGCCGTCATGGAAGCCATGAACTCCCGAGCTACCACGGATGATTCGCCCAACGATGGCAGATTAAAGTCCCCCATGACTATAAGTCTGGGGGTCTCCACTGCCACCGTAGCGATCACCTCGAGGAGCTCGGGCAGGGCTGCTGCTACATAGCGGGGAGCCAGGTATACAACCAGCAAGCCCAACTGCCTCCCTAGGCCCCACTTCATGCAGAGGGACTCACAGCCGGAGGTCTGAGGCACAATGGACTCTCTCGGCTCCAGGCCTTCCTTAATAATGACCGCTACCCCGCCACCCCTGCCTAGGGCCCGCGGCTGATGAAATGCGCGGTAGCCTGGTGGGCACATTTCAACGAGGGGATGACCTCCCTCGGGGCCCAACCAGGTCTCCGCAATTCCTATCAAAAGCCGCCGAGAGGTCTAATAGGACTAGGATAGAGGAATAAACTCTATCCCGCGCCCTCCAGAGATCATCAACCAACGCGACCAATGCCATCTCAGTGCTGTGACCGGGTCGGAAGCCGGACTGGCGCGGGTCTAGATAATCAACTTCCTCCAGGTGTCGCGGAAACTGTTGGGCTACCACACCTCATCTCTAGCTCACCTGGAGAATAGGATTTAACAGGGGGCTGTGAGGAATGGCATTTGTCAGGAACAAGCATTGCATTCTTCCAGCCACACTTGCAATTACCGACGCCTTTCCTTGCCTTGCCTTGCCTTGCCTTGCCTTGCCTTGCCTTGCCTTGCCTTGCCTTGCCTTGCCTTGCCTTGCCTTGCCTTGCCTTGCCTTGCCTTGCCTTGCCCTGCCCTGTGCAATCTTGCAGCAATACCGCTCTGCTCTGGGTTTTTGCTGCAGCCTCAGCAAACTTTCTGAGCAATGAGGACACCCTGTGATTAGATTTTCCATGCCGCTTCTGCTCCCAGGATTGTGCTGCTACTCTCAGGATGTATAGCAGCGTGGGGAAATATTAGAGTAATAAAAGGGAATTAAGCCTTCGCTTCAGCTGTGTTGCTTCTGTGGCCAGTCTGAGTCATCACACATTGTATCAGATAAAGATAGGAGAAGAGTCCCTGATTACTGTAGACATTTACTGAAAATTTCAAGGTAGAAACAATCAGAATTTGCAGGAAATAAGACTTAGAGATAAATCAAAATAATTCCAGATTTTTTTATTCCTGTGGAATGCTTCTAACTATAGTATAGTCTTTATTGTCATTGTACAAAATAAATACAACAAAATTGATTGTCATTTTAAGGCCAGCATTCAGTGATCTCTATGCCAGGGGTCTCCAACCTTTGCAACTTTAAGTCTGAAGGACTTCAGCTCCCAGACTTCTCCAGCCAGCTTTGCTGGCTGTAGAATTCTGGGAGCTGAAGTCCTTCAGACTTAAAGTTACAAAGGTTGGACACCCCTGCCTATGCAATGTAATCTTTTATCTGCTTATAGACATGTATTTGCCTTCATGGTGTATTGCTAAGCAGTGGCTTTACAAGCTCAGTGTTCCTATCTGTGAATTTTAGGAGAAGTATACATTGTTGAAGCTTTGCAACTCATCATATTAAAAAAAATTATATTAAAAAAGTTTTATTGGTTTTTACAAATTTTTTAAGGTAGGGTAGGGGTAAGGTGAAATACAAAAATATTTTGAGAACTTTCACGTCAAGGTCGTTGGTCCCTCCAGGGCTTCTTAATAAGACACTGGTAATACATTTTTCAATAATACTACAAGGTGAAAACAAATGCATATATCATAAATTCTAAATTCTATGCTGGCAATCGTGTACAAACATCCAGATAAAAGTTATACTGTATTAATAAAAAGCAAAGTCATTTTTTAGATCTAAGTCTCTTGGCAATTGTGTCTTTTTGTTCTCCTTCCTGCCCCCCAGCGGGCGGGGCTGTGGCCCCCTCCGTCCCCCCTGGATCTTCCCCCAGGATAGAGGAATGTTTTTTAAGAAAGGCTTCCGCCTCAGCAACTGTTTTAATCCTTACTCTTCCTCCTTCCCAGAACACCAACATCCCTTCTGGCATCACCCACTTAAACCAAATCCCAACATCCCTTCTGGCATCACCCACTTAAACCAAATCCCAAGGGCCCTAGGGAGGGGTGGGGGGTGGCGATTATCGTAAAGGAAGGTCTTGAACCGAAGGAGACCACAGTCCCTCAGACAACCGGGTGTGAATCTCTCTGCGTGAGATGGGGCCTAGGGAGGCAGTTGGGCGTGTTAGTTGTATACCTGGCTCCTCGCTATGCAACAACAGCCCTGCCCGAGCTCCTAGAGGTGATAGCCGAGGCGGCAGTTGAGACCCCCAGACTGGTAGTCATGGGGGACTTTAACTTGCCGTCGGCAGGCGAAGCCTCTGGAGCAGCTCGGGAGTTCATGGCCTCCATGACGGCCATGGACCTGACCCAGGTAGTTTTAGGCCCCACTCACGAGGGAGGAAACACACTGGATTTCATCTTTGTCTCGGGACAGTGGAGTTGTGATCTGGGAATAGGGGACCTAGCCATCACTCCCTTGTCATGGACAGATCACGCTCTCCTTCGGCTGGACTTTCCAATCGCTACACCTCACCGCGGGGAGGCGGAACCGGATATTCCTATATGGTTCCGCCCCAGGCTTCTAATGGACCCGGAAAGGTTCCAGAGGGAGCTTGGGCCAATTCCTGTGACCCTGCCCCGCGACTCGACTGAGGACCTAGTGGCCGCATGGTTAAGTGCGGCCGCGGGGGCCTTGGACCGAGTCGCGCCCTTGCGGCCTGTCTTGCGGCGGCGAATCACCCAGGCTCCTTGGTTTACCGAGGAGCTTCGGGGGATGAAACGCCACAAGAGATGCCTAGAGAGCAGATGGAGATCCTCTCGCTCCGAAGCCGACCGAACACTAGTGAGAACCCATATTAGGGCTTACTTAGTGGCGATAAGGGTGGCCAAACGTGAGTATTGTGCCACCCTTATTGCATCCGCAGATAACCGCCCTGCCGCCCTGTTTGGGGTGACCCGCTCCCTCCTTCATCAGAGGCCGCGGGAAGCCCCTCTGCAAGGGCGAGCAGAGGAATTTGGGATTTATCTGCAGGAGAAAATCACTCGGATTCGGAATGAGCTACCCTCCATCGACAGTGGTCCTGTGGGACTGTCCGAGACTAGTCTTGAGGTTCCTTCTTGGGAGGAGTTTGACTTTGTTACCACCGAGGATATGGACAGGTTGTCAAGGAAACTTAGGGCGACCACATGTTTATTGGACCCGTGTCCCTCCTGGCTTGTACTGGCATCCTGGGAGACGACACGAGGCTGGCTCCAGGGCATTGTCAACGCATCTTTGAGTGAGGGGCCCTTGCCTGCCGTCTTGAAAGAGGCGGTAGTGAGGCCCCTCCTCAAGAAGCCGTCCCTGGACCCAGCTTTATTAGAGAACTATCGTCCGGTCTCCAACCTTCACTTTTTGGTGAAGGTTGTCGAGAGTGTGGTAGCCCAACAGTTTCCGCGACACCTGGAGGAAGTTGATTATCTAGACCCGCGCCAGTCCGGCTTCCGACCCAGTCACAGCACCGAGACGGCATTGGTCGCGTTGGTTGATGATCTCTGGAGGGCGCGGGATAGAGGTTATTCCTCTATCCTAGTCCTATTAGACCTCTCAGCGGCTTTTGATACCATCGACCATGGTATCCTATTGCACCGACTGGGGGGGTTGGGGTTGGGAGGCACCGTTTTGCGGTGGTTCTCATCCTACCTCTCTGGTCGGTCGCAATATGTGTTGATGGGAGGGCAGAGGTCGACCTCGAGGCCTCTCTTATGTGGGGTTCCTCAGGGGTCGGTCCTCTCGCCCCTCCTTTTCAACACATATATGAAGCCGCTGGGTGAGATCATCCGTGGTTTTGGGGTGGAGTACCATCTGTACGCTGATGACACCCAGCTGTACATATCCACCCCAAACCACCCCAACGATGCCGCCGAAGTGCTGTCCCGGTGTTTGGAGGCCGTACGGATCTGGATGGGTGGTAACAAACTCAGGCTCAACCCTGCCAAGACTGAGTGGCTGTGGTTTCCGGCACCCCGGTTCAGCCAGATTGCACCAACTCTGGCCATTGGGGGCGAAACACTGGCCCCCGTGGAGAGGGCGCGCAATTTGGGTGTCCTCCTGGATTCCCGGCTGTCCATGGAGGACCATGTGGCGGCCGTGGCCAGGGGGGCGTTTCATCAGGTACGCCTGATGCGCCAATTGCGCCCCTTACTGGACCGGGCTGCCCTTCGCACAGTCACTCAAGCTCTCGTGACGTCCCGACTCGACTACTGTAATGCTCTCTACATGGGGTTTCCCTTGAGGTGCACTCGAAAGCTACAGCTAGTCCAAAACGCAGCCGCGCGGGTGATTATGGGAGCCACTAGATGCTCCCACATAACACCGATCCTGCGCGAGCTGCATTGGCTTCCTGTGGTTTTTCGAGTGCGCTTCAAGGTTTTGACAACTATCTTTAAAGCGCTCCATGGCTCGGGGCCTAGTTATATGCGAGACCGCCTCCTGCCCCATACATCCCTTAGACCGATACGCTCCCACAGAGAGGGCCTTCTCAGGGTGCCGTCGGCCGGACAATGCCGACTGGCGACACCCAGGGGAAGAGCCTTCTCTGTGGCGGGCCCAGCCCTTTGGAATGACCTACCCCCTGAATTACGTACCATCACCGACCTCCGCCTCTTCCGCCAATGTCTTAAGACATATTTGTTTCAACAAGCCGGCCTAGCCTAACCTCCCATGGGGACTTTTAGGTAGTTTTAAATTGGGTTTTTAAAATTTGGTTTTAGCGCAGGATAGGTTATTTAATAGTTTTTTAAATTATATTTATTGTATTTTGTATGTTTTTAAATTTTCCTGTGCGCCGCCCTGGGTCCTTCGTGGAGAAGGGCGGGATATAAATTTAAATAAATAAAAATAAATAAATTAAACAATTTTTTAGATAAGAAGGAGTACTTCCTCCTCACCTCCCTAATTTTTTTGGGGATCTGCTTCAAGATAGCGACTTCCTTTTGTTGATAAATTAACGGACCCACTCTCTGCGCCTTCAAGATTCCCTCCCTAGTCGACCTTCTGACAAATTTAATATGTATCTCTCTGGGTACTTCATTTATCCTGGCATATGTTGAATTTATTCTGTAAACTAGGTCAATGTCCCCCCTGATCTCATCTTTGGGTGTTTGTAAACAGTCTGCTAAAATTGTGCTCATGAGATCAGGAAGGCATTTACCAGTTTCCTCCAAAATATTCTGAAATCTTAAAAAATATGACATCCTTTCAAAATCCATCCTAGACATATGACCAGACAAATCTCCAATTTCACTGTTAACATTTTTCAGTTCTCCCTTTGCCCCAGCCAACCCCACTTCCAACTCCTCGGTCTTCTGTGTATTCTCCATCAATTTTTTCTGTGTTTCTAAAAGCTCAAATTTAGAGCTGCAATGGTCCTTTCTTAATTCTTTAATTTCCAGCACCAAGGAGTGTAACACTGCTTCCATAGCTGTCATCCTTTCTTCCAATCCTGGATTTTCTGGTTGTTTTTTTTGAAGCCATGGTGAGCTGTTAAAGTCAGTGCCACTAAGATGGCGTTTTTTGGGTGCGGCCACTGCAGCAAGTCCGGAGAAGAAAGTTCAAATCAAAGTTGTAACAAATTATAGAGTCCAGAGAGAGAAGCAATTTTCACAGTCAAATATTAAAACAAAGAAGGCACTCCAGGGAAGGAGTCAATTAATCCAAAAATTCATCCGTTGGTAGAGAGAAACAGTCCAGGTCACAAAGAGATGTTGGTAATTTTCCATGAAAAAATAATCATTTAGGAACAAAGGGCAGCCATCTTCCACCGCCCAGTCTGAGAGCCAGCAGGAGAAAGTGACAAAGAAAATTGTTTCAATAAAGCCGGACTTAGATACATTGTATAGAAACAAGCCGCAAATCACTTTCACTTGTTCCGCAAACGTCCGGATGAGAAATATCCGCTTCCTCGGATCGAGGAGCCATTTCTAAACGCCACTGTTATAAATCCGAGGGGGGGTTTAGCAAACACCCCCCTCCACGTTTCTCTCAGTCCAAGCCGCCAGCAAAAATAAGTTTAAAGTCACTTACTCTCCACCTCGCAGCCAAAGCCCCGGCAAAGCCATCCGACTTGAGCGCTCTGCTCTCTTCAAATCCATTATTTGTTACTGTCCTCCGTTGGCGAAGGGAACCAAGCCCCCCGCAGCATGTCTTCTTCCACCTAGACCGAAGACAAGGATTGTTTCCCGGCCGCCGCCAGGCTGAACCGGTCCAGGCAAGCCAGTCCTACAGAGGGTCCCCCAAAAAAGGGGCACCCCGCCCCGTTTGGGGCAGAAAAAAGAACAAAACCCCAAGGTTCGTCCGTCGCTGCCAGGAACAGGAACAGGAACTCATCATATTAAAATTTAATCCAGTCAATTCTAATTCTAGTTAAGCACAAATGCACAACTTTTTTTCTAAATCAGGGGTCACAGTTCGTCTTTGAATGGTGTGCTGGGACTAATGCAATATAGAATACAATAGAGGATTAAAAAGAAAAACTAAATGCAATTTAAATGTAAATGTCATTTGTATTTAAATTAAAATTCCATACAATGAATAGAATGACTTAAATAGAAATAGAACTGCTTTTCAATGATGTATTTAATACCACTTTCTGTCATATGGAAAATAGTAATTTGATATTAACACACACAGGGCATTTGATTGTCAAGTTTTACATGTCTCTACTAAATCTCTAAAATCTAGAGAAAATTGCCTAAAAAGATAAAGACAAACTCTTCTCCTCTCCTTATGCTTTGTTTGTGTGTATGTATGTGTGAAAGACAAAAAAAGAATGGAAGGAGAGAATCTGTTCCACAATTACCCCTGTGCATGCCTGACAGCTAGGATTGTCATATAATCATAAACTAATAATACCCCAAATCTCAAATCTATCTATATACTACTAAAACTCTCACTGTCATGACCTTTACACATGCGAAACTGTGCATCATAGGGCAATAATTTATGAACTAAGGTACCTCAAATGGACTAACGTTACAGAAAGCATTGAATGTCAAGGACCCATGACTTCCAAATAAATAAAACTTGAGAAAGTTCTTGATTTCTCACCACTATTGATTACTGTTGAATAGCTGCTGCAGTCATGTGATCTTCATTTTTGATGTTCCACTCTCACAATCCCTCAATTTAGTTATAACTCAGCAGCAAGGAATTGACCTCAGCAACAAGGTATTGGCCTAAGTGGCTCTTAAAGAAGCACCAACTTTAAGGTACAGAAAGAAAGACCTGAATGTTTCTATTGTTTTATGTACCCCTTCTTTGTCACACAAACATGCAAAGATATCGTATCTTTGTTCAGAAACTCAAGATACATACATAGTCTATATCAGGGATGTCAAACTTGCGGCCCATGGGCCAGATGCATTACACGTTGGCCATGTCCACCCCCAGTTTAGCAAATGGGGAAACAGTCATGCTACGTCACATGACTCTGTGAGTTTGACATCCCTGGTCTATTTCCTCCTATATTTCTTCATAACAATCCTATGAAGTAGATTGGACTGAAAGCCACTAAGTGAGCTGCTATGGCTACTGATGGAGTAGAAACTGAATCTATCCAGGGTCAATCAAACATATTAGTCACTACACCTTAGTCCTTGCCCATCCTATTCATTTTTCAACTGATTCCTACTCTGAAACTGAGTGTAACCAGCCCTTCTTTTGGCTGCCAGAGACCAGGTAGACCAGTCCTGCCCTAACCCTGAGGAAATTACATGATCCTATTTTATAACTCCCCTAATTACAACTAACTAGACAAGTCAGCAGAGATTCTAAATTATTCTGAGATGAGAACTGCAATGTACCACATTGCAAATTAAATTAACACCAGCATAATTATGCCATTTGGAAAGGGGGATGTTGTGGCCAGGAGATGGTACTAAACTTTGTCAGGATGGGACTAAGAGGAAGAAAGATGAAGCAACAGAGGATGAAAGATCTGCACCTTTCCAGAATCAAAAAGAAAAGTCCAGAATGAGGGATCAAGAAAATATGGAGGAAGAAATAGAAGATCAACTTGAGAATATGTGATAAAGACTAATCATTGCAAGAGTTTTTCAGCAAGACAATAGCCACTTTCAACAACAAGAACTCAACAAAGAAAGATAAGGGCAAAATGCATGATTTGCATGATGTAATATTTCTGCTGATATTAGTAGAATGATCAAAGTCTGCCCTCATTGTCATGCCTTTCTATTTCTTGGAGAAACCACAATTTTCTGCTGTTTGAAGGGAAAGCTCATGATAGGCAATTTGTAACCTCTATTTAATGAACTCCTCAATTTATATAGCAATGATGAACCTATTACAAACGAGTTATGTGATTATTCAAGGGCAAATCTATCATTACATCGGTGTCCAAAAATAACATGGTCATGATTGGAAAAATTATTTATTATTATTTATTTTATTATTCATATTTGTAACCCGCACCCATCTCACGACAAAGGGTGGTGCTGGTGGAACAGGCGGAGGTCCGAGATGATACGGAGTTCGGGAGGTAGGTCGTTCCAGAGGGTTGGGCCCACCACAGAGAAGGCCCTTCCCCTGGGAGCTGCCAACCGGCATTGCCCGGTCACCAGCACCCGGAGAAGACCCTCTCCGTGGGAGCGAGTCGGTCATAGGGATGTATGGGGCAGCAGGTGGTCTCGTAGGTAGCTAGACCCCGTGCCATGAAGCACCTTGAAGATGGTCATCAGAACTTTGTAACGCACCCGGTAGGTCAAAGGTAGCCAGTGCAGCTCACGCAGGAGTGGTGTTATGTGGGAATGCCTTGAAGTTCCCATGATCACCCGCGCGGCCGCATTCTGAACCAACTGCAACCTCCGAGTCCATCTCAAGGGGAGCCCCATGTAGAGAGCGTTAAAGTCTCACTTTAAAACTCACTTTTTCTGTCTGGCCGGCCTAGGATAAGTCTCTCTGTCTTTGGGTTTTTTTATTGGAATCAGTATTGTTTAGTTTTAATGGGGAAATTTTAGCGCAGGTTTGTTTAATTTGTTTTTAGAATTGTTTTGTATGTATGTATTGTTTTTATTCTGCCTGTGCACCGCCCCGAGTCCCCGTGGGGAGAGGGTGCGGTTTTACAAATATTAAATTATTATTATTATTAAATTATTATTAAAGTAGTCCAGACGAGAAGTCATGAGTGCTTGAGTGACTGTGCGAAGGGCCTCCCGGTCCAGTAAGGGGCACAATTGGCAGACCAGGCAAACATGGTAAAACACCCTCCTGGCCAAGGCTGCCACCTGGTCCTCCAGGGACAGTCAGGAATCCAGGAGGACTCCTAAATTGCGCACTCTCTCCATGGGGGCCAATACTTCACCCCCCCCCCCCCCATGGCCAGTGATGGTGTCATCTGGCTAAACCGGGAGGCCGGGAACCACAGCCACTCGGTCTTGGATGGGTTGAGTTTGAGTTTGTTACTGCCCATCCAGATCCGTACAGCCTCTAAACACCGGGACATCACCTCAACGGCATCGTTGGGGTGGTCTTGGGTAGAGATGTACAACTGAGTATCATCAGCGTACAGATAATATTCTACCCCAAAACCACGGATGATCTCACCCAGCAGCTTCATATACGTGTTGAATAGGAGTGGTGAGAGGACCGACTCCTGCAGCACCCCATATGAGAGGGGCCTAGAAGTTGACCTCTGCCCCCCTGTCAACACGAATTGCGACCGACCTGAGAGGAAGGAGGAGAACCACCATAAAACGGTGCCTCCCACCCCAACCCCCCCAGTCGGCACAAAAGAATACCATGGTCGATAGTATCAAAAGCCGCTGAGAGAGGACCAGGACAGAGAAACAACCCCTATCTCGGGCCCTCCAGAGATCACCTACTAATGCCGTCTCGGTGCTATGACCGGGCTGAAAGCCGGACTGGCGCGGGTCTAGATAATCAGTTTCCTTCAGGTGATGGGGAAACTGCTGTGCAACCACACTCTCTACAACCTTCGCTAGAAAGTGAAGGTTGGAGACCGGATGGTAATTAGCCAATAATGCTGGCTCCAGGGAACGCTTCTTGAGGAGGGGTCTCACCACCGCCTCTTTCAAGGCAGTAGGTAATAACCCCTCACCCAGAGATGCATTCACAATAGCCTGGAGCCAGCCTCGTGTCTCCTCCTAGGATGCCAGTACAAGCCAGGAGGAACACAGGTCCAATAAACATGTGGTGGCCTTTAGTCTCCTCGCCAACCTGTCCATCTCATTGGCGGTAACAAAGTCAAAGTCCTCCAATAAAATTGTCTCAAGGCCTGCATTGGATATCTCCTCTGGACCACTATCTGTGGAGGGTAACTCGCTCTGAATCTGAGTGATTTTATCCTGCAGATATTCTCCAAATTCGTCAGCTCGGCCCTGCAAGGGGAATTCCCGTGGCCTCTGTTGAAGGAGGAAGCGGGTCACCCCAAATAGGGCCACCGGGCAGTTCTCTGCGGATGCGATGAGGGTGGCAAAATACTTGCATTTTGGATCCAGAGCTCAAATTCGAACGAGAAACACATATTGGATGCTATCTGGAATGCTAAACCCGAAAAACAAGTTGATTGGTTGGTCTGAGCTTTCCCTGAGAAATTACAGCAAAGCGTATCTCAGAATTGGCAAAAGAACTCAGTTTAGCCAGGTACTAAAAATTTGGATCCAGAGCTCAAATTTGAACGAGAAACACAAATTGGATGCTATGTGGGATGGAGAAGCCGGAAAAAAAGTCAATTGTTTGATCTGAGCTTTCCCTGAGAAGTTACAGCCAAGCGTATCTCAGAATTGACAAAAGAATTCAGTTTAGCCAGAAACTACAAATTTGGATCCAGAGCTAAAATTCATACGAGAAACACAAATTGGATGCTATCTG